>OU343035.1:1834553-3034553 GCA_910593735.2 Ectemnius lituratus
AAGCAATTTCAATAGCACAAAATCTATGTGAAATTTACATGAAACTTGGTAATATTTAATTGTAATAAAAATAAATGATAGGACAATAATAAAAAAACTTAATAAGACTTCAAGATAGAAATATTAAGATATCTAATAAAAGTGATATATAAATGCAAAGTTGCGCAAAATGTAACACATAAATATTTATTTCTACATAGCTTACCAATTATAAAAACACACGTTCCATTGACATAAGTGTAATTCAGCAAGGCTTATCGAATCGATAGGAATTCGGCTAGTTTCTATGAGTATGATTTTCAGTGGAGCGTGGTTGCAGGGTCTTAATCGATATTGAAGGGTGCTCAGTGCACATGATATTTCATCGGGCGGGTTTGGAGAGGGGTGGGTGTGCGCCGAAGTTCCCAGTGGTGGAGCGACACGCGTCAATTTCACCGTCGCTATTTGGCTTCCGAGGCGCAATGGAGAGCCGGGCCGTTAATTAATTCGGACGAGCACGCGATTTCTGAAGGGTGCGATATCTCTCTCAAGTGGGTTCGTTGCTGCTCTCGAGATCCTCGCTACTCGTCCGCTTCGCTTACAGCTCTCACCTCAGTTCCAAATGAGCGCTCGAGTGCGTATCATCTCTTCAAGTCTATTCTGGACGATGTCCGACCACACAGTGTCTACGTGCACTTGATCACGGAAGTGTCCGAACACTTTCACAAATTATAGTAACAACAAGTCAACTATTTTCACCATTTTTATATAAACGTATATAATTCGACTTTCTTATTATTATTATTTTTCGTCACGTTGATACCCTTTTGAATAAGAATAAAAAAATGTAAGGTTTATTTAGTCATCAGAATTCAGCACAGAAATATTTTATGTTATATTAATATTATAGTATGAAATTATATGTATTATAATTATTTTAGAAATAAAGGTCAGCTATGTCTTGTTTTAGAAGTAAATGGAAGTTTAAAAGATCTTTCATCAGGTGAATTCCCCTAAAATAATGGAAGGGGAAATGAACATTCCCTAGCAGTGTCGCGATGCGTATTGTGTGAACAACGGGCTTTTCACTATGAGATGGGAGTTGGAAATCCATGGTCAAAGTGGGCGAAGGGAAACGGGATGCGATAACAAGGCGTGTAGCTACGGCTTCAGCATTAATGAGCGGCGAATGCAGCAGATGGTTAATCGGGCGCGTACGCCTGCCCGCTTTTGATTCGCGATACAGGCCTTTAATGCCCCTCGCCGTCCGTTCGACAGTTGTCAATGACGTGAAAGCATTATGGCGATCGATTACTGTAGAGAACTGCCGCTGCCCAATACCAGAACAGCCATGATTGCCGGCTATTTCGTCCTCGCTCTCTGTTAATAGCAACATGCCGATTGCCTGCACGTCATTCGCTTCATCTGATAGCCGAATTATGCGAGGTTCCAGTGTTCCTTTTGCCAATCATTCTTTTTGCAAATATCATGTTTAATGATTTATACAGTGTTGGGTTTTATGCTGGTCAACTTTGTTGGAAATTTTTATTAATGGACTTAAACTTTAAAGATAGATTTATTAGACTTTCGTTAGTTCGTTTGCGTTCTCTGTTAATAGTAATATTCTTATTGGTCGCGCGTCATTCGCTTTATTTGATAGCCGAATTATGCGAGGTTCCAGTGTTCTTTTTGCCAATCATTCTTCTTGCAAATATCATGTTTAATGATTTATACAGTGTTGGGTTTTATGCTGGTCAACTTTGTTGGAAATTTTTATTAATGGACTTAAACTTTAAAGATAGATTTATTAGACTTTCGTTAGTTCGTTTGCGTTCTCTGTTAATAGTAATATTCTTATTGGTCGCGCGTCATTCGCTTTATTTGATAGCCGAATTATGCGAGGTTCCAGTGTTCTTTTTGCCAATCATTCTTCTTGCAAATATCATGTTTAATGATTTATACAGTGTTGGGTTTTATGCTGGTCAACTTTGTTGGAAATTTTTATTAATGGACTTAAACTTTAAAGATAGATTTATTAGACTTTCGTTAGTTCGTTTGCGTTCTCTGTTAATAGTGATATTCTTATTGGTCGCGCGTCATTCGCTTCATTTGATAGCCGAATTATGCGAGGTTCCAGTGTCCCTTTTGCCAATCATTCTTTTTGCAAATATCATGTTTAATGATTTATACAGTGTTGGGTTTTTATGCTGGTCAACTTGGTTTAAAGGTTTCCTCACCCGATTAAAACTTTGAACTTTAAACTTAGACTTATTGGATTTTCGTTACTGGACCGAGGGAAAGTTTGAGCAGGAGCAGTAACCAATTTCATGCTTGGAAAGTAAATCTGCCACGTCATAAACATGCGGGAGCAACCTCCCCCAGGAATTTACTTTCTTTCGGTGAACCTTTTGAAAGGCCAATAAACGATTACGAGTTACGCGAGATATCGCAGAATTTCATTTATAAACAGAGGAACGACAAATGGAATGGAAAAAGTTTTGCAAATCACTGGGAATACACATTCGTTGTGCAAAAAGTTTCGAGAGTTTAATGGAACTGTTGCGTTTTCCAGATCAACATGGACCAGCGAAGTGTTGTGCTGTTTCTGTTGCTGATCTGCTTCGCCGGCGGTGTGCTTCCACAGTACAGAGAAAAAAACATAAGTGAGTATCGGACATTTTTAATCTGTATTTGCTAACCAGTTTATTCCGTACTGAACGGTCCAGATTGTCGAATGTTTCTTTAACCTTTATATCCCCATATTCTACTACAATCGAATTTTAATCACAAAGGAATTAATAAAGCTGGAAATAAGCTATCCAAATATTACTAAAAATAAACTCTTGTGTTACAAAACATATCACATCTTACAAATCTCAAGAAATAAAATATTTAAAAAAACTAATTTAAACTTGTTTCTTCCTCCGCAATTGAAATGATTCCACAACAGTTGAATACACAAATACCATAGTGTGTAAGGGTTGCGAATCTCCAAGTAAAGAAAACGGAGGATACGTGGGAGTAGAGCCCGTAAGAATCTAGTTACGAGAGGATTTCGAGAGGCGTTACTCACCACAAGCAGCAGGTAGAATTCATAGTCTGCGACGTGTTCTATTTCGGGCGGCCTCAATTTCGCTGGCGCGCAATCCCACGACAGTTCGAAAGATGCGGAGAGTGCCAGCATTTTCCGGCGGATGCCTGTAGGAACGGCTTTCCACGGGATTAAATCCTTCGGAACTGACACGAAGTTAATTAGAGCCATGTTCCTCTTGGCCAATAAGAGTTACAGCAGTTCTACTTCGCCGACGCCCTCATCGTGGCTTCACGTGCCTGGCGAGAGAACTCTCCAACGACGGATCATTCCGAAAAATGACCTGTAATCAGTGGAGTCAGTCGCATTGTCGGGGACGACGTTTAATTCCAGTCGTGTAACTCGCTGGGATCCTCTTCGGGCATGAAGAAGGTCGACTGGGTTTCTTGAAAAATTTGGGCCACTGTTGATTAGTGCTCTTGATTGAGTTCAATGAAAATAAAAGAGTCTTTATTGCTCGCTCTATAATTTATTCCAGTAATAGTGAGAGATAGTATTTTATTGCAAGGTTAATTTAATTCAGTGGATCATACATCATTTAAGTTGTACCTGTTGTAGTTCATAGATTAAATTATTCTTCTGTGATTATTATAGAATTCAACATAATTCAATCTTGTAAATGACTATTACAAAATTCGGGGCACTGTTGATAAATACTCTTGATTGAGTTCAACGAAAATAAAAGAGTCTTTATTGCTCGCTCTATAATTTATTCCAGTAATAGTGAGAGATAGTATTTTATTGCAAGGTTAATTTAATTCAGTGGATCATACATCATTTAAGTTGTACCTGTTGTAGTTCATAGATTAAATTATTCTTCTGTGATTATTATAGAATTCAACATAATGCAATCTTGTAAATGACTATTAAAAAATTCGGGGCACTGTTGATTAATACTCTTGATTGAGTTCAACGAAAATAAAAGAGTCTTTATTGCTCGCTCTATAATTTATTCCAGTAATAGTGAGAGATAGTATTTTATTGCAAGGTTAATTTAATTTAGAATTAATTTCCTTCAGTGCATCATACTTATTCTTCTTCTATGATTACTATAAAATTCAACATAATTGAATCTTGTAAATGACTACTAAAATCGTCACTAAACACTAAATTTATCAGTTCGAAGGCGTTTGAGTAAAAAACTATTGAGTCGACTAATCGAACAAGAAAAATAATAGAAGAAATATATAGAGAATTGAAAGAGGATCAGCTATCAATAGAGCCATAATCTGCTAGGAGAAGCGATCATGTATTTTTCGCGGCGAAAGCAGCGTTGCCGTAGGAGGGCAAATGTACATAGTATAGGTGATGCTATCGGGTCACGTTTACGATGACACGTGTACGTCAGCAGGGTTACACGTGCGCGGGCGTGCAGGTCTGGCTTGGTCTCTCTCTCTCTCTCTCTCTGTCTGTCCCTTATCCACTCGATAAACCCGACGCACCGAAATCGAAGGGGCTTTCGGAATTCACTCGCCGGAACTCAAAAGCCCGGACGAATACCCCGTGATATTGCCGGCAGATTGGAAGCCAAGGATCCGCCGCTAGAACGAGAGCAGAAAAGAGAGCGAAAGAGTGAGAGAGTCAGAGGAGGATTGAAAAGTTCACTCTTGCTTCCTGTGACACCGCAGCTTTTTACCCGGCGGACAAGGCTGCCCGGATAGTAAAGGCCTGAAATTAAGTGGGCTCCCTCTGTGCGGGAAAATGGCAGTGATAGAAAAGTCGACGGTGCGACGTTCCCTCGATGTTTCTCTAACGCCAGATAATATTGGAAAGGTCTATCGAATCATAGATGCTATGCATTATATTATAAATGGGGATTTTCTAATAATAGGCTTTCCACCTGTTGATTCTTTCAACAGATTTTTCATAGTTTAATAAATAAATATTTCGTAATATTATTTGGAGAGTTTCTATTTGAAATCAATTTTAATCCGCTAGTAAAGATAAAGAAGAATGGTGTATTTATTGGATGGAATCAGATGGGCTAAGTACAAAGTAATAGTTTCATTGATCTCATAACAGTTTAATCTCGTCGTGAATCCTTTTACACTTTCCTCTTATCAACGGGCTTAGCAGAGGAAAGCCAATTAGCGCACGAGCTTTCCGATCACGATTGATGACAATCGATGAGAGATACTTGCGAGTACAGGAGCAACAGGAGCGCATTCTTTCAATCGGTTCTACTTTATCGATGTAATAACGTCGTCGAGTGGCATTGGCCACCCACTCTCGATTCCCATCATTCACGAAAGCTCTCTTAATTAATTTATTCATCGGATTTATGATACTCCAAATAAGAAAGGGGGAGAGAAAGAGAGAAAGAGAGAAGAATATCCGATTAAAATGTTCGTATTGGCCTACAAAAGGAAACAGTGTTCCCTTTGAGCGAAGAGCCATTGCCGTTCGAGCATTCTCAGTACAAAGTACGGGAAAAGCAGGTTGATGAAAAAGGGAGCTTCCTTCGGATGTGTAAGGGTTTCGAAGGCTCGTCACAGTCGGCCTCGTCTGGCTGTGATGGTAGGCAGCATGTAACAGGCAATCACCGTGGCGCGCGCCGAAGTAATTAAGGACTGGATTGAAGCGGCGCGGCGCTCGCTCGCTCGCTCGCTCGCTTTTCCTCTCGCACTCGCTACGAGCGAGGTATGCCGCTCCGCGTAAAATGGCCACTTAATTGATATTCTCCAGGTGGAAATTGAAAATCCTATTTTAATTGAAGCGCCCTGACACCCGCGGCTTAATGGGAATCCGGATTTTTCCGGAGGCCGCAAAGGGCCTGTCCGCTCTACGAAAGCTCTTCTTTTCTCGCTCGAGCCGAAAGCTTCACAGAGCCAGTTTCCCTTTCCTATTTGTATCGTTTATGGCATCCCGCTTTTTATGAAATGTCTTTTCCTATAGGGCGAGGATTCCGCTCGGACGAAAGGATCGAGCGGTGGGAAGCGTAAAGTAGATACCCTTTATCTTCCAATCTCTTCGAGCTCAGCGGAAAGCGCGCATCGGCCCCTTTGAAGCTGAAACGAGAAATTTCGTGCTGGACCGACCAAGCTTCATCCTCGCCGTCCCATGATTCCGTTCGAGCGGGTTTGATAAAACGAAAGTTTCATACGGGACAATTTACTAATGAAGCTGGCTCCGGAGAGATTAGAAGCGCCGGAGCTTGCGGCCGGCCGGACGGCCGGCTGCTCTAATTTCGAAACTTCCCGGCGGATTAACTTGAATTTTGAAGAACGATAAAGGGCCGCGAATGCCCAGCGATGATGGGATCCTGCGCCAGCGGGGCCGGTGCTTTCGTGTGAAACCTTTATGACTTAAGCTAGGAAAGTTTTTTACGCCCCCCCTCCCGGTGGGGGATGCGTATAATAGGGCGCGCAGGAACACTTTCCACCTCGAGTGTAGTTTATTGTCCAACTTTATTCTTTTTCCTATTCTTCGTACCGTGGATACGAGAAACACATCTTCTCATACGTGGCTCGAATTTATTCGAGTGCTTTTTGAGTTTGGATAAAGTGAAATATTCTTTCAGCTTAGACCACACCTTCTAATTTATTAACAACGACCATCCATTTATAATAATCGCTGAATATTATCATAAAATCGAACATTAATTGTGTAATCGATACACAATACACTCATAGTAAATTTACATGAACATGCGAAAAATAAAATCAGATACAAAAAATCGATTACAAATACCAGCATCGAAAAGGGACAAACCTTGAGTATACATTGAAGAAAGTTCAAACAATGATTAGGTATATACAATTGTAAGTGGGATTCGGACTAGGTTAGAGTAGCGTGTGTGCCGGGAGTGGGATCGTCGACGGGTGAATGGAAAATGCAAGCGAAGTGGAAGGAAGTAAGTAGATAAGAGCATTACCGATCAGACATTGTCAGCGGTGGGGTATCAGTTGGGAATGAGGGGCGAGTAATTCGAGGGAAGTGCTTTCGAAAAGACCTTCGGTCCGACAAAAAAAGGAAAAAAAAGGACATTGATAAAAGGTAAATTGCAATATGGAAAAATTGGCAGTTATTATTTGCTCGTTCGCGATATGCTCGAGCTTTTAATTCCGTGGCCAGCGGGTCGAGTAAATAAATCGCTGGCCAATCGAGACATAGTGTACACCGCTTAATTGGTAATTAGCGGATGTATTTAACAAGCGCATTATCAAACACAGAGGCTTTCCTTCCTCTCACTCACTCACTCTCTCTCACTCTCTCTCTCTCTCTCTCTCTCTCTCTCTCTCTCTCTCTCTCTCTCTCTCTCTCTCTCTCTCTCTCTCTCTCTCTCTCTCTCTCTCTCTCTCTCTCTCTCTCTCTCTCTCTCTCTCTCTCTCTCTCTCTCGTCCTCTCTTTCAATCTCGCTTTTCCGCCTGGAACATTCGCGCTCGATAAACGAATGCCGAATGCAATGATTGCCGGACTATGGCGGCGTTCGTGCATCCTAATTACGATTTTATTGCCCGATCGGCCGGCCGCCAATAAAACGCTCTTCGTTAACTAAAAACTCCAACATACCCTTCCCCTCAAACCACCCCAAACCATCCCTCCCTTAACAATTCACAGGATTTCCATTGATTTCTGAAACGCGCATATCTCTGCATTTTTAATGCGTACTCCTCGCCAATCCGTTGGCCTGATCGATTGCGCGGGACAACCAAGCTCATGGTAATTCGTTAGCGTTCGTTTTTACTCTTTCGTCAGTCGAATTGTGGAAAAGCATTATTCAAAAGCTTCGCCTGTAATCCCAGTAATTTTAATGATTACCGAGGGGTTTTGGGAAACTGGACTTTGAGTTTTAAGTATTTTATACGTTCAACACGACTCTTCATGAAGATTATTTTTATAACTCTGCTATTTCTTATTTGTGATATTCAAATTAATCTAATTCAATAGTATCATATAAAATAAGTACAAAATACATTAAAAAATAAATACTTACTGTTTTCGGTAATAGAATGAACTAATCAGTAGATATGGACTGTCCGCCTGAGTATCCTATTTATTAGTTTTAATTAAACTACTAAATAATCGATGAACGATGTTAGAGAGAGAGAGAGAGAGAGAATGAGTGAAAAGAGTGGCAGAATATCGAGATTGGCAAGATCGACTGGCTACTGTGTTCCAGATTGAATGGAAGCTCGGTAGCTCATTCCAGAACGACACGGCTTTTCGGGATAGTCGAAGCTATTCCCTGTTATGATTTATGTTGCGTCCGCAGAGACACGCCGACATGTATACACGGACATGTGTGCGTTGGTTTGTTGGCGAGTTGGAATAATGAATAAAAAAGAGAAGGGAAAAGCAGGGTTGCTGCGCTGGCTGGCTGCTCTTGCGCGAGGACGACGCGTCCGCAGCGCATTGTATGCAAATATGAGCGATCCAGCGATAGCTCGAATTTTCCATCGAGCGATGTTTCAGAACTCGAGATACGCAGCATGCGTATCAGCGTCCTCTGTCGTTTTGTTAAGCCGAACCAGGTAATTAGCATTGGAAAGGGGCCTGCTGAGATTCTCATTAACGAACTCGATCTCAGTCCCATTCACTGGACTACCAAGCATACACGTGTTCTCAATGCAAACCTTCTTTTCTACTGTTCCACCACTCGTGCATATACACGTCGATTTTATTCGTCCTTGGTTGCGCGATGCGATGCGATGCGATGCGTTGCGTCGTCGCTCGACGCGGCAACGAGTTACGGCTAGGTTGAAAACTTTTCTAATTCGACTTGGTAATATCGGCTGGTTAAACGACAGACTAATATCGGCGCGCTTTCTCCGAAAGGGGAATTTTCGTGGATTCATTTGCAATTGGTTTGAAACTGGGTCGACTGGAAAAGAGAGATTAATTCCCGTAAAAGCTATTAAATGCTATTTAGAGAAAAAGGATCTTTTCACGTTTCATTCTATTTCTAATGTACGTGCAAAATTGTAATTCTTTCAAATGAATCTAGTCTTCCATGTAGTTCTTCGTGTGTTCATTAATAGAAAGTTTTATTCTTCTCATACATTTTCCTGGCTCTATTTTTCTCTGAACACTTCCTCTTCCAATTAAGGCATGCGGAATAAAACGGTTTTAGATTTTGCAGGTGTGTGTGTGTGTGTGTGTGTGCTTGCGTGAATACATTTTGCATAGTTACCGAGTCGGGGAGGCTGACAGAATTGAATTTAAGTACAAACGCATCTACATGGACGCGAACCCTTTCCGGGGAATCGCTCTTTTTCCGTGTCCAGTCTCGAATATGCTGCTGCACTGGTACACCGGTGTATTAAAATAACTGTAACAAGTTTTGCAGCAGAACCAAGCGTGCCTGCATGCGTGTGTGTGTGTGTGTGTGGGCGCGCGCGTGCGTGCGTGCGCGCGCGTAGATATTATTTACGGTGTGACACGAGGGACACGGGAATAAAACGTGCACGTCGCTGGATTTACGAGCAAAAGCGCAGAAATTTATATTTATTCATCGCTGGACGAGACATTACCAGAGATTTCCGGTGAGCTTCCGGCCCGCTTTTTCTCCCGGTGCATCCGGCAGCAGTGGCTCGTCGAAAAATCCACCGATTGACATTCTCGCCGAATGGCCGATTTGCAGCGATGAACGCGCGTCATACATGCACCTACATACGCGCTGCCAATTATTCCCCGGAAGCTCACCAGCTTCCGGTTCATATTTTTCTGCCTTTTTGCCTTTCATGGCAAGCCTGTAACTGTGCACCAACGATTCCATAAATGTACTCTGCCACACTGAATGCAGGATGGATTTAAAACGCACGAAATTCCGCTTATTTCTCGAAAGGTCAATTCGAAGTCAATTAAATAGGCAGCAGTTGCCTGGAAAATTCCAACTAATAGGACGTAGAATGAAATAACGAGAGGGATTACAATTATACACTAGATTACTGTTATCAATACTTTATTAAATAATCTATAATATAATTCAAAAGAAAATCTACACTTTCATCCTCTATTTCTATAAGATCAACCAACTGAAAAACAACTCAAATCAAACTAAAGCACAAAGTACAGTATTGCAAGAGTCTTTAGCAATACATTTCCGACATTCTTCTCGCAGCTAGTGCACCCTTTCACACCTTGAATTTCACACTTTAACGTCAGCATGCTGAGAGAGAATTCCCCTCGGCGTTGCATTTCCCGGGCAATCTCCATGAGCGAGAGCTTAAGAGGGCAGTCTTAGGAGCGCGTCGATTTCTCGGAGCACAAAAGCTGAGTTGTTGCCGGGCGCTAAAACAGGAGGAAGAGAGGGGCGAACGGTAGAGGAGAAAAATCGTCAGGTAAATCACCGTCGTTGAGGACAATTAAGTTAACGCGTGAAAGTGCCTCCTTAAATCCGCCTCCATTCCAGCGGAAACAATTGGGAGTGGAGCTTACGCATTCTCCGTGAAGGAATAGAAATATACGTGTTCACTCTCACGCGCGCGCGCGCGCGCGCGCACGTTTACAGTCAGGTGGATGTGTTTCCGCGCTAGAGACGGGCACTTAGAGCACTGGAAGTTCCTGGGCCGAGCTGTAAAGCGCGTGTTAAGTGCACGTCGGGATTCCCGTGCAATTTCTGTGCCATTAAGCCAAGCCCCAAGTCTTCGTAGTCCTCTCTTCGTCCCAGTCTTCGCCATCCTGCCGGTGTGGCATTGCGCCTTCCAACAGCTCAAAGCATTTAAGAGCTTCGACATTTGTAGCAAGTACCGCCAATAGTTGCTCGATGGCCATTGAAAACTCCTTATCACCAATTAATTCCTCCTCAACTTCCCTTTTCCTGTTCCCCGAAGACCGGTTTAATGAATTTTGAATTTCTTACTTGGCCTCGCCTTCTGCTTCATCTTGTCTACTCTGCAATCAGAGAGTTCTACCGGTTTCTGGACCTTGGAGAAAGTAGACCTCATTAGTGATTTAGGAGGACGAACTGGCTCGCACTGAAATGATCGAATTACGATGTTTTGGTGAAGCTTAACAGTTACTATTTCTATATCACTAAAATATAATAATTATAACATTATTTCAACACAGTTTCATTTATTCTTACTTGATTCGTGGAAAAGTCCTTGCAAACGTTTACGACGATCTTTTTATTTGATCTAATTTACTTAAATGTTATTTCTACATTAAGCTATAAATGACTAGTTAAAAAAGGCCTGAAGTAAGTCGATTAGCACTTAACTTCACAGTACAGCGGAGTTCTCGAAATGTGGCAGGAGTAGGGTAAAAAAGATGCTCGGGTTTCTCGGGGAGTTGAATCGTTGAGGATGCACGATACTATAACTATCGGCATCTGCAGATAGGGGAACGTGTACTGGTATCGTAGCCATTTAACGAGCGGTCGTTTCTCGATTTCGAAATGTCCTACTAGCATCGAGTAGTATCCTCTTTCCCTTCTCCTCTCAGCCACCCCCGATCATCTTCTCTTTCTCTTCCTTTCTCTCTCTGGCCAGTGGTATTTATACACGAGGTTTCACTCGGCTTTAATGAGACCGACGAGTCGTGAAAAGACCATTTCGAGATCGTCGACCGGTTCGACTTTAAGGAGGGCGTGCAACGCTCGAAACTCTCATCCGTGTCCAATTTCGTTCCGAATTACGTTAGCCTTTTTATTAAGGTGTGAATCTCCAGCGACGTTCATGGGATTGCTATCGCGGAATTACTTTGGTGATCGAGAGCTTACTATCGTCGATAGATCAATCGAGTGGATGGAACCAGTCCACTTTTTCCTACCACTTTCTCATTCAGCACAAGCTATTTGAAATTCTTAATACGTTCTTGGAATGATGTTCGTGTCAATGAGGAAATACTCTTTCAGTAATGGTAAGTAATCAAAGGTATAAACACTGTTGGATGAGTACTTTTAAAAAAACACTGTTAGTAATACTCGTAATAATCATTAACCTTTCTTTCTTTAATTGAATTGATATTTTGTATAACAATTTGCCCTATAAAAAATGTACTGAAGATTTACTACTTGTCATTGGTAGATATATATCGAAAATTCCGTATAGAATATATTTCTGTATTCAATTTATAATATTGAATATCAATCAGGTTTGCAATAGGCATTAAAGAACTTGTAAAAACTGATTTTCTAGTGACTCATTGCAAGTGATTCTATCACTGTCGAGGTCAGACTCTATAAGTTCCTGTTCGTTCTGGTGGACGCAGTTCTTTTCAGCGGCCGGTACAAAAGTGCAATTAAAGTTTGCCAGGATCAGGGTAACTGGCGGGTATAAATCATTGTGCCTAACAGAGGATCGCGCGATGTTCTTGGCTCTGGTAATACAAGTGTCTGGCAGATGCAGCCATTCGGTAGCCAAGACGGATCGCGCTTCCTAATTGGCAGCTTTTTTCCTCGGTAATTGGAAGCAGTCGAAGAGCTTTCTCCAAGGAATCTCGAGCGAAAGAGATCTTGGAGAGGCTCGATCACGCTGTGTACCAAAACGAAACGTGACTTGAGCGTTAGTCACCTATGCAATTAATTATTGGTGAGAGTACTCGTCGATATACCAACGCGAGTGATCTCAATTTTTGGAATAACAAGATTAGAACCGATTGTTTGACAGTGGATTGAACGATCATTGATTCTTTATGAGTAGGAATATTCTGGGTATAAATATGTAATAATATGTGTAATAATATTATAAAGGTATATTGATTTCCAAGCTATCTTTTAATCAAATTCACATGAACTATGTATAAACTTGATATTACAACATTGGATGACAAGCTATGTTTCACAATTAGTGTAATAACTCTGTGATTGCCAATGTTACCAATATAATTAGAATTTTCCAATTAGTAGCCATAACCCTAGAGACCATAATCCAAAGCTTGCAATCAATGTTAGCTAATCAACACTATTCTGCCAGTATTTCTCAAATTTACTTATTCACAAGCTACTGTTCAACTAATCCCGAAGAATCAACATATAAAAATCAAACTTTTATAAATAATGAACTATTGTTCTAGTACTTTGAATATCCAAAGAGAATTTACAAAAACACTTGTCAGAGAGAACATTATTATGAGAAAATTTTGTGCCAAGAGCAAGCGAGGAATAAAAATACGAAGGTCAAAATCGAAAGATTCTGCGAAGGAGAAAGAAAGGCATTACAGTTTCCTCTTTGTCAAGAAGGCGAGATGAAAGAGGGGCGGGTAGAATCTTGGGAGAAATAAAGATCGGAAAGCTGCCAAAGGCCCTCAGGATCGTGTCCTCGAAACCTTTACGGGTGCATCGGACTGCGCCACTTTTTGGCAGGACGAGTATCACTCCCGATTAGATCTCTGCGGTCCGCCATAGTTTTCAAGCCCGATGAAAGCATGCATTTTTCCTATAAACTCCTTCTGTCGCGACGTGTCCGCTGGAAAAAGGCTCTCGAGATGGGAGAGCGGCCAAGAAAAGTCCTACAAGAGATCACTCACGATCGTTTACTAGAACTCTTCTTCATTGGTCACTTTGCAGTATTGCAAGAAACATCTCTTACACATGTATCATATCGATTTACATTAGATAATCAATTAATTATCATTTAATATATCTATCATAAATTTGAATACCTAGTCATTATTAAGTATAGAAGTATGTTTTACTTTGCATAGACTTCAGCTATCTATTAATTATATCTTCCCAATACTATTACAACATGATTGCACCCTTAAACCACATTACGACTGTTTGTCTCAATGAAAAGAATAATAAATGAGAGGAAACAGTAACAATAGAACCTTTCACTATGACATTTGATACACCCACAGCCATCCTATCAATTTGCGCGAGGTGGAGAGTTGAGATGCAGGAGTAATTGGGCGGAAGCGATAGTTAGAGTACTCAGGATATGTCAGAGAGATCGATTTCCCTGCGCGTGGTATCAGTAATTGACCTTATTATTCGTGAATCAGTAGAAGGATTCATCAAATGGCAAATGGAAGATAAAAGGAGAACAGGAGACTTGAAAATCGAAGGGCGTAGCTTCTCTATGTCTGGAAGCTTAGTTCCCTCTTGTGAAGGAAGGCCGATCCTCCGGGACTCGGGAGCGGTGAATGCTCCTGATCTCAAAAAGGGCTGGTTGCCTGCCGGTGAGTACATACGTATGAATAGGCGGGCGCGGCTCCTTCTTATTTCCGGTATAAAGTTCATTGTGCATTGTTCGCAAAATGGAAATGGAGTCGCCGGTAATTTGCGTTTCAATGGGAGAGCTGCCCCCTTCTGCCTACTTATCCTGCAGCACGCTCCTTCCATCCCTCGCGTCCTGTATCCGCCGTTCCTGCCACCATTGCCACCTTCCTCCTCCGTCAGGCTTTTTCACCTTTTATCGTCAAAACTACCGAGACCCAGTTCAACACTCCCACTGATTCTTCTTTCCTCCTGTGACCCGTCTTCCTGTCTCCTTGTCATTCCATACTAGAATAATTCAATATTTCTTCTAATTATTTAGATGTTATACAAGGAATTTTAATATTAGAAATTACATCTTATAGGAAGTGATTTGAATTATTAATTATCACTTAATTTTTATTATAATCATTTAATTTTTCGAGATATTAATTGAGAAATGATGCTATGAAAGCATTAGCTGAGTGTCCTTTCAACGAGAATATGCACAGCTGGGAAAATAGGGGGAATGAAAGGGAAATGATCGAGAAGAACTGCTCCTTCTTACTCCTCTTCTTTCCAAGTCAGTCTGACTTTGCCGGGCGAGTCTCGTTGTTCGCGGGCTTCATTTAGATTCCGCGCTAATTACACTCGAATCCCGTTTGCTCGCCGAGTGCACAGCAGCGTGTCTATGCCTCTGGCACGCTAGGGCTGCTGACTTCTAATGGTACTACATTAATGGAACATTGCGTTAGACGTTCCTCCACTTCGCCATGTCTCCAGAGAACCTCTTACGGGACAGACACACTCAGAAGAAGAAAAAAAAAAAGCCAGAGGTAAAAAGGAGACAACCAAAAGTGGCCGCTAAGTGGTTCATCGGATTAATTCAAGCGAAGAACCTTGATAATCAGTAGCGTTAGAAACCTGTTGTTCTGGTCGGCCTCAACATTCAACTTTCTACATTGATCGAAAAACCGATACAGTTCATTTTGAAATACCATGTGACAGGTTTTTTTTTTTCATTATACAGATAAATTTTGAAATCCTCTCGATTTGTAACGAATTCGTATTAAAAGACTGATGAAGCAACACCTGGAAGTATAAAATCAGCCGACTGAAATCAATGATAGACATGACGAAACTTGGAGTGACTGAAATCAAACAGATAAAAAAACGTTCCTCGTTTCTAATTCGATGAATATAAGATTGACGTGACATTTCTAGGGAGGCTGAACGGATTACCTATGTAGACATTTATTGCTATTGAATCGTTAATTATAAACTTGTTCTAAAATGTGGATGACATTTACGTTGAAGGTGATGTGAGATCTAAACAAAAGTAAGATATTTCATTCATTTCAATAATGTACGAACCTAATGCAGAGTATTTACTGACAATAATTTCTTCAATCATCTAACCTGTCAACACAGGGTATACAATTGACAGGATAATGTCACAGAGAGACATAGCAAGTGGCGATACGTTTTTCTTAATTAGCTCGCACAGAAGGCCCAGTTAATTACTTAATGGGCCACTGTCGCTGTGCGCTTTCATGGCATCAAAGCACACTCATTCGGTAGTTGCACATTTCATGTGGAGAGGCCGCCGGTGCTCCGAGCAGCTGGTGGCGAGTAATTCAGGGAAACCAAGTGGCCACTTTGATACCGCGGCGATTAGCTTGCTCAGTGGCCCTCGTGGTAGAAAGTATCACCGGCTAATAGCACCTCGATCGAAATAGTCAAAGTCGAATGGGAATCTTCCTGGTATCATCTTCTCAATTCACTCTGGGATATTACACTTTTTATACGCCCTCAATTATCTCTATTTTGAGAGCATCTGTTCCTTTTGGCAGTGTGCAATGCCAAGGAATTGTCGAGTTGGATTATTAACACTTTCAGTGTGTTATATAGTGTGTGAAATATAATGTTTGAATTTTATTAAGTAAGTATATCTATTATAAAAACTTGAACAAATTCAATGTCCTAACTTAGGTTTATTATTATTAGATTCATCATAATTTCTTCACAGTTTTAATTATAGATCTCCTAATAGAAATACGATGAAGCAAGTCACTGTTTTAATTAAATCTCAAATCTTCTAATAAATATCTTTTTTTTTAATCTTCCAAATCAGAGTTTCTCAATGGTCAATCTTACATGAGTTCGACATGACGGGTAGGCGCCTTAGGGCTCTGATAGCCGCTCTCAAATTCCAAAGGTGTAATAGCAAAGTGGGATAGTGGAATGGAGGAGCAGGATCCCCTTACGATAAATTTCTTCTGACATTTATGAAAACGCCTCACGGTTAACGGTCGAGACGTGCCGCGGCCAAGGCGGACATAATGTTTCTCTCCTCTGTTTACCATTACTTAGAGCACTTCTCACGTACGCCCTACCGAACACTCGATTCTTCTATATTTACTCGCCGATATAAATTTCACGAAAGTGAGTGCGCCACTGGAAAGCTTCGAAAGCGCGTTTATGCCAAACAATTCGATCTGCCTAGAGATTTGCATACTCTCCACTATTTTCTTTTTACGCCTACCATGTACTCTCGCAGTATTTAGAGTGTACTTGGCATAGGAAACTTTCACGTGATTATTGCGTTAAGAAAAAGTTAAGGAGATATTCACAGGTGACACTGAAAAGTAAGATTCGTTAAGTAAACATTCATGGAATTGTGTATTATATTTGTGAATTTAGTAAGTAATTAATATTTAGCCTTTACAAATTTTCAACTGTAAAATGTTTTCCTTTTGATAGAATTTTTTCTCGATTTCCACTTTATTATTAATGAATTGCTTTCATACAGTTTTGTTTACACGTGTCGTTTTGAATTAGATAAAACCTGAACAGGAAATAGTACGAACGAGGTTACTATTTATCAAGTATAGTTATAAACCCAGTTATGAAAATTAAATGCTGTCCTCGTTCTCTAGTTAATTACATAGAGTGTTGCGACTCAATTAAAATCAAAATACGCATCCAATGAATGAATCTCGTCACATTGCATACACCACTTGACACACTAACCACAGGTTCTCCGAATATCATAAATTTCGCATACTAATTGGATATCAATGGCGTTTATACGATTCGAGCGCTCGAAAATGATGAGTACGCGTTTCGCTAAATGTAACGTGCTACCATTTTCCTGGTTTCGCCATTCAGAAATTCATTCATACATCATCTTGATTTACTATACGCGACTAGTAATCCAATTTACATTATGTACCCATTCGCCCTCTCTACTTTCCCTCTCGCGAAACCTGTTGAAGCCGGCTTATTCGCGAAGCACACTTTTTTCTACTTAACTGTATGCTAGATAACTTTGACCCTAATTTGTTAATGCTACTCGAAATGTTCTTCGAGCATTGCCGCCGCAGTTCTTCATACTCGCTGCTTCACGAAAAAGTTGGTGACTCGGTAATTTGCCAACTTTCACGGCAGCAAATAGAATCAGCAATTAAGCCGCACGATTCCTGTTGCCGGGTGTGTGCCAGACGATTCCTCTGTATGTGTGTGTGTGTGTGTCTACATAGATCTACATACATTCATACGTATATCCGGCTTGGAACGAAAATGTATTTCTTCTGGTAGACGACAGGAGCCTCTTTCAATGCTCGAACGAGAGTGCTTCTGCGGACTTAGCCGTTTCTTCTTCACTCTGCTCGGCCCTTCTCTAATTGACCGCGTTAAAAATACCACCCTATTCAACTCGCCGGAAAGCTTACTCTGCTCAATGGACGAGTGTAGGTTGCTTTACAAGAAACTGTCACTCTTATGCAATTTAATTGTTCCGCTGTTACTTACACGGGGATTCGTGTCACGTTTCTTTTTATGTATGACGATCCTCTTTTCTAGATATAAATACGAGAATTTCTGTTGAGGTAGAAGAAAGATACATTTCATGCAATATTAGTTATAATTGTGTTCCTATCTTATGAATTAAAAATAATTAGTATTGTATTCCCTTGTAAATATTATAGTAATTTTTTGTAATAGGAATAAGTAGTATATTGCAGATAAAGAATAAATTCCAGCCAAATTATAATTGTAAATTATCTGTTTAAATTCTAAAATTAAGTTTAACTTTGGTTATCGATTTTTGTAATATTATTTCAAGTATATTGATATTGAATGTATCGATTCGTCCATACAGTTTGCAAAGTTGTGTGACAAAGTGTTCCTCGTCGACCATTAGAGCTTTAACGGGATATCACCACAGAAACTTGCAAGGAATTAGTCTTTCGGAAGGATTTTCAAGTAGCACTGGAATGTGAAGTTTTGCCACGATGAATCATTCATTGAAACCAATTGAGCTAAGATCTCTGGCTTGCGCGCTCATAACTCGAGCGAACTTTGTGACACACTTACTGCCTCGTAAAACATTCAAAATTCGTTGGCACACTGACCCGAGTAACGCTAGCAAGTTTTGCACTCGTTGAATAATGAATGGAGTCCAATCGATCGGGAATCCTCCTTTTTCTCAGTTTCCTCGCTGCTGCATACTTCGCGGCAGATGTAACGATCAAATTCTTCCTAAGTTCTCGCAGGAATTTCGAATACTGGCATTGCAGTCTCTTAACTCCTGAATCTGCTCTTAACGATAATCTTTTAAGTAGAAACGAATATTTATACAACTATACATTTCAGAATTATTTTATAGGAGATATAAAAATTCTACTTTACTGAATAGTGTAAAGTTGTTAATACTTTATCTATAAAAAGAATATTATTCGAATGTAATGATATTCAACCAGCATGATCATCAATGCTGTAATTCGTATGCTGATTCAACTTGCAAGCAATTTCAATTCTATTTGCATTTTTTTCATGAAGTTTACATTATTGGATTCTGTTGTGAATGGGAATCCCAGGAATTTAATTAAGTTAATCAGTATTGCTATTCGTCTATCTAGTGACAGATCTGTTTACTACATGCATGGCATTATTTCTTACTTTAAGAGCTTGCTTTCAGAATTCTCTCGTATATCGAGGAACTTGAGCGATGCACGTTCCTGCAAACGACGAATTAATGCACTGCAATCAGGTCATGTTTTTCTTCCTACCCGTCATGCTTTTAGTGTCAGGGACTACATCGCGTCATACACTTCCTGCTTAACGTCTCAACTATTCGTGTGCTCGACTACCATCATCATACGATGGAATATCATATTTAAGCCTTCTGCCTCCGAACGTCGAAGCGTAAACCTCGCGCAAGAAATTTAAAATATGAAAGCAGTCTTGTGATGTTGAGCAAATGAAATAAAATAGAAATACTGTTCTTATACAGATTGAATTACTTTCGTAAATTATTTATTGCTACTATTTATTGCTTTATTTCAAAGTAAGTTCGTAATAACAGGACTTAAGATAAACTTCGTCGTTTCTCTTCAAAGTAGAAGTTTGTACTTTACAGAATCAGAGCCTCGCAGTATAATAAAAGTTAAATAAATTGTCGGGAGTATTCACCAAATTCAAAGGAAAATTAAGATCATTCTTTATTACTGATCAGTATTAATAATATTATTAACTTGAAACAGAATTATATCTATTCATTGACTAATACAAAATCATCTCATTTCCGTAAGCGAAGTATAAGAGGATCAGTGCGTAATGTGGAAGTAACTCAGAATAAGTTTCCATCTGGAGAAGATCCAAATTCTTTTCCTAGTTTCTTCGAGGGGTGGACGCATCCGCGTTTCGAGATTGCGCGGCATTCCTACCTGAATGCATTATAGACCTCTCTTCCGTATAATTTGTTCCATTTCCCGGAGATATAGCGTATTCCCTCGCCTCGCATAATTCGCTTCTTTTGCCGAACATATTTCACTGCTTTCCATGAACGCAGCTTTAACGATTTGTCGCGATGCTCTGCGGAGTTCAACTCTCTGGCTGAGCAAAACTCTGGTTATACTTACATAAGTGATGAATTCCTTCTGCATCGTCTCAGGGAAATTTTATTACTGTCAAATTGATTGATTAATGTTTCTGACATATGACTGACGAGCACATACACCAATCTGCTTACTTCTGCATTTTGATGTAGTTACAATTTGCAAATATTTATTTTATTATGTATATTTTTATATGAATATAAATATCAATGTAGATTTTTTTACACCATATATAATTATGCCTTGATTAATATGAGGAAGTTTATGTAATCATTTATACACGTACATATTGTTATTATAATAATAAATAAATAAAATAAGGAAATGCTATTTCTTTCTGACAATGAATTAAACAATGACAGTAAAGAAATATGAATTGACAATATATAAGACCTTCGACTGCACGCGTAGCAGGTTTTGTCTTACCAAGAACTTTCCTTTGATTGGGACACCGCAAATCTTTGCGCAGGATCCGTCTCCAAATATCCAGCTAGGAAGTTCCCCATAGCAATTCTTTAACCGACTCTGAAGACACTCAGTGCAAACGGTGTTCTCAGTTACAAGAGCTAGCGGTGGGAGCTGCTTGCGCAAATAACGCGCATAATTTCCCGAGTTCGCGCTGATCCCGGAAGCTCCCATGTGAGCCAGCCTCGCCTAATGACTCTTCCAGTTTCTCTTTGAAGTACCATGCATCACCCAGCAACGCGCGCGCGAGCGAGCGAGCGAGCGCCCGTTGAAACACCCCACGAATTTCGCCGGGAATTCCCCCATCTTCGCGTTATATCTGCCTTTTCCTGTTGGAGCTTTCATTAAAAACCATTGGACCATTAACAGTCCCGTAAATTGTCATATTGAAAATTCTACGAGTATCTCTCTTTTTCTCATGAAACATGTCTCGTTCACTGTTCAGATTCCTCTTTCCTGATATGAATTACAATATTTACATATGTGTGGGAGACGAAACTTTCCTCCTGACTGACGTATCGAGTTTTGCGTTACCAGGAAATCGAAATTTCCCGAGCGAGCGTGACGGTGAGCCTTCGATACTTTGACATGTAATTTTCTCCACTTAATAGGCCGGGCTTCCTGCGGAAGCAACGTCGGCAATTCACGGCTGATTGATGTTTTCACTGGTATTTTGATGAATTATGCATCGACTGGGCCGCTTATCACGTTACGTGTATATTTCAATTGAGTTCCGATTCGTGGCGGAATCAAAGTCATCTTCCACTCAGCTATGCTTCTATACTAATCCCTTTCCAATACCACATCTATAGAAGTACTATTTCAATACTACTAAAAAAGAAGCTCTCTATTGCATTCACTCTGGATTTTTCATAGTACAAAATAAAGTACAAAACATTCTCTTGTCCTCTTCAATCCCTTTAAAAAGCGTGTACTGTACGCTTTGGGAAAAAAAACGACACTGTTTTTTTTTTTGTGCCTCGATAGTGGAGAACGATTGTATCTGTGAGGATCAGTTTGCGGATGCGTCGATTTAGCGAGCATCACTAGAGAGATAGGGTTGGTCCGAGTGGGTGGTGAGTTTTTCCCTATCAATGCTCGGGGCGTAAAGCGATCTCGGCTAGCTCGCATGTCCTTTAATCGATGGCAAGGCCGCAAACCGCGTGTACACGTGACGTTGACGGCCTCGAGGACGCTCTTCAACGTCAAATGCATGCACGCTCACCCGGGGCCGCTCTAATGAAGTGTCCTGCTTCCTGGGGAACCCAGATCCTACATCGTTTTCCTGTTACCACCATTGGTAGTAACACGCGCGCCACGTAATTCTCTCTGGAATAACAACTTTGTCACGAGCCACGTGCTCGTAACATCGCACCCTCTCGTTGTCCTCCCTTTGAAATTGGAACTCTTGCATCCCCACTTAAACTTTTCGACGCCGCCGCGCCGCGCCGCGCCGCGTTGGCTAATGGAAAGATCAGTTAAAGATCATTTAAATCTCTTTGGATTTTACTAGATTGGTCTTTGTTGAGCCTGTATAATACTATTGAAATTACTTGACAAACCAGGGGATAAATAAAGTTCTAAACAACAAACCGAAAGTATTTAAGTAGTAATATAATTATTGGATTTGTGTAAAGAATAGTTTCTTAAATAATTGATTTACATTGGAAGACACATCGAAGAAGTAAGCATATCTATGGAAAATATATCTAAGAGAGGGATCGATAGAGTTTAAGAGGAGTACTTTAAATCTCAAGGGGAAAGGTGATCTCCGTTAGCGTAAACTTGAGTAACTCGATGGCTTTGACCTGGCGTAGAAAATAACAAAATAGAGGGAAGAGGATTACACGCGTCTCCGGGTGCACGTCCGGCTGCGAAGGCAAGGCGAAGGCGAAGGCGAAGGCGAAGGCGAAGGCGAAGGCGAAGGCGAAGGCGAAAGGAACTCAGGGATATTCGGAATATTCCAGGGGAGACTGTCGATCGATCGAGCCATCATCCTCGTCGAAAGGAACGTTTCTCGAAGCAAAGAAGGTGAAGAGAAGAACGGATAACGAGACAAGATTAGTCGGCGAGCCTTTACGCTTAAAGAGCTAGCTGGCAGAAGAAGCGTGGAGAAGCATGGAGGAAGCAAGGAGAGGCCACTAGCCGGAGGTAGAATTCTGATACAGAGAGGCGAGACGAAAATTTATTATGTACTTTGAAAGTGGATCCCGTAAGAGCGCTTCGCCGAGCTTACGGAACTTTCCTCCCATAAACGCAGGCTACCATCCTACACGACCAAAGAGAAATAGAGAAAGAGAGAGAGAGAGAGAGAGAAAGAACAGAAGGCAGAGCGGATGTACCACTCGATTTCCCAGGGTTCACTCGCGCCCGGATTTCTGACCGAAATGGAACCATAGCAGCGAAGAGAGCTGACCGGGACACAGGATCTAAAAAAGCTCGTCTCTCAGCCTTATGGAAACCTTGTGGAGAGATAAACTATACCTTGGATGGCGTCGACGATAAATATAAATTCCGATTATCTTAAGCGGTGTGTGTTTCGGCTGGTAGGAAAGTCTGATATTGGAAGGGGATTGGTGGTATTTGCGAGTGGAGGGTTCTCTTCTGTCGAGGGGAGGTATTCGAAAGTGAGTCGAAACCGGAGAGAGATCACGAAGAATTGGATGGATCTTGGCGAGTGGGAGAGAATGAGAGCGAAAGAAAGAGAGAGAGAGAGAGAGAGAGAGAGAGAGAGAGGGAGAGGGAGAGAATGGTTGCGTAATAGAGAGGATGTTGTCGAGGGGTAAGAGTTACGAGAGCGTCTACCTTTCTGTCTTCCAGGCGGTGACGAGACAGACGCGGTGCAGGCACTCCTGGCGAGGTACCTGCAGCGTCGTCTTCAGAGCGCGACGCAACTATCGACGCCACCGCCACCGGCTGTCCTTTTCAACGCCAATCATCAGGCCAAAGTACGACAGGCCTCGCAGAGGTCGTCGAGCATCGGCGCTAGTCCGCGCAATGCCAGCGAGAGAGACGAGCAGGATCGCCTTCAGGATTACGAGGATTACGAGGACGACCTCCAAGGCTACGAGGACAGCGAACGCAGCAGGACCAGATTCGACCTACTTGCCGGTAAATTCGATTGCCTCGACTTTTGACGACCTTTCCACGCTGACAGTGAGGAGTACCTGAAATGTTTCCAACATCCTCGAAAGCGATACACTCTTCTATCATTTTTTTTAAGAATCCTGAAGGGTAGCACGCTCTCTCGTCCAGTGTTTGATCGTGTTGGTTGCTAGAATTTGGATGGATGCTGGTTTGTGTGAGGCTGCAAGCTAGAATCGTGTTGGAATTGCTGATTTATCTTTAGAGTGTCGGTGTTTTATCTTTGTGTGATTTATAGTGTCTCATTTTAGCACATTGTTTTGAATTTTATTTGAATATTGCAAAAAATGCCGATGCCTGCTTGCCAGGTAAAGGATTGAATTCAGGATTCGTATATCCTTCTGTATTTTTATGAATGATCTTCTCTGGAATTACTGTTAATCCTGAGGAACAGATGTTCGAATTTCTCACGCACGTTGCTTCTGAAACCGGTATTCGAACGTTGCCGTGATTTGCCCGCAAGTCATATTAAACAGTCGATCATGAATAACACAGTTAGCTGATAATCAAGTACCCATTCACTCTGGATTATCAAAGCCGGCATGCAAATGGTGGGCAAACATTAATTTTGTAATATGCATATTCAGCACGAGAAACAGCATTGGCTTGACGTTCCATTATTAGGACTGCTCAGGTCTGACTGGTTAAACATGCCGGAATAACATGGACACACTTCGGATTAGCCGTTAAAGAGAAGAGTATGCAAATCTGAGTTAGATAGTCAGTAAATGTGGAGTTTCCTAGTGAAGAAATGAAATGTTAGGAAATCCAGAGCAAGATTTTGACTTCCCTCTGATTTTCCCATGTAAAACGTAATTCGTATAATCCAATATAATTAAATTTCACTCACACTTCTGTTCCTTTCTCGCGGGAAACAATTCTCGTTAATTTATATCCACATGCGAACAACACTCCCTTTATTTACTCCGCATTTTCCACGACAAATAAACGAACTTAATATTCAAAGTAAAGTCAGCAAAAAACGGTGGCTCGGCTGTATACGTTGTATTTCCCATAATTGTTAGCAAAAAGCGAGGTGTACCGTGAAAAAAAAGTTAGGCTCATAGCGTAAACTTTACACACCCACGTGTGGCGTAAAAAAGCATACGAATTATACTTCCGTGGAAGCAGATTTTCTACAAAGCTTTTGGATCCTGGTCTGCTTTTTCGCACGGTGAAACAAGCTCAGGGAGGAGCAGACAAGGCCAGTAGGCTTGTAATGCGTTGACAAGGGTGCAGAGAGTCCTTGCGTGTCAGGACATCTCGAATATGGCATTCGAAGCACTCCATAATTTCGCAAGATTAAATGATTCTATTATTAAATACTTACACAGAAAACAAATAATCCAAAACCTTATTATTTTCTACTCTCTTATTACAAACGAGTTTCTTAAATCTTAACGATAGCAATCAACGCGATGTAAACGTCCAATCAATCCACACGCATTTTCAGACAGTGGAACAGGTTGAGGGCGGAGTAGATCGGAGAGTACAAGGCAAGTAGGCTTGTAATGCGTTGACAAGGGTGCGGAGAGTCCTTGCGTGGTAGGACATCTCGATATCGTACACGAACTCTCTGAGGATCGTTCGATTGGCGAAGTGAAGCAAACCAAATCGAACGACGACAATTCATTCGAGAGTGAACACACATCGACTGCGGCATTGGTGGGCTCTCGCACGCTCCAAATCCTGCGTTGGTCCTTTCGACACGGTGGCGGCCTTTCGCAAATCGAATCTTCTCCTCTCTGCTTCCAAGCATCCTTCGAAGGTGAACAGAGAAAGAGAGAAAGAGAGAAAGAGAGAAGCTTTGATAGTTGGAATGAAAGAGAGGAATGGCGAAATGGGGGCGGCGAGAGAATTCCTGGAATACTCGCTTCACCCGCGCTGACATTCCTCGACCCTGAAATAATCGGGCCGTGACTCGGCGTGCTCTCTTTGACTCGGCTGCACTCGTAGCCGGCCGCAAATCCAATATCATCGGCCGCGCGCGTCCTCCACCGAGTAAGTCTTTGATCGTCTCGCAATCCTGCTCTTCCATCGGGACTGGCGAAAATTCCCGGACGATAACAGACGCCTGACGATCCGATGGAATGCCCCGACACAATTGCACCTTGCCACGTGGAAGCTAGTGCGAGTTACGAATATGCAAGCTTTCAATCTTAAACGATCGTTAATTTCAATCTGCTCTTTGTAATCTGTAATGTATTATTCAATAGGTAGAACTGGAATCATATGAAAACTGTAAGAGCTTGAATTATTCATCTTCGGTATGATTAATCTAGAAAAAATTTATGTATAATCACATTGCATATAAAATATAATTAATTCCCGTTATTCGTTGTATATCAATTCTTATTATAATATTAATGATTGTAAAATTCGATGACCAAATGTCGAATAACAATTGATGGATTAAAATGAGTGGGACATTTGCACGTTGTACAGGAGGAAGTAGTTTTAGCAGGACAGAAGGTTTTGTTTGTGCGGGCGAGTGGCTGGCAAGAAGTCGATTGTTTAGGCATGGACATCTGTCGATGCCGAGCAGAGCCGAGCACTTTGAAAGGCAAAACTCGATACGCGCATCCCGATATCAATGGCAATATCCGATCCGGTGGAGAGAAAAAAAAGGGAGGTTGCATGCCAATGAGGAGAGCGCCGCCGCCGCCGCCTATAAAAGTTAAACGTGTAACACGCCGCCGCCCGTTTAATTGCTTGTCAAGCGGATCTCTCCACTAATACTGGTCAACAGGATCTCCAATGTTTTCAATGCTCCTTTTTCCACTATTGTATGCGCGTTTACCTTGACTCTCCGCGCTCTCTCCGCCAATTCAACCATTTGCTCCCTCTAGGATATTGGCGCACGCGACTCTCAGCGCTGGCTTTTAATCGACCATCCTCGCTTTTAATATTCATCGCCCTCGGGATAACTTCCCCTGCACGCTCGAGTGATTCCTGGTACAATAATGGTCTTATTTAACTCCGCCCTTTATCGATGTCCATCTCTGCCGTTGCTTACCGGTTCTTTACCAATCATTACTAGTTCTTTATTCTTTTCTCCTTGATTACTGCCAACTGGGACAGAGAATGTTTCATTAATATCTCCGTTCTTCATTAAATCGCAACGATATTTATACAAGTCGCGATCATTAGTTTTTACTTGGTTTTATCAGGTTTGTAATGATAATTAAAAGCAAGAGTGAGAATCTTTTTATAATATAAATGAATATTGTATCTTTACGATTTTTTTGTATTATGAAAACTTGTAAGAATAAAACTATTTCAAGAATTCTTCAGACATTGATGAATCAGGGACAAACGTGTAAATTTGTCAGGTCACAGAAGCACTGATTAAGTCAAGCGACACATACTTGACAGATTCGTGGAGTGATGCTTTAGGCACGTGAGTCGCAAGCTAATCACGCGACGCGTCCCCGAGATCAGTCGGGAGCATCAGATGGGATGATATTCACTCGGGATGGCGAACCGGCTGTTCCAGAATATCGTTTTACCATTTCGCTGACACTCAGGCCGAAATTAATAATCGTCGGCGCGAGCGTTACGTGCCCGGTGCGTGCACCGGAGAATATCGTGTGCGCGCAATTCGAGAGTGTCCTGAATTCGGACAAGGCGATACGCTATCTGACAATAAGAGCAACTCTGAGTGGACATTCTCCGCCACACGCTGTTTTAAGGCTCGTAAAGGGCAGCCATCGGCGAAATGTTTCGCTCTGCTATCGCGAAAGCGATCGCTATACATATGTACGCGTGTATGTTGCATTCTGATACGATCTTAGTTGCGTAATGTTCGAGTGGCCGATATTACTGCAACGGGTTAATGTTGTAAGAAAGCCTCGCTTAAAAAGTCTTGTCTTTCCTCTTATTTCGAGACTGTCGTTCGCCGGAATATCAAGGTGTCAAGTCTTTATCTACTCTGATCTAAACAGTAGCTTAATCTTTTATACTTCGACCTGACAACTTTTTAGCTACTTGAAATTCCTTCGACTATTATATATATTAAATGTGAGACATATCAATGAAAGTTAATCTTAATTTGAATTGAATTATTCTCGTGATTTTATAATCAATTTCATAGCTTGGCTTTATCTTAATAGTCACATTTTATGCCATTCAATCGTTATTTAATCGACACCAATTTAGTTATGCAACTTTTGAAGAAATCTTTTTATGATGCACCAATAAAGTATAAATGGTACAATTTACTTTAGGGTTACTTTGGATCGAACGACAGAGTCTAATTACATCTCGCGCCACATCCAGATGTTTATGAAGAAGTTATGCGCGCAAGCCGTAGCTGGGCGATCAGACCATCAAATATTTAAGCGAAGTTTAATTCGGTAAACGCGGCGGTGCAAGCAAACCTGCCACTCAGTGTATACACACACATACTTTCACTGCATCCCGGCAAACATTGACTCCATGCACTTCCTGCTGCGAAACTACTCTTTGACTTGGGAACTCGCCTAACGACACTAGCTTGCACCGAGCACGTGCCGGTATCTATGCAATTTTGAGTATCCCCTGCGATGGAAAGTTATTGAAAAGTAATATACCCGAAGAGGATCTTGTTATGCTAGAGAGAAATTCATAGTCGTAATAGTATACTAGTTATTTCAAATAGAATAGATCGGTTTAGTCCTGTGGAGAATTGAGAAAAATCGATTTATATATATACATATTAAAGATATAATAGAGAAATCTTAATATTTTTATACTTTTATACATCAGCACTTTAAGCACTTTGCTTTACGACTTCTAATTTTTCTTCCAACAACATCGACATTAGCGAGAATTCCCAGCACTTTCAATTCCCCCTGTGAATTTATTGAGGAATGTGCGGCGTGCTACTACGTCGACTTGGAAAATGTTGTGCTTACGAATGCGTCGGCGTCAGAAGTTCTGTGAATGCGAATGCGAAACAAAGGGCGTCATTTCAATATCCCGAGAGAGAGAGAGAGAGAGTAAACGGGCCGAGTTGCCAGTAAGTTACGAATTTCGCACAGTAAACATACCTATTATTCCACCGGACCATTTCGCCGGCGCTGTTCTATTTGAATAGAATTCATCTTGCGCTCCTCCGCTTCCGAGATATTTTGCATATCGCACCTGCCACGCGTTTTTATTCCCCAGGGTAGCGCATACATACATAGGCGCGTTTACCTATGCATACGAGCAGGCCGCGCTATCTCCCGCGCGCTATTGAACTACTGTTGAACCAGCCGCTTACCCATAATCCGCTGGTACATCAATTTTGGCAGAGGCCGCATTTTCTACCTTCGAATTTATGACCAGAACTTATGACACAACGCGATGGAGACATCAATGAATTCTCATGTGTCGAATAGAAATTATGTAAATGAAACTAGAGTGGATTAATGAAAATTGTGGATATTAAACATTGAATATTTGATTGAGTAATATAAAGGACAATTAATTGGAGTCATTTTCTATAACAGAATTTCTATTAGGACTATTTGATTAATAATTAAACTTTGTATTCCGATGAAAATGACTAAATTATATAACTAAATATTTTCAGGAAAGAAATGATCTGTAACATTATTATGTTATACACTGTTACTACATCATGCGATGAAATTCTTAAATCTTGCGCGCGTATACGTAGCGAGAAGCACGGTTAAAGCAGCAGCGGTTGGGGCGTTTCGAACTTTTAATCAGTTCATACGATTTCGGGCAAATTGAAGTTCACTCGTTACTACTACGGGTGCGCTAATTAACCAAACTAGGCGCCGCGGCGTTGCTTTGTGTAGCTAAATGCGCGTTCGTATAATCAAGGCCCGACGTGTATACTATGTATACAAAGTATAGTATGTATAGAGCGATGCCAGGTCGGCGCTCGCCCTGTCGGCAGCAGGCCCGGAATCGGGAAATTTAAATGCCGCTACTTTAATTAGGAGTCTGTCGTTAGCCGCGCCTCTACCCTGGAAATTAGTAGGTCCCAGGCAAAAGTGAAACGCTTATGGAACTTTGCCCGGCTCTATCGCCTTACTCTGACAACCCTTTCCCCTTCTCAACTCCTTCATTCCGCCTACCCCTTCTCTTCAACTACCCCATCCAAGCCCTCCGATGATTGCACTCTCCGTAATGGCCTAATTACTACTGGAAACCGTTTACTTCTGTAACACGGATCCGCTCGACGTTCAACGTCACTACACTCCAAACTCTCCTTGCTGTTTATCTGTCAAGAGCTATCATCCTTGGATTATGCAAACATGTAATGTTCGCGTCTGCAACACTTGAACGGATTCTTCCATTGTGAAACCTCTACTGTTTTAGCTGCTTCGAGGTTTTCAAACGAACAATATGAATTTATTAATATAAAAAGTAGATAGATTGATTTCGTTGAATAATCAAGGATTCTGTAAATTTAATATGAAATTGAAATTGTATGAAAATTCAGGCGAATCTGATATTGACGGTTTAGTTTCAAAGCAGCTTGATTGCTAGTGAGAACGAGATGCACTGGGTTGCTATTTGCCAGATGATCTTTGGCGCAGATCTAAGGAGCGAAATCGGAGGAGAGAGGAACACAGAGAAGGCACGAAAGCTAGGTTTGCTCTTAATTACGCTTCTTGCATGAGTTTGTCGGCGGCATGTGTGTGTGTGTGTGTGTGTGTGCTGTGCATGTACACGGTGAGCAACATAATTCGACTGTTATGCTGTCTCACTGCTCTCTCATCCGGTGCTTGCCAGATAGAAAGGAAGCTCCGTTGGCAGGGCTTTCCCAGACGATAACACCTCCATCAGCATGGAACATGGAACACCCACACACGCTTACGACGACTCATATGCCGAGTCCTTTTGAAAATATTTCAGCTACCGCCACCTGCTCTCTTCTCTTGCCGAAGGACGACTCCCTTTCATTTCATCCTTGCGAAATGAAACCAGATAAACCAACCATCCCAATTTCATTTTCAACCCCCGAGTATACCTTATGCTCACCTTCCATCTTCCAATTCGTATCTCTCATGCGCGTAACTTCTTTCCCAGATACTAACAAATGTCGTTTCTGTTTCCTCACTTCTACGACTGCTTTCTACGCGTGTTCGCATTTTTAGAAATATTACTCAAACAAGTTTTGTATGATTTGTCAGTAGTTATTGAGTAAAGAATTTTTTAGTAACTTAATTTTTGTATTACTAAAATCTTGAAGCCTTTTTATTGTGTAAAACGAATGGAAGGAAATATTTTCACTTTACTAAACTTTATTAAAAACTTGTCGTAATTGGCAGTGTTTGCTTTGTAAGCTGAACTGTTATTGCGAGTCATTGAATTAAATAGAATTTAATAAAGGGAGCAGAGGAACTGCGGAATTAGGAACGGTCTTTGTTGGAACGCCTACGCATTTGATATTCCAGTGGCACTCGACTAAGTGGTCACTGTTTGTTTGTGGTTTCGACGCTATCCGCCGTGTCGTTTGAGCGCTGGCACATGGATATATTTCCGTCTGAAATGTGAGAGTCTTTTCTATACTGGCGCGTCTGTCGAAATGGCTGCGCATTTGTAGAATCGCGGCATGGAAACATAGTCTGGCTTTCTTCGTACATGCATACATCCATGCATGTAGGAATCCGGTGCTCGTGTTTGCATGAAATTACCATTTCCTTCAATTTGTTTCCACCAAGCTCTTTCGCCGCTACCCGCACTTGCCCTTCGACATACAATCCACTATTCCACCGGCAAACGTGATGCGCACAGGAACAGTGACGCGTGGATCAAAAACTAGAACGTTCTGTAGTACATACATTTCTGAAAGCAACTTGGTTTTTGGTAATTGATAAGAATATATTTTGGTATTATTAAATCATTGTAATCAACAAAAGATTTTAATTTTTTTGCTTGATATACAATTTTACTGCCTAACAATTGCCTGATGAAATTTATTTTTCAAGCTTTCATTATGGCTCTGCATTTTCAACAACGAACAAGCAATGTCCTCGCATTAGTAATTAACGCGCGCTGCTATATTCTATGAATAAAAACAGTGTTTTAATACAGGATCTGAAAACTAGAAAATTCTATACTTAAATATTTCACAGGGAACATTTTATTTACTAAACAAGGCTTTAATCACACAAAACATTCAACACCCGATAAATTGAGTAACACGTGGAGGGTCGAAATGGAATTTAGCGAGTGCGCCATATGGATTATGGTTTATGCATATCGAACTTTCCTGACATAATGATGCTGGTGAATTCAGAGCGAATTATTATGACGGACAGTTGGTTTACTCGGGAACGGCAAAGGATTCGCGTCACGTATCGCCAGGCATTCGGCAAGTTTCATCGTCCAAGAGAACGGGATTGTTTCGCTAGCGAAGTGGAGAACGCGGCCCTCAAGAACTCGTAAACTTTATGGTTGCCCGCGAGCGCTACTTATCCGCCGTTCGACACGTAATACCACTCTCCGGCGTGGAGAAAAAAAGGGAGTCCGTCTTTCCTCTAAAAAAAACAAAAGCTGCCGACGGGTAAGCAGCGCGGAAGGATGCAAAAAGCGTCGTTAGAAGGCAAGAGCGATTCAACACAGGCTGCTTTCACTTCTGGAACGTTTATAAATCGGCGCTGCTCGATCGCTGGCGCACCTTCTCATCGCGTTAGACGAAGAAACAGAGCAAACATGCCGAACGACATCGGCCGTGAAAGAAGAAAGAGAGGAAAAAATCGCTCGCATGTTTCGCGTAAGTTTCTCTCGAAGAAAGCTGGACATCTTTCGAAGCTGGCAACCGATCGTAGAAAGTGGGAAATTGTGTAGAGACTATCGGCAGTGTACATTGTACAGAGTAGAATCGACTGCTGACAATTGGAAGCGTTAACGAATCGGAAATGCAAGCCACCGCAATTTAGAGGGACGCGCAATTGGGTCGTGTAAACACTAGAAACGATACGTGTACTCGGTGCTCAAGTTCTGTCGAAGCTTTTTCTTAATTACTAGTCCTTGTTCGTTCAACAACCGTAGCATCACATATGACCTACGACTTTAAAAATTAAATGCGTTAATACAATAATACATTCTTGTATAAAAATATCTTTGCAAAGAAACTTAAATGACGAATCCATTAATAACAAATGCATATCAGGATTTAAATAAATACAAACACTAGAAAGAAATCGTATACAAAACCAAAGATATATAACTTTTATTCTTCATCATTAAAGTATCAAATATCGTACTTTAGCAGTAAAATTTACCAGATGGAGAGAAATTCAGAGACGTCGAGACGCTTTGAAGCTTGAAGGATCTGGCCGCAGTCGATAAGAGATAGCGCAGACAAAACGCTGTATTATTACTCGATCGTTTGCGAACTCCGGAAGCTGTCTTCCATCTTGAGGCGGTGCGACGAGTAGTGCGCTATCGAGTTTGCTCGACCAGAGTAGAGCACAAGCACATCGTACGAGTTATTCTCGTCGCGATGAGAGTGTCTGGAATTATGCTAGCTGGAATAGCACTCCAGCCGCTCGATCCCCGCTTCCATTGCCAGCTTCTACGTTTAATTAACTTTCGCCACCGCTTTGCTATCGGACTCTCCGCAGGGTTCGGATTAAGGGATGCCGCGGTAAACTGTGGATTCGATCTTCGGATGAATCTCCTACGTTGGAGGAACCCTGAATTTCAAACGGATTTCGAGAAACTGATCTTATCCTGCGCGTATGTGATCCTTGTAAATCAGTTTCATTTATTAAAACGTTTACAGCAAATTCTAAGTCATCTTGAAATTGTTTTCCATTCAAAAAGTAGATATCAGTGATATTTTATATATAAACCGAGTTGTAGGTATTTTGTAGTTACCAGGATTTTGTAATTACTTTCTAACTAATTAGAGACGGTATCAAGTCAAAGCGCTCGTCGGAATCACAGATTGCGAGAGAGTAAAACTTTAGATACAGAAGCTGAGTACGGTTTTGTTTCTGTGATTACTTTCAGGATATTTAAACGAGATATTTGTACAAGACTAGGAATTACTTCCAACGGAGAAAGATTCTAAGGAATAGTAATTTATATTAAAGTTTATTTAATTAAATTTAGTAATTATGATATTTAATTAAGGAGGCGCAACAGAAGCCAGCGTTAAAGCAGACCGCCGTTACTCAGAAGCTCACCGCGGCAATTTTGCCATGATTTTCGGCTTGGAAATGCAGGCGTGAAAGCAGTCAGGCACGAGCCGAGCTCCGGAAATTTATGTAAGTCGTGCGAGCCAGTAGCAATCGAGCCGGCATCGAGGGCGCGTTAAATCCAGAGAAATGTATCGTGAAATGGATCCAGTTTAGTCTGCCAAGGCCGGTCCTTACAGGAGAAAGTAGTTTCAGAACGTAGGATCGTGTTAAATTGCCATTGGTCACTTAGCCTTCCGCAGTATTAATCAGTAGATCAAATAATAATTCCAATTTCGATATATCTACAACTAGTCCGACTACTTTTTGTCCCTTAAATACACAAAGGGTTAACATTTTTTTATATTTCACAGTTAAAATTAAAATAAAAGAAGATAAAGTTGAGTCAAATGAATTGAAATATCAATAAATACAATAGTAACTCAAATTTCCATATATCTATAACTAGTCTAAGATTTTTTTTATATTTCACAGTTAAAAATGAAATAAAAAAAATAAAGTTGAGTCAAATGAATTAAAATATCTAGATTCAAGTATGTTTTAATCTATTTGCTGTACAAGGAACTATTTAACATTGTTCCAGCAAGTATATAAGGTGGTTCGTATCGAATGTTTTTCAGGATACAGAAAAGGTGCTTGGCAATTAAAGGCAATCAAGTGGCATTGACATTTCGAAGTTGACAGCGATGCCGCAATTGAAGAATCGCACGAAACTATTAGCGTGATATTGCAACGTGCTCTTTTACATTTTTCTCTTGCCGGCTTCCACAACGTGTTCTCGTTGAACCTCCGTATTACGTACCTCGAATTCGAGAGTGTACAGAGTGACGCAAGAACGTAATGAGGGACATTGACATTTTGGTGGGACGAGAAAATAGAATTCTGACGTATTTCGAGTGTATGCCACGTAACATTCGTTCGGCATCTATTTTTTATTGGGGACAAATTATATTAAATGTTTTCTACTATTTAACCATTATTTCATTTTCTTATTTTTAATTTCGTAGTATTTACTAATGCTATACCAATAATAAACTATTTCTGTTGAAATACATGAAATTAAAGGAATGAATACAAATATTAATAAGTAAGGTAGAATATTTTCAAAAAATTAAAATAGATAGATTTTAATGCGAAAAGAACTTGAGGCTGATTCTCTGGCGTGCTAAAACTGAACGTTTAAATGGGTTCCGATGTATCTGCAGCCTCAAAGGCGTGTTAAGCGGCATTGGAGGCGAAGCTTTTGCAGCAAGTACATTTTTTACTTGGATATTTCGAGTGCACGCGGTACGACAGTGGTATAAAATTTTAGGGGCAATACAATCGAGAATTTGATAGGGGGCGCTGGTCTAACGGCCGGTTTTATCGGGCAGAAACTTGGCTGTTTCGAACGAAGAGTTTCGGTCTTCCCCTGTTTCGCCAGGACCTTCGTGTCCATTGTAAAAGATTCCGTAGAAAGCCGATGCTACTCTCGTCCTGTTCGAGAGGTATGTCTGCTGCTAGTGATAAAAATTCCTTCGAAAAAGGACGGAATTCTATCGGCCAGCACAATTCGATAGAATCAGCAGTCGATAGGTTCATTGGCAACATATACTCATGTGTATGAGTAAGAAAAAAATGTTTGATATTTTAATCCTATTTTATCATAGTCTTTGTCTTTTAAGAAATTGGATGTAACATGTTTGACTGGAACATACTGTTCTTAACAAGTATGAGCAATCTCTAAGTGAAATAAGCCATGAATAATAAATCCCACATAAATTTATTATTCTCTTATTTCAAAGGTACACACAGCTTATATAACTTTAACTTCTTGCAAAAGAATGCGTATTAATAGTATTTGAATAGCAAAACCGAATTTAGAACAAAATCCTGTATAATATTGATAGTTAGGAAGAAATTTCCGAGCGGTGGGGCAGTTTTCATCTAGACTTTCCGGCCAATATCGAAATATTAGTTCGGTGGGCTGATTTCAACTGGGGCGATAACGAGGCGCCATGGGCGCAGCTCATTATCGGGCTTGTTATTAAATTAGATAGTCATATTTCTCCATGAGCGGGCTGGTGCGTGCCGCGTGGAACGTCGCCAATTTTAATTAAGGATCGATTGACCCGGCTACTACTGGCAAGAGCGTCCTCCCGTGAAAATCCTCCCGCATTACGGGATCAAAGCGATCGCCTTTCGAACACGCTCCTCTCCTTCGAGTCCCTCATCCTTTTGAGACGCCCTGCTGCTTAATGAAATTGATTAATCCCCCTTTAAGGCGATCACCACCTCCTCGTACCTTCTGCTTCCGCGTCGCTTAACTCTCTCTAACCGTCTCGCAAGAAATTTGGTCTGCTTGAGAAATTTCATAGCAATTCAAATCTCCAAGAACCCGTGTGTACATAGTTGCGCAGGCATTCAAGTTTTATGTGAATGTCAGATATTTCTTTAACCAAAGAAGCAGCGAGTCTATTTTTTCTAAGATGGTTTAATGATAAAAACCGTTTTACACTTTAAGTATGAATTAAAGAATGATTTAATTATTTTATGTATCATCAAAGTAGTATATTAATTAAATGTATTAGGAATTATCGCAAAAGTTAATTACAATTGAAATCAAAAGTACTTGCAGTTATTTCAGAGTTTAAATGAAAGCAGCTTTCTCTATAAATATTAATACATAAAACATTGAAGTTTGAAAGAACTTTGTGAGAATGTTTCTTATCAAAATAATGGACAAACGTTCCTGTCCAAACAGAGTGGAATAGTCCGTTGGCACCAGCTTGAATTTCCGATTCCGCTCGGGAGTCATGAGTGTTTATGTACGTGTGTCACCAGAAACTGGTTGGCCCTCGAGTGACTTTCATTCCCGATTTAAGCAGTGGCCGATTGAAATTTCTATATGTATCGGCAGTGGCCGCGCAAGAAGCCGGATCGCCCAACCTTGAACGGGTGAACGTGTCGAGCGTTCCCGCTCGGCATTTCGATTGGTACACTTCGTCCTTGTCAAGATCACCGCGAGATCCCTCCTGTGCTCCTTGCCACCGGGACACGCGTCCTTCCAACAGTTGACGACCATCGTTTCCATTGATAGAGCAGTCCTCCCCGCTGCAATACTAGTTTCCGGCAATCTTCAAGCCTTACACGTACATTAAATTCAAACTTTTAGTTTGATAGTTTAGAAATAATTTAATAGAATTAAGGAATTAATAGTAGGTGATATAATATTCCAAAAAGTGAAATTATTCTAGTGGAACCTTTGATTTCATCACTCGACAAATTAGTCTTAACTCAAAATTAGGAATTCGTGTTACTTTGCACAATAAGTATGAGTTTATCAATTTGGAATTCGACTTGTTCGAGGTGACACCCGTCGACTCGAGCATCATATATTCCAATTCGGGAGAAATATCAGAAATTTATTCCAATGACTATCCTTTTACCGTACGATAAAATCAATGGTTACTTTTGACCTATCGTACATTCCAGCAAGCATGACACGCGTACTTTTTTTTTCTCAGGCTTACACTTCAAGGTTGTACGATAAATTTAAGGTTGGTTTTGTCGATGACATGGCATCCAATTAGCATATTAGTCTTTCTTTAAAGGACAAGACTCTGCCAGCCGTTTGACTACATTGCTTTCCCAAGTATGTCAATGTAAGTGTTACTCGAAGCGAGGGTTCAGCTTGGCTTCTTTATAGGAGGACATTTTTCTGATAGCTCGATCGTAGAGTTGAGCAAGGCTGACACGCAATTAATATTTCGGGCTCGTCAGTGGCGTTAGGTGGATTAAATACCTTTGGGGGCCGCCTTTCTAACGCGCGCGACCCTGTGCGATTACGAAAGCCTCGGCCGCGGAATCCCAACTTTCATTTTCCATCCTCCTCGTGGCCGCTTCTTGACGACGCTGACGCCGACGCCGCTGACGCTGACGCCGATCCTCCGCGAGGACGATTAAAACGCTCAGTCAGCAGTCGCGCATGCTGCTACACGTGACAACCGGTACGCGACCACGTGTGCTTGCACACGGCAAGTGCATAAACGGCACCATTAACCCTTTCGCCGCGGAAAAGCAGCCATTTCTGCCGGTGCGTTGCCCTCACGCGGCAACTGACATATTTACCCACTGATTCACCGCGTGATCCGATTCAACGCACATTCAGCCAACTATTTGAATATCCTTCTATGTGTATCATACGAAATTCATTAATTAGGATGAGCATTATGTTGCAAATTCATATAAGCCAAAATAAGATCATTTAATATAATTGAAGGTGATATAAATTGAAAGTGTTTCATTATTGTTTGTCACAAAATAGGAATAGTATCGTATTATAAATTAATTCTTTTTTAAAAGTAATACGAAGTTTGAATATTTGGCGTTGTGTTATTATTCTCTAAGAGCTTACTTTCTCACATCTTACACCATAGTAATTTTAAAGTATTAGCCTCTTGAGCAAGTAATAATTCAAAGCTTACTACAGATAACCTCCATAATTCCTGTAATCTGCTATTAATGATACCCAGTTCATCTAGTATATGATGGCCTTTATACTGATGGAGCTGCATTCCGAATTCATAAAGGTCCAGCGTGGAGAATGTATTTTGTTTTATTGCAGCCTGAAATACCTTTGGTGGAGAAAAGTAGTCAGAGTGGTACACCGGTTTTGTTTATCCGCGGCCATTTCTATATCTGAATGAAGACTTTCAGAATTTCGGAGACTGGTTTTTCGAGTCCCGTAGGAATGCATACTAAAGTACACGTTAGCTCGATCCTGATTCTCTGGCCGAGGCCTACATTCCTCGACAATGTGTTCACTTTGCAAAACGGGTTGTGAAAGAGACTCCTGCTGACTGGCTCACCCCGGAATTATACTATGACTTCATAAATCACAAAGTACTTTTGAGATAGCATTCGCGCGATCCGATTGTGTCGCAAGGGCAGTGATGATTTGTGCGATTAAGATGTCGAAATCCTACCAAGTACTTTTTGAGTTCATTAAGCAACTGCACGCTTCAATCGTCCTGTCATTAAACCAAGTTTTTTCCTTTGATTTTTGCTCCTTCATCGGAGATAGTTGCACCAGCTGCAATGATAATAATGTCTTCCATGATCTACGATCTATTTACGATAATCATGAGAGACTCTTAACGCAACGCAAAGTTTCTACCATATAATCATATTACCAATTTCATTAAATTATTAATACTCAAAACGAGCAACAGGAATAAACATAAAATCAATACAATGAACTCTCAATGTTCAAATATTAACTGACAATAAATCGACATAGAAAGAGGTCAATTCCCTGACATTTCTACAAATGACTAACAAGTTGTTACAAGGTTTTTATCGCGTGTCTATACACATAACTTGTAGAAACAGCCTTATGGTGGATGCACGTGTAAACGCAGGCAGGCGCACCCATAGAATATCGGACAGATTTCCCTCCCGCAAGCCCTCCAATCGGAACGCTACAATCGCTGGATCTTTTTTTTCTACGTGTAGCATAGCAGATTTTATGTCGAAGCTTTATTGCCACTGGCAAGTGCGAATGTCTGATTTACGAGACGGAGTTGACACACATGTGAGTGCGTTGTCCGGAATCGAAAGGATACAGATAGGATTGTCAGTCACTCCTGGTCTCACGCAGATGCCGCGACGCCCAATCTTCGAGTGTATCTCGCTCATGAATAATTCGACGAGTTGTCGATATTCGCGCGTGCACACACACTTCCGCTTGCCAGGAAGGCTAGACGGCGAGAGCGATGCGTGATCTTGACTCGCTGCTTCCGTAAATATAGCAAATCTTTACTGTTGACGGAAAGCATTGAAATACGAGCGCAAATCTTGCGAGTGGGTTGAGAAATGTCGAAATTCGAGAGTTTCTGTTGTCGAAAGACTTTTTTTTAGGTGAAAGGTGAAAGGTTTCTATTGTGTACTATTTGAGTGATTGAAATTGAACTGTTTTTGTAAGTCCTTTATTTCCTGTTCAATGATTCCTGTTGGAACAATGTAGATTTTTTAAACAGAGTGTAATAGAAAGTATTTTTGATTGTTTATATTACGTTTATGAATGAGAATTCCCTTTCTTTAATTCATTAAGAACCAAGAATTTGGATCTTTAATGATAAATAACTGTTATTTTGAAATTCTTCTAAATCGTAGTTAAATTTTGAAGTACTTGTGAGTGGAATCCGCATGTGTGTGCGAGGGAATAAAAGTATGAGAGTCTCGTAGCGCCAGTCGCAAAGAACTGTAAACAGCGGTGTAACCGCACGTACTGATCCATCGTAACAGCTTGTACCGCAGCCAGTACACTTTCTACGGCGAAGTTATGTCACCGACAAGTCCGGAACCGGTGCATCTTGATCGGTCGACGTTCCCGCGATGCCTGGAAGCGTAACGCACGAAATTCTTCCGGCGCCGCCTTTCTAGAGCAAAGCGAACAACTTTCAGAAGGAAAAACCGATGGCAATTGGCTTTTTTTCAGAGCTGCGTGACTTCCTAATCTTCCAATTTGGCGAAGTAAACACGACACACTTTAACATCGTCGTCGTCGTTGACTTCGTCTTCTGCAATTACCTTCCAAGGAAAGGCACTAGTCGTGGAATCCAGAGACATTTTCCTAGTGTGGAAGGAAACCGGTGTGCTACGTAATTCTCCAGTCTTTCCAACTGGCCTCCGATTTTTCTCGACCTCGTCTCCGCTTTTCTTTTTTCCCACCTTTTTCGGCGCCTCAACCTCGCCATGGAAATCGAGGATCGCAATGCGTGACCAACCAGTTTCACGATTGATGATGATACAACCTAAGCTTACGTGTACATACATACTTTGATTACATACATCATTTCCCAGAGTGAGAGTTTCACTAACATCGTCCAAGAAATTATATCTAACACCACATAAATTATTCCAAACATAACGAATCAGATAAATTCAAAATCCAATCACAAACTATACGATCATAAAACAAACGGAACAAGATTCCCAGTACTATTAATATCCATATCCAAATAAAAAAACCTGGTAATTCCTAATTCTATTCCAACACATTCATAACTATGACTTCATCAATAAATGCGTCATCATCGACGAAATCTTTCCAACGCAATTATTCACGAAATTTCCCCAGCGTGACGTTGCCTCTTTGGTATCATTACGTATCGGTTGTAAGGTAAGGTTTCGTAAAGGAATGGTTCTGTTTGCGGGATGCGATTTAGCAGTAGTGGCCAGTGGGGAAAAAGAGGCCGAGTTCGTCGGTGGGCCGGCGATCTCCGGAGAGCGTATCCGAGAGCGTTCCTCTATACTCCGTTCTCCGGGGGCCGAGAAATCTCCCGCACAAGGCAGACTCACGTGAGAGCGCGCGCGCGCCCCAAAGACATTCTCCTGGCGGCAGTGCGAGCCGCAACATCGTAACGCTCGTTCGTCGCTCGTTACTTTCGTGAATACTTAAAGAGAGAAAGAGAGAGAGAAGAAAGAGAAGAGAAAGAGAAAGAGAAAGAGAAAGAGAAAGAGAAAGAGAAAGAGAGAGTGAAGAGAAGCGGTGCGGTAGTGCGCCGTGCCGTTGGCGGGATCGGAGTTCGAATCAAGGACGACCTGGTGAGTCGAGTGGTGAGCCTCGAGGATTACATGTGCTCCTCCGAGCGGAGGTGAGCATTCGGCTGCCGGACTGACAAGGACTTATCGTCCTCGCGCGAACAAGCGCGCGCACAACCGCCTCGCTACCTGTGGAGCCAACACACCCGGGGATATCATGGCTCGTATCCTACTTCTTCTTGTACTCCTCGTGGGATCCTTGCAAGCCATTCCCGGCAGACTCAGCGGTATGTTCACTAAACTTGCATCCGAAATCGACCCATTCTTCTTACTACTCTTTTAAACGTCTCTAAACTCCTTTTCGTCTGGTATCAAATAGAGTTAACACTGTTTCTTTGGGATTCGATTGAGTGACAGTGAGTTTTGTTTCAGTCAGAATTTGTGGAATCAATTGTTGTAATATTTTTATTTCGATTCTATTTTCAATAACATTGTGCAAACATTTCTTTTCTCCATTGATAACTGAATAGCTCTTCTAAGGAAGACTCGTCTAAATGTAAATTAACATCAATGAAATCTTAACTACAAATAACGATTTTAATGGCAGAGCTCGTGAACTTGTGTTAAGCCATCGTTCTGCGGTTACATCCTCAACACTTACGTCTAATACTTGCGTGAGCGTGGATCACGTGCTCAGTGAGATTATACGAGTGTACCCATCAAAACAGACAGGTCGTTTTTCTAGTGATGTAATTCACGTAACAGTGTCATAATCCCGGTGTAGAATTGTAGGGTGAGTCTCCGGCATTTCGCCGGCGAGTATCACTTCCGCTCGGGTTACGATACCTTTAAACTAACGTTCCAGCATGACTGCATATATTCCTGGTAATGAAAGAAAGTTTTACACTCCTGGTGACAGGAATTCGCACGAGTCTTTGGATGCTGCGGTTAAATAATGCGCATTAAGAAACTGTTCAGTGCTTATTAGAGTTCGTCAACTAGTGTTTATTAAGTGTAATATTGAAAAGATTGTGTTTCGTTTGTGTAATTATTTATTATCGAAACTATTCTTTCACAGTGCATTTTTTAGAGCCGTTTAATAAAATTAATTCATTTGAAGTGCTATATCAAGACAGATGCTTTAATTATATTTTGTTAGAATTACTTTGTTGATGAACGTAGAAAATATTAGAAATCCATTGGTAAATGAATACTTTGGACAGAGTATTATTTGCATGAATTAAATGGAGGGAAGAAACCGTTAAGAATCTTGAAGCATCGGACATAGTATTTCTCGGCGCGGTAGTGAAAGGACGCGGTATAGAACGATAGTGAAATTTCTCAGATGGGTTTCTCATAAATTCCGTTGAAATTCCGGTCGGCAGCCAGTTTCCCTGAAGGTTCTTTTTTCCCTTTTGGTTTCTCTCCCTCCTTTGGAAGGAGACTGGCGGTCCTCTACACGCTTGGCAGCGAGCTCCTGATTCGATTAGGGACCTTTCGCTGACCGTGATCGCTAAGTTTACTGACCTTGGAAGTATACTCATTCACCCAGAAGAATATAGGTCGTAGACGTCGCCCCGAGCGGAATTCCTTTCGTTCGGCCTCGTTTCTTTAACTTCTACGTTATTCCGCTGGAAGTGATTCGATCCCCTGCGGTACCAATCGCTCTCTCTCTCTCTCTCTCTCTCTCTCTCTCTCTCTCTCTCTCTCTCTCTCTCTCTCTCTCTCTCTCTCTCTCTCTCTCTCTCTATGTTATACTATAATACATATACATCCGCTTATCGATCAACCGCAAATCAATTGGCTGTTTGAACGTCAAGGTTTCGAATTACTGTAAGTTAATTAACCAGCTGTTTCGATAATATAAAGCGATCTAGTATTATCGACGAGCTTTCGATTAAATATACAATGAATATCCAGTACAATGAAATTTCACTTCGGTTCAACTGATTTCATTCGGTAGAGATTTCTCGATAAAATATGAGAAGAATGGTATCGAATGAAAGTTAGTTAAGTACGTCCATTAAAAAAGAAAGTAAGAACAGTACTCTTTAATTAATGGATTCAGTATTTACAATTTACTAAGTTTAGAACGTTTGATAATGATTTAATAATTACTGCATTATTATTTAATGATTTATTTCGTTAAATACAATGCTGTCTGCATTATTTCCGACTGTTTTCGAATTCAGATTATTTAATTACGAATTACTTCCGACAATTGTGTTACAAAGCCTGCGAAAATGTTCAGAAACATAAAAAGCCTGAAAAACGATGCAAGGCTAATTGCATTAGCACAGTATTGGTACTTTAATGAATTAATAAAGTGTATTGAAATCACTGCCGAGGAGGTTTAGCTGTTCTCGGTAAGTTCGAGCGGGCAGTACATTCTCGCTCGTTCTGCGACTACCATTGAACTTACGTGCAACAGTGCGTGAAGCAGCAAGTGTTCGGTATTCCAGTTAGAGTACAAGACTATCGAGTGCCGGAATGAATGACCGGCTCGACCCAGTCGATCGACAGTCTCGCACACGTACAAAACTCCAGGATCACCCTTTCTCCCGTTGATTCGACCGAGCGACCTGCTACTTCTGCACTTTTCCATTTCAAATTGGACGCTTCCGGCGGCCATCGAACGCTGCATCCGCGGCCGAGTCCTTTCATTTTCGCGCTACGCCGCATTCCGGCTGGTACGCGCTCACACAAAAGAGTATAAATCACCGGCAGTGGGGAGAAGGTTGCACGACGTTGAGGAGGATTAATGGAACCATTCTGTGAGCGCAAAGGAAACGTTCTAAATATCTGACTTCCGCTCTCCTGATAAAACTTGGGACCTAGATCTCTCGACGGATTGTGCTCCTCGGATTTTAAATAGCCGTGGGCACCACTTTCGTTCATTCGACTAAAGAGGAAGTGGTTTATCACAAGAATTGCCTTTATTAATCTTCCAATGCAGAAGATTACGTATAAAGCTCGACTTATCTACCCGCATTATTAATAATAATTTATATATTTAATTCGTCGAGCAATAAAAACGAAGGTCATTTTCATGGGGTTAATTGTTAAGCAAGTTCTACCAAATAATATAAATAGACAAAAACAAATTGCGAATTAAACACTACATTAATTGAGTTGTCTAATATTACAAAAACATTTTTAAAAGTCATAAGAAACTGCTATCAGAGATTCCACTATAATCACGATACGACTGATACTATTGCAGAGATTCTTTCGGTATCTTATTAAATCGGTGTTCTCGAGCAGGAAAGACACTCAGGTAACACCATGGCTGGGCGAAATTTCATAGGTTCCGTTTATCAGGGATTATTTCCGGCTGCACTCAGGAAGGCATGCGGTTGATAATCGTGGCGGTACAATGCACTCGATTTACTTGGCAGAGCGGAAGTGCGGCGAGCAATGCTGTGCACTACGTGCGAGAGCCACTCTGCATCTGCACTCTCTCTCTCTTTCTCTTTCTCTCCAGTAGAGTGCGAGCTAAGGCTACGCTCAAACTCCTCGACTGCCTTCTCCACTCTCGTACTCTCAACTATCCACGATCCTTCTCCTTTCCATTTCTCTCTCTCTCTCTCTCTCTCTCTCTCTCTCTCTCTCTCTCTCTCTCTCTCTCTCTCTCTCTCTCTCTCTCTCTCTCGCTCTCTCTCTTTGCCACGAACTGTTTCTCTTAAGGTCGATCTAGAGTTGCGACTTCTTCGTCCTAGCAGAGGTCATGGAAAATTCAGTCAAACATACCTTCAACTCACTTGCATTGGATCAAATATTTTTGAAATATTTAACGATTTAATTTTTAATCCTATACATCGAAGATTGAATTGGATTTTTGGTGGACTTAGAAAGTAGAAATTTCTTTGAATATGTATTTCAGACACATGTGTTGATTGTACATTTATTTAAGAGTATTAGAGATTAGAAAAAATACTAATAGAAATATTTCTGTATTATTATAACTATTTGTTTGATCTATGTATAAATTAATAGAGCAGAATGAATTACATGCGGGTTTGTATTATCGCTGGTATCAACTGGACTATTAAACATTATAAAATCGATTGCGGTTTGGAGACTAAAGTCCGCGTAGAAAATGGAATGGAGAAAGCCACAAATTTGAACATGCTTTACACACTCTGCAATTCTCTCTGATGCTGAGCGTCGAGTACACAAGTTTACGCGTGCTAGTTCGCCCGTTCGCCATCTGCTTGAGTGCTCATCCCCTGTTTCTCTTTCCAGTGTCTCCTAGATAGTTGCTTGCAGTGCATATCTGTCTCTGGAAGCGTTCCTCCATTCGGATGACTGCCCTTTGCCCGTGCGTTCCTAGATAAACGCTGCTCACGCTTGGCAAGATTAATTTTCCAATCATGGAGCAGGGAAACGAGCCGCGATCGAGTATACCTGAAACGCTCCTCCGATCGCGTACAACCGAGAATTACTCTAAACTTCCCGAGAAATCGGAAACAACATTCCTTGCCTTCCTGGAAATTAGCGGACCAATACTCCTTCGATTATTTCCTTTTAAATGTAACTCTGTTCCTTGCTAGTAGTTGCAATCTTGAGAATTTCGGATTTTATCCGATTAAGGATTAACCGGTAGTACTCGAGGGGATAATTAAAAGTATTGCATGTAAATCTTTGGAACTATCTTTCGTAAAGACAGTATTAAAATTTCAATTTAAGGATGCGGATTCATTGAATTTTTTTAATGAAATCTTAAATTATGTGAGATTGTAATATAACGAATTAAAATTGTCTTCGTATTTATATAATTCTATCTATATTTAGATAGTTGAACGATATCAAAGAACCTTTTTGAGTGCTCTATTATCACGATTGTTCTCGAAAGGAAGCACTATTAGCGCTCCTCTATTGCGTAGCACTCCTTGCGTCCCCGCATTCGGTGATGACTCCGCCTCGTTCTAATTAACTACGGAATCTGTCCTTACGAAACCTTTGCCTCGTTACGCTACGTAACTATGACTTCTTAATGAGCCGAAACTAAGCAATGAGCCTCCACAGCTATACACGTAGAACGAATTGGTTGGATTCCTGCGGCAGCTGGTAATATCAGTTAGAATAGGAGCGGAGACTTTCGGAATGCTTCACTGTCAGATTCTGCTTTACACTGTTACTCAAGGTAATAGTCTCTTTCATTACTGTCGTATTTGCGATAGCACTTTGTTCACTCGATGTTTTGTGGATCCTATTCATCCTGGCAGCTTCCGCGAGTACACATTCCATTCTCGCGAATCACCCTGAAAACTACCTGGATAATTGAAAACCCGAGTTTTTTCCGTACTACATATTCCACGTTCCCCTTAAATGTCAATATTACATGTGCACGAATACACAACAGGCGTGCGCAATGGTAATTAGCAAATTCAGTTTGCATACGAGATTTCACTGGGCGATACATTCGAGAGAAATAATTGTCCATTACCGAGAGTAATCTTTTTTTTCATCTTCTTCATCACTTTACATTTGCTAATTCGCTTGATGGAAATCTGGCGACGCTTTTACTCGCTCGGAATATCACTGGCATCCATGCTATTAAAATATTTATCATTCGAAGTAGTATACCGGATGTTTGAAAGTGGGTGGATGACTGGATTAATACGTAGGAGGTAGACCACTGGTCGAATTACGTTTTCGAAAAGTGGATGCCAATTTGATCAGGGCGGCCAGTCGGCGGTGCGGTCCAATTACATAATGGCTATTGCGGTATTCGTTAAATATTTCATAAGCAAGGCAAACATCGGCTTGCGAGGTTGGTCCGTTTTAATATTCCAGCAAATGGCAATTTGATAATGGGACTTCGGCTTCGTTGAAATACCGGAACCGGAGATATCCATGGAAATGATAGGATTTCTTCGGACCGTGGAATTGCCGAGGAAAGAGGAGGAGGAGAGTTATGCAGGCAGTTGCACTCGATTGCAATTTTCAAGGGGAAAGTTCGATGAAATAGGAACGTGTTTACTTTGCTCGCGCGGCAATTACGACAGCAGCGCTCTCAGTGGTCGAAAATCAAAATAAAAGTTGCATAACGAGAGAGACTGGCAGCCTGACGGCTAACGGGCGACTCGCTGGACCACTTACTGTTACAGCTTCTATGTTGACTGGCTACTAGCTCAATATTTGTTTGACGGTGTGCCGGCTATTTTTGTCGGTGAACAAGAAATCATTTTACATAAACCTTACCCGCTCACCGGCCGGCTATTCCAGCATTAAATGCCAAATGCCGCTGGTGACTCTTTTCGCAAGTAATGGCATGCGGTTTTCTCAGCTATTACTGTTCACAACGCTCTCCTTAATCCTAGAAATGGAAAGCGTTGACATCTCGTTAGAATTTAAATGACGAATCGCATCCCATATAATTGATTTACATACATATTTTACCCTATGATTTATTTCCCATTCATGAAGAAACGTGTTACTTCCAATTGTGGTAAAACTACGAGGTACAACTTCCATAAAAGATACGTTTCATTTTCATGTTTCACAGTTAATTTGTTTTATTGCATACTATTTTTTAATACTATGATAGACACGTTATTACCCTGTCAATAGTATTTTGTATATTCCATCAAGGAGGAACTATTATAAGGCAAAAGGACTTTTACAATTTTCCACTTGCAAATTAATCAACCCTGTGATTGCATCAAAGTGCCTGGGAGATTAAGTCATTTCCTCTTCGTTAGAAAGCAGGTTCGACTTCCGAGAAGTTAGTTGCACGTTTCAGTCGTAGCAGGTAGAACGATAATAGAGTAATATCCGATTTCAATGTGATTGCCTGTCACGTGTGATCTTGGAATTCTCACGCTTCGCCCCGCGGGCGTATTCGTAATTGCCGGTTGCTTCATTATCGGAGTCACGTCAATGTCCTTTGGTCCAATTATTATGCGCGCTCGTCTCGTCGTCTGGGGAGTCAAAGGATCTCCTTCTAGTTCCACTTACCCTGGCATCTCCGTTCAATTCTACCTGACAGTTAGATTTTCACCGACGCAGGAATTCTTTTAATTGGTTGGATCGATCTTACATTAATTAGTTAGGACGAGAGTAGCTGAGCCAAGTAATTAGAAGTCAGGTGCATCCGTATTAAGTAATCGAAGAACGAATGCGGTCTCCCATTACCCTTTGCCCGAGTTTCCCACCTGCCCTCTTTCAGCTCCTTCGATGATTACTGAGCCGGCGAGTGAAATTATATTACGAAATTGACGTTTAGCCGTGGAATTACATAGCTCAACTGAAGCACCTGGGATGAAGGTGCTCTAAGTATTCATTGGCCTGTTAGAATAATTGAGGACTATCTACTTTGTAACGACAGACTGAACTTAACGCTCTTTCCTGCCAGTTTATGAAAGGTTGTCAGACAAATTCTAACTATCTACCATACTGTTATCTCCTCCTTTAAGTAACCTTGTTTGATTTGTCGGAAACGCTACGAGCAATGCGTATCGATAACCAATCGGCCTTCAGCACTGCAATTCTGCTATCGCCACTTTACTCGTTTGGTTAATATCATGCATATCCACTATCACAACTCAATTCCAAACTGACTGACCCTTTCGTATTTTAGCATTGCTTTAAACCGACATATCTTTCACATTTTTTGCCATTTATTTACATTTTGTAGAAAAATCATTTCTATCATAATGGTGATTAGTTAATAAAAATAATAATACTAATAAGAATGATAAAATGAAAAGACATAATATAAATAATGATAAAGGGAAATAATAATAAAACTGCTGGAATTAAATGTGTTTGATATTGGTGCGACAATGAACGTAGCCAAAAGAGGGCAGCAGTGGCAAACGAATCGAATCGATGGGGGAACTTTCCTCATCCCGTGTTTACCTCGGAACGGCAGTTTACGGGCGTTATGCCCGTGTACGTAGAATACATGTGAGCTGACCTTTCGCGCACTAGAGAGAGAGTCGGTAATTAAAGCTCGCCTCGGGAAAAAGAGTTACGACGACGCCCGGCGTCATAAAAACGGGGAGGGAATGACGCCACAGATGGGCTACTCAGGAACGCCAGGAAGCCGGAGAAACTTCTTTTCTAAGTAATCCCGATTGCCAATTGGGAAATCGAATAGGACCTGTTACCACACCAGCCACATTACCGAAACTGGAAAATTTATTGCCAAAACACCTTTTATTCGCTTGTAGAAACATTTGAATTTCGATAAAGTTGATGCTATTTCTCCGGAAGTGGATAAGAAAGTATGCGAAAGGTTATAATTATTAACTTAACAAAAGAAAACCTTATATCACGTGTTAAATACCTTTACAATAATATCATTAAAGTTTTATCTAGTTAAAGCCAATTACAAATGATTAAAGCAAGTGCAAAGTCACTATTCAGATTATCAAGTGTAATAAAGTTACAGTAAATTCAAACGGTTGCAGTGAAACATTAATCGTTTGGATGTTAAATAGTTGTATTAAATACTGCAGGAAGGATCAGAGTTTCATAGAGCAAATTTAGACGAGTTTGTGTATTTCGAGTTGAGAGCAATTGCCGGTCGACCGAATTACGCATGAACGCTCGAACGTGCAACGAGTTGTGTGTGCCGCCTGGTGGCGATGCGTTCCCAGTGAAAATCACGGAGAGCGCGCGTTGTTCTCATATTTGTCGGGCGCTGCTACCTCAGCCAATTCCGCAATCTCGCTATAACTGTGATTGACACACAACAAAACCAACTGCGCTCCAGTTTGCCTGCCGCCGCGTAACAGCATCGTTATTTGGCCTGCAAAGACTGTCGAAGCGCCCTCTGAAGTCCGCTTCGACGGTAAATATTGTTGAACGCATAAATCATCTCATTTCTCAATGGAATTTCGGATGTCGTCCAATCTCTTACATATCTGGTAGAAAATATTTTATTTCTTATTTTACATGTACTGCAAATGTTAACAGATTTATGGAATAATCTGGGAAATGCTCGACACGTTTCTTTCTTAGCGATGTATAAAAAATGTAACTGAGTTTTACATGAATTTTCTCGAATACATACAGATTTTAATTCTTGTTAACTCTGGAATTCTTTTAACCCACACAATCGGCAACAAATGTCAAGATTTTGCTGTTTATAAATATTTCAGACTAAAATTATTAATATAAACATAAACTAGGACCTTACTGACACATTGCACGCCTCTAAAATATAGCAAATGTGGAGGAATGTAACTATGAGAAATACCTTTAATCTTATGCAAGTGTGATTTCTCAAAGTGGTTTCCGCGAACGAAACCAGCATTACATCTGAGCGTAACAGCTGTACCATAGCGGACATCGTAGCGGAAGCTGTCGCGCAATGTCTTGGTTTCAAGTTTTCAAGCAATTATTTCCCCTATACTTTCTCTGGTGGGAAGTGTTCGTGCAAGTTTGGGTTTCATGAAGATAAGCTTTTGCCAGCCATGAAAGGTTTGTCGAAAGAGGCTAAAACGTCGGCCAGTTTATCGGAAATATGAGAACGTGGGGAGTATGTTAGCCTTGGCGCTAACCGGGTGTTCATAGTTCACCGTGCTGCTCTCGGCGCTTCCATATATCTGATACTTGATATTGTCTTATGATGCTGCATCGCTTCATCTCTTGGGAGCACCACCAAGTGTTTCCACTTGGCCGTCGTGTATTCCTCCTATCTACGAGCCGACAAGGTTCTGGTTACCTATATGCTCGGAGGAAGGGTTACATGTTGCAATGGCTTTAAAGATCATCCACGTTGGCTCGAAGATGAAGGGACGATCGAAGACATAGGTTTCGATCGATTAAAAATATTCCTATCGATACCTTAAGTACATCTATCATTTCCTCGTTACAATTCCAACAAAACTTTAATGAGACTACTTTCATAAAATCCACTAAGAAAATAGTAATAATAAAGAAAAAATATTCACCAAATCCTTAAAACATAATTAATAAAACAAACCTTGTATACAAGCACGGTATTTGTTACTACACGCGAGGCAAGAGAGAGATCAAGCTCGAGTGGGAATCCAAAGCGGCAGCTAATCGATGTGCGACGAAAGTCTGAAGTGGAAAGGGCTAAGTAGAAGAGGCGATCGAGTTGCAGGGGCCGTCTGATCTGGGCAGTCCTTAACTCCTACCGCAAACAGCACGCGACAGGCGAACACGACGAAGGAGAGATAGCCGGCTAGCCACGTGTAAACGAGGACAGGACCGCCGGCGAAACCGGAGGTAGACCTGTCTCTCTCTGTGTATGTAAGTGTGTGCGCGTGTGTGTGTGTGGACGTGAGGTACTCGCTCGGTTTACCTGGCCGATGTTGTGTTTACTGTCGTCCCGGAGTTCGCCTCGCATGCTAGCTCGACCGCACACGGCTATATGCGGATTTCAAGGGTGCTTTGGGACCGCGACTCGGGTCAGTCGGAAGATTGGCTGGTACGTGCTGCCAGTGGACTTTGCGACTCCGGAATATTCGAGATACCACACACTCTCACATCACCCTCATTCCCTCCTCATACGTCTCTCGACTGTTTCTCAGAACGCGATAGTAACGCAATGGTGTTTAATCCTCGACATTCTAGCTGAGCTCGCCTCGAAATGCATATTGTTCTCTCTCTGCTCTAACAGTCTCGTGCATCGTGGCTCACTAATCTTATTTGCGAACCTCGCCAAACGCTCAACTTTGACGATTATGGCATCGAATGGAACTCCTTAAAACATCATTAATGTTTCGAATGGAATGTAGATTTATGTAATGCGAGTGATATTAGTTTATTTTAGTGGACTGTTTAGAGATGTAGATGATTAGATGATATGATGGATATTTATTTGGTTTTATAAATTAGCTTATATTAGTAGAACAGATGTATCTTTTGACAGACAGAATTGTATGGTACATTAAGCAATATTTATACATGTGAATTATTAAATTATCCGCGGTTGCCCTAAATTTTGGAATAATGCCATTATTCCAATTAACTGCACGTCGAATATCGATTACCGGATAATTGATAGGTTAATTGCACGCTAATATGTTAATAATCGATGACCGTACCAAGTAGTCTGGCGTCGTGTCAGTATAATCGATGCCCTAATACATTAGTGTGTAAGACACACTTCGGACAAGCTTCAAACCGGTATCGGATGAAGCCATCAAATTTTCCTACCTGACGCTTCCAGCTTTAAAGACAGTTTAAGCATTCTTCAATATTCCCCTAATTTCTTTTATTAATAACACACTATAAGATCGACCCAACTTTTAAACACGTTCGCTTCCACATTATTACTTCAAATTTATTCATTCACTTAATACGTATGTACGAGTGTAACAAAATGAATATAATGCACTAATTTACAGTGCTTAAAGAGATAATAGAAACTAAATGATTAGACATTATGGAAGAAGAGGTAATGAAAAATATTGCCGGTAACATACAGAGATTATAAAAGAGGTGATCCAAACTGGGCGGGGAATGTGGGTCAAAGCGAATAAATGAAAAGCAGAAGTTTACTTGGCGGGCGAGTGCCGGTAGACGCAAAGAGAGAGCGAGAGAGAGGGAGAAAGAGAGAAAGAGTGAGAGAGAGAGAGCATCTGGTCGGGGCGTAGTGAAAAAGGACAGTAATTCCAGGGGATTTCCGTGCAATCTTTCTACGCCGGGCGAGACAGTGAATTTCGGGCGTGCTGAATAATTTTTCATACGTCAAAAGAAATTTGCGAGCGAGTGTAGAGTAGAGCCCGACGAAAGGGGAAGGCTTTTTCTCGGAGTCTTGGAATGGTGGTGCGCGGAGGGGGCGACGGCGGCGGCGCTGCTGTCGCAAGGAAATGCTTCCGGCGTTAGTTGTCGGATTAAATTTTCCGCTCGCTGCCTCCTCGAGGATGCAACCCCTTACGGGAAGAATTGAGATAAATAGCCGGATAAATAGCGGCGCGCTCGTTGGACTTAACTTTTGCTAATTAAGCCCCGCGGATAAAGAAGCCCTGGGCCACTCGGTGTCACGGATACCAGACAAATTAACCGGCAACCCGTGAACACCGCCAATTGCTCCCAACTTATCCAATTCTCTCTTCCTCTTTCTATCTCGATTTACCACTCTCTGTGTGTTCCTCTTTCACTCTGTGCCAACTATTTGCGGAAGATTTCACCGCCACTGGCATTGCACTGAATTTACCCGCCCCTCCTTAACGCTCTAGTTTCATCCAATTGTACTGTCATGTTATATTAGACGCATTGCTCCGGAGAATCCACTGTTTCTCGATCCTCCGACATGTTCCTTCCCTGTGCATTTGGTCGTTGTCGATACACAAATGACTACCCATTTCGCATGCAGAGACTAATATATATTTTTGTATTAAATGGGTTCTTGAAACTAAATGAATTTGGCAGAGTGATTTCCCTGCTGAAACATGTATTTTCTTAGTCTGTTAATATTATGAGACTTTATTATTATAAACTAATTCTATATTGATCAAATCATCATACTCCAATCTGTTTCCCAGCATTATGATTGTGAAACAAAGTTCCAAAGATTGATTCTGTAGAATCCTTGATGGAGTAACTTCATCATTGCTAATGAACTTGGCATTATAAATACTTCTGTAAAAGTTTTTCTACCTTTCTCTGAGATTTGTGTAATACTTACTTAGAGGGAGTCTTTGATTGCCACAATAAAGCGAACTCCAACAGCTAATTTCTAGGAGCGATATCCCTCGTAGAATCATTGGTAGATTGGCTGGATATCGATCGCGCAATATCCGACGGCAATAAAGCAATTGAGCAAGCGCTTTTATTTTTTTCCTCCGCGCTTTCCGATTCGACGAGTCAATTCCGAACGCTTTCAGCGCCGGGTGAAATAGCACTGTACCTGCAGGAACTACCCCAATCGCGCGAAACCATTCTCTCGCATTTCTCCTGCACGTCCACCAAATGACGAAATACGCTCTGATCGCATGCTACTCGTCTCTGATAAGAAGGATTTCGATAAGTTCGATTTTACCGACACGAAATATGTTTTAAGCTTGTTGAGAAAACTTTGGATTTGGAATTCAATATTTTACTGATATGAAAATTGTATTAAATAATAATATAAATGAGATAAAAATATAAGCTTGTAATAGAAAGACTGTAATGAATGTAATGTACAAAGATCGTAGCTGATTAATCCTTAATTACATCTGGCATTAGTAAATAATTGCGTGTATAAAGAAGTAGAGTTAAAAGTGAGAGTTCTCGGAATTTCAGTAATTAAGATAATCATCGCATTTGGTGCGGGTCATTATTGTTTCAGGCACAATTAGATATTTTTAAAGGAACATTAGGAGCCGAATTCACAGGGCTACTACGAAATAATCTCCTAATGGGTGAAATCTTGCTGGACCAGAGAAAGTATCTCGTTAGCAGAGACAGAGATAAATTTCACTGACGAATTACTGTATCTTGATAATCATGACTGCACCGTTAGACAAACAGTTAATTGGCTCGGAGTGTTCTGTACGCAAAGAATGTTCTTTGCAATTGGAGTTACTCAAATTTTTAACGGTAATGCTAAAGTTTGATGCAGCGCAACAGTTTTTTGACATAGCCAATGAACTGCGATTCGAATATGGCTAATATTACGCTGGTGGGTTGTCATTAACCTCGGTTATCCATTAGCTCGATCATTGCTCATAAAGTTAGATCGCACGCCGCTGGAGCCGCTCCAAATAGCCGGCGGACAAACTCGATTTACTGGAAAACTCCTAATAGTCGATTCACTGGATCCATCGTGCATCTCCGCATATTAACCCGCTCACTCATTAGTTCCTGCTCGATCGTTCGCTTACTTTGTAGTGCGCGCTCATTACGATGAACTCAGCAATAATTATCTCCAACTGCGAGGCTAATGATCGCCTTTAACGAGGAGGTAAAATCTGCCACTCCTCGATTAATCAATCGACACTGGCTGACTCAACTCTGGACTTGAATGATTTCGACGTGTGAAAGTATTAGCTCTGAGAGCGTGGCACACTTTTGAATTTGGAGATCCAGCAACATATTATCATCTTCTCTTTTCTCTCTTGGGCTGATGAAATTTTGTTGAAAGGATGCGATCGAAATGAGAATTTCATTCAATTGATGAGAGTGTTTGTGTATCTACTTTTACAAGATCTATTTATCATTTGAAAGAGATATCTGCAGTTCTAGTATTGATTCTTATTGGTATGTGTCGCATTCTCTCGAAATTTTGGAGTGTGGCTCGACCAACCCATTTCATTGAAACATATTCGAATACTTTGCCACGCTATTTTATAGCTTGCAATAAAAATTGTTTACTTCTTTCAATTCTCACATGAGCTTATCGATAGCGCAGCCAATCTAAGCATTATTTACGATTATCGGAAAGCAAAGAATCGCTTTTCCGGCATGATAAGTCTACAGGATATGTTGCTTAGGCTGGCATCCGGATCACATCGCAGTTGCTGATACCAATAGCGAGAGTTTAGCAATATCTCGCTAGAGATCCGCCGTGTAAACGGCGTAAAACAACACGCGGTCGTGTTTGCGGATCAGTATTAAACATTGTTTGCAATAGTCGCGCAAACACAATCGCCCAGTCGATGAATAAATCCTCCAAGCGTTTACGGCTTATCGATTTGCACACATTGGCACACACATCGCTAGATCTACAGGATTCCCTCCCAGTAAAAAACTAGTGGGATTCGAGCAATATTTAATGTTAAATTGGTCGTTTCCGATACGCTTGCTGGCACGTTTGTTTAAGGCCTTCCGGAAGTCTTTATTGGAAAACGTTTGCGGAGAGAAGTTTTCCGTAAAAAGTCTCGCGCTATCATTCATTATAATTGGACGTATATTAATGCATTAATTAGGGCGATCAACATTCCTGTACTATAAACTACTTTGATATCAAAGTAACTAATAGGAAATACATAAATACTGTCACAAACAAACATATCTATTTATCACTTATACTTTACGATAAAAGTAACCGAAAAACTAAATCATCTTCACAGCAATGATTCTCCCAGTGGCATCGACACTTATCTTTAATTTACTTCTTCATCTCTTGAAATGATCTAGAAGAAGAAAGAGGTTTCATGGAAAGGGTGGCGATTGTGCCGTTGAGAATCAATGGGGTTCGGGTCGGTTTTGTTTTCGGGAAAGCGAGTGGCGTCGGCGTCGGCGTCGGCGTATCGGGCAACAAAGCGTTCAGAATAACGGACATGTCGATGCTAAAATCAAGCGGTTTTAAGCCCTCTAATAGCCGCTCGCGGATTTGTAAATTCACGCGATGGATCTCCGCTTCTCTCGCTCTCTTTCTCTCTTTTTTACACACACACACACACACACACACACACACACACACTGACACTGACACACATGCAGAGCGGCTGTCTCGTTCACTTTCACCTGGCAGTGGCGGCGTGCCTGGCGCAGCATTGTACAAGGACGTATTGTACGAAACAACGCGCGTCGCCCATTGTCGGCCCACTCGGCCAAATCCGCGCCCGGCTTTTCGACATTCGCCCGGTTAATTACGGCCCCGTAATTTTTATCGGAGCCGCTAACGCGCGACATTTACACGCTCCCTGTCACCCGCTACACTTGACAATTACTGTTCTTTTTCCTGGCGATTTATTCGCTTCGCTCGATTCTTTGTTGACCGAGTTTTCCCCCTGCACTTCCAGCGGAACATACGCGGGCTCAGGTAAATTACAGCCGATAAATGATAGGCGAGATGCATCTTGTTAATTAGCGGGCGTAAAGGAATAGTTTGAACGAAACGAGAAATACGTGAGTGAAGCCGATCTTGTAATTAATTGCACTTGTCTGTGATTTATATTAATGGTAAATACTACCATTTGTTAAGGATTAGGATTCTTTATTAGACATTTAGACGCTCTCGCTCATCCGTTATATTTGATAATTACTGTTACTGAAGTGTGTCGTGTTAAATTAATAAATATATTTTTATGTTGTTATATTTTAATCGAAATAGTATTGCGAGTAAGCGAATGCAAATTAGATTCGTGTGATGTAGTAATTTACAGATAATGACTGTAAAGATCAATACGTAATTTAAATGCAACAGATCAGAGGTGTATAATACATACATTATAGTCTTGTACAGAATTACTCAAGAAAGCCAAGGTAAAACATCCAATAATTAGCTGTACAACTGTCGATCACGACAAATCGACATTTACCATTTGCAGAGTTAAGAATCTTTACTCAGAATTCACTTGAATTTACATTCATGGCTATTCTAATACTTATTACATCCTTTCCGCTTGTCCTTTCTCTAACACATACTTCTCTTACGAAGTTAGCACAAGCAGTAGAGAATTAGACATTGAAAGGGGAATGCGAGTATCGTGACATCGAATCGAATCAATAGGTTCCATACAAGGAGCATATAGGCCGGCTTTGGAATTGTCTTGGAATAATTGCTCCAGATTAGATCTCCGCGGAGATCATTGCAGCCAAGCTGAGAAATGCGGCCACATGCTTGGATACACAAGTTTGACAGAGGTTTCAGTACCACGTGTTGTTAGCAACAATTGCTTCCGGTTCGAAATAATCTTTTGAATAAAACAATGCAATTACAACGACTGTTGTCGATTGTTTTTAAGAAGCTTTTGCCGCGTGAAAGTTTCTCCACTAGCTAGCTTACACAATAAATCATTTCTTTTCATAAAGAATAGTCCGCAATGCGACAGGCCTTTCATTTACATGTGCCGCGATACTTTCATTCATACGTCACTATTGTCCGATAAATAATTACGGAAGCTTGCGAAGCGTAACTTCTGGCTGAGATTCTTCTTGCACATTTTGGTCTTCCAAATTGGACGAAAAAAACAAATCTTTCTCACAGGTTTCACCAATTCTTTCTTATACTCAGATCCATGAATTCCACGTGCGAATAAAAAGTCTCGGTTTTAAAATATAATGACTCGACTTGAAAGTAATAAGAAACATAAAACACATAAAATACAACATAATGATGTATTTTCACGTCATAGATGTTTGTGTGACTGTCTTGTGAAGGCATTGCGGTTGGTAAATATAATTCAGGATTTTCCGAATGAGTGGGCAAACGTAAATGGAGCACACGTCGTCTCGGCCGGCTGTTCTCTCCGGTGATAAAGCAGCGAGGGTGGGAGGGCGTGGATGGGAGGAGCAGAGGGGGTGAAAAGGAGGGCATTCCAACGAAAAAGTGGAACAGGAAGTAAGAGGTCGCGGTGTCTATTAGGAGAGCTCCGCTGAATATTAATGCGAGGTGAGACGTGTATCCGGTGGTATACGCCGCGGACCATTTCCCTTCCCGGGGGGATTAACGAAGCGATTATTAAAATATGCAGAACGCCGTCCTAATTAGCCCGGCGACCAAACCGAGAAGAAGAAGAAGAAGTAGAAGAAGCTGGGCATCGAGAGCAGCTCCACTTCTTCTTCACCTCTTTCTTTCGGTCCTCCTGGCGCCGTTCCCCACCTCCTCCTCCTCCTCCTCCTCTGCCTCCCACCTCTTCCTTCTTTCACTTTTATCTCTCGAGCTGCCATTTCACCTTTGTCCTCGGCAAACGACACTGCCAGCCACTTTCGACGCCAGGCAATTTTACGAGCTATTATCGAGCTCGATTACGCTCGATCGTACGACGCTCGCACCCACCTCCTAGAATTCCTCGCTTCCCTGAATGGAATTCCCCCGAACTTCACCGGGAATTAGTGTCGAGCGGGTTGAAGCCGAGAGTACACGGTGCTCGAGCTTTAATGAGTAAGAGGGGGCAAAGAGAACGCTTGGAGAACGTTGCCATTGGATCGGTGAGATGATGCTCGCTGCCGAGATAAGCAAGTTTCCGCGGAAAGCAAGTTCGCCATCCAAGAGATACGAGCTTTTCTCTTTCTTTCTCATCCTTACTCTCTTTCAACGGTGTGGCTGTATTTTCTTGGAAGAACTCGCGGATAAACTTGGCAAAGTAAAGCGCAAATCGAAAGTGGATTCGCTTTCATGTTAGAGAAATTAAAAGTTTCGAGTATCCGTTTTGTTAGTGGATGAATGCAGTATGATTTGATGGATTAATTATTATTCGAAGGTTATATCAGAAGTTAAAGAGATGGAAAGATAATTTGATATTGATTTAATATTGATGGAGAAATGTTTGTAATAGTAATAAAAGAAACTAAATAAAATCAAAGTACTTACTGTTAGAATATCCAAGCGAAGTCTATCGCAATACCCCAGTTTATCTGTGGGAGAATAAGAGGAAGACATTTTATCCAATGGAAGTCAAATCGATTGAACAATTTCACTACTTGATTATGCAAACTTAAGCTGTCATGTAACGTCATAGATACACCGGGAAATCGGTATTACTGAGTATGCAATCTTCCGTATGCATGTTACCTTACGTAATGATCTTCTATCCTCGACATTTTCTTCGACATTTCTGATCGATAGCCAATACATAACTATTATTACCAACGATTAATTGGTACAGATTAACCTATCACGTGAAAGTATGCCGAATATTTAACGGACGAGTTTGCGCACTCGAGAGATTTATGGATTTACCAAGCTCTTAAGCATTCGATAATTCATTCTTTGCCTTCGGAAGCTCTCATTAAGCGGTAGTTTCCGGGGCTTGTTCGCCGGCTACAATTGTATGTGTCGTGGGAAAGAAGATTCTCTGGAGATCGGGAGTAATTGTTGACGGGCGGTGGAGAGCACCCTTTTAATAAACAGGCCACCGCTGCTTAATCATCCTAGCGACGCTTTCTTTCCAGTCGTTATGCAGCCTCGTAAAATCTTCCGCGTTAGGTAACACTGGAACGTCGGCCCCGGCACAATTGCTTCTTCTCCCGAGAGTGGCCTTTAAGCCCGGCAACCCGATTTCCCGACGAACAACAAAACCTACTGACGAAACGAATAAATTGGAAGTGCTGCGCTCCTACTCCCTCCTCTTACTCCCTCGAGAGGATTACCTCAATTATTGTGCGCCACCGCTTTGGTTAACAAGTCGGTGCACTTTAATGCGACAAGTGGGAGAACCAGTTCGAAATCTTACGATTTATGTGAATTCTATTGATAATCAACTGCATTTATTAACAACGAATCTCCTCATTTGCATTCTTCCAACTCGAGTTATTCAGTTCTTTAGTGAACCTTCCAAGCATTTGCGAATGGAAAATATTTGTATTGTTAAGGAATTTCAAGTCGTTTTGTTATATCAGTAGTATTAAAAAGCACCAGACTTCCACATTTTTTAGTTACAATAGAAATTAGTTGAAATAGAAATTATACATGGAGGATTGTTGTATTTATATTATACATGGATGTAATTACATTTAATTAAATGGACTATTGTTATTACTTGCTTGTATTTGATTTACCTTTGAGTGACATAGAAAACTATCCTTTTCTTTTGCAGATGACTGTCCAAACTGTGTGGACGAGCATGGTAGCAGTTTAGCTGCATCGAGATGGACAATGCCACTGCTGAAACTCGGCGAGAAGAGATACTATCTTGGCATCTTCTTTAAGGTACTTTGATTTATCTCTCTACATCTTCACTGATCCTCACTAAGCTCCAATCTAGCATTTCATTACTATTTCGAAATTCCAGTTAGTGCAAATGAAATTAGTATTCCTAGTTGCGTAGGTTTCGGGCTTACTGACGGTTTAGGGTGCATCGAATACCCGCTGCGGTTGTTATTGATCTTCTACTGGAAGCCCGCACACGTCCGATGTGTGCGGGCTCAGGCAAATTACGTGGGATAAATGATAGGTGAGATGCGCCTTGTTAATTACCGAGTTTGAAAGAGTAATTTAAATGAAACGAAAAATGGAGCGTGTAACAAGAAATATGTGAGCGAAGTTAGTTTCATAATCTGCACTTGTCTATAATACATACATTAATGATGAAATCTTGTTACCATTTGTCAAGTATTAAGACTCTTCATTACCCAGGATTATGTCATAACTCAACATGTCAAATATTTCGACATCCAATGACAGAATGCTGTGTTAACAACTCTGTTGCAACCTTCGATATTCCTTTGAATAGAAGCATTTAGAAGCATTTAGAAGTAGCAAAGATATAATTTAACCTTTTAGTGATTAGAACGTGTTTAATCAAAGAATGCGGATATTTTCGAGTAATCGGTGTTGCGACGATAAAGCAATCAATCTTCCTTAAAGATTATTCTGAATAGGCAAATTTGATCGGTGCTTCTGCAGAATGAAAGGTTGTGTCCGAGTGTAGAATTTCTCTTTCGTGCCGGACATCTCACCCACTTTTCCTTGGGCGAGCTGCAGCGGAACGGCATTATTAAGACGAATTTTGCAATCGCAGCACACATGGCGTGTCCGGTACGTGGCCTTGCACAGTTGTTCTCTTCTCTCGCTCTCGCTCTCTCTCTCTCTCTCTCTCTCATCCACTCTTTCTGGCTGTCCTGCGAAAGTGTGGGCGGACGTAGCGTGAAAAGAGGCCGACTAAATGGGCCCGTTGCGCAACGTCCAGTCCGGTAGCATTCTTCATCTCGATATTCTCTTTAATCCGATCACTGACAAGAATCACTCGCTACTCTTCGCTCGCGCTGCTTTCTTTCGCAAGCGCAGAATTCCACACCTTGTTAATCGAAAGCTTCCAAAGCGACGCACCCACGCATTGCCTTCTCTCAATTTCCAATGCGCGACCAGCAACCTTTTATAAGGATGCTTGATTACCCGCTTTTTTTTTCTTTCGAACGCTCCTCTTACGATTTCAATACTTATCCCGTCGCCGCGCCATTCGAAAGATAAACAAGTCTGATGTCTGGAGAGATCGGTCCGCCCACTTTAACCCTTTGTTATTTTATTATTTTTAATACTTGCAGTTTCGCGACTGTCAAATCTTTTCTCGGCCTGAGTAGCGCTCTACTTACGAACTCGATGTTAATCTGACGTGAGAAAATATTCTGTGCCAAAAAGTTGGAAATAATACTAGATTATGACAATATTATAACTTTCGATCTACAAAAATATTCAAGCAGAAACAATTGAAGTAAACTTTGATGTTCAATAGAGAATGATTAATAAACGTCACAAGTTTAGAAAAACTGTGATATTAATAGTGCAGTGTTAAAACCGTCACAGTGGACATTTTTTCAATTGGTCGAGGCTGGCAGAGGAAAGTATGCAAATGGAATGGCATAGTGTGACCAGAGCTTCTTTGTGCAAGCGCTATCGCCTGTGAAATACGGCTGTGTTTGTTGCGCGGTCATTTGCCGGACGTAATGGAGTGCGGCGCGAGATTTATGAACTTTATGTCCGCATTTTTAGCACCCTGCTTACCAAGAGTCATACCGCTCTTCTCTCTGCGCAAATGCATGGACTAGTTATCGTTACATTTCGCGAAATTAGTCTCATCTACTTACAATTGTTCATAACATCATTTCAGTTTTGGAGAAAACATATGATGTTTCGAATAATAATAGTCGATTTTCTGTAGTATTATTGGATACATTGTTTTATCAAATATAAATAATGTTAATAATTGAAATTACATTCTGAGATGAAGAAATAAGTGATAAAATTAAATTATGTACATATTTATGACTTGATGCAGGTACTATCTTTATCTTGAGAAAGTAGTGACTATTATTTATCTAATCTTAATAATTATCTCTGCCATCTTCGCTTACTTAGAAAGCAATATAAACCATTAGGAAAGTATCATCAGTGCGAATTTGTTGTAACCTGAATCCAGAGTGAGACTGTTATCTCAAGAATAATGTGAGATTACGCTCGAAATGTAGTGCTGAATTAATTAAGATCGCAATTGGGAAAGATCTTCCTCGAGAGACGCAGGAGCGATAAAAAGAATAAATTAGAAGGCTGCTAGAGTAGAAGGCGTGGAAGGGAATCCTAGAAGGCAGGAATGCTCTAAAGTAGACTAAAAGAGAAAATACTAATGACGACGATGTATGCATACGAAAGAAAAAAGATATCAAGGAGAAAGGAGTTCGAGATAAGAAGGCAAGCAAGGATCCGCGCTACTGCAATCAGCTTGACGCTCTATTTATTGCCCTTTATTTGCATTCCAAGCGAGTTACACCCGATTTTTTGTATCCCTCGTTCGTCCCTGCTGCTGCGGATTCTCCTTGGTATGTCTCTGGCATCGTGTCAACACAGATGGCCCGCCAATTTCGGAAAAATATTTCGAATTCCATGGAAAAGCCCTCTGCAACCGGCAGTGAATTTACAACGCGGGCTGCTTGGCTCTGTCGCCAGATATGCGCAGTTGAAGTATCTATTCGAAATAAATGTCTTAGAAAATGAAACTAGTATATCTCTGTACTTATTTATATTGAACTAAATCTAATTAATTCCTCGGTTATTTTCGAATTGATTTACATAACAAAAATATCTTTGTAATAATTAAACATTTTCATAATCACCTAGCATCTTGTATGGTAACTGAATAAAGAAAGTGAATATTAATTGTTCGAGAGTGAAACAAGTAATCTTCAAGACTAAATAGTTGAAGACGAAAAATGGTTATTTAATAATAGCTGAATGGAAGTTGATATGGTGGATCTGTTATGTATTCCAGGCGAACTGGTACCGTGCGTCCCAATATTGCCGGTACCACGGCATGCACTTGGCAAGCATCGCCTCGCAGGAAGAGAACGACAGGCTGGAGAAGCACATTAAGGATTTCGGTCTCGGGCACGAGCACTTTTGGACCTCCGGTACCGACCAAGCGGAGGAGGGCACTTTCTTCTGGATGGCGAATGGCAGACCGATCACTTTCGAGAATTGGAACGTTGGCGAACCGAACAATTTCAGGTGAATTCCTCAATCTTACTCGCTCGCCCACTTCAATCTTCCGCTACGAGTATTTTCTGATTTACGTAGCAGCCCAAGCATAGAATTCGAACTCACTTTACATTTGCTCGCCAACTGCGTATTTCGACATTTCCGATGAAGACGATTCCTTTATCAAGATTCAGACATTATCATTGAAGTGCTTCTTTCATTTTCATTTGATCTAATGTTAATTCCATTGAATTTAGTAACCATAAACTTATTCGAATTATTTAAAGGAATATTTCGATCACAATTAAAATATAAAACATATATTTTAATAGAAATTTTCATTAGATTATTATAATGATAATTTACTCAATGTTTACTTTGATCAATTAAGGATGCATTAGTGTATTAAGAAAATATTCTACTCTTTTTCCAGATACGAGAACGGCGAAGAAGAGCACTGCCTGGAGTTGTGGAATCGTGACGGCAAGGGCCTGAAATGGAATGACAGCCCGTGCAGCTTCGAGACATTCTTCGTCTGTGAAGTGCAGTGATATCGACTTCGCGCGAGACTGTACAGACCGAAAAACCAATCCGAAAGCTCGATCCTGCCGCAAGCTCGTCTTCTCCCGTGACACATACACACGCGTGTCGCGTATAGTCATCGTCAATCTGCCTCGCGGCGGACTTTCGCTGGTGAAAGAGACTGACAAGTAGACATACACACACTTCAAGCCTGAGAGGAGAAGAACTCTCGACAGTGCACTCATGCCGATTTCCACAATGACACGTGTCTCCAAGATAATGGAGCTGTGCTGGACCAAATGTGTGTTTCGGCGCCGGCTCCATTCGACACTTAAGGGGAATAAGGTTCTAGCGTTCATCAGTATCTACTTCTCCGCGAGGTTCTCCGGAGTTTTCTTAAGTAAAGGAAATCAAAATTCTGTTCGGGGATTCGCATATGTTTAACTAGTGCAACCGATAGCGCGTCAAAAGTACGTAATGCGTCTGAGAAAGAAGCCTACAAATTCATTCATTTCTCTTTAAGTATTACACTCTGTAAAGAATTAAATATTCTATAATGAATGCTGTCACTATTCTATCAGTATTTTTAATTACTGTTCAATGTATTTTACAAATGTTTCGATATTCGAATGTATTATCTAGCTGAATCCTTTCGAAATAGTTCTTCTTCTTTCCCAAACTGCATTGCGTATATGCTACCGAGTGTTATCGTTATTATAGACCTACATTTAGATACTTTCTCCGCGGGATTTAGTATTGGTGCTCGGTGATCGTTCAGTTGGAGATTCGCTCGCCAGTATTAAATACAGTCGGGAAAGGGTGTACGTATAGTGTGTTTCGCACTAAAGTGTCATATTTATGTGCAAAGCTCAGCGATTCAGTGCAATCGGGGAGTCCTGATTCCGTATGACGTCACTCAACGTGGAGAACACTTCTCAGGAAGAGCAGAGTCGACTTGATTGCGCCTGTAAACTTGTGTCTTTCGACGTCTGACGCTTACCTCGACTATCAAAAGGTTGTCGAGGAGAATAAGCTTTTAACTGGCGGAAGTCGATTTTTTTCTGTGGAAATCAGCCACTTTGCCACGGATAAGGTGCTCTGCCTGTGCACTTGAATGTTTCGGACCACATCCCACCCACGGGTGCAGCGCGCGACTACCAATCGCGTTTAACGTTGTCAGAGAATATTTTAATACAACCGACTCACGCGTCATGTATGCTGCATTCAAGCCTGATGGCTTTAATGCTTTCTTTTTTTAAAACAACACGTCATGTATGTATGTATGTATAGTGTAGGATTAATACGGAAGTAACGGGGAGAAACCAAAAGACTTTCTCATAGTGCTACTCTGTGTATTAATGGAGAATGAAATAAATAACGTAATCCTTACTTCCTGCCAACATCCTGGAGCAAATCGTTTGGGATTGTCTAATAAAAGAAGCGGTTCGCAATACAGAAATAAATCTAATTGGAAGTTCCTTGTTTTCGAAAAGGAGGGAGAAGATTAATGAATAAGAGAAGCACAGGGAGTTGGAAAATAATGGTACTTATCGCCATTTCTTGTACTTTTGAAATTAAATATTCGGAATTAAATATACTTCGACAATTCTATTACTTATAGTAAATCATTATAGTAAATCAGTGTGAAGATTGTTCGCCCGTTCGAACATCCTTTCAGTTTATCGAAACCTCCCCTTGTACTGTTGCTGCTTCTCCCCTCAATCACCACTCTCAGCCGCTACTGCACGGATTGACAGAACCAATTAGTGGTTTCGTCGATTTTTCGCCATCCCAGGGAAACAACAATACATTCTGGAGTGGTGGCAAGACTCGTAGAAGAGAAAAAAAAAGCGCCGGGCAATGGATGCTAGCCGCAACAGCCTGACAAGCCGAATTCGCAATCAAGATTCAATCAACAGTGCATAGGATATTGACAATAGTTGAAGTAGTTTATCTGGCTTCGAACATTTCAACAAGATAGCCGTAATAAAATAGTTCGTCCTATTGCGAGTTAGTCTGATGGAAACCAACTAATAAAACTATAACGTCTGCTCCAATATAGTTCCAATTGCAACGCGTACTGAATGCAGATCTATACGCAATAAATCTTTGGATTAATTGTTCTTTATTATACAAGTTTAACTCCTGAAGATATGAGACAGTGCCTTCTAAGTGCCCAGATATCCTATTTGCCGTTCTACTCGTCAGTGCATAGCGAGAAACTTATATCACGACATTTCATTCAGCAGGCAGTAAATGGGGATTGTGCGGAAAGGTGCGTATTTCATAAGCCTCATAAACTCGATGAGTCCTCTGCACCCCCATAATTCTTAATGATACTTTTTACGATCTCTTATTTTACCATTCTGACATCCTGCAAACTTTAACGCATTCCCTCTGAGAAAATACATTCAGAAGAATATTAGAAACAACAACTCATTATAGTAATATTATTAATATGACAGAGCAGATAATGAATATCAATCTTAAATTTGTACTGCTCGTATTCAAATAATTACATATCTCATTCGTCTTAAAAATCATTATTTCAACAGAATAAAGTCAGGTAAAAACTGTATCCTTTTTGGTAATAGGATTATTCAATCTTCCAATTTTATGATTACTGGGTGCTGATAGTATTAGAGTTACCGACTCTAGAGCTGCAGTGTCCGCAAGGTATCAAGATCCTTGCACAATGCTCGAGCGATACACAACACAGGTGACATTATACGATTAACAAAGGAACTACATAAACGTCGGTATTACCGATAATACGATGGTAAAAGTTCATTCCACATCGATCGAAGTTAATATTAAATTGCACATAAAATGTTTTACAAATACGTCTCTGATTTAACTTGATATTTCCCATAACTAAGACTGTAGAAATGTTAAAAAAATAATTGCAAACACGTTTCTCGAACGAAGAAAGCAAGAAAACTGGTGGTACTAACACAGACTACCTTGTCTGAAATATGTTACGTGTGGCAAGGAAGCAAACCCATACTGTAGCCGTAAGATGGCGGCAGCATCCCCATCAGCTTTCAATAGTGATACGAAACCAACAACAGATAAACAAGAAAAGTATTCAAGACGTATTTAATTAAAGAGATCACAATCGAAATTCTTGGATAATTATAACAAGACAACATCACATGTTTCTCTTTTTGATATAAATGAGATTAAATAAGTAGGAAATTCAACTTTCTAAGCTTGTGGCAAACAGTTCTGATAAAAAGCATCACATATCCATAAAAGAAGCAATGAAACAGACACATAAATAATGAGAATCATTTCACTCCGCATAAATACAGCAATGAACAACATTGACAGACAAATAGAAAAATTGACAGTACCTTGCAAAGTTTCGCAAGGCAAGTTCAATAGTCGGACAAGTAAAATTGAGAAAGGCACGACTATTCGAAATAACGGTACCGCAACGAGAGATTTTGGTGAATGTAGGAAAAGTGCGAGACGATTAGGAATTTAGCGAGTTTTGCACAAGTAACTTTGCGGTCAGCACATGTATAATTTCGCATTAAAGCAAAGCTTGTAGGAAGTGAAAGAGAGATAACTGTTAGAAGTTAAAGACATCTGTGTGAATGGCTTATCGCACAAGCATCTACAATTGGCGATAATCCAACCTAAGCTTCATTATCGCTTCCCTGACCAGTGCATTACACGGCTTAGGATAAGTTTCCGGATGCAACCAAGGCTATCGAACCGAGACTAATTACAAATAGTTAGTTCAACTATCCAGATAATTACCCGAACACCTAACTAATCCAAACAACAATCATATAATTAATACATTAATAACACAATAATTATTACGCAAAATTAAACTCAATCAAAGTTTCATCCTACAGAATTGAATTAATAATCATCCATATTATTACAGGCTTAACAAGCTAATTATCACAAAATTACATAACCAGTTGGCAAACGAATAAACCCATCTGCCACAAAGAGAAGCAGCTTTACAACCGCTAGATATTATCACCGCGATCGACATTGCACTTGCATTGAAATTACACATACCACAATTATGTGGGATACAAAGTCGAGGTAGGTACACGCGGTTGATGATGGGTCTGAGGATCCAAGGGGCGGATTCGTCGAGATGAGTTGATGTTCAAACTACAACTCAACATATTTGCTGGTCTCTCTGTCGCGTAGCCAACACCCGAAGGCTTTGCTTTCCAGGAGACGGGCGAGGGCCCGAAATTCCTCCTGGACAATTACCGAGCCGGAATAACGAAGCCTGTGGATACAGGCAAAAAGGTGGGCGAAGAGAGAAGAGAGAAGAGAGAAGAGAGAAGAGAGGCCGTGCATGCTTGCCATTAGAATTACAAATATACACGAGATTCGGCACGCGCCCTGGGCGCTCGACTCCCTCTCGTGGCCTAATGTCAGACATTTCGCCCGAAATTCAAGCGGGGGCCCCTTCGGGCCCCGAACGCACCTTTATTGCCGCGCCCGTCCTCTTGCCGAAGGACTTGTCTGCTCCACTTCTCAATGTGTTTACACACATTATGTCCATGTAACAACACTCCTACGAAAGCCCAAACGCCAGATGCTCGAGACTCCAGTCTCGACTATGCGCTATCTCCCCTGCGAATTATTAGAGCGTGCCTGCAATCTCTGGTAATGGAAACGAAATATAAGACTGGATTTAATAGTCTTTGAGATTGGTCCAACTGTTGGATTTCATTCCTTTAAGAATTCCGCGTTGTTACATCTTAATAAATCAGAGCAGTATTTCTTTAGAATTCGTCACACTTACTTACAATGAGAGCAAGTGTTTCCTAATAAATTAATGAAAATGGTTATTAATTCTTTATAATTATAATAGCTGCATAATACGTCTCTCTCCAAACTGTAAATAGAGGGCGCTTGATTGCAATTGAATCGGATGGAAAATTAGATAGCAGATAAGGTTTAATCAACGAAAGGAGGGAGAGGAGGAGAAAAAAATGGGAGGTCTTTTTTTGTTGTAAATGAAATCTCAAGGTCCGGACGAGACAGGGTGTCGTGTCGTGCCGTGTGAAAGAGCCTTGGAGTGGTGAGTTTGGCGAGCCGGTTAGTACGCCAGCAGGATCATCGAGCAAAAGAAGCAAGGGAATACGACTAAGACTTAATTAGCGAGGCAGGCTTGGGGTCCAGGGTGCCCCACGTCGTTACGACAAAATCATTTGTGGCCTCTCTTCGGGCTCTCTCGAGCGCGTCCGATTGGTCTCGACGCGACGATTTAATTACCGGCGTCTTACCTCTGCCTCCCCCGCCCCGCCAATCCTCAAGCACTTCACCCCTCTCGGCGAGCGGACGCTCGGCTTCGATAATTAATCGGTCGCTTAATTGATTAATCGATTAATGGCCGGCTCGGGATCAACCGTACGCGAATGCGCTCGTAGATAAATCGTGCGAGAGCCTCGAGCTGTCGCCAATGTCGTACTTGAGACTCTCTCGCTTACTTCCACCCTCTCTTTCTCTCTCTCTCTCTCTCTCTCTCTCTCTCTCTCTCTCTCTCTCTCTCTCTCTCTCTCTCTCTCTCTCTCTCTCTCTCTCTCTCTCTCTCTCTCTCTCTCTCTCTCTCTCTCTCTCTCTCTCTCTCTCTCTCTCTCTCTCTCTCTCTCTCTCTCTCTCTCCCTCGCAAGCCTCTCTTTCTCTTTGTCGCAAGCCACCGATAAGACAAGAACACGGACGCGAGGATGCACGCGTCGATGGTGAAATATCGTCGACGCTTTCTAAAGCACGTCTCCCATTTTCCAATATCTTTCCTTTGCACACGATTCTCTGTGGAGTGTAAATCTTCGTATGTCGTTAGAATTTTCAGTACAGGCAATTTTTCTATGCTCTAGAAAGTTATTTTTATTCTGTGCGAAGGAAGGACAATGTGTGTCTATTTATAATAATTTAATGTAAAGTTCATGAAAGCCTTGAGCATATGATTTTATTAAAAAATTCAAGTCTGTTTGATAAGATGTGGGATTAAAAGGACTAATACGAAGCAGTAGTTGATTATGAGTAGAGGAGTTAGAAAATAAAATGGATTTTCATACGAGAATTATGAGCAATGTTAATTATCTGATAGATTGAATGTCTAACATATGTAATCGCGAGGAGCATCTGAAATCGAAGCGGAAGTGAACCGACGGCTCATATGCAAAGACCTGTAGAACGAAACCGGCAAACTAATTCCGGCGATGAAACCGGCAAACTAATTCCGACTCTGTGTGGGCTGCGAACGCCGCTGCTTTCAGCGCGAAGTGTCTGTAGAACTTTTGTCACGCGCTCAACTACGCTCACCACTAACAAACTGACATTTCGGCAATTATTTTTACCCCGCGGAATAGCAGAACTTTTTTTTTCAGTAGAAAGTGTTCGTAGTAGACGGTTCTACTTTGGATGGAAGAATTTTTTTAGTCGGTTCTACTCTGCTTTTTCCTTTCGTGCAATTTATATGCTCGAATTCTGTTCTTTTTTAAAAAAGAGAATCTAGCTATTTTCAGGGATTTAGTTAATTATTATTGATCCTTATTGATTCGATGGAAAACAATGTACCACTGATTGGAATTCACTTAATAAATACAACAATCGTTCATGCACGAGTTTATCGACATTCAGCACATATGTTTATGCTTGGCCGATCGAGCGCAGAGCATTCAACTGCCTATACATTCATTAATATCCAATTAATTACTATGGTGCAACGGACTGTGAAAGATCGAGGGACTGCGAGCGATAATGAAAGGCAACAGTTGGCATAATCTAACTTTTAATCGGCACAACTTTTACCCAGCTGGTAAAAATGGGATACTCCGCGCAGAGTAAGGGATGGCTTGGATCTCCCAGGTGGGATCTGGACCACGTCGGAGTACATAACTGAGCAAGGGACACACACTGCAATTGTAACGAGCAACCGAACTAATCTCGTTTCACGGCAGCTTCTGCTCCTGGCAGTGTAACCCTGCAGTTGCCATTATTTTCTCCTGGTGTTCTACCCGCTAGGAAATTAGTTTCCGAGACAATCCAGAATTGCAAATGGACCGCGTTCCATCTCGATTCTACCCTCTTCGAACATCTGCATTTGCACGAGGAAAAGTTAACGCCTACAATACTAATGTTAAATTTTCATCTGGAATTAACTAATGAACAGGACTGTAAGCGACAAGTACATTTCAATAACAAAGCCTTATTAACCAAATGGAACCTTTCAAAGCAGCTGTTAATTATATTATTAAAATAAAATCATTATTACGAATAAATGTTCACTTTTCGAACATCACTGTGTATCATTTCGAAGAATTAATTCGTGTTATAAAATATAAGTAGATTATGGTCACCTAAAAACATGGTATTGTCGGCCATGAAATGTTATTGCCATTTCGTTGATAAACGATCCTGTTGTTGCAGTAGTAACAGCGCCGTTTTCCTCGGCTTCCCACCGCTACGTGATCTGATTACAGGTTGCGAGACGTGGTCAAATAAATCCACGACTCCGTCAGTGGAAGGGTCATCGGGTCTTAGATCTAGTCTACATGAACCTCCTACGAGATCCTATCGGCGCGGCACTTCGGCTTTCTTCTAGAATTCCTAGATCCAGAGCCGCGAGATACTTCATACCGCGTGTATGTCTCGAAACACAGCAGGCAGGTGGATTCTGCCCTTTAATCATCGCACGTCGAGAATTTCTTACTGACGAAAACAATCCCAACGAATTTCCACTAACTCGAATGCAATATTCTTCTTATTTAGTCTTCGATGCACTTCCTAATGAATAATTACAATAGTTATATTACTAATTGCATTTATTCAATCAATACATGTAAATTGTTATACACTATTATTTACAGAGTCACAACGAGCGCACTAATATTCCAAGGAGAGCTTAACATCACTAAAGCCACAGTGACTGGTGCATTAAAGTTGTGGGTACTTTACTACCAGTAGTGTTAATCAAGTCGAAGTAGGTATACTTGGTCCGAGCTGTCAGCGTGTACGTTCTACTACTGCGTGTTCATTTGGCAGAGCATTATATCGATGAAGAACGTTACGAGACTCCGGTGGAAACGTCTAATCTCTCCTCGCAGAGAGGGAATACAGGGAAAGTGATCAGAGTAGCTCGACTTGAGGCGTCGCGCATATACACAAACACAGGGACACAGTGAGAGAGAGAGTATACACGGACTGTGCTGGTCTCGGTGGTTGGCGACGTGGAAGCGGCATTTAACGTCGCCTTTGCAAATTGGAACATAAAATCACGGTTGTAACGGGCGCCACTGATTGTTCGTTACCGTGGCTGCCTACGCAGTATGCATAACACTCAGATATGTGCGTGTGCGTGCGAGTATGGGAGAGTTTCACCCGCAATAGCGGTCGATTCGCAGGAGTAGTCAGTGGGCCGACTAACTAGCGTCGGTCGGATCCATATAAAAGCCGGTGCCAATATTTCATCGCTCGGTATGCGGTAGACTCGGCGAAGAAGGAATCGAGAGGGAATCGATCCCTCGGGAAGGCGAAGCACGTGGCCGTCCAGCCTGTCTCTCTTTCTCTATGTATGCAGTCGTCCGTTCCGCATCCTTCGGCTGGCGACCTCGCCTAGATCTTCATCCGCGATCTTGATCCAGAACATACCATCGACACCCCTTTCGCCTCGCTTGCTCCTCGTCATTGGTCTCATTGGTCTAATAACTGCGAGAGTTACTTGTACAAGTTGGCCTCAGTCAGACCCAGTTGGACTTTCCATCGAGAATTCTTTTTTTCTTTCTTGGTACTACTCCGAATTATAGTATGAAATTCGATTGATTAAGAATAAGTATAAGACGGCCAACTCAGAAGTTGTTCTGTGTACTTGATCACTTTAGGACAAAACCCGGATATGTAAGCTCGAAAAACGGAGGTATATTTCGGAGGTTTTTCTCCTAGAAATCTAGAATTCCAAAGAAAGCCAGTAATCTTAGACACTCTTACTTTGACTCTCAAAGCAGTCAAATTATACGCTTAGCAAAATATACGTCTCGACTTCTATTAATTCGTCCGACTCTTTCAATCCCCATGATTGTAATACCAACATATTTCTTACAATTATTTCAAATTGATTTTAAATAGATTTCTACCCACGAAAATGAAATTGATGATTTGTGTTGTGAAGTGTCTTTCCCTAGCAGGGATGGGTAGTAGTGAATACTTTTAAGGTGTGAATACTTATATTCTGCTTGAAAATATGCTGAATATTTATATTCAGCCGAAAAATACACTGAATATTTGTATTCAACCAAAAAATGCGCTGAATATTTGTATTCGGCCGAAAAATACACTGAATATTTGTATTCAGCTGAAAAATGCGCTGAATATTTGTATTCAGCCGAAAATGCACTGAACATTTCTATGCAGCAAATTTTCGTCTCGAATACTTTTATTCGCTCTTGAAACTGCTTTAATGTTTGCATATGGTTATTAATTAATCCATATGCATGTGCGAGAGCGAGAGTGTGTGGGTATGAGAGTGCGAGACAGTGTGTGAGTAGAGTGTGTACAAGAGTGTGCGAGCGCGTGGAAGAGCATGGAAGCGTATTCGAGAGTGTTCGAGAGTGTACGGTAGTACGCGAGCGTGTGCGAGCGTATACACCTACCACACTGCACCCTGACGTACAACTGCAATTCCGTCATGTGCAACCACTAAACTGCGACCGGCATGAAGACTCCACTTCGGACGACAGTAACCCTCAATGGAATTCTCCATTGACGGTACTCCAAACGGTCATCAGTATCTAAACCTTGATAAGGGTGCAGGTGGTAGGGGTAAACCATCTAGTCTATTAAAATCCCGCATGCCGAGTGTGAACGCGCAGTCGTTCTACAAGTGTTATTAAGAATTCTTTAATGTTATTAAGAAAGAAGAGGCGGATATCTCTCGTAAGCATCCACTTTTAAATGTCTCTTATCTCCCATCTCTTAAGTCCCGATTGTGTAAACGTTCGTAGCTTCTCCGAGTAAAAATCACGCATTGCTATTTTACGCGCAATCTTAAGGATCCTTTCAACGACCTTCCCGTCCTCACAACGAATCAATTCCATCCATTAATTAGCAATGAAATTGCTTTCTCGAGATTTCCGTGAATTGTTAGTTCGCCTTTGCTCCGTTAGTTTCGCCGTTCCGAGACTTCTCTGCTCTTACGTGGCGATCGCGATATGAAGAGATCGACGGGAATGGCCGCCCGCATATCGCTGTCTCGCGCAAACGTACCGTCGCGTCGTACTGTCTTTTGCGCGACACTCGAAGCTCATCACCTCTTAGCTACTGACATCTCGCGTTAGGAATACCGTCTTATCGACGTTGATTTGTTCTGATCCGATGTCCTCTCGATTTTGAGTGTAAGTCACTGCAACTCGCCTGACCCTCGTCTTTTCTACTGATTGTTTAACTTGCTATAACTAACAAACGGGACCGCAAAATTCAAAGTTGTATTAGAATTTTCTTATCCCCTCTGCATGCAGATTAACCCCCTTGAACAGCAGACACATGTACAGTTTCACCCTGTATAATACTAATCTGTAAAATCAAGACTCTAATTTACTAAGAAAAGATAGACTAAGTCTTGGCGCATATAGCACGTATCTACTTAGCCAACTGATTGATCGTCCTCGATCGGTCTAAAAGTGAACGAAAGCCTGGGAAGATTTCAGACTTAAAGAGCTTGAAGCTGGTTGATTCAAAGAAGCCAAAGACGTAGAGATGTGGTTGTTGCTGCGAGGAGGGCCGTCTCATTGCAAGAGTACGTTTCGGTAGCGTCGAGAGCGCGGCGTGGCGCGGCGCGGCGTGTCCTTCGAGGTAATTACGCGAAGGAGATTTGGTATCTCGGCGTCTGGCTCGAAGAGAAACGGCAAGTAATCGGGAAGACTGAAAGAGCGGGCAAGCAAGCGGGCGGTAGAGGGAATCAGCTGATCGGAGTAGGACGAGTCGGGTTGAAGCAGTGTTCCTTCGCCGAGAAATGTCCATTACAGTCGGCTTGGTCGTCTTTGTCGCTGCGTTGCGCCCGCGGCGAGCGGGTATGCTCGCGTACCGAGCGGCTTGACGTGTGCTTGGGGGCGGCCAGGACCGAAAGAAAGGGGACCTAAGGTATTAGCCGAAGGGAGAGCAGCATCCGAGGAGAAAGGGGGAGGGGGAGAGAGGCCGGGAGGCACCTTTCCGAGGCACAGAGGGCCCCCGCCGGGTTACTAATTGCAATCACGGTGAACAATCTGGCGAGGCAAGCGAGCGACCAACGGATACATCGACCGAGTGAACCTCGCCAGACGAACGAGAACCTTCCTTGCGCTACGCTCAAAAGCTACTTCTTCCTATGTACGCGCCGACGCCCATGAATTACACCACGTACACAATGACTTAGCAAAGACTCATATCATACATGACTCACAGTTGGCGCGATAGGACGCCATCTGCGATGCAAGTGGAGAAACTTTGTCACGCAGCTGCCAGATTTGATTCGAGTGTAGCCTAGCGCGGAGTAATAATAACGAAGCGTTCTGAGAGTGGTTTTGAGTATGGAAATATCGAGGAATCTTAGCGACACGAATAAGGCAAGGGAGTAGGATTCAGAGTTGATTTAACAGAACGAGTTCAATTAGGAGGCGGCCGCGGTGGATGCGCTTTCGGTGACGAATGTACGCGCATCCTGGGAGCCGGGGTCCGAGGAGATTGGCTCGATAGTTCGTACGGGCTAATGGGAATTCGCGATGGTTACTAATTGGGTAGATGGCCGCTCGTCGATATTGGCCTGCCGGTGAGGCTACCACTGGAATCTCTCTATCGGCGTAACTGACATCGGCTTTTGTAAACCGCGGCTCCGCTCGCCTTGGAAAAACGTGCCGCTTCTTTCGCAAACTCAAGGCGAACACGGGAGAGGACGCCTTTCGGAACCTTTCTGCCCTTTGCTAGTCCGCCGACTGGTGCGCCGAGCTGCAACCGGCTTCCTCGAATTCCTTCCTCCTGGAGAATTGCCTCCTCGGCCCGGCGCGACCACCGCCGCCTCCGCCTCCGCCTCCACCTCCGCCTCCAAACCCTTGATTTCCCAAATGGACAATTAATTCTGGCTCTTACGGCACACCCTTTGGACCCGTCCGTTTTCTCCTGCTTCCTCTACCCTTCGCGACACTCGAATGCTTCCTCAGCATCGGCGACACGCGGCTTCCCTTCTTCTCTTTTTTTCAGACTCAGTATTCGAGGCTTTCGAGCAACCTACACTTCGTACAACAGTCCTGTTAAACTTATTACGAGACAATAATATTGTAATGATAATGGCGGGCATACTCCAATCACATCTTTCTCTTTGTCTTTCATTATTTCACAGTATAAAAAAAAGGGAGGAGGAAAAATAACTGTCACAGTCAGATATCACAATCGAATGTTCTCGAACGCAGTATGTATGCGCCTGTAGTCGAAGTAGATCGCAGTATTATAGTCGTGCGCTTTGCCGCTAATGAATTACTTCTGAATTTTCGTAATCAATCGTTATGTACTTTATGCAAAATCTTTATTTTTATTAATATAGTCGCGTATAATCTGCACCTGTTTCATGAACAACGCTTGTGTTGCAGACATTACCTAATCTTGCGAAATTATGTCTGGGAACGACGACATCACCACCCACTCCGACTTCAGTATCGAGAACATGACGGTTAAGGATTATAAGGCTGTTCTCAGGGGTCATGACAAACCCGTGACTGGCGTAAAACGATATTTGAAAGAGCAAGTGGAGCGCCTCTATCCAGAAAAAAAAGTCCCTGATGCCGATATAAAACGTGGCAAGGATCTCAAAGAAGAGAAGAAAGAAAGACAGACCAATGGAAAATCAGACTCTATGGAAAGCACTACACATAGTACTGCATCACATGAAGGGAATCGACTAAATTATGATGACAGGAGAGATAAGAACATGCAGTATATTTTCAATTGCTCAAGTGGTAAGACCATCGAACAGGTAATTTGCTAGCCTCACTAGCATAGTACGGAGAGTTTCCGTGGACGTCCTCGATCAGGGGAGTACGGAGCTCTCCCGGAGTACGGGACACAAAGGAATATTGCTGGACGCTCGATAAAAAGAGAGAGATGCAGAAAATCAAGAGAGCCTAAAGAGTTACTTCTGCTGTTTCTAACTCGCTTCTCCTCGTCTAAGATTGTATCGAGTCATTTGTTCGAAACCGTATCACTTTATATTTTGAAATCTACTTGTAAAACCCATTTTGTTTAAAAGCATTGGAACCAAATGATACTGCTCTAACGTTTCTAATATCGTTGTATCCAGATGTATAACCAAATTCTTCATAAACCCGGTTCTAGCACGTTCTTCACCCTAAAACCTTATCTTTATGACTAACATCGGAAATTAATTATTGTGTTTTTTTTTTTTATTGGACAACAGTTACAATCAACAACAATATAAATACAGCGCCCGCCAAGCAGGACAAAGAACGCTGTAAAATCGATCACCACTCCTTGAATGACGGACATCGGAGACATCAGATCACTTTACAGGTGAGGTAATCGCATCTTCCGACCAGGTGAAGGACAACACAATCGTGTTAATTATAAAAACGATAACACCACCCTTGCCCGGAAACCAGTTCCCAGCACCACCACCGCTCTTAAGTCAGACAGGAAGCCCAGAATACTCCAATTACTTCATTCACGCCTTGTTTGAAAAATGTTTTCACACAGGCGAGACTGCCCGACGCTAACCTGTTAAGCTGAGAAACATCGGTTGAACAAATTTTAACATTTGTTGAATCTTGTACTTTTAGTATCTAACAACGAATAAAACCTAAAGATATAATCGGACTGTCAAACATGTATACCTCGCATCCTGAAATTATCATTAAGATAACTCTAATTCATAGAACATATAAACTCATGAAAATGTTTATTAGAAATTGAAACATCCACTCGCAGCCCACTGAGAAATTTTAACATTTGTTGAATCTTGTACTTTTAGTATCTAACAACGAATAAAACCTAAAGATATAATTGGACTGTCAAACATATACCTCGCATCCTGAAATTATCATTAAGATAACTCTAATTCATAGAACATATAAACTCATGAAAATGTTTATTAGAAATTGAAACATCCACTCGCAGCCCACTGACAACTATCATAATCGTGATGTATCTAGGACGCTACTCTATTTTCGACCAAGTCGACAGGATCGAGCCAAAATGGCGATTAATCAAAGCGAAATAGAGTAAGGATAAATGGAAAGAACGATAAGTGAACGAGAGGCGAAAGAGAAAACTGCCAAGGAGAGAATCGTTGCGAGTGAAGTAGGAACGTCCTTGCGGCTCTCGGCGAACGGCCTCGGGAGACCTCTCCCTCGTTTCCGGGCTGCGAGCGATGTGTGCCAGACACTCTCGCGCGCCTAGGAATTCCTGACCCTGCCCACCTTGACAAACTGCCTACAGAGGTGCGCGCACGCCATCCTCTCTTCCGTGCACAACGCGTTGCAAGCACACTCCGAGTATTTTGCAAGCACACCACTACTCCACCGCTTGTACTCCAGAAGATGCGTAAGCAAGGAGGCCGAAGATGATTGCGAGCTTCCAATAGAAAGGAACTTGATACCCTGAGGTCTGCGCAAGCTCGATCGTTTAGTACACCATGAACGACTATATTCCACTGATAAAAAAAGACTTTGTGTTTGAATAGTTGGATGGTATAAAATCGAAGCAATTGCGACCAATTTTGCTTGGATGGACGTTGCAAGCTTGTGCTTGGAGGAGTTTCGCATGGGTGGTGGTTGAGGGGTTCGCTGTTCGATATTAGTTTCGATATTTCATGGGTCTTAAAGGTCTCCGTGGCAGTTCCTTACTGGCATCGCATGGGCCGTTCGTTTCATCAGGAAGCGATTGTGCTGCTCGCCCTGGTACACGTGGGACGACAATTCTCCTAGCACGCAACTGAGACGCGTATATATGTGTACACGTGCGCGCACCATCGTCGCCGATGGACTTTCACTCACATTCTAGCAGCCACTCGGCTGACTCCCACACCGGCCGGGATTTGCACCGGTGATTAGCGACGAATTACGACGCCTTCTCCTCATCGAACGGCGTCTCCGTCGTGATAAATAATACGAGACGTCGGCGTCGCCCCTTCTCCTTCTAGTTCACCGCCGCGCCACCCAGCATTCCTCACCGCGAAACTACGATCTTATTGCTCAGATTGCTCGATCGTTTAACGCGGCATCGTACAACGGACAATGTCTACAATTATCTTTATCACCAGTAGTCCGGTTGGATGACCAATTGACGATTGCCACGCTAAAGCCACTGATCGCCGCTCCAGCTTGAGAATGATTTTCAATGCCAGGACAAAGGACTTACCACTGCAGGAACAACATTGAAATCATTTGTCATAATAGTAAATAGTCATTGTCATATTTATTATCAGATAACAATTAGAAAAGTTTTCAGAGCTTCTACGATTGTATCCAAGAAAAGAATTATCATTTTTCTAGTTCGGATTGTTTTAATCTTAAGGAAGTGGCTACCGAAAATGAAAATAATGAGATTGGACTGAAATTTACTGAGAATGGTACTCAATAGTTACTGCTCCTCCTTTCAAAACTTATACTCAGTTGGTTGGATAGTTTTCGAGTAATCAATGTCTAAATTCTTATGATGAGCTCTTATGGCGACGAGAGTGGAGATTACCGTTTATGATTTAAAAATATCTGATACAATCGTGAAATGTGAATAAAAAACGTTTCATGTGATAAATGAGATATTCACGAACAATAAGGCTAAATTTCAAAAGCTTCGAGAAAGAAAACAAAAGGGTTCGAGAGAATTTGAGCAAAGAGTGGAAGGGAAATGATTTCATTTGTAGAAATAACGTGATAGAGAGTATAGAAATAAAAGTAGAGTATATAAAACAAGATGGGACATAACATAATCATAATTGTAGATTGAATTTTCCTACTGAAAAATTAGTTTTATTGTAGTTTGAAAAGGCCTCAGAATTCTATCTCAATTCATTGATGTGACTTGACGCAAAACGAGTCTAAAAATGATTGCCTATTTCGATAGTCTCTACTGATTGCTTGTACCAGACATGCACTAATCTTTTGTGCATTTCAGAATAGTAGATGTCGATGCGTCAGTGTTTGACTTTGGCATTATTGAGCGCTCAGCACGTAAATGCAGTGTAATCGCCTTCTCCTGCGATTCCCTCTGGCTTATCGAGCATATCCGTAGGTGGTCGGAGGAGTATCTGAGCTGCAACGAGTTGGGTGATTGTATTTACACATGGGATCATCGAGACTAGTGGAAGGAAAGTGCGAGCCTTTCCAGGCGCACGCATAAGTCTCGGCTTTAAGAGGCATCCGCCCAGGCGAGCGGCGTTTAACCAAATTCATTACTCCCCTCATTACTATCCTCTGGGCGAGAAGAGCCTCCCTTGCACACTGCACACTACATAATTGCTATACACGGTGACCCTAAACTTTCTCGACTACGCGCACAAAGAAACAACTAATGTATCAAATTGGTAATCAAAATGTTTTGCAAATTCAATACCATTTAATATTTATTATCAACAGCGTTTAATTAACATTGGTAAGCAATTTTATTAGATGTTAAATGAATAGATCCAAATATGGATGAATATTAGGGTTTATGGTACATTATGAAAATATTAAAGTTAATTTTAGTGGTATTTATAATTATAGTGTATTATATAAAAACATTGTAATAAGTTGATTGAATTGAACTATAAAATAAATACAAATGCGACTGAAGGTAAAATGAATTATCTTTAAATACTCCAAACGATACCAAAGTCAGGTATTATTGGACGAGGTTATACTCTAAGTTGCTCGATGTAACGAGAACGGCTGCCTTCGAATCTCTATACATATTTTACAAGCAGTTTCTCCGTAGATATACTTCGGCCATACGAAGAAAGAACATTTAGCATTCGTAGCGAGGCGTAAAGTGCGGGTCACGTATGTGGCCGCACGCACGTACAAACTCATACGACTGAAAGGAGCGGCGCGGTCAAGTATAAATCTGGGAGAAGTGGACGCTGTTACTTTCCAGATTTATGCTGCTGTCGCCGGATCGGTAAAGGTAGCGCAAGGGGCCTGCGAAAGCTTCCCAATCTATCACCCAATGCTCGACTATACATTAATTATGCCGATTTACAAGGATTCCGCATCAGCCTTGGAATCGTTACCGATTGTTTCCGCGTGGCGACTGCAATTTATTGTGTCGAGAATTAATTGTTGTAACTTGAAATTGTCTCTTGACTGAATTCTGAGTGGATCAGATCGGAATCGATTGTTGCTTCGATTAGCAAGAGGAACCTTCGACTATACATTAATTATACCGAGCTATGTACAAGGATTCTGCATAAGCTTTAAATCGTTACCAATTGTTTCCGTGTGGCGACTGCAATTTATTGTGTCGAGAATTAATTTTTGTAACTTGAAATTGTTTCTTGACTGAATTCTGAGTGGATCAGATCGGAATCGATTGTTCTTTCGATTAGCAAGGGGAACCTTCGACTATACATTAATTATGCCGAGCTATATACAAGGATTCTGCATAAGCTTTGAATCGTTACCAATTGTTTCCGTGTGACAACTGCAATTTATTGTGTGGAGAGCTATTTTTCGAGGTTTTGAATTGGCTTGTCTTTTAATTAGCGAGAGGAATCACTGTGATAAAGGGTTGAGTAGGGAAGAAGTGGCAAAAGAAGGAGGAAGGGATGTACATCGAGACGGAGCAGCGGGTATCGAAGGTACGAAAAAAGAATTGCGAGCGTTGGGAAGATCGATCGCCGATCCTCTCGGCGATCCGCCCTTCCTGTCCCCCGAAGATGTACAAGACGCATTTGTGACCACCTTTTCCCCTGCAATTAACGAGTTACGGTGCATCGAAAGCCGTTAATTAAATCGAAGCCGATTGCTACGCCAGAGGCTTATTACTCGCACCTAAGAGGCTAATTCTCAGCAATGGGATTTAAACGCGAAATTTATGACCTCTCTGTTGTGGCGAGGGAGTCCTAACCTCATACTTGTCCACAGTATCATCCAACATGATTCTATGAGAATCCAGTGATACTTGAACTTAACCCAGTTTCAGCGAACTTATATTCTTAAATTTTGAAAACAAATCAAGTAACCAATCAATCAACAATCAATTTAGAGATACAATAACGTAAGAGTAACAGTAAAGTAATGTTGTGCCCTGCGTGGTGACGGCGCAGAGCGGGTAAAACTTAAACTTTATTGGTAAGGTATAATCAAAGAACTGACAAGAGGCACAGAGTAACTCGCTGATACGCACTGATATGTTCTGATCGAAATCTGGATAGCGAATCCCCGTCTGGGACATCGGTTGATGGTTTTGTTTGAGGGAGGCGTTGCCTTGGCACGAGGCGCTGATCAGGCGAAGCGACTCAGTGCCTCGTTGCTAAACGCGACTTAGTCGCTAGACGCTCGTTATTGATATCATAATGTATCCATGGCCTTTGGACACTGCATCATCCTCTCGAAGAAAGGATTTGACGATAATAGCTAGTTTAAAGGCAAGTGTAATATTTTATCAATCAACGACTTATTTTATCTTATCGGCACTATATAGTTTATCGTTTGACAGATATCAAGTGCAAGTGCAACTGCAATTAGTGCATTTCTAAAAATGGAGTTGCTAAAAGTGATACACTTAAACAATCAAATGCTTTACCTCGCATGTAAAACTTTAAATATTCTTTAAATTATAAATATTTTCAACACTTGTTTCACTGCATTAAACTGCAAAACTCGATACTCTAAAATGTAAAGATATTCGTACATACTAAAAATGTCTCCATAATTTATAATTATCATGTACCAGAGAAAAATGATTGAAAGACAAATAAATCGTGTTCATCCAACGCTATTAATCAATCAATCAGCCAAAAGTGTTGGTACTCGGGTTCGACGATAGAGAACATCATCCCTTAGTATTGGGGCGGCGGTATGTGTCTATGATTTAGTCGGAGCATCATGTTCCCAGAAGAGAGGAAATGCCGGCGAGAGTCTGCAGGGGATGCGTGCGCGGCCGAGCCGAGCGGAGCCGAGCGAGTTATAACTTGCGGTTAATGCGGATGAGGAATAGTAGTCGGCCGGACTTCGAGGCCTTCGAGGATGGTCCAAGGATGCTGCGAGATGGTGGCGCGCTATGCGCCGGGTAGAAAGAGTCGCGATTACACACTCGAGTACCTTCGAGGTAGATAGCTCTACAGGGTGATGCACTTCCCTTTGAATCAACACTGTTCTACTCCGCTTCTTATCAAACATACACAATGGACAGGAAAGTATTCAAACAGACCTTTTTTGCATAGAGTACATTTTATTGTGAAAGGAAATTTGGTTTTTAGGAAAAACACATTTTCACTCGCTGTATGTCACATTGTCTATGTTCTACATGCAATTGTAAGAGGTATAATATGTTTTTATATTTAGTGGTAGATGAAAAATGTATTTCTCTATTATGTTATCTCTAAAATACTCAAGGCAAAAGGATACGGCTCATCTGCCATTCCTACATTCATGACTCCTACAATCATCAAAGTCTAAATTTACTAATACAATATTACGAATTTCTAAGTGAGAGACATTACTCTATAATTAAATTTATTCAGACTTTACAATTATGGTATAGACAGGAGCGTAAAAGTAATGTTTAAAGAGGAAGTGAATCAGCCTGTACCAGCGCGATCGGTCCGAGGACGAAGCGTATATGTAAGCGGTGCGGCGTACACTCGGCCGATATTTATTGGCCAGCGGTACACCGGGTGGTGCGCCCTTCGCGTGCTTTGTAACGTACGGTACCCGCGCGGATATCGATCCCAGGCGACCAACGCCAGATAACGATCAACCAACACTTTTTGGATCAGCTCGCCTTAGGAAAGCTCTTTTCCCCTCCTTCAGCCTGGAGCGCATCGTTATTACTTACTGCCGCCGCGCCGCGCCGCGCCGCGCCGCCGACGCCGACGCCGACGCCGACGCCACGCGCGCGCGCTCTTGTATCGCCGAGACTTATGGGACACCTTGTATTTGCCATTACCCTCGCCCGGCGATCGTCCCGCGCTATTACCGCACTCCACGCTTTCCGAGTTCCCCCTGCAAATGCGATCTAAGCCCGATCCACTTGTTCCATTCGATATATCTTCCCTTCTTCGCCGCTCCTCTCCGCCTCTTTCACCGTCGCACGATTATACGCGTCTACGTCTTTCCGCGTGGCAGAACGCTTTGCGTAATCTAGCACTCGACAGTAATTGGAATAACTCGTCGATCGACGGCTCTCGCACTGCCTAAGAACAACCTCGGCAGATTTGTCTTGGTTCCTTTTTAAGATCGTATGTACAATGAAATATGTGTTTTATTCGACGAGAGTTTCTACCCTTTGATAAAGTTCTTAGAAATTCTAGAGATGTATTGATGAAAAGTAAATATATTTCTAAATCAGTTTAATTAATAAAATAGCTGGGTCCATCGGGAAAGTAGGAATTCAAGTTGGAGAGTGTCAGGATGAAATTAATAAGAGGAAAAGAGATTTAGAGGCTGCATTAACGTTGAGGGTAAAAGATGCTCAAGGCTGAAATTCCTCCCTTGTGGAATTTCGATCGGATTCTCTGAAGTGGAGGATCTGTTAGGATGAGTTGGCGGTGGTTATTAGAAGGACTCGGAAAGCAAAAGAGGGAAATAGCGGGAATTCCATGCTTCTCTGGCTGTTCGGTGGTTGGAGCGTGTGTCTCATAGGTACCTACTGTTCTGTCGTTCGCCAAGCCGGCAGCCAACGCCCGTTTTGCATGCCAAGCCGCTCGATGCTGCAATGGAGAGCGCATAGGGTCCGCTCATCCCACTCTGCCTTGCGAGAACGAGGACTCGTTCGCACGGCACGGCACGGCACTCACTCGAGAGAGAGTCGAGAGTCGGGAAATGGCGATGCAACCAGCCCTACATGGCAGCGGGTCGTTAACGCGCCCTGTCCACGCTTTTCTCCGCTCCTGACACTTCCACAGCATTGTTGGCGCCTACCTGCCTGGATTCCGGCGACACCCCAGCTATCATCACCCTCACCCCCGCCCAACCTCACACCGACACCTCCTTCCGCATGGGAATCATGCGATTCCGCCTCCTTATTATGCCGATCGTGCATTTCTCACCTTCCTACTGTCGGAAATTCCATTTAAAGAGCAGTGATTTCCAATTACCTTTGGTAGTCTTATTTTATTGCGAACTATGCGTTTGTTTACTTTTGTGAGTGAACTGAAGGACTTCATATTTTTAATGTTGGTATAAAATAGGGAAGTTGTAAGAATAGTAGATCATTTGGGCAATATTATATATTTTTCTAAAACTAGTATTTCAAATATTTTGTTAGATCGTAGTGTTGAAGCGATTGCGATATCAGCGTGGGTGTTCCAATTTAAGGGAGGAATGTTGAAGCGAAGAGAAAAGCTGGGATACGTCCGGTGCTCGATTTCAATTGGAGGGAGAGCCGCGGGGGCATAAAGCAGTGCGCAGCCGGACGTAGTATACGTGTCTCATCCATATTAAACCTAACGAAACGAAGCCTGTGCCGGGTGTGGTCCGGGGAGATCGGCGCTGCTCTTAAACAAACTTTTTGCCCCGCAACGAACGTTCGCCCAAGCCTTGTTACGCGCCATCTTCCGCCATGCAATAACTCCACTTTTTCATGCGACCCGATTCTCCCCACCTTCGATAAAAACCCCTTCCACCGTCGCTATGAGAAAGCAAGTCGGCGTCGTTGCGATTAGTTACAATTTTCAGGACGAATCCTTAGCGCTCCTTATAAATACGTATGTATGTACCAAGCAGGACGAAGTTCGCCTTGCGCGTTCGATGCGAGCGGAGTTAATCGAATTCAGAGGCCGCACACTACCCACTGAATTAGCCGGCATCAGCATTCAATGGCCGGCTGAGAATGACTCGGAGAGAGTGCGAAATCCCGAAAAGGGCAGGCAGAACTCGAGCGGAAAGTTCCAAGGGGAGCCGGCGCGTGCAATTACACCGCGCGCTCGCCTGCTGAAGCACGCGGCACTGACAGGGTGGATGTCGCCATTACCATAGCACGGATGTTTCAATTAACCCTTTGCACGCTCCTGCTCTTGTGTATTTACCGCTTAAATCAATCCGTGTATGTTTTAATTATGGAAATAGTTGCTTCCGGCTTTTTAATGCAAAGTGACGCAGTTTTTCTTTTGAATTCGCGAAACTTTTGAAGATCAATTTCATTGATCTTGCATTAGTTTTAACATGTGAGTTAGTAAGCGCCATGTAAAAAATTAGAATTCTGGACTTTTTAATACAATTGGGGTTGAATTAATTAAAGGAACAGAGAATTATCAGAAAGAGTGAAGATCTTTTTCACAACATTGTATGCCATTTATTGCTTTCAGTAACGTAACTTATTTCAACGTAACTTATCAGTTAATGTTCACTATAATCTTAGAGTTAATTGAATGCGACCTAATGAAGAGTATCGCTTCTTAATTGGAGTCGCAAATTCTCTCTTGCTTTCTTGATTCCCATTGAATGTGAGACTATTTAACCATCACGCTGACATTTGTATGCGCTAACTTGTACGCAACTATTTCGCCTCGTCTCACCGCTGATTTTCTATTTAATTAACACAATCGTTTGCGAGGAGAGCAATGAAGACTGTCGAGAATTTACGAGTGGTTTTAGTCACCGGTGTTGGATTTCACCATAGAATCTCAAGCATTTCTTTCGTGTGCGTTATGGTAGAACGAGGTAATAATCGCACGAACTGTTCGGAGCCGGTGATTTCACATTGGGCTCAATGATCTTTAGAGCCTTTAATAAGGGGCTTTCGCAAATAACAAGGTCTTTCGGGGTAAACGTATCTATCTGCCGTTCGACGCACTATTGCGTGGCAATTCTCTCTTGTTTTAACCTCACCGAACATCACGTAAGACTCAGGCTTCATTTTTCGAGAATTTTAAACAAGTAAATTCTTGCAAGAACCTCTTAAAAGTAAGAAAAAGAATTCTCATGGTTATTAAATGTTAAATTGTGTCTGTAACAATAATTTTATAGCACTACAAAATATAAAAATGTTCAATTTCTAATAGAGATTTTGTTACTTTTATTAACAATGCTGGCGTTTCTAGTTCTAACTTCAAATACTTCAAATTACTCTTCGCCACTTGCAAAGTTCTTTCCTTTAAAGTGGATCTTCTCAAGGTTTCAATAAGATTATCAAAGAATACCATGAACACGTACAAATATCCAATACCAGGGTATTAAACAGTAAAATACAGTGACGAAACGTAGTGGAGGAGAAGATGGTTGATTGTTCGCCCGCATTCGAGAGATGCAACTGATTATCGAGAGTGCAAAAATCGTGGATGGTCGAGCAATGAGGAATAACGAGGTTTCGGAGCCGGGGCGTCGATTTATCATCGATCTAACGAGCGAGGCGGCGTCGATGTCGGCGGTAATTAACCCCCATTGATTGGCTCTATTGTGAATAAATAAGGCTACGGCTGTCCTGCTCACCGCTCACGTCCAACACGATTGCAAGCACTCATATGCACTCAAAGAACTCTTCCCTCGGTTAAGTCTTGCACCGATTGATTTGCATTAAAACTTTCACACTTATTGTTAGTGAAACTGATTCGCACCTCGCAAGCGCTACTGAAAACCTATAATTTATTTTCATGTTCATCGTTCTTCGTTCGTTGTAGCGGCATAAAACTAATCCTTTTACAATAGCGTTACTCAATGATACTGTAAAAAGGACACATATCAAATTCGCAATAACCACAGAGTGCAAACCCTCGCAAATCATTCAGTTGAGCCAATAATATTTAGGAATGAAATACTCCGTTCTTATATGGAAGTATGATTTTTTCATAATTATTTAGAAAGACGGCTCATCACCGATTTCAATGCTTTTCATATATATTACAGAACGATTCCAGCTCATCATTTTCATATACATATATACATATGGAGGAAACTTATAGAAAAAAAGTTAGACACACTTAAAGGCGGATTTTATACGTATAGAATTTCTTGTCATTTTATAGTTAGATCGCCTTATTTGAAATGCTGTGACAAAAATAATTACTGATTTTTGCATAAGAATTTATAATATATTCGAGGGGTCTTGGTTTTGCGAACAGTTGTGTCCACCTCCGCCGGAGAAGACAGGAAACAGTTATGGATGTAGTGGAGAGCCAAAGAGGAGAAGACTAACGGTACGGGAAGGTACGGTTTATCGATGCCGATGATCCCACACGGAGTGCTAATTAACGAAATTAACGCTTCCTCTCGTACCGGCTTTCATTCTCCCTCTTCTCCTCCTTGGCCCCGAAGAGTTTCGCCCGCCGGTGCGTCGTACCTTTAGACTTCCGGCGTCAGGAGGACATGGATTGACTCGTACTCATATAATAATCAACAGGCAAATGGAATCGTCCAATCCTTACATGATAATCTCGGATTTGTAATTTAACAAGTTTCTTTACACGTTTTATTACATAATTTCATTTCTACTTGCTAATACCCTTTCGTTAATACCTTGCTAAGTTTCTCTGTATAAGAATCCGAAGGGTATCAACATAAATTTGATAAAACATTGCATTACCATCGTTAAATACACGTGTATATAAAATGCCTAAAAAATTGCTTCACTGAAAATAGGTCAAACATAAATTTCAAATTTTTTCACTAGAGAAACAAACCGACAAAACAAAATTAAAAAAACCTACATAAAAAGGGTGTAAAACTGTGGGACGCCGAGGGCATAATGCAATTACAGGCTTGTCGAATTACGTGGCGGTGAGGAGCGTGAAGATGACAGAGGCGTCGCCTAAGTAAGCAGAACCTTGTTGGTCAGCATTAAGGTCGAAGCCCACCTGTTTCAAAGGCTGCGCGTCGAGAATGTGACTGGCAGGAGCGCGGCTCCGAATCGAATTCGGTTTCGATTTCCGTGGGTTCGCGGCGCCGGTGGTAAGCGTGGGCGAGGTTCCCCGTGGTTCACCGAGCACGTCGACCTCTCCGTTCCAAGAAGTGGAAAGGTCCGCTCGTATCTCAGGCGTGGTGCGCGCTCGCGAAAGGGGTGTCTGCCAAGAAGGGATTTCGTGCGGATACTCGTGCGCTTCGCTCTCTACGAATAATGTGCACCGGCTTCGTTCCTCATTGCCGTGCAACTGGCCTGCGACCCCTGCGGCCTCAGCCCGATACAACCATTATACCTGTAGTAATCGCACGAGTTCTCTTTCCTCCGATGTCGACTCACCTTCTATTAACGACTCTTCGTCTTCCTCGCTAGTTCCTAACACATCAAATAAGTCCTTTGATAATTTTAGTCTATCGTTCTTCAACGAGTTGATTCACGGTCCATCAAGTAACTTATTAGAAATGAAATTAGAATCCCTTTTTTGTCAAATTTAACTCTTTAAGAACTAAGAAATAAATATAAAGATTACAAATGAATCCTCTATACGCAGGCTGATCTCTCTTCGATCAATAATTAGTTGAAGGTAATGAACTTCTTATGAAGGAATCCGGTGCGGTGCGCATACTCCACTTTGTAGGAGTCATGTTCGCCGGTGCGTTGGTGCGCCGAAATGTTTACCTGGCTGGATACACGGGCGGCAGCGTTACGCGTGTAATATCAGGGTATAAGAATGCTGTCGCACCTCGAGAATGCAGCTGGGTAGAGCGTGGGTCCTGCGAAGGGTCTGGGAAGGGTCTTGGAAGCGACGGTAGTGGTGTATGTACTACACCCGCAAGAGAACCTTGTTCCTCCTGGGTTGGTGCGCCGCCGCCGCCGCCGCCGCCGCCGCCGCCGCGCACCTACGTCCACCGGAGGACCATAAATCCTCGAGGAGCGGGCAGCATCGTCCGAGGCTGTGTGTCTGCCCTCGGAGCGTGGTAGCCTCGCCACACAGGTCGTGCCTAACCGTGGTAGGATAATTGGCGAAATGTGGCAATCCCTAATTACAGCCGATGGCGCGCCTAATTTCATAAAGTATTGCGCTCGCCCTCGACCGCCTCGCCTTCTCGCCTTCTCGCCTTCTCGCCTTCTCGCCCCGCCACATATTATTGGCAGCCCAGCCATGATTAATTCTTCCCAGTTTGGTAATAAATTCACCCACCGCTCTTTCCACTCGACTGCACAATCCCTTCTGTACGCGCATCCAACTCTGACTACGTCCTAACTATACTACTCGAGTTCATAACTAGCATCTTACTCTAAGTCCCTGGGAGAGGGGAGAATTATTAATCGATCTGGAATTATAAATTCTGGGTCCTGAATTATTCATTGGCCTGGCAAGTGCGAGTTCTTCAGTATGAATAATAAGACAGATTATACTATACGAGTAATGTTATAATTATTAGGTGTTATGCTAATGTGACTATACAGCTAAAATGAGATATTAAAGAATCAAGGAAACGAAGTATTGCGAAATTAATTAATGATCACTGTAACCCTCAGGCAATATTTGCCCGTTAAGTCTTAATGCTAATGTTTTGTTAACAAATTTGGTATCTCACCGCTAATGATCGAGTGCCATTAAGAGGAGCATAGATCGTTGTGTGTTGTATGAGTGGTAGATGTCTGGTATTTATGCGAGAGGACGAATGACCCTAACTGGTCCAAAGCTCCACTAATAAAGATGTCTCTACATGCTTTTATATGACTCAATCTGGCCGGAGGTGGTCGGCAGATTTTACGAGAACAGTTTACATATTGTCATATGTATAAATCTGTGTCTGCGTGCTAGTACGTGCGTGCAAGGCTCCAACACTTTCCTGGATTGCAAGGGGTTTTAACACCTCGTAAAGTTATGAGCGATCGGCGTCTAATGGTGCCGGAATATCGCGACTTACGAGCCGTCCATTGTGCTCGAATGACCCCTTTTTCGATCCTGCGCGGCCACGAAGCAGGTGGAATTCGCCCTTTACTTCACCGTAACTTTCTCCTTAATATCCCTGCGTGGGATCCTCTCGACAACGACTTTAACACTTCCCAGCATCCACCTTTTATTGCCCTCGCAGGAGACTCCGATTTCAAAGATACAGCGGGAAGACTTTGAAAGAACCACCGCCACAAATCATTCTCCCCTATCAGTGACTGGTTCATACAGCATAAAGAATTACACAGATTGAAAAAAGTGAGGAATATGTATTTGTTGTTCAGGAATACTTTGTTCTTCTCCTATCGATAACAATTAAACAATGCAAAAATGTGTCTTTTTTCTGAGAACTATTTATATTTACAGAATATCAAAGTTAAAAATTATACCTTCAAACGAAATAATTCTTACGAAAACTTAGGAGAATTATTATCGGATGACAAAAAAATTAAAAACATATCAGATAATAGAAAGGCACAGAATATTTGAATAAATCAAAAACTAATCACGTTCATTTGTTCCTCCCAAAAGAATCTTGGCCAAAGTTCCTTGTTAATCTTACTACTAGGTGGCTCGTGGACGGCCTTGAGAAATCTGGACCTTTAATCTAGCGCATCGTGCAGGATCAAGGAGCAAAAGCGCGTCAGAGGCAAGGTGGTAGGTATAATGCTGTAATTATCCAGGGCAGAGACAAATTGCGTACACGCCCGAGCGCGACGCGTCCGCTCTCGGCGTATCGAGTCCGAAGACCGGCAGAAGCGGCGCGGCGGTCCATCCTCCCAGCATCCAAGCAAGCTTCCATGGTTGGAGCGCGTAGGAGTGGAACTCTGCTCTCAAGGAGACTGCTTAAGGCCGTGTACGTCCAAGGCGTCCGAGCGATTGTCTCGTTAAAGTCGCCGCAGGATATCAGACCGACGGGACCGGTCGCACTATCTTCCAGAATTACTTACAGGCCCGACAAAGCTGCGTGGGCGATCCACCTTATATCCAGATCGGAAATTAACGAGCGAATTAGTGACTCTCACCTTCACTGACTGCTAACGCTACTACAGATTTACACTTATCGACGAAACTCACCGAATCATGTGAACTGTGAATCACATTTTCGATTTCAACTCATTTATTCTAGAGTGGGTAGAATTAATTCTGTTAAATGGCATTTGTACGTGGAATTTTAACTCGATGCAGAGAGGATTAATTGTATTAAGTAATTAATATCTTTCCCGATTGAATTCTAGTTTTTATCATTGTCTAGAGATTCTGGAGATTCTAATATGAATAAAGTTATTACTAACAAGGTAGAATGAAAGTCACCATTAGAATGCAGACAAGGAACGCACGGTGCGAAGTATGCAGAAGGGATGAACGCACTTAAGGATCGCAACGGAAGAAAGCCAGCGCAAAGGCTAAACCCGTAAATCGCCGTGAAACCACCGTAAACACGTAACCCAAGGAAAAATGTAGAAGCATACTTGGCAGTAAGCGCGGTTACAGTTAACTCTGACGCGCTCAGCTTCCAGCATCCACTTGTCAGTCTCTCGAATTGCCAGGAGTCCGAGTCCTTTCTTCCCGGTGGCATGCGAGCCGGGACAATTGCGTTTGCGGCCTATCTGCATACGGCGTAATACAATTTGCGATGCGTCCTATCCTGCTACTACATGTGCATTCCACGCACCAGCTTTCCCGTCCCACACCTCTCTGGTCAATGCACTTGCTGTGCTCTCTCTCTCTCTCTCTCTCTCTCTCTCTCTCTGTCTCCTGCGGTTCGCCGCTTGATGGGAAAGACTCCGTTTCCAACCTGGAGAACCTTTTCCTGAGATACTCACCTGCTCGAAACCAGAATCCATGGAAAATGATTCTTTACTTCCTGGGAAAAGGATGGAAATCCATTTAGCTTTCAGAAATATTTTTCTAGAAAAAAAATATACGCTAAGTGAAAAGAGTATGTACAGTATTTGTAGAATAAATTTTCTCAAACAGATAACAGTCTGATCTAAAGAAATTTCTATAAGAAATTATTTTTCAAAAAGTGTAATTCTTGCATTCACTCTAATCGATGAATTGAAAACCTGCTTTTTACTGTCGTTTAAAAGTGGATGAACTTCTTTTGAATGACTCTGAATCAAATCCGTATAATTCTCTCTTTCGCAAGCGTGGTGTTGAAGAGTCGAATTCAGTAATCTAAATCGACTGATATGCTAGTTTAACGCAACAGTGTGGCATAATGGGTTAAATCTAAATTGCTATCAGGGAGAGACGCTGCAAGGCTAGTCGGTGTGCCAGTAAGTACAGGGAAACAGGTTCCCTTGTGGCCTCGGATCTCTTAAGTAATGCATAATATGCCGTCTATTTTCTATGGGGACTGATAAAAACGGAAAGGGGTAAAGGATGTAAACGACGTGGAGCACTGACGCGTGACTTTTCGAGACAGATTCGAAATAGCGGGCACGCGGAACACTCGGAGCTTTCCCCCCGGTGGACACAATCATCGGGCGAAGGTAGCTCGCGATCGCATCGCCAGATAGATAGATCGCAGCGATATACCGATTTATAGATAAGTAAATTGATAGATACGTAAGCTGGTAAGCGAGGAAAAAGGCCCCTAATAAGGGACAAGTATATCACGTATCTATCACCGCTAATGACACAAAAGAAAACCCTCCGTAAAATTGCCCTCTTAGCGGTATACGACCAGATTATAAGCAAAGCTTCCGAGCAGGGTTTCATATGCACTACGACATTGGTATTGTTTTATCACTGTAATTACCTTCCTAGCCATTATTACCCTGCATTTCCTATCGTGATTTCCAATTTCATAGAAAATTCGCTATCGCCCTCCAATTGGAAATGAAAGTTAAACGGCTATAACAAGTAGAATTATAAAAATCTTTCTAAAGTATTGATATTCCTGATAAATGCGATACTAGTAATAACTAACTATACTTGCCGTGGAATGCCATTAAACCAGTATTATTCCGGAATTACTGTCATTTACAACATGCATTGTTTCATGACCCCAAAGTAAGTGAAAGGTTCCGCAAAATGATTTGAAGTTAGCCAATGAATGAATACTGCTCCAATCAACTACCATGTCCCCATATAAAAAATACTACACATATAACACAACTATATTCGTATTCTCTGCATAAACAATTTTTCTAAATGTCATATACAACAGATTTAGACATAAACAGAAAAAAAAATAAATTTTTCAAAGCATAATATTGCTACCTCACATGCATCTGTATAAGACGGTAAAAAAGATGAAATCTCAGAGTAACTGGAAGCAGTGCGGAAGAGATGTCGGTTTTTCAAGTGTGTGTCGACGTACGTGCGCCGGCGTAAGAGACAATAGCGCGATAACTCATAATAGCGTCGAGCATTATGCTATTGATAGGAGTCCCGGGCCACATAGCCCATGAATGTCAATGAGACTACGAACAATGGCTCGCGTAGGTAATACTCCTTGTGATCTCTATTCTTCCTCCCGTCCACGTAAACTAACGCTTACGAGGGCGAATGGGTCCCAGCTATTCCAGACACTCCAATCGTTTCTCTACTAACACGTCACTGAGATTTTATGCATACTATTATCGACCTCAATCATCATTTCGCTTGGAAATTAGGTAATTATGGGTCCCCGCTATTAGGATCTCCAAAATGAAATATGTCAGGCGATCCATCACACGTTGTGTGATAACAGAACGATAGTCGGCCTATGTTGTGTGGTCTGGAATGAAATGAAATCAAATCAAATTAAGAAAGAACAGTCTAATATTTGACATAGAAATTCTTATATAATTCAGTCATCTATAACAAAGAATTCAGAGGAAGAAGTTAAAGAAAAACAACAAATTAATACTGTAAATTTCATTAGTTTTGATCAAGTAGAAACAGACGATTATCAGTTGAATCGATAGCGAGTGGTATGCAGGAACGCCGGTAGCGAAGTAGCGTTGGAAGTTTAGGACGATGGGAAGGCAGTAGCAGAGCAGAGAGAGAAAGAGAAGAGAGAAACATCTATCTGTGAGAGAGTGAGAAGAAGGGACGCGGCAAACGAGGGAAGAAAGGCGCGCGTCCTCGGCAGCGATTCCGTAAACTTTGACCCGGGAGTGAGCGGGATTCGCGACAGTGATGCATCGCGTCCTGTCGTTCGAGGCGAGATTTCTTCCTCGAGCTCCTCCCGAGGGCGCGCGAGCGGCTTCTTCATCCGCGGCGAGGCCACTAACCAATTCTTCTTTTTCCGCTCGGCCCGTCGAGCACTGAGTGCACTGACTCATTGTCAGGAGGAGTGAGTGCTTAGTCAGTGGCTGGCATGCATGCCTCCAGAAGAAGGCGAGGAGGTGGTGGAACCAGAGGAACAAGAGAAAGAAGAAGAGGAAGAAGAGGAGTGCGACACGTCGGAGCGAGGGAACTATCACAATAGAGGGAGTCTTTGTCACGGCGTAGGCGCTTCTTCATGCCTCTTTCTGTCGTTTTCACGATCTCCCCCTCTTTCCACCTATCTCGCCGACTCCCTTCAACTTCGCCCACTTTTTCCAGCCCTCTCTTTCTCCCAGCCTCGATGCCCTCGCGCCGAGTGTTGCGAGGGCGAAAATAACAGAGGAGAATGTCGCGCGTAGAAAAGGAGCAGTTGGTTTCATCCGTTTACCGGCGCGGATCGAAAGATCAACTAAATATAAGCGGCCACTCGACGCGCCTCTACTCTCACTCCCGTTGCTCCCCCAACCGGAGATTCTGATGGCTCTGCACGATTAACCCACCAGACACGCGACACCCTTCATTCTCCGATATAACTCTATTTCGGATGCCCCGCGTGCCAATTAACTGGCATCCTTTGTTATTCTTCACGATTTTAGTTAGCTCTGCAAGTGGGCTTTGCCATCTTTGTAAGATATCCTAATTTCTAATGTGTTACAAGATGACTTAGTTACTCGATATTTAGTAATAAGTAATAGACATTAATAGAAAGTTAGACAATAAATTTAATGCAGAGTTTATATTAGTTAAATTTCCAAAAATTGAATTATAAAAGAGGACTGAAGAATGTTTTCATGACTGGAGATATGGGTGAGTTAACGTATACAAAAGCAATCCAGCGGAACTGAAGACACAGGTTTGAGTTACCAGCAATTGAAGAATCGCCCCGGAAATGCCTTGCTAGCGGTGTCTACTTGCCTCGGAAAATGGCCATCTTCCGCAGCAGTAAAGAAACGGTAGCCATAACGGAAGAAGAAAGTGGAACGGGATGAATGAGTAATCGACATTTCCGGGATGCTCCTGGCATCCGTCGATCCTCGATAGAAAGCGGCACACAGAAATCGTAGATACTCTAACGAGTCCTCAGAGAGTTTCAGAGGGGGAGATCATTACTCTGGAGAGCTCCGACACATCCCGTTCAAGAACGCAACGAGTTTTCCCGCCCACGTGCGGAAGGAAAGTGGCGCGTGGCAGCGGACTGGTTTCTCTTGACAAATAGACTTCGCAATTGCAACTGCGTACCATCCAGCACAGAATCCATCTGACACAGGAAGTTCGAATCGAAGCAGATTGATTATCGAAACGTAGGAAAAGAATAATAAAATAGAATTACAAACCAGTTTTCTTGTATTCCCACTTTTTGTCACATCTTGAATTGTCAATTCCAGAAAATAGTGAAAGCTTTTCATCTGCCACGTATGTACCACGTTTCTCATTCCAATATGTTCAACAGAATGCTCACGATAGAAAGTAGCGCGATGTCCAGGAGTTTACGCGTTCGAGATAACTTCGATATCAATCAGTTTAGAACGCACGATACTATCGGGTCTTATCGGACTGCAATCACTTCCCGGAAACTCCAATGATTCTATGCAGTTTCAAAAGCATTATGCCGTTATGGAGTACCGATCAAGATCTTGTAATAAACTATGTCATAAACACTACTTAATGTAATCACATAATATTATTCAATTACTTAATTCTATATAATAATAATACATAAAGAAATTCAATCAAATTACCATTATCATTCAAATACCCATTAATATTATCATATACTCTTTCCACTCAATCTTATTTGCATTAAATTTCGTTCAACCTTCGTAGATAAATAAAAACTAAGAAAATAGTTGAGGAAGTTTGTCAACATCTTGGTGCGAAAGTATTTAAAGATCGAATACCAGGAACGACTGTCAACAATAGCGACTTAGTTTGCTGGGGGGCGTGGAGGGGGTTTAAAACAAAGAGCAACGAGATGAGAAGAAGCCGGGCGCAAAGAGAATGATGCCGATTGTCTCTTTGCATTCCCTCGGCTAAGTAGCGCGTGATCCTCCCACCCTTGAAATAATTTCGCTGGCTTGGAACTTGCTAGAAGAGGATGCGCCACGAATTCAACCGGGCCTCTTTTGTGTCTGGCATGCGCAACTCAGTCAGCATGCGCGAATGCGCCGGGAAAAAGAAAGCGCTGCCGATCTTTTGGCAGGCATTTGGCATGACTCGTCGCAAGGCCGACTGAGCATCGCAGCTCCCGCGCGTTTTTCGTCGTTCCTCGTAGAATTGAGTGTGTTAATTAATATGCACGTGTGTTATCAATTGTATAAATATGTACCTTGGATTTTTAACCGTTATCTTTTTTTTTCAATTATCCGTTCTTTTCTCCTATTATTCTGTTAATAATTCAACCCACGATTCTTTCTGCTAACTAATTTACATTATTAAATACTATTTTAGAATCGACTTATTACGAAGCGAAATAAAAAAAAATCCCTTAATAATCACTTATCAATCAGTACAAAAACTACTACAACAGTTTCTTTCCCTGCGAAAGGACCTCGGACATCAAAACATCCTAAGATCCATATAAATCACGATGCATGTCTTTGAGGAGGAAAGACTCGACTTTCTGCCAGGAGCCACTAATCAGAGGATTGCATAATTCGTTGGAGGAGCGTGCTGGCAGGAGCGCGCGTCCTTAATTGATGAGGATCAGTCACGGCGGACAAATATATCTGTAAACAAGGGGAGTGCTCGCTGCGAGTGGGCCATCTACGTGGGGCCCGCTATCGTATAATTTATTCCCCTAACGTAGCCCATTATGCGCTACAAGATGTCATCTGGCGGAGAGATCTGGTGGGTCAGGAGGCGGGTGGAGGAGTTGAGAGGGGAAGAGGGAGGGGAAGAGGAGAGGCGAAGGAGATCCGAATGTGACGTGGTGGCGGTGAAGGAGAAGAGGATCGAGCGGGGCGGGCCCCGAAACCTCGAGGCGAAGCGGGGCCCAAAGGCACACAGAGCCCCGGGAGATTGGTATCGTGAGCAGTAACACTGCTAACACAGGTAACTGTTAGTGACGTGTCGATTTCGACAGTGGGACCTACCGGCTGGACGGCCGTTCCATCATAGTACGTATGCGTAAGGCCCCATTGCCACCAGGTAAACTCTCCCAACCCCATCGACCCAAACATCCCGTCCCCCCCCCCCTCGCCCCTTTCTCCGATCCTCTCTTTTACCGTGTGTTTATTGCGACCGAGCAACTTCGTGGTATTTTATCGATTATCGATTGATCTAATCATTAGATGTTTCTTTGAGTTATTTTACACTAGTGAATTCTGTCTTTGATATTGTAAATGTCAGAATCCCCTAATTAATAATCGGTGGTTAGTCCAAGTTGTTCAAACTTAACCATTGCACAATCCTGAATGATTCAATGAGAAATTGGATTAATTCTATTGCGTTCAATAGTATGTTGTATAAAATGATTTCATTAGTTAGGAAGTCTGATGTCAGCAAATTTGGCTGAATGCCAGAAGACGTTGCATTGGATGATTGAAGTGGCTTAGAGTGCGATGAGAAGGTATAGATGAGGTCTGACGTTAGATTGGAGGACGTGTAGGGTCGCTCGCGAGCGGAACACCAGCGTCGAACGATCCTTTCGCTCACCCGCTTCCCGATCGTCCGGATAACCTCGCCGGCACCGTTAATCAATATCCACTTTTGAGCCTCGCGATTAACTTTAACAACCGCTCCGCTTCCGTGTAATAACTCGTAGTCGCCCGGGGAAAGCCGCTGCGGAAGCCGATCCTATCACGGTGGCGGCGCCCTGGCTTTTCAATATAATTGAAACAATATCATCTGTTATTACCGCAGCGATGCGCTTTGTGATAACAGCCTTATTGCCGGGAAACCATCGCCTTTTAGCTCCGCGCAAGAAACAATACCTCCATTTCCCGGGTTAACTTCGTTTTATCATCGTTAATGAAGCCGCACTTTCACGTGGAACTGTTTGATCATTCACATACACTCGAATCTTAGTCGATAAGTTGTAATATAATTATGGATGTTGGTAGTAATCTCAATTTATTCATTGATAGGCTAATTAATTCACAGTAATAAAATACCAATATTAAAAAGGAATTCCTCTAGTTTATTGTATTATCCCATTTTTAACATACCACAATGTTATATGCACCACTGAAATGGTTGCATTGATTTCACTTTTATAAACTGGAGCTGAAGTAATAATTTACGAAGTTGCTTATACCGCAGTAATTTACTGAAAATCGATGGAAATCAGAGTGTAATGCGATCACGTAGAACGTCTGAAAGATCGAAGGCGATCCGAGGAAAATCGGTCGGACAAATACATGTCTCGAGTGCTCCGCAAAGCGATCTGCCTCATTTCAAAGACCATTCGAATTGAGTCACTGTGAATCTTGACCCTATGACTTGGTGAATCGATGTAACAAAAAGTACAAAAAGTATTCTTCTATATTCTATAACACATTCATAATTCCAATTCTTCTATTCGTTCCAAAATGATTCTAGCATAGAAAATCAACAATTGAAAGTTTCTTATTACATTGAAAAGAAGAGGATTATTTTGGACAAGAGTAACATTGCTCGCGACTCCCACCGATATGATCTTCCTCATCTGCATCCTCGATGCTCTCACTTCCATCGGGTCTCGCCGCCGACGTATCGTATTGTCTTGAGATTAGAGATAACGAGATGCTTTTCGAGCCAGTTGCCCAGGAGTTATGGTGATTGTCCGATGTAGTGCACGCTCCACCGGCTTCTTTTATTTCGCAAACCACGTACATACACGTGCACGTGTACTAAGACACGCCAAGTGACTGGGGGGGCCTTTCTAGTACGTGTGGATGGTGTAGATGTGTGCGGATATGCGAAGTCGAGAGCGTGAACGACCCCACCGTAATCGCTGGTAATATACGATCGGCTCTCTCGTGTTCGAATCGAATACGTACAACGATTCTTCGCTTGTAACTCTGACTATTCGATTTGCACCGCATATGTTTCCACCTAATCTCGCCTAATGGCGCGATCCTATCAGTGTATGTGTGTGTATGATTCGACTTGTTATTTTGAAGCTGAAGTGTGAAGAGCGATGATAAATAGCTTTATAATATTTAATAAATTCAAGAGAATTCCGATTATTCATATATTATAGATTAAAATTCTAACAAGTACCAACTCATTCATTACGATAATGTGATTCTGAGTCACATATCCTTGCGAGTTCCAAGCAGAAGAGTACATGGAAGAAAAGGAATGGAAACGCCAGGAGTATATTAGATTCGCAAGAAGAAGAAGCATCGTTCCGGGAAAAGAGCGTAGGAGCCCAGAAGTGGAAGCGAGAGGAGAAGAGAATGATGCACCGATTACCAGCTCGGGGTCGACTGGAATATGTGTGCGGTTGGTTGAACCGGAGATCCAATGGGTCCGCGAATGGGCCATCAGTCACCAGATAATCTTTGCCTCCTCGGAATATTGACAATGACAAAGGGGCTCCGATAGATGCTCGCCGCGAGCTTCTACTTCTTCCCATAAGGTTCCTCTCCTGCTAGTCTACTTCGGTAACCACCTACCCGGGCCGTGCATCATCGCCTCGTCAGCAGACCGACTCCACGTTACCGTTGCATCCCGCTTAATTTCTCCTCCCAGGCTTTTTCCGCACGACACTCCTACTCTACCGAGCGTATCAATCATTCTTTGATTCCAGGGAGTAATCTAAGATGTTACGATTCCCCATCGGTCATCGAGGCCAAGGGCTATCCATGTGAAAGACCACCAATCTACGTACCCCTTAATTTACATTAACTAGACTAAGCTCTCTTCAATTCATTGCACTGGTTGCCCTTGCAGAAATTGTAATCGGCTAGTTATAATAATTTATAAATTATAGTAATCTTTTGAAATTCCATTTATATTTCATAGATCGACAAAATTGAGGGAAATACAAATGGAGTATACAAAGTTTTAAATAAAATAACGTTACTGTACTGATCGTAAAGAGATGTAAAATTTCAGTTTCAAGATTGTTAGCAATTTCTAACCATTGAACAGTGATGCTTCTGGAAACACAGTGATTTAAGGAAGCGTCAAAAGACAAGTGTAGAGCTTGAAAGGTAGTGTCGATCAAGTAGAGCGTTTCAACGAGATCAGGATTCACCCCCATGCTAGGGCATCTACATTTCGTACCTGCCGAAACGGGAGCTGTCCATCGTCGGTGCGATTAGTCTTGGGCGCTCGTAAGCCAGGACCGTTATCGTGCATCCACCAAGTGACTGGTAGCCGGGAGGTGTTCTCGTGCCGATCCGCCAGTAAGATACGAGCGGCCTGCCTAGACACGAGTGGATATCTGGTAGGCGTGATAGACTGGCCGTTATACCCAGCAGACATTAGAAACGGTAGCTACTGGACAGTACTTGTCCCTGACACGAGTCTACTTCCGCGTTCGGACTTCTCGGAAACGAGAGCTTCGTCGATGCAATCCTCCCTACGATTCTTCCGTCCCTGTCTTCTGCTATGTACCCGAATCTTCATTTTTACTTTCTTAAACTGACAAACGTGGCAGGTGATTCTCTTGTTACATTGTTACTCGTTTGTATTATTATGCGACAGATTATTATTTTATAGATACTATTTTTTAATATTGCTTTTTAATTTGTGTTGTAAATTATTTGTGATAGTGAAGAAACTAGTTTGAGATAATTATCAATTGTTACTGCTTTTTGCAGGAAGAGAATTTATTGGATAGTATTTTCATTTACTTTTCTAGTATACACTTACATTGTTAGCCGGCCAATTAGCATACAAGTAGAACAGGCAGGAATACAAGCTAGCTGAACAGTCATTCATCAAGAAATCCATACGTTAACTATCCGCTGTGTGTTCGCGCAAGCCGGTCAGATGTAGCCCGGTGAATTTATCACCTCTTAGTGGGCCCGAGAGCCCGATTACTGCCATAAGTAATATCTTCAGCAAGATGTTCTGCCGGCGGCTCTTCCGCCTGGTACGGGCTTCCATAATGCTTCTTGAGCAGCGGGGGACACCGATATAACCAGGATACCTTTCGTCGCACAGGAATTCCCCAGGGTGACCTTCACCCCCGAATATACCAAGAATATATCCACAAACAATTTTATTATTTATTATCCGATTATATATAAAGTCAATATTTACTCCTCAACTTCATTCTTGTGCACGAAATTAAGAAATATTCCTGGAATTGTTTTTACGAATTTTATAGTAGTTTATTTAGTCTAGTAAAAATTACAGTTCTTATTTTTATGAGTAAATAATAGGATGTTAAAGGAGCGGATGTAAGTTAATGTTAAGAGTGTTGGGATAAAGAAGGCAAGCATATGCTATTAGAATATCACCGTCACGTGAAACTCTGGCCAGGAAGCGTAGGTTGAAGGTTTAATGGGATCACGTGCAGGTGGATAAATAGTAAATTAACGGTGCTCAATGAATTAGCCAGCAGGTTCTGCGTCCGCGGAACACCGCCTTTGCCATTCCGGCACTCCGTTACGGTGTACATATTGAATTACCTGTCCCCCTGTCGTTTTCACTTCTTGCCTCGTTTAGAATGGCTACTCCCTTTCGGACGTATTTATCTTCTTGCACGCGCCTTTAATTGCCGGAGCACGAGCGACATCCTGTAACCGGCAGGTTCGTCGAGAGAGGGAATCCCCGCTTCGTCCTCGAAGGATAGTGCTTCCACTTTCTTGCTGGTGCTGAGCTCGCTTTTTTCCCTATTTCTCTCGACTTCTTTGTTAAAGGAGGTGGTAGTCATCGCAAATCTAATACCACTGATTGCACGCTCACTTACTGCCTGACCGTGAAGTGGCCATACTACTCATCTGTCTGGATCATCCCTATCGTACGGATTAGTATGTTTCCCGCTGATATTCGAAATTTAATTGTATGTTATTAATTCTATTGTTTCGAGTGAGAAACACTTTTACAATAGTAAAGGACTTTAAACAGTAATTTGTAAGTTGTATAATGTACGCGTACATTAATATTTAAACTAGAACTTTGACTTTTTCTATCAAGACATAATTCCAATTCAAACAATCCATAGTTGTATGATAAAATCGAAGACCATAGAACTCCAGGATACTAAACCCCACTAAAGTTGAGTGGGTATGAGTGATGACCCTTCGACTTCTCGAACACCCTTAGAATCTTCGAAGATCGTGTCTTTAGCCAGTGTAACGGAGTGCACGAACAATTGTCCCCCACAATTGATTCAGTGGAACAAGAATAACGTAGTCCATGAAAATATGGTCTGAGAAGATTCGTGTGAGCGGACACAATTGGCAGATAGATTGGAAAGTATCGAGTGTGTTATCAAGTACATAAGTATGTTGAAGAGGGCAGGTTGGGACGAGTAGAAGCATGTACAGCGAGGTGAATGAAGGTGAAGGCTGACGAGGCAGTGGATGCACGATTCCCGATGCGGATCCAGTCGGAGAGTAAGACTTCTCTCATGGGCCGATGAAGAGCCGTAACTGAGGAGGAGAACCCGTTCGAACGAGAGTTTATATACCGTGTATAGCTGAGGGCAAGGCTGAAGCGAACGAGCGCGCGCGCGCGCGACTCGATAGCGTCTCACCCGAACAGGTTGAGACTTCCAGGAGTCCGCGATGCAGAACAAACGATTCCTCTCCTCGTGCCTCGGCATACGACCGATTAGAGCGCGCTCCGAGGACCCCGATAATTGCCCGCGACTGTTTGCCTTCTCTCGAGCGTGAAGAACACTCCACCCTACCAACATAGCCGCTATCCTCTCACAATGCACTCGTGAAAATTCGTTTCACTGCCTCTGACATCACTCCGGGCCAAATTTAATTAACACAGTATGTACCAACCAGTTTAGACACTATCAACACTGATTATTTAATGAGAAAAAGATCAATATTACTTCCAATAAATAACTAAATACAAGAACAGTCTTGAATATTTAGTTATTTTTGAAGAACAATTGTAAGCTAGTTTTTAGTTCTGAGTATCGAGTTCATCATTATTTTACTTGAGATGGTATGTTATGTGGATCCATAGACGTTCTTAGCCTGAAATGACTGAGTGTTCGTGTGGATCGATGAATGAATACAAATTGAAAGAGACGAGGTTGAATATTACAATAGAAATAAGGAGTAGAGCAGTAAAGGAATGGATTTGGTTAAGAGGCATGGCGATACTTGGAGAGCGAGAGTGGTTGTCATCAAGAGCAGGTTTCCTTCGGGGAAAGAAGAGCGAGGCGACGCGAGGCGACGCGAGAGGACGCGCCGGAGGGCGGCTGTGCGCCGGGGGCCGAGGTAGAGCAGAGGTTCGAGGAGTGGGCCCCTGGGGCCCTATTACGGGCGCTACCTCGTCGTTGGCGATATTACCGCAAATTGCCACCCTCAAAAGAGAAACGGCTCCGGCTGTGTTCGCGTTGCTTCGACCAAGAAGTCGATCCGAACCCACCGCTTCACATCCTCCGCGCCTTGCAACATCGATTTTACAACTGTTGCCCACAATGCGCCATTACGTCTCGCATTTCTCGCACTTTTCCGCCGCTCCCTTTGAACATTTCCTCTCATCTCTCGGAGTTAATACTGCGGCTGCTGTAAGCGTTCGATAAACGTCCAATTAAATCAACATGATACATTTTTTATTACAGTCACTGCACATTTCGTATAAAAACGATATCAACAATTTCTGTATCACATCAATAATATATTTCTTATTAATTCTGCATTTCACTTTCATTAATCATATACTTCCCGTCATAATAATTAAACTTTCAAGCACTACAGGAAAATCTACAAGACACACAAGGACTTTCTCTCTCATCGGCACCTTCCCGGACTTTCTTCTTTCTCCTCATCCCGCGCGCATTGCCTCTTACTTTTCTCTTGGCCCGGGGCCACTTGGCGGCCAAGTGTGCGATGCGAGAGAGAGAGAGAGAGAAAGAGAGAAAGAGAAAGAAAGAGAGACGAGTAGAAGATCGGATGGTCGTAGGTACGAAGGTGTAGGCGAGGCAGGAGTCTCGAGGGTATAGGTGGAGAGTGGAAGGAAGGAAGGAAGGAAGGCTCGCGTGCGGCTAAGTGGGCCCGGAGAAGCGGGGCCCCCGAAAGAAGAAGAAGAGGAAGAACAAGACGACGACAACGACGACGACGAAGAAGTAGGCGCAGTGGAGGAAAGGAGGATGAGACGACGGCGGAGAGGAACGTACACACAAGGGAAGGCAAAGAGAGAGAGAGAGAGAGAGAGAGAGAGAGAGAGAGAGAGAGAGAGAGAGAGAGAGAGAGAGAGAGAGAGAGAGAGAAGATTCTCTGCCTTTTACCTCAGCCATCCTTCGCCTCACCCACCTGTCTGCCGGCAATCTTCTAGTAGCCTTGGGCTACCACTCCGCGGCTACCACAGGGGCTACTCTTCGGCTACCAACGTCCGGTCCTGCTTTCCCTCGCCCAGGCCACTTCCACTTACCCTCCTCCGCGTACCTCAACCATCTCTCAATGCAACTCACCGCTCCTTTTTCCCGCCCTCCTCCTCCTCCTCCGCCGCCGCCGCCGCCGCCGCCGCCGCCGCCGCCGCTTCCTCTGCCTGCCAAGCTGATCCAACTAATTCTAAGAGGTTCGATGGAATGTCAATCATTCTTTGCACAAGGTAAAGTATTCTTGTTTAAACTGAGTGTTGTAATTATTAAGTTGCTGATATGTTGCAAGTAATTTAGGACTGGGATTGATAGTTTTTAAGGGAGGATAAATAGTAAAGTTGGGTAATGTTAATTAAGGGAGGAAATTACAAGTGTGGTGGTCGATTGATGTTATATTGAAAGATGATGCAATGTGAAAGGTAGAATTATTGAAATTAGTATTGAAGAATGTATTAGAAGTATTATAATCTGAACTATATGCAAAAGGTTCACCTTCTTACTCGCTATCTGGATACACTCAAGCAATCACGTTCGAGTCTGACATAATCGCAATATAGCATAATCATGATTGCACTTCAAACATATTCCGAGGTTGAACGCGAAGGATTGATTAACTGCAATCACTTGCGATTGATTGCGAAGATCATACTTAGGATTCTATGGCTATCTGATAGGAGGAAACTGGAAGAATGCATGCGTGACACACAGTAGACGTAGCGGGTGACGGCCGACGAGGAAGACGTAGCATTTCCGTCACTGAGTGGCTCACCTTTCACCCTGAGTATTAGCTGGCACATTCACCCGGCACTCAGGCATATCTTTAGATGCGAGACTCCGAGAACGATGCGAAGAACTTTATGATGGATCGTTTCATTTCCATTTGGGAAGAGGACATTAAAAACTAAGGCGACTCGAGTGGCAGTAAAAAGTCATTAGCACTGTCGTCCGCCAAGACAGAAGGATGGCTTTTTAGAATTTCTTATCATTATTTCGCATAAAGATAAGGATATTACGAAAATGTCTCATAATAATCCAATCATCTGGTATAACTGCCAAAGAAATTTCGAAGTAACTCTTAATGGAAATGTTTGACATTCTTGAGGTATGATTGTCTTTACACATTTGGTTGGATCTAATTCGTTACGTTTGAAATAAAACTTGAAGAGATATCTATGAATATAATCATAAAGCACGACAAAATGACTAGCCTTTAGTAATATTAAATTTCGACAAAGATAAATCTGAAGAACAGTAAAAGGGTGAATTACGCTTTGAGCTTTCGTTACATTCCAACTTAACAACACATGAGAAATTCCTTCTCGTTCTAGTTTTCATAAGTGGTACAATCCAGTTTTCCATTACCGGATCAATAATCGAAGTGAGTGGGCAACCCACGCAGAATTTCTGTCTGCCTCTCTCTCTCTCACCGGTCGAAAATAGTTGAGCATCGATCATTGACAGGGCTTTGCTAAACGAGTAGCTACGCGCAGTATCAGCGGGATGATAAGTCAGTCGATTCTCCTGGCGATGAATAGGCGAGTGTACGCCTACTATTTGAATGATGTTTTTCTAGAGTCCATGGACCGTGGGAGATATCAGTGCTTTCTTTGATTGCGTGGCAGGGCTGAGATACGACGGCTTTCAAGACTTTCGTAAGCGACGTGTCGTGGGCCTGCTAGCGGCCAATCCCGAAGCTTAAAGCCCGCTTGTCTTCCGATTTACGGCTGCTCCACTGCTATTTTATCAATCTGGATTAGCATACGTCGCATTAAACCATAACTTACACCGCGCTCCATTCTGCGCACGGGAACTCTGCCTACGACTATGCTGCGCGTTCCCGTACACCTTCGACATAGAAACGCGCCTGGCGCGCCACCTTCTAGCATCCAGTCCTACTTAGACTATGATCTGCGATGTTATAAATCTGGCCGCGCTAACTATTCTCAATGCCCCCATGAAATATTGCCGAGAACTAAGTAATTTACGGTGGAAATCATGCCGGTGCTAGACAAGTTTCTATGGATTTGTCCGACAGACTTGCCTGGGAATTTCACATCACTCGGCCTGATCGTCCCTCGAAGTAGCCACTTATCGACAAGTGTCTCTCGTAAACTTTTGGAAACTTTGTCAATAAAGATTTCCTTAATCCCGGCTCTTATTCAGGGTACAATATAAACTGGCGAGCAAAGTTAGAAACGACATTCCAGCATAGCATTAGGAATAGTGAAGCGATTGTAGTGATTTGTTCTTAAGTGATTCCGGTTATACTGATTTAATTCTGGTATTTATTGGAGTACTTGTCTATCTCACTGAAAATTACTTTCTTATATTCAATTTTCCTTTACAACTACTAATTATATTCTTTTTACTTTCCAACTTAATATCATTTGAGCAATCATACCAGAACAAGCTAACACCAAACCAGTGTATAACAGAGAAGGCAGCAAGTAGAAAAGGTTTTATTCCAGACAGATCTTGAGAGGAAAGTCGTCCAATGAAAGCTAATGTAGGCGGTGGAACGGAAAGCCGGCGAATTTCGAAGGGACGTTGTAATCAAGAGCTACCAATTACGCGACGGGAAGCGTCGAGACGTCTGACGTCGCGTCGGCCTGCGTACGAGTGGCACGATCTTCTTTCGCAGCGGGGTCTCCGAGTCACATCTTCATCCGGACGCCAGCCTAATTGGTCGGAATGCTCGCGCACTAATTAAGCATTCGGCTAATTATTAATTACATCGACGCGACCGCGCACGAATTAATTCGCCGTGACGGTGGGGTGCCTGGTTGCGGGCCCTGCGGGCCCTTCGCGGCCGTGTTAGCTTCCCAGCGTATAAGCATCGCATTTAATGGGAGCGCGCCACTTCAGCGACAGCTCGCGCGCTTCCCCCCTTTCAAACCGGGGGCACACACCACTACTACTCCTTCATTATCTAGCTTTGTTTGCACAAGGGGATTCGAGTGGAGTACTGTAGAAATATTGCGCAGAAAACAAAAGGGAGTCCGTTTTGTCGACGTTACTATTCGAGGTCCTTTGAAGTTCAATATTAAATAAAATATCCATTTTTTCGACAAATATAATTATTCTAGATATAAATCCGTATGGATTATGATACTTGTTCAGTTCAACAATTGAGTCGTTTATTTTGAAAGTGACACATACGTATAAAATATCAATTGATGAATGGATTTGTCAATTAGTATCATATATGTATATTTGTAATTTTATTAAAACACAAATTCTTTAATATCCCAATTTCAATATAAATGGACTTAGGCCACTTTCAAAATAAACGGCTCAATTCAGGCGAACCACTATTTTAAAAATAATTCCCCAATCGTTTGATATCTCCCAATTTAATTAATAAGAACTTGTTTGAGAAAGGAAAGAGAGGAAACATTTCTACCCTCCTTAAAAAGAAGGTTGTTTACACTTGATTCTGGCTGCAGTGAGCATGTGTTCTAGGGGCGAGGGCGCTCGGCGTGTATCGCAGAAGTGCGTGTCGCAGGCGTGTATCACCACCCAAGATCGTCCCCCCGATTTATCTACTTTATCGGTCACCCATTTCGCACGGAGTGCTCCTCTTCGCCCCTTCTACGCTGGCTTCTGCAGGTGCTGGGTCGATTTGCAAGCATTCCGTGTAATTAGTTAGGACACCTGAATGCTCGTGCACCCTCTTCAGCGAGGACTCGCTCCTGTTTTACGAGTGCGAATCGATCGACCCGTATTTCCGACGAAATTCTAATTAACTAGCCAGCAAAGTACTCGTGTCCTTCTATGCACCAACAAGAAGGGAATACACCGGCAAGAACACGCACTCGGCGAATACATATTTCCATGAAACATTGCGATACAGACTCATCCTTTTCCCGTTAGCTTTTTAATGCGCCATATGTATGCGCGAGCGGATGAGATATAAGAGCGCTCGCTCGGTTCTAAGTAACCTGGGACAGGAATCGTGTGCGCCTTGTCGCCCGCGCCCCGATTTCTACGCACTAAACTATGTCTGTCTCTACTTGTATGCGTATGTGTCTATGGTCGAGGGTACATGAATGATTCAGTGGTTATTAATGCGCGGCTAGCAAGAGCGTGTAACTCGCTTTCATAGAAAGTATATGGCTTTCGGATGCCCCGAATAATGAGTGATCCACAACCGCCTACGAATCAAACATCAAAGTATTAGAATATAAATCAAACTATCATTCGATAAATCAATATTCTCTCTTATTATACTTAAAATAATAATTCGTCGCTAAAAGAAATGAAACAGAAATTCACTCGAATAGTGAGTGATCCAGAACCATTTCTGAATCAAACATCAAAGCACTATAATATAAATCAAACTATCTTTCGATGAATCAATATTCTATCATATTACACTTCAAACAATAATCCAACATCAACCTAAATAAAACAGCTGATTCTTCAATCGGACGACCACTATTTCTCGAGAATGCCACGCAAGAGTGCACTCTTCCGAAGCGTTCGATTTCCGACATGCCAAGACAAATCTAAAATCGAGCTGGCATTGCACGTGTGTGCGTTGCATGGCGGCGAGGCGGAGTCGCAAGGGGCAGAAACATATCGCATCGCGTGATACCGTATATATCCACCTTATTTCGATTTATCTACTTTGTCCGGTGCTCGCTCTCGCACATACGCACTAACACGGCCGCGAAGCGGCTGCGAAGCGGTGCACGCACGGGAAAGAAGAAGCTCTCTCGGACTCCTTAAAAGTCTGCCGGGCGGCTTAAAGTATCGCCGGGGCGTAGGTGCAGGTGCGCGCGCGAATACACGCGGGCGCACTCGCAATTTATTTCAGGGCTGCGCGCCAACGTATACGCGTATACGTCTGTGTTTCTCTATGTGTGTGTGTATGTGTGTGTACATGGGACACACAAGCAACTAGGAAGGAGGAGAGGGTACACAGAGAGGGGAGGGCCAGTGGATTATTTATGGTTATGGATCGATGCCGTTTATAAGTTCGGTGGTACCTTGACCGACTACAAGTACCGGTTGTCTCGCAGTGAGTATATCATTAGCAGTTTTATTATTAGTAATGCTCGCGAGAGAAGCCGCGCGTGAGAGAGAAAGAGAAAGAGAGAGGGAGAAGGGTGAGCAGTGCTCGAACGGCGAGCAACGGCCCCGGCTACCAATAAATTCTACCGGCGTTGGTACCCCTGTACGCACCTCCGCGCGTGCAGCCGGTGCGCGAGAACCTTATTAATTTTCAGGGAATTTAATTCCGAATTGACCGACCGACAGAGAAAGAGAGAGAGGGAACCAAGGGGAATTCTTTCCCTCTTCGGTGGGAACTTTGTGTCTATAAAGTATTGAAAAACTGCCTCGTTTTTTTAAAGACACGAAGTTTTATGAATTCGTAGGTATGTATGTATGCATACATTAAATTAATAGTGACTTCACGTTCTTCATTTGTTCCAATTCCGGGGTAAAAAAGTCGATTGTCAATTAGAAATATCATTATTTCAGTAGTTCTGTTTCATTTAATTATTAGTGCCGAATGCTTTTATCTTCGAAAGGTATACTTATCGGATTTTTCAAGAGAACCGAGGAATGGGTCAATTGAGATGGCACGGAAAGTTAACCTTTAAACTGTTGTTTACTCTTCTTCGATTTCTCGCTGCGTTTCTTCGGCCGGCCGATGCGAAAGGACGTTTTATCGGTCTGCTGTTCACGCAACGAGTCATTACGGATCCTCCTACACTCAATATTTCTTGGACGGGTCAATCGAGATAGCAGTGAGCATTAACCCCCGACGTTTAATTACTCCCTTTCCAATCCCCGGCTTATTCCGTTCTGCTTCGTGCTCATGCGAAGTATGCTCCATCGCAATACTTTCATTGTTCCATTCCTTGCAAATGTAATTGTAAAATAACCATAATAAATAAGAAACTACCTACGAAATAAATCAATCAACACTAAATAATAAAAACCCAAAGAATCAAGAATGAATTCCTGGATTCTAATCCCAAATACAAGAACATCCACAATTCTTCAGTCTCCACCGCAACCATAAAAGAAGCACTACTTTGGGATACCAATAACAAAAGAAACTGGATATTTCAAAGCATTGAACGCAAAGGAACTTCAAACTGACGAAGTGGCGTTTCAACGGCGAAGAAAAAGTATTTTCACCGCAGAAGTTTGAGACATGAAAGATAATAGCGAAGGACGGAAAGGGAGGGACGAGAGTTAGTCTCATTGAGAAAGGAATCAGGCCGGGTATATGTACGAGATGAAGAAGTGAAGCACGCGGAGGAGGAAGAGCGGATTGGGAGAAAAACGGCGGGGTGAGGCGAGGAATATCAAACGAAGGTAAGGCGGAGGTGAAACGAGAAGGCGAAGAAGCGGGAGAAGAAGTCGTGGAAGAAGAGGAGAAGAGGAGGAGGTGGATGCGTGCGTGCATGCTGCTCACGTAGCGTGCCAGCCAGCCTGGAAACTTGCGCTGAATCCCTCTCTCCTCTCCAGAGCGCACACGAGCCTTCTGCCCTGCTCTTGCTCCCCCATCTTTTTCTACTCCTCTCTCTTTCTCTCTTTCTCTCTTTCTCTCTTTCTCTTGAGAAGCCCTCGCTTTACCTTGCCTTGCCTCGCCTCGCCTTGCCACGAGAGCAAGGCTATCTTTCTCTTTATCAAACACTCCAGCCTCTCGCGTACTTGGACCAGCTCCCACCCACGGCCCCACCTGTGGTACCACGGACGCAGCAACAGGTGAGGGCCCACCGGGTACCCTTGCTCCCCCTCGAACCCCAATCACGAATTTCCTCTCCCCAAATCGACCGAAATCTTCATTAAAATTGACTCTGCAAAGTTATTCTCCTCTGCATCGATTCACTTCATTAATATGTGTATTTATTTTATACTGACATTCTATTATGCAAGGTTTGCATTTGAAGTAAAAAAAAGTCCTGCATTGATGAAGTTTTATAAATACGGCATTTAATGTTATATTTGATATATAATGACAAAGTAGAAGTTAAGCTCGGTTTTAGTACTTTCGAGGCCAGGCATGTATTCTATTTCTATAATGCTGTCCAATTTAGGAAGTAACGAGCAGTGGAACGGCAGATAGAATGGTATAGTTGGATAGGATATAGAACGATTACTTTGTAGAGTGCAACAGGTGAGGTACTAGCGTATCTTTCCGAGGATCCCGGACTAGATAGCGTGCGAAACGATTTCGTCGTATAACACGTGGTCGCGCCACTCTGATGATCTTTCTTCCCTTCTTCTTTTCTGGCTCTTTGTCTCGCTCCCTCTCCAGTACTACGTGCTCTGCCTCGGAAATTAAATTGCTCCGGCTCTGTGCTCGCGTGGGTTCGATCTGATGTACGAGGAGGCTGCGCGCGCGCGCTCGCGCCCGCTCCTTATCCTCTTTCTTATTAGTTAGGAATTCCAGAGAGTAGCAATACTTTATAGATTTAATTGCGCGCGCACCCGCTTGCTTGGCCGAGCCTAATCTAAATTACTCGCTCGGCCTATCCGCTACTAATTTGCTACGCATTGCGCCTTTTCAATACGCCGTAATCGCGTAATCGCGCTGATAATGGTAGTTTACGTTCCTCGTAATGCTACGTGCTGGAAAAATCGTCCGAGTGCTCGGGCGTGGCCCTGTGGGGGGTGTAGTGTTAATTGCTGCCCGTATTTTATGTACTTTCCTGGCAATCTCGACATTCTCCTTACAGCGAAAATTATGCACTTTCCATTAATCTGTAAATTTGCACGTATACCTCCGCCGATATCTCTGCAACTTTCAAGAGAAGTGACTTAATTAATTTAACTGTATGCGACTCTAATCGTCTATGACTTGCTTTGGCTGGAAATATTATTCTAAAGAATGAAAACAAGCAATAAATAAGACTAGATCTTGAACTTGTGGTTGAAAATTAATCTCAAAGCAGACTTTTGACAAACAGAATTAGTAGTTGATTTATATCATGAATCATAATAAGAACACACGAAAGGAAAACGGCTATGGGATTAGAAATAAGTTAATGCCCAGTCTCAGATCTCTATTATGGAGTACAATTCTTGTTAATCAAGTAGTTTGAAAAGAAGAAGATAAGAATATTGGCTAAATTGAAGGAAGAGGATAAAAAATGTTGTTAGAGCTTGCGTGCGGAGTTGAAAGGCAAGTGCGTGATCGAAATCCGAAAAACTGCATGGCTCTTTCGATCGATGAGGTTCATCTCCCAGCATTCATCCCTTTTCAAGTCGACCACTTTTGCGCCCTCGGCTTAACTGCTCCTTCTTTTTGCCCGGCGGGTGCGCCTCCCGCCGGAAGCCGAAGAAGGGCATGGATCCCGCTGCGATTAAGCTTTTCAGGTATGAATTATTTCACTCGTCAGGTCGTCGCACTTAAGCAGAAATTCGGTCCGCGCGGCTGCGCGCCATAATTGAGTAAGAAAGTTGGCCGAAGACACATTGTACCAGAAGCCCGATGATATTCCGGCACGAGGAAAAAGTGTATCGATGTCGCAATATCTCTTGGTGCGCATCATATAACACTTCGGGTGGTAAAATTGACGGATGTGCACAGGGTTCATAAGATCTTGAAATATTCAATTCGATGACTTTTATTTTCATACTGAATGCAAGTCCTATTAAGTTCTCGCAGTCGCAGTAATTTTCTATTTTAATGCGTTTCAATTTAAAACTTAGATAATTGCAATTGTACATCCTACTAAAAAAAACCTTACAAGTGCAACGTCACATATGTGTTATAAACTATATAAATTATAGATCCTGTCAATCCTAGAAGTTGACTTACAATAAAATAGTTCTTTCCTTTAGAAAAACGAACACAGTTTCGATTTTTTCCCTCGCATTACGATCCATTAATTATGGACAATGCAAATTTCATAACCAGTATTGTTAGAAGGGATGATTCTATAAGATGTAAGAGAGTTGTAGGTAACAGCTGGCTCGCCTAATCCAATGAGGAATAGAACTGTTTCCTTTTTACCGTTCGATCGAACAAGGCCTAATGACAGGAGGACATCGGAATCTATGCTTCACCCGAACGTATTGGTGCACGTCAAGTTCAGCTTTTTTGTCGCGGGAGTGCTTCGTTAAGCCGCGCCTTAACAGTCCGCCTGTTCCCCGGAGCGACAAGTGGTATGCAATAATCGATACAGACAGTGCGGATTAATTGAGAATGAGTGGACATTAATTGAAGTAGAAGAAGAACGAGCCGCGCTCGTTCAAGTTTCCTTAAGTAGCCGGGTGCGTGTGGACGCGCTTAAAGGATCGTGCGCGCGCCCGCGCGCGCCTTCCCTGCACCTCCGCTAGATCGACGCGACTCCTAGACCACGAGAAATTAATTGACGAAAGAAAGAGCAGACTGATTTTCTCTCTGGGTGGGTGAAACACCGCATTGTCACTCCATCCACAACCATTCAACATCCCATTTCGATACTTTCATATTTGTTATCCTACATTGAAATATTATTCAAACATTTCTAAATATAATAGTCTACATTTACACTAGGATAAATGTAATACTTTTATTTAATCAAACTTATACCATTAAAAAGGTATTTTGCAAATATATACAAATCATAAGTTTCCAAACATAAGTTTGAGTGATCGGAGAGTATCGAAGAACATAAGAAGTGATGGATGTAATTCCGTGCGGAGGCTGGCAGAGGAAGGATCAGTATGATAAAGAGGCGATGCCGAGATCATCAGCGGGAACAGACACGCGAGCCAGCAGGTGGGGCTTGCCACTGAATGAGCCGAAATCTTTCGTGAGGAACATGAGGTTTACAGGATGCAGAGACGCCGGGAGCCAGCAGGATTCCCAGGCGTCGATCGTGCCAAGAGTACAAGGGTGCCGACGCCAGAAACTCCCTTGGAAGGTGAAGTCCCATTGACGTGGTGCATGCAAACCCGCATGAATGAGAGTTCCCTCGAGCTATACTCATCTACATATACAATTAGTAGTGATTTCATATTTCGCACCTCATAAGTTATATCAAATTCTCTGTACTCATGTGAAAGACTATTAAAATGATTCCTATCTCTTAATATTCATAAATTGGAAGTACCACTATTTATGTACTTCTTTTCATTTAATTATCAGTGGCGAGTGATCTTCGAAAGATTATCATGCTGTTTACTAATTTGTGTCGTTAAGGGAAGCAATTAAAATGATTCCAATATCCTGGCACTCCTACAAGTCGATGTAGTAGAAACCCATATGAATGAGAGTTTCTCAGAAACTACGGTCACGTGTATTTACAATTTCTAATGATTTAACATCACTCTCATTCATTTCATAAGTTGTCTAACATTTTGTCTAATTATATGAGTTGTTAAGAGAGACAATTAAAATGATTCCAATAACCTAAGACTCCTACAAGTCGATGTAGTAGAAACCCATATGAATGAGAGTTTCTCAGAAACTACGGTCACGTGTATTTACAATTTCTAATGATTTCACATCCCTTTCACTCATTTCATAAGTTATCTAACACTTTGTCTACTCATATAAGTTCTTAAGAGAGACAATTAAAATGATTCCAATATCCTAAGACTCCTACAAGTCGATGTAGTAGAAACTCCATATGATTGAGAGTTCCTGAGAAACTACGGTCACGTGTATTTACAATTTCTAATGATTTAACATCACTCTCATTCATTTCATAAGTTATCTAACATTTTGTCTAATTATATGAGTTTTTAAGAGAGACAATTAAAATGATTCCAATATTCTGACACTCCTACAAGTCGATGTAGTAGAAGCCCATATGAATGAGAGTTCCCCAGGAGCTACGGTCACCTGAGAAACTATCGTCCGTCGCGTGCAACGCCATCGGTTGTATATGCGCGCATGGTGCATCCTCTCTGTTGACAGGCTCGCCAATCCCGGTGCATCCAAGCTACATACACATAGTTGTAACGGCCCACGTCCCTGCCACCGCTGGGACCTTGTAACGCTCTCACACCGATGCTCGTACGTCCACACATGAACGCCTTGTCGTCTTCATGTATGTACGTATACGCGTTTAGAAGCACTCGAGGTTCGTGTCCTTGTAACACAGGGTTTACTCGCGACAGATAGTCGATCACGCACGAACTCCCTCTGCTCTGACAATTCACCCTTAAGTGTCCGACTATTTGCTATTCGAATTAAAATTGAATTTACCGATTCCTTGGAAAAAAAATTTCTATTTTTCTTGAATAGTTGCATGCAGTGTGTTTCCATCTATAAATTCTGTGGATTTCTCTTACACTTTGTAGATATGAATTTCTCAAATAAGCGAAGAAATGAATATTGAACTTCGTTCCTCTATTAAAGCTTTTGAGATTCCAGTATAAACGAACCTCTCTTAGCACAGAGTGAGCCGAAGTATTGGCATGCTAACTGACACTCGACGAGTCGAGGGATTTTCGTGATGTTCACTGGGCGTTTGCGTAATGCGAGTTAACCAACGAAACGAACTGTTGAAGCGGCATTATTAGACAGTCGCGATCAGCTACGGCGTATGCAAAGGAGGCGGAAGAGCAGAAGCAGAAGTCGATGTGGAAAGAGCGCGCGGTGCAGTTAGTATTCAATGAGATAATGAAGAAACAGCGAGGAATCCAATGACCTACCTGGCGGGCGTAGGATGATAGCGTTTGCCTGCTCGCACTGGGATGCGATTACCATACAACAATGTCGAGCTCGCTGAAACTCCCGTCCGCCATTATATACCACTCGAACTTCCCAGTCCTCCTTGCACACCTACATGCCGCCGTAGCTTCCCAAGCTACCACGAATATGTTGTAATCGGACCATATAATTGTATGCGACATAAATCACCGACAGGGCGCGTGTACGAAACGTCGATGCCAGGATTTATCGTGGATAAGAGACTTTTATCCGGTACCTGTCGCAGGGGCACATTCCACAGCGGATTATAAAAGTATATTACGCGAGAAAGAGGGAGAGTGGAACCATGGGACATAAGAGAAGGGCGATAAATGGCGAAGGATGGTGGATGGGTATAAATTAGCGCGACACCAAGGTACTGGGTGAACTGGCAATTATTACCATGGTGGATATAAATTAGTTGAAATAGATGTGGCTGGTGATGGTGGATCCTGGGAATGTCGTTTCCCCGTCGGCGCACATCGCACTACCTTCTTCTCCCCCTTTTGCGGCTCTCCTCTTGGGACAAAAATTCATGGTGCTCGCTGGCTGGCTGGCTGGCTGGCTGGCCCGTTGTTTTTATTCACATTCCGCGGGCTCAATTCGGGGATACTTAAGGGATCCCTGGGGACGGTAATTCGAGAAGTGTAAGGTGTTTCGGAGCATTCGATACCAGCTCTGCGGAGGTGGACGATCCTTTTTTACCCGGCGCTCTCTCGCGCGCGTGTACACGCACACGCACACACAGACACACAGACACACATGTACTGTGCGATACGTCAAGCCTCGTCCTTCGGTTACCCCGCTGCCAGTAATCCGGCCGGATCGGATTACTCTGTCCATAATACCAGTGAGCCGAGATACGCTCTCGCGATGTCCCTGCACTCCTACTTCATCCTCAGGTTCACAGGGTAGCCGATCCTGATTCCTCGGGAAAACCAGTAACGCCGCACCGACCCACAAGTCTCTTTCACCCTTAAATGCGTCCTACGTATTTCTCTCGACTGCTTTCAAAGAATTTCAAAATCTATGAAAGAAGATTCTAAACTCTTCAAGAACTATGTCAAATATTTGTCGATTTTTTGAAAAATAATCCAAGTGTGTTTATAAGAACAATATTGATCATTAAAGTCTATTACAAAAGCTTGAAATTCGACATTTTATTACTAAAGGGAATATCATAAAGAGGAGCGAGAAAACTAGTAGCATTTCGATTAAAGCTTATCCAAGCTAATTTGTACTTAGTAATCCCAATTACATTCGATTCTTACTGGAGCTCGGGTAATCTATCAGCTCTAATTACATAAAAAGGACTAGTAAAGCGGAGGTTGGATCGGTTGATACATGGAAATAGAATAACACGATAGTCTGATCCAGTTCCTGCTGACGGCGTAGCGTACACTACATATACACATATGGATTCCGCCCCCTTTGGCCGAAGAATGAAGTCCGCGTTGCAAGGATCGAAGATGCTAGGACACACCCTTCGTCTGGCAGGCAGTCGAGGCAGGTAGGCAGGCAATGCGGAGGGAAATTACAGAGATCAGCGAAAGCGAGGGAAAGACGATGAGTTTAATGCGCCGCTGCCGGGAAAGGGCTACCATTAAACAGGTGTATGGAGCCCGATATCTCAAGCGGCGTCCGCAGGCTGAAGGACAGCCGTCCAAGTCCCGGAGACGAGGAATCGGTACACGTACGAACCCCGCGCTGCCACTTCTATACTCCCGCTGTCAGCGGATTTCACTTTCGCCGGCCGGCATTTATCGGGAGCCACTGTGAGTGGCGCACAGTTGGCATACATGCTGTGTACAGTGCTTCAGAATAATCCTTCAGGCTAAAAATACCTGTCATATCAATCCCTTCTATTATAAATAGATTTTAAATCCCCGAATACTCTCTCACAACCTTTTAAATCAGCCTTTCAACCTACCAAGTTTCTCTCTTGGAAAAATAGCAAATATTATCAAACAAAGTAATTGGATAATAAGTTAGTACTAAATTACTGTGAATATTCTTTCATGTACTCCAGCGTGAAGTACTTATGTAGAGATGGGACAGGTCATATTTTATCTGCTTTCGGAATCACTTGCAGCGAGTGTACGCCGCGGAGCAGTGCGAAGTGGCGGCACACAGGACTACGCACTGTTCAGGGGCGTAAAGGGATCGGCGATGGGCCAAGGCACAACGCCGATGCAGGCAACCACTCATTACCGAAACCGCTTTTATTGGATGGGGCGCGTGAAGATCCGTACACCGTCAAGAAGAGAGAAAGAGAGGGAAGATGAAGAGTCGAAGTATGTGTATGTGTGAGTTGGGCCTGTTGAGCGAAGGAAAGGAAACGACGCGAAGAAAAGCAGGCAGGGTTGTGAGAGGAGGGCGAAGCAGAGGGGAAAGAGTGGAAGCCATCATCCAGCAGTGCCGGGCCAAGAAGCCTGATTATACGGTGGGAGTGGCATCGGGTGAGCTCCAGTTGGGCACCGGGTTCCCTGCGTAATTCGTAATACGCCGAGATATTGCGCCCCGGGCCCAAAAAGAGGTCCCGCAAACGCCCCAACAAGAAACACCAAATTTCGTAGAGCGGCAGCATGCGATTTGTGCTAAATTCTCCTCGTTCATAATGCTTATTGCGTCGTGGGTTTCTCTAATGGCGACTGCGTTTAAACCTGCATTTTTTACCAATCATTACCTAAGGATTTTAATGTTCCAAGTGCTTAGCACGCATCATTCACGATGTACTTAGCATCGTCGAACTATACAAATAATTAGTTCGCATGATACACTTTTCTGGATACTTTAATAATAGCAACAACAAAAAGTTACTATAACTGAATCATGCACTACATGAAGTACATTTAAATCATGCGTTTAAAGCTCTTTAAAGGTCTGAGCATTTAAAGGGCGAAGCAGAATGTTACGTAGTGCGATAAGTTGACATGAGATGGGTAAGTGAACGCAATGGGGAGCGCGTAAAAGTGCTACGTCTTCCTCAGCGCCGGCTTCTGTCCTTTCGGAATACTGATCCAAGTTGACTTTGAATGGAAGATCGGAGGACGTTCCGGGGATACCTGCGCAAGCCAACGCATTCCCTCAGTTCTGTTGGATCGGTTCTCGATCCTCATATGGGACTGCACCACTGCCAATAGAAACGAATCAACCACTTTAAGATCCGTCTCTATAAAGGGCCTTTGCAGACAGCCGAAGTAGAATACCACCCTAAATAAATGGGACCATTAAAAATGCCTAATAGTCCCTAATTAATAATAGTGATCGTAAAAAATCACAGTGGGCGAGCGGTGCTTGTTAATAATAGGGAATTAATTGATTCCGACGCGAAGAACGTAACGACGGCGGGTATCACAAGTCGCGATGAATCGACGTACGATTCATCAAGCGACGACTTAATTTCACTGCTGCCCGGCTGCCGGCGGATTAATAATATGTCCTATCGGCGAGCCGAGTGATATTTTATCGAAGACAGCTTTGCGATTAGAGACAGAGAGCGCGCGCGCGCGAGAGAGGAAGATAGCTATGGCAGTGGCTTCTAATTCTATTGGATCGCTTCGCGATGGATCAAGACGAATGATTCCTGACGGCTAGTACGTAATGGATGGATCATGATGGATACACCGCATCAGCGATACCGCCTGGCTACGAGAATTGCCACATATGGAATTAGATGGTGCTCGCTGCCTCCGAGATTGCTGGCGCACAATCCAGCACACAGTGCACATCGCTTTCCCAATCAATCCCGATCCACCTGATTGTTCGTGCGAGCGTTCGGCCCACCGAGGAAGATCGATACCCTCCATTTCACGCGGCGGCACGACCCGGTACCCCGAATCTGACGCTCCCGGTGCGCGCCAGCAAATCATCAATCCTCCAACAGCATCCGTCTGCATACTTCACCTTGACTTCTACTAGCATCACTGCATATTACTAGCTAGTCTTTATTTCTCTGGAGTACCGTTGGCGAAAGCAAGCTTGATTCCTTCGATCTTTGAACACTTGAACCAAGTGGAAATATCTATGAGGGTGTAGAAAAGGTGATGGTTGCGCTTGGAGTTGACGCGGAGGAGGAGCGGGCGTTAATTCACTATAAACGCGGGACACCTGGATCACTTTACGGTAGGACGGCTGATTTAAATTGCATTCTTTCGGGGTGCGCAGCTGTCGAGCGATCGTGGAAATGAGCGATCGTAAAGAGTTCGAGGAAGAGAGTCGTCAGGGTGGCGTGCGCGCGCGAGCGGCGCGTTGGCGTGGGTCAAGATGCCGACGCGTCGAGTCTCCTCCGCCCTCGCCCTCTCGCCCTACCACATCCCTTGTCACCGGAGTCTTTCCCTCTCTTTTTCTCCATCTGTCCCGAAGGAAGGAGAGCGGGAATCGCTCCCGGTCCGCACTCGCTCGCCGCTTGCCGCTCGAGGAATCCGCGGAGGAGCGATCGATCAGGAGGGGGGCTGACACTAATTGCGGAGAACACTCGGGGAACACGCGTGGTTCCATCGAGGCACGGTCGGAACGAAACCGCCGTGATTTATCGCTTATCGTAGGTGCTCGTCCTGCTGATTGGCTGACGAGGAAGACTCTCGTTCGCCGCGACACTCGCGTCTTTTCCTCGATTTACGACTCCGACAGCGCGCGCGGCCACTCCGATCTTGAAGAGCGAGTGAGAGAGAATGCCAGCGGAATCGACGCCGAACGATTCCTTGGCCGAGTGACGACGCCCTTGCGTCCTTTTGCCGACTGTTATTGAAATCCCACGGAAATCAGGACTCAACGGTCTATTAGCTCACTCGGCGAGATACCCTCGCCGATCGAAAGAGTGCGCCAATGTACATACTTCGACTCCGCCGACACGTAACATCCAATCCCTTCGGGAGAGCGAGCACAAAGTGGGTACTAACTGCTTTGCAAACAACCGGTCTGCCTCCTTCTCCGTGTAACAGTACTGGGATTCGGCTCGAATATACAGGGTGTAAGCCTTCGTGTGTCATTAATTTTGCCCGACCATCCTTCAAGCCGAGATAAGTAGAACATGCGCCAGACGACTTTCTATTTCTTAGTTGTAAGTCATTAAAAATTAGAGGAAAATTTCAATCTCTTTCCATTAGTCATTAGTCAGGAGTACATTTAAACTTTTGTGTAAATTAAGTTCTAACAAGAATTAGAAAACAATAAAAATATCAATTTTACTTTATCTTCCTTTAGCGATTACTGACCGAAGAAAACCATTCGACATTCTCTATAATAAACGAACATACGGACTCTAAAATCCTTGGGTACATGTGCTTATCTCATCCTCAAGAATTGGCAGTTGAAATTAATGGCACATGAAGTATTACTTGCAAAGAGAAAAGCTGTAATTTTAACTGTAGACGATAGAAAATACCGGAAGTGCGTGAATAAGATCTCGATGCGAGATAAGAGAGTTCCGTATATACTGTGTTATCAAGAGGTCCTAAAAAACTGAGAAAACTCTCGAAGAATAAGACGAGGGTGTGCAGGAGGAATCAAGCAATTTGCGGTAAACGCATTCCTAGAAGCGGAGTGAGAAGGGTTCCGAACAATGTTCGCTAATTTTTCTAATACGACGGGCTCTCTCGCACGTCGAGCAGTCAGCTTCCGGGAAGCAGCGTCATTGTGTCGACGGAGATATTTCCTTGGAGCGCGGAGGTCGTGGTACTGGTCTCGGGCCAGGTGGAAAGTGAGGGAGAAGCAAGACAAGTCTTACGCGGAGACACATGCATGGCTCTGCCGTGTTCGCAGAAAGCAAGCCGATGCAGGAGAGACCGGAATAGGAATCGAACTACGATCACTGCTGTTCCTGCCATTTGCAGATATAGCCAGCTACTGCCACGGGATCATTCCCTTCGGACATCGTATTCTGCCAACAGTAGGATTGTAGACGTTGTCACCCTCGACAGACATAGTTAGGCCACCTGAGAAAGAGTCGGTCGCTCGTTATTCTACGAGCAAAAAGAGAGTCTGGTTGGTTGGTTGGCTGGCTGGCTGGCAAGCTGCTGCTGCTGCTGCTGCTGCTACTGCCGCGCCAGGAGGATTCGTCCTCGTGTCCAAATTGCGAGGGACAAACGCCGGCGGTGTTTTTTGCCGGGATGATGTCGTTCCCCGGCACGATACGCCCTGAATTCAGCAGGACGCCCGATCTCCCGCGTACCAGCCTGGACGAAGCGGAAGTGGCCGGACGGACCCAATTACCTCGGCTCGAAGTTGAAGCGCGTACCGTTAGGGGACACGTAGTTGTACATACATACGTATGTATGGGAGAGAACGGGGCACAAGTGCAAGAGGGCCACCCCGAATTGAATCGCGTCAGCCCCGTTTCCCGTCACTGCTTCATCCAGCAGGGATTTCCTTTGCGGCTTCGTCCAAAATCCGCACCACACGGGGGACTTGTCGGACTATTGGTCCAACAGCCTCCGAGTGAGCGCGCGCGCGCGCGCGCGCGCGGGCGCGTTCAGAGAGGCCGATATGAAGCGGGCTGCGCGCGGGACAGCGCACCGCTCGCGATGTATCGCATTTCCGGGCTGCCCTCGAGCTCTGACCTCTTCTTCGCCTCGAATTCCTGCACGCCGCTGCCGCGCCGCTGCCGCCGACAGCGGCGGATGTTCCCCGGAGGTCTGACTCCTGCTACTTTTTCCACTGCCCCGGTGTATACGCGTCCGCACTCCTATCGCGCGCTGCGGGAAAAAGCCTGTACACACTCACCTACTCGAGACTTCGACGGCAGCTTGAAAAAGTGACGAACTCCGCTTCGATCGACAAATGGTAATTGATGAGTCAGTCGTATGCCGAGCTCTTTTTAACACGAGGTGTCCCGCGATTTAGTAGTCCACTCGTAATTCAAGCTTGGAAATCCATTAAAACTTGCAGAATGTTATGAATTCTTTGTATTGCACGAAATTGCATAAATAAATAATGTCTAAATGTAATAAAATCGTGAGGATACAAGATTTCTAGATTGATAAAATAGCTGTATCCCTAATTACCCAATGCAATCTACTATTCTTTTCCCAAAGACCATATTAACTTCCTATTAATTAGTACTATTATAAAATTAAAGTGACCTCGTGCGAGCGTCGGCAGGTTACATAAACGGCGCGCGGCGTCCTATCGAAAGTGGGTTTGAGGGACGTGGGAAAAATTTCACCGCTGTCGCTAGTTCCGCGGTGAGTATTCCCGAAATAAAAATCCCATCGGCGGACGATCCAGCGGGGGACACGAGCGAGCGAGCGAGCGAGCGAGCGAGCGAGCGAGCGAGCGAGCAAGCGAATGAATTAATTACGCGAGTCAGTTAACGCAATATTGCCGGGGCGGCCGTTAGCGTCATTAAGATAAGCGGATGTAAATTCGGCCGGGGTCCACGCTCCCGCGGCGTCCGGGGAGGAGGAGAGGAAGCAGCACCCACCGCGAATAAGTGATCGATACACGAATACCACCTGCGAGGATACTTAAATATATTTTTGCACTCAGTATGTTAGCGGTCCGATCCTTTGGCCCGCCGCCGATGCCGCCGCCGACGCCGCCGCCGCCGCCGTCGCCACGATCCAGCACTGAATTTCGCCTGCTTCCACCTGGGCCAACATAATCCGCGTGGACCTTCGACCCGAGCTAAATTATCGGCCTTGTAAAGAGAGAGAAAGAGAGTGGAAGGAAAAGAGAGAGAGAGAGGAGCGTGTTACCTCCACGTTAGCATTCGATTCCTGTTATTTTATGCGCAGTATGATCAACGACTGCAATCCCGGCCAATTGATCTCTCTTCCTCTCAACTCCTATATCAATTCGCCAGCGGCTCTAGTGCTAATTGATCCAAGTTTTAACTTCATCATCATATTTCTATCGTTTATGTTTATTTAATCCCCTGAAAATAATGTTACTTAATACGAATATAAAATATACCAAAATTAAGTTAGGAAAACCTCTGACATCATAAAAGAATATAATACATTGAGTTACTAATAAGTTATGAGTAGCGTGACGAGACGTGTGTCCTATGAATGAGTCAGAAGCACAATGGACGCGGGCGTATGAGAAGAAGAAGGGGGAATTCGCGAGGGGTAAAGGACCAGGCGGAATTCTTTTTACGATGTGTCCTGACCCGAGCGATACGATACGATCGATCGATCGGCCGATGATCGTCGACGACCCGGACAAACCGTCGAGCCCAGTTGCCCGGGTGGATCCACAAACGGTGCCGCAAGCCGAGGAGGAGAGAAACACTTTTTACGATGATGGATCGCCGCTGGGACCAAGCAGGAACGTCGCTCGCTCGCTCCCTCGCTCGTTCGCTCGCTCGCTTCGCCTTCTTCCGTCCTCCACTGGCACATCGCACATCGCACATCGCGGCCGTAATTTCTACGTGCGAGAGCGAGGGAGGCGACCCAACATACGTGCGTTCCCAGGCTCGCACATAAATTCGCGCAAACCTCCATAAATCGCAGCAGTGAGGTGCGAGACAGGAGAGGACAGACGTGAGCTCGCGTATCCATGAAATCCCTGGACCCACTCGCACTCATCATTCCCCGGAATCAGGAATGAACCTCGCTTCACCTCACTGATAACACGATACTCGATGACGAACGAGTCAATCCTGCTCACTGATACTGTGAAATAAATCTGTGTCTGATTTCTTTTCTTATATAATAGTGTATGGTGGAGATTAAATTAATATCTGATACTTGCTGGTTTAAAAATAGATTAATTATTAAATTATTATAATAACGAAACTGTAATAAAATTCGATGATTGACTGACTGACAATAGAGTATCTCTACCGCATTTAAACAATAAACTATTATTGTAAGAGTAAGAAATATTAAATACTACAGACTTTTATTTTGCAGACATAGTCCGTTGGTCGCTTGGGAAGATAGTTGGATTGACCCGAGTTAATTGCTAGAAGGGCCTTCGGGTAAAAAGCGAGCCGATGTCATGGGTACCAGGGAATCCTGGCGGAGGGAGAAAAAAGCTTCCGAGAAACTGGCTTTCGGGCGATCTAACGCTGCAGCAGGTGCGTGCGCGATCTACCGAAAGGTATCGGAAAGAAGAAGGAAGGAAGACCCAGAGAGAAGTATCTGCGGCCGGGTGAGGGCGGCGGGGGAGGCTGTGCTGGAGCAGCCGAGGACGAGGATGCTCGGGAAAGGTGGAGTAGCCGTAGGAGGAGATTGCAGGACACGGCCGCCGGGACCACTATTCCAACAAGCGAGGCGTGCTGCAAAAAGTTAATGAAATAATATCAATGCGGAACGCGTATCGCCAGGGTACAAGTAGTGGGCCAACGAGTTCCTCCTGCCAGTAGCTTCGGCTTTACTCTCTCTCTCTCTCTCTCTCTCTCTCTCTTACTCTTTCGTTGCTTTTAAACTATCTCTATCACTCTCTCTCTCTCTTTTCCACTAACTTCGAATAGGCAATGATAATAATGAAATATAACGAATTTGTATAAATCTAGCAATTTAATATTTCGAATATTAATATTAGGTTTTCTTGCTAGTTTAAATTATTTTTAGATTGTAATTATATTATTTCAAATATTTATGTGGGACAGCTTATGAAAAAACTTTTGTATTTGTATCTCTGAACATACATAATTGCATTGTTAATCTATTACATCCTAGTATTGCATTCTAATATTGTTTAACCCATTATGGATCGATTTAAAGTATCACAGCTGATACTTTAATTCTGAATAGCCGAAATCAATGTTGGTTGATCGAGTGCGAGTGGATGAACTTGGAAAGGATGCATACTGGTGTACAGACAAGTTCGAGGGAAGGATACACGATGATAACTGGCATCGGGAGCCGGATATCCGATGAGCAGCTGCTAATTTGCTGCGAACGAGAACGAGGAATTTCTTGGGTGAGCTCGAGCGCGCAAGATGGCGGGGGTTGCGAGACTCATAAATATTCAGGCTTTCGGACAACGGGCAATAATCGAGTGCACACGCGTTCGTTCGCTGGGACGCGCGCGCGCGAGAGTCCAGTTCGGCAGGAAGAGGAAATTAATTTTATCGGGCACGTACATCGTTACATCGATTAATAACGCCGGAATATCGAGCTGGGATCTGAGAGCAGAACGTTCGCGCGCGCGCGCGCTCATCCCAGATTCGGTCACCCCGTGCTTCACTTCCTGGATCTTATTGCCGGGGCCCTGCGGCCCAAAGAGCGAGCCGCTAGCGTACTGGATTAAAGGAAAGAGGCGAAAAAGAGAAAGGGAACAAGAAAGAAACAAGCGAGCCAAGTGAACCAAGTCGGTGCTTTATTAACGAGGCGTTCCGTAATAAAGCGAACGATGCCCAGTGCGTATCGCTCTACTCTCGAGAGTACACCGGAGATCGATTCGACCACGGCCGCGCACGATTATCGAATCGATCGCCAGAATCATCTCGCTCTTCTCCGCCGGGCGAAAGGCGTGCTCTCGCCACACGCGAGCCAACACACACACTTCGAACGTACTTTCATTCCCACCCAGATAGTAAAAATCCATCTATTTTAATAACAACTAATCAAGTTTCGATGAATAAAATCAGGAAATATCATTGAAAAATAAACTTCAAACATTTCTTCGACACTTTCACTCGTACAATTTCGATACTTGTCCGACGACTGTTTGACCAACTCGTGGAGAATTAGCTGGGACAGCGATGATGTAAGAAAATGCCACAAGTACGATTGTAAATTATGCTTGGTACAAGTATTTTTAATCGCTTCTTTCGCAATTATTTCATCGATAAATAACGCGTAGGCAGCCTCGAGATGTATGGAAAGTATGCTCAGGATGCGGTTAGATTCGCCCGGCTGCTCGGCGAGGTATGCCAGGCTCGTGGCCGCTCTGCGAACGCGCAATGGGTGAGCTTTGGTATACGCAGACGTATGTGCAGTCTGCACGCGCAATTCCAATGTGGTCTGCATTAAACATTAAGGCAAAACCCCCTGCAGGAGTGTGCGAGCGAGCCGTGCAGCAGAAAAACCAGTCCCATTTTCCACGCGTACAAGCGATCTGACGCCCGACTATGGTATCGAATGCTCACTGCTGCCCTCCTTCCAAGAGCGCACAGATTTCTTTCTGCGCCCTCGCTCTTCTTCTTCTTCTTCTCCAGCAGCAGCCGACTCACTCGCCGCCCTTCTCCCTCGCTTTCCACGCCAACTTTAAATGGAATCTCCTATACTTTGCCCATAGATATCCACTTGGCGAGCTTTGATCAATGATAGAATAGTAATTATGTACTCCAGTATTATAAAAGGAGCTTGTCTGAATATCTTATTGTATCTGGAAGGTTCCTATTGTCGTTAATATATGGATATCGACATACCTATCTTCTTAATAAGGAAAAGTAGCGAATAATAATCAGGCTAATGATTGGTACTTCTATTCACAATTACAGTATGAAAAAAGTCGATTAATTACCGTTATTCAATGGACAATGAGAGAAGTAGCAATTTAAATGTTACCTGATAGATAGGTCGAGAAAAAAATTCTCTTTCATTGCTATATTAAATAAGAAGAGTAATGACTCGTTTAATTTGCATCCTCATGACTGCGTATTTAACTTCCTGTAAACTGAATTCTATTGAAGTGAACGATGGCAAATGTAGTAAGATACGTTAGAAGATCGGCAGTGTAGTACACAGAAGAGGAAGAGGATGCGGCATGCGCCAGTCGATCCTTTTGCGTGCTAAACATCTTCGGCGTCGATCGGGAAGTAGAGAAAACCGCGGCGAGCATTTTCCAGCTCTTCTTCGGGGAAACGAGCAGTGAAGAGCGGAGCGACGTGGGTTTTGCCATAAAGCGACGGAGATCATCCGTCTTTCGACGGGCGGACAGCCGACGCTTTCTCAGGGACCGGCGCGTATGTGCCGCACGCACCGCCGGTGCACACCTCTCATTCTCCTCCTCCTCCTCCTCCTCCTCCTCCTCCTCTTCCTCTTCTTCCTCTTCCTCCTGAACCGGCCTCCTTCTTCTCCCGGCGCGTCAACGGCGCGGCGAGACAAAAATCTTGGCCGATATTTCTCGTGGATGCGAGAGCGGCCGACAAGCGGCGATCGCGCGAGAATTCTTGCCGCGTTTTTCACCGGCGCAACCCGGCTCTCCGCGTTCAAGCTCAGAGAATATTTATGGCCCGGAGGCGGATCAACCGGAATGACTGCAATTCCTTGAAGAAATAGAATATTTGATACTTGACCTCAGACACGAGTTCGCCGAGTGCGAGCGCGCGCGCGCTCTCGCGCGAGCCCAGCTTCCCAATCGATGTAACTTTCCTTGCGGAGGGTTTGAATTCCAAGACCATCGCGGGAACCGAACATTGCAGTCATCGAGCGAATTAACCAGTATGTACGGATTTAGTTTTAATTGCCACTCCCGAGAATGAAAAGGCTATTTTGAATGACGGGTTTCCGCTGTTCCACTTCAGAGTTCAGACCCCCCCCCCCCCCCGATTGTAAAAAAAAGCCATTGGAATCACTTATCGAACTTTACAGAACATAAACTGATTATAAGTATTATTGTCTTTTATGTTTCCTGCCAAGTGACACGTGTCCAATTTAATAGCGCGGTTGTGATGCTTTTTTCAACTAGATGAAATAATAGAGTTCCGCGAACCAGCCAATAGGATCATTAAATCATATGTGTCCCGTTGCCGTTGTAATTGAGTAATGCCAATGGCAAGACTGCTGCTGTAGCCCGCATACGATCATACAAAGCGCGTCGAACCTTTATCGCCAAGCGTGGCAATAAAAATTAATCACTGACATAATCGTCTCCGTGGCGAGAATGGCAATGATTGCCTGCGAAGTACGGCCTCTCTTCACGCGCCCCATCCATGCATATGTATATGTATATATATATGCATGTGTGCCAATGTGAAGTGTGTCGGTCATGTAATGACTCAGGCGAAGTGCCGCTTTTCCGGTAGCAAGCTGCGTGATGTAGAAGACATCGGCTACCGTGTAATGCACGATTAATTATACACCCGGAAACCACTCGCTTCTACCATTCACCATTCCATTCTGACGTTCCTATATGCATAGTCCGATCCACCCAACCCATCGCATGTAACTAATAATAATCGTAGCAGCAATAAGTGCAAAACCTACAATCGGTTCCATCGACTTTCCCAGCAATATCTCTGTGTACGCGTATCGTTCTTCAGAAATGCATCCCTTTCTTTAAAAATTCCTAAGTAGAAAGTGTACAAGAGTCAGACAAACTTGAAAGAAACAAATATGTATAGAGCAGGTAAAATAACGAGTAAAGTAAAATGAATCTTGAGGAGTATTATTTTATATACTTGAATATGTTAAAGAATTAAAGATTCATCGTATAATTAATTGACACCAATAATCAGCCGTATCTAAAAGATTTTTTCGTTAAGGTGTCTGTTTTGCACCTAGGAGATATGATAATGCGGTAGGATAAAGGATTCTTGTTTAAAAGCGTCGAAGTAAATGTGAAAGAAACCGGATGATTGAAGAGGTGGCTCCCAATGGCGATTCAGCATCGTTATTGTCATTTCTCGTTGCATAATAATACCAGGCTTTGATTAATTAACGGCTTGATAGATTGTCCGGGCGGGAGGTGGCGCGCTACAGGAAATAATGAATCCGGCGATCCACTAACTAGGAGGATGAAGATGAATTATTATAACCGGAGGAAGAAGACGATGATAATGATGATGACGACGGTGAATGGTACTACGTATGCGCGCGGGCGATATGCCTCGCCAGCTGAAACTATCGGCATTGTATTCGAACCAGTGATTTTTTCTCCAAATTCAATCGCAATGCCAATTTCACCGGCGCACAATTGCAAAAGCTATTCGTGGATGCGAGGATGGCTACACAAATGTGAGAACGCTGGGGAAAAGGTATAAGCATTAATTCAGGACTATCGATGATGTATCGGAGAAATCATTGCCGCGCGCGTCTCAATTATAATTTGCCTGTCGAAAATAATACCTTATGAAGACTCCCATATACGCACATTCACCAATGATCGACGGCTACCTCTCTATAGACCAATGACTGCTTCACTATAATAACAGGTGACGTTGATTAAACCATCATGGACCAGACGATTTGATCCTATGGGTGGATTAAGTCGTTCTTTTATTGGGTAGCGAAGAAATAGTGGTGAAAAAGTTATTCAAGAAATACATGATATTTCTTTTCATAATATTAAACATCGGGATACCATCATTTTCGTAGTAGAAAAAATGGTAAAAAAAACCTTGAGATCACACATTATTCATACACAATGTGTTAATCAAGGAGTCGAAAGTAGGTGACCCATGAAATTGGTTTCTTGGTTCCTCACCAATTCGCCAGTGCAGTTATAGATCTTCCATGTCCGAAAGCATTACGGAACTAAATCATTTCCATACGACACTCTACGACTAATACGTGACATCTGCCAGGCGATAGTTGGCATTTAACGGGGCAGACAATAGAATGGCTTATACGTTTCAACGACCAACGTTTTCGTTAATAGTCGTTGACTCACAAATTTCAAAAGCAAACTTCTCGAAGCGCAATTGCGAGTGGTGCAAGTGTATTCTTGAACGCCTTTGTATACTCTGACCCAATGATTTAATGATGAACACAGCGTAGAACATGTCACACCTATCTACAACAGATCTCTAACAGGTCGAGGCTTGAGTCAATTGCACATCTGCTGCATTGATTTTAATTCATCTTCAAGGGAATTACCATGCACTTCCTTCATAGACAAAAATCAATACTACATTTGACTAATAAAAAATTATTCTTACAAACTTGAAATAACGTCAAATGCATTTGCAATCTCAGGTTCACTTTTCAATATAAATCTCTATATTTTATATAAATGATTCTTCAATAAATCACAGTTACTCCAACACCAATAACTATCAATAGACTTCAACTAGTACAATTCAATATTAATTCGTACTTACAATTTCTACCATGAACAATGTACGCAAAACAACACAAATACTCCCATCTGCTCAAACCGCATAAAGAAACTGTAACTATGTAACACAACGTATTGCCATGAACACTGGGTTGACAGTGGCACGGCTGTCAGACACGTCGAAAGTGGGAGATTTCAGGGAGCGCGAACACGTGTCAGAAACAGTGGCGGGTTGTGGTGCGCAATTTTCGGGGTAAAAAGGAGTCTGGCGTAAATGAGCGTTCACGAGGGGTGGCAATAAAGGAAAAGAAAGAAAGGGTTGAGGGAGAAGTTGGTGGGAGCAGTGTATTGTCCGGTGTAATTAGGCGCGGGTCGTTTGGAAGTGGTCGATCGCACGGAGGAACGCGGGTGCCCGGCTGCCGCGTTAATGGCCAGCATTGCGGGCTATCATTACGCTGTAATACGAACGTGTAATGCTTTGCTGGACCGATAGCATTCGTACTCTCGCACCTATGTACACTACCGTTCATAAGTCAACCAACAGCTAGCAAGTTTCAATAAATAAAGAACTAAGTCAGTAATAATGTAACAATTTTAATCTAACAATCTGTTATTATGGAATCGCATTCCTATTTTATGTACACTGTCATTCATAAGTCAACCAACACCTTGCAAGTTTCAATAAATAATGAACTAATTCTGTAATAATGTAAGAATTTTTATCTAACAGTCTGTTATTATGAAATCGCATTCCAATTTTATGTACACTGTCATTCGTAAGTCAATCAACACCTCGCAAGTATCAATAAATAAAGAGCTAATTTTTTAAATTAATAGTTGCCCAGCAGTTCGCCATCATAGAATGGAATAATGTCTGTCTGTCTCACGAAGGTATATCTCCAAATTAAGCACAATTTTCGACCTTACTTTTCATGGATGTCCAATAAAAAAATCTATATTCCGAATAGAACCATAATAAACATCTGCAATCTTAGACAAGTAGTTTACTAAAACTATATTACAACACGACAATTTTGTATTAAAATTCTGTTAAGGACAGTTTGACTGACACTTATTTTACTAAACACGACTAGTATTTATTTCGAGTAGTAAAATAAAAAATGGATGTATAAAATAATATCCGGACACTTATGTAGAGGAGTGTATGTGTTACACGCTTAGCTGGAAGCGAGAACGCGTAGCGTAAAAGCGTCGTTTCTGCTTGACGAGCGGCCACGGCGAGGAGACGTCCGTAACGAAAAAGAAGGATAACCACCGGCGCAAGAAGAGGACTGATACCGCTCGGCTCGAGACAACAACGCGCGTCGCTTGTACGCTTGTACGCTCGCACACCACCGACAAGTGGTGGAAATGAGCAGCGGGGATCTCGCGGTTCCAAGAAGCTTATATTGTCTTACCATTATCATTAGGATTGCGCTTGCTGCAAGGTTCATTGACCGCCCGCAAGAATCATCTCCTCCTTCCTGGTCGCTCGTTATGAAGAAACCGGCGTTACGTTACTGTATAAAAGATTTCGTAACTGCATAAGCTGATTCCACCCCGATATTGCATTAGGAAATCATTGATTTTCTCGATGGCTCAATGCACGTTTCAATCATTAAGGACCGGTTTCCTTCTTAATGGCTACGGAATAATGATGTGGACGGGATAAATGACGCTTTCAGTAGGTGGAAGAAAGTAAGAAAAAATGCTATAAAAATCTTTAGAACCTGATAATCGTACTATTAAGATATCGAATTGAACAGTACATTTACTGAAAGAGAATGCAAGTGAAATCCTTCGTTTACGCGATACTTGAACGTAACAGGTTAATTAAAACACAGCTGAGACAGTATTTAATTCGAAAGACTATAACATAAAATGACTGAAATAAAATCTAGCTAAAAAAAATAAATGGCGAAGTATAGACTTGATTGTTAAAAGGACTACGAATAGAAGATATACTAGAATCGGTTCTCCATTAGAAGAGAGGTTGGCGCATCAGGTGGCTGATGGACTGTTGGCTCGTTAAGGCCGAAAATACATTTGGTAGTGTTCCGCGAACATGCGCCCGACGTGGGCCGGCGAAATTACGGGCCCATTTACACGGCATTATCGTTCTCCCGCCAGTTACGAATCCTCGTCAGCCGTAATTACGTACGCTTCTTACTGCTCTTAATTGCCAAGGCTGCTGCGATAAAGGTGGTTGCGCCTAATGATAGGAGGTAATAGATTCGGTTGATCGGGAAGTTATCAGAGGTAAAATCGTCTACTTAAAGGTAGACGATGTTGTTTGGCGCGTTCCACCCCTGCTTTTCACTTGTGGCATTATCGCAGGTTGTCTGTGCATGGTGTCGTTATGGGTTCGATGTCACCCTGTTATCGGATCGGCTGGACCAATATCGTATTTCCGGCCGCCGGATCAAGACATTCCCGTTGCGATCTGTGTCGCCCGATTGCAATCTGGACCGAGGGTATGCGAGGAAACTGGTAGCCTCGAACGACCTCTTATCCAGCATCCAACCAGACCTTCGTCGAACGAGTTCACTCGATCGAAAGTCCCTGAGAACGCTTCTAGGAAGCACTGCAGTTCGTCTGCATGAAAGACGTGTTTTCCGTGCGAACATGCTGCGGTGATATCGTCGGGCTTTATGCTGCCTGACAAGAGTTTCGAAACACGGAAGTCCTTTTAATGCCAGGACCCTTTGACCTCCCCCGTTCATACTTTCAATTGTATTTTCACTACTTCATAGTCTAGCCAGAGCTTTCTGGGTGTTCGTACTTCGTGCACGCAGACCGATTTGCCTACTCGCATTAGCTATTGGATGTTCAATTTGCATGCATAGGAGTTTGTAGATGGAAGTGCTATTCAGTGAATACATACATTTGTTCGAACTTTCATAGAGTATTCTATAGGATATTTGTTTTTAAAGAACCTGTATTCCAACAATTTTCAGGTAATAATAATCATATCAGTGTTTCTTTTTTACTATGCTCCAACAGTAAATACTGCGAAATATCAGCAATACAGCTATTATTACGAATAAATGAGATTGAAAAAATCATACTAGACTGACAAGTGTTTGATCTGCATAGGATCGAGCTAATCACACTACTGGTATTCGATGATCACGGCAGTGATAATTACAGTAATCGATGACGCACGCATCATACCCAGAGAGCGTAGAGTGCGGCTTTGCACCTTTTGCGCGGCGCCCGATGCACAATCGCCGCGGAGGAAATTGCGAGGAGGCAGAAAATTGCGTGAAAAGAGGTAAAAATGAGGTTGGGCTAAATACAGGCGCGATTTGCGCTAACGTCCACCGTGGCGCGCGATTCCACGAATTCCGCGCCAGGTTCACGGCCTTCTTTTTTTCTCTCTCCTGCCAGCCGTATCCTGTACTCCCGCTTTTACGAGCAAGAACAGCCGGAGTGCTCGCGAGGCGGTTGCGTGTCTGCGAACTCGACGAAAAAGAAGGAAAACGGGAGAACGTCGGTGGTAGCGGGTGATACCACCCATTTCCGGCAGGCTTCGGACCTTCAGGCATCGGCCCCCGATTATGTCTGCCTTGCGTCGCGATTCCTTTACCTCGAAAATCCCTGTACTTTCCTCGCATGCTCCTCGTACACACCCTTGACATTTCTACGGCGTTGACTTGTTTGACACATTGAGGACCAACCACTGATTACCAAGGACCCAAAAGTAATACCAAGAACAGCTTAAGTGGCTCTCTCGCGTCGAATATTTTTTTCTGAAACTTTATTCCGTAAATGTATTCTTTATATTTTATTTTCATGAAGTTGTGATTTAATTGGAACGTTTAACTTTTTAAAATATAGTTTATAACCGAATTATGTTTTGATATTTATCAGGTACGATAGTTTAAGGGAAGAATCTTGATACGATATATGAGAATAAATTAAAAAGAGAGCTTGTCTACAATCTACTGTAACAGAGAAAAACTGTTTCCTAAAACCTCTCTCCGAGAAGACAGATAGTTGCAGCGCGCAGCACAATTTGACCCATGTCACCTTCCCACGTTCCCTCATCCGACATCCATCTCGGTTCTCGCAACCCTATATTCCTCTTCGGACGTTGCTTTTCCTGTTTTCGAAAGCGGTACTTTGTAGAACCCCATCCAACATACCACCATAACGCACTATCTTCAGATACATGCCTCCAAATGTTGCATCCGGGCGAGGACGCGTCTCTAGGATGATTATCTCGCGAAAGGAACAGGTAATAAGAGTAGATCTTTAAATGTGTTAGCATCGTATTTCAAATTTAGTAGAATACTTTTACATTCGCTATATATCCTCTAATTATACCGAATGTAGTCTATAACACATACATTCATATACATGTCTAACACAGATATCTCTCTAAAGATTAGAAATAGGAACATCTTAATCATTGACAGTGCCAACAGTTGAAAGAGTAAATATGAAAATAGTCCAAGTCAATGAGAAGTGATCAGTGCTTGGAGGAGTATACAGCCTTGCTCGCGGTGGTGGAGGTTGGGAGGCCGTCGGCAGCGCGAGAAATGAAACACACATTTATTCCCAGGAGCGTGTACACGGTGCGAGTGGTGTGCACTGATATCTGGGCCCGAGGGCGGTTACGCAAGGATAATAATTATCATCGGAGAGTAGCTGGAGAGTCGTGAGCGGCGTTGATCAAACGAGTCCGGCGGAGGAACGAGTCGTCGGGGCCCGGTCGGGCCGGGTCGGGCCCGAGGGGGGCGGTGGTGGGGATGCGACGCGGCGCGGCGCGGCGCTCCGGTGCCGAGGGGGGGAGAAGGTGCCGGAGGGGCGAGAGAGGGCCCAGGAGAGAAGAGCGAGGCCCAGCAGCAGCACCTGCCGCGCCAGGAGGCCCGGCCTCGGGGCCCTACGGGGCCCACCGAGGTCCCTGAGGTCGCGACACTACCATCGATTCGACTTTTCTTCTCTTCGGGACCTTTTGTCTCTCCGGCAGCCCGCACTTCGCGCCGTAACGGGCCCAACGGCCCCTTCTAATACACTCCAAACAAATGGTATGTGATTTATTCTTAGCCGCTACTTCTATCTCTATCCTCCTCAATTCCCACATCCCTCACCTTTCGGCCAGTGGGCATGCATCGCCTCGAACAACCCTGGATATTACAGGCTGCACTCGCCAACGCCACGTGCCCTTTCTAGCTGGAGTCAATGTCTTTCGGATTAATCATTTATTGGAGCCCAGACTTTTCTCTTTCTGGTATTGGCGATTTTAATGAACCACTGTTGGGTTAGTTGGCCGAGTGATTCCAACGCGTCAGTTACTACCGACTCCCTACATTGATGAGATAAAGATAATTTGATCAATTCTGACTTCCTCATTTCTAACAACCTTACTAATAATATAGGATCGTATTAATATTATTATTGCACATGATTGGAAAGGATCTTGGTACGTTGTACTATTAAACGAAAAACTTGATACAACAAAACGGAGTCTGATAATACCGTAGATCATCATTATCTCTTTAATGAATGGAAGCGTACATTGTAGCAAGAAATGTTTAATCCAAGAAAGTAGTTAAGCAGGGAAAGATTTCCGTGTTCCGAACAGGAGTCAGGCAGTCTGATTAGAGTGGTAATAGTGTAAGATAGGAAGGATCTAGGATGCGGCGGGGCAGCAGCGTGCGACTTTAATTCAGTAAAGTTGAGTCGAGGGACGAAAAGCAGCGGGGCTGGCGTAGGCAGATAATTGCTAATAGGCAGAGGGCGAAACGCGCGGTAGCCAGCATCCGCCACGTGGGAACATATCCTCTCCCGTCTCCAGATCGGCGTGTCCTTGGCCTTCCTGTCGAGCGGGGATGTGCGCTCGCGCACTCTCTCTCTCTCTCTCTCTCTCTCTCTGTCTCTGTGTCTGTGTCTCTCTGCGGCCGCTGGCAAGTCCGAAGAACCGACGCGGAGCTCCTTATCACTTGGAACTTGGATCCTGGCCACCGTCCGACGTGGAAGAACTCGTGTCCCGCTTCTCTACACAAGATTACTGAATGCGCCGACCGAATGCGCGATGACCGCGCGATTAGAAACCTCCGACATCGATGTCCCGCCGGCAATTAATGTCCACGCGCTCTCCGCTGCGAACTTATGAGAGACAGAGACTTTTTGCCCTTGGGATCCGCTTGGGAGGATGCTGTGCCTAGCAGTCTTCACAGACAACTTCTACACGGTTGTAGCATTGCTCTCGATGAAATTTAATGTCGACTCCTGATGCAGTGACTAATCAAGACTGAAAGAAGCCTGTAACCTCCTGGGAAGAGACATGATTTCCTCTTTAACCTGTATTCGATCTATTCGTTATTAAATTCTGCTTTTTAACATTACGGTTGATGAAGGATGTGTCAGGGTTGATTAATTTATTCCTCGTTATCTCTTTTTCCAGCTATTAAAGATACTTTGAAGATACAAATAGATTGTCTCTAAGAAGATAAAATATTTCGAAGCTGATAAGCGAATATAATTAATAGATAATCGGTGATCGTACAATGTTGTAGGAAGTTACAAGTGTATTATAATGTACCTACAAGGCGCCCTAATCAATTACGAAATGAATGCTACTATCATCCAACCATCTTACTGTGCTACTAGTCGGTTAAAACTACTAGCCTAATCTTGGGACACAGAATAATATATCAGCCAACATTGACAAGCCTAGATCTCCACGAAGGGAAACAGATAGTCGAAACAATGTGTTACGACAGGTACATGCAAAAGTTTTTTTTCAGCCACTCATTCGAGTGGCTTCTGAATTTAGCCACGTCGTCGGTGTTACTCTCCATATGCGGAGAGTTCTCAGATATCTTGGGCAGATATTAATGCGAAAGGAATAAGGAAACGATGTAATTATACGATACACCTGAGCGAATGAGGTTTGTGTAATAAAGGTGTACTGCTCGTGCAAAAGGGTGAGGTGCCAGGCAATACTGGTAGTCGGCCAAGCTGCGGTTCTGCTACGAATGTTCCTCATTTTTTTCTGAATTGATATCTTAATCGATCTGAAATGCACGCCACGATGAATTATTACACTGAATCAGAAGCTGTGCTTGATGTCAGTAAACAGAAACAGTCGATCCTTCCGATTAGAGTTGAGAGTGGGTAGAAAAAGATTTGAACACAACTAATTTAGATACGAAAAAATATCGAATGCATGTAATCATAAACCAATGTATTGCTAATTGAATTCCTTGTCGAACAAATTGCGAACAAGTTTATAAAACTGTTTAATAACTCTTGTACTATTGAATATAAACCAATTTGTGACTCCTAAACCATAAACTTGTACAAACATACCATAACAAAACATCATTTAAAGTTAAATACAGGCGAGAAAGAATGTCGCATGTTCTGCTCTTAATTTCCGCCCTCGGAGTCTCCAGTAAAAATGAAGCGAGGCATACGTACACATGTGGTACAGTTGACGTTACACGTCCCGTCTACGATCGATCAAGCGAGGAATACACCTGCGTGCCGGCACACGAAAAGGGCGTTGCGAAATCGCACGTGTCCCGTCACGATCCTCCTTTTCTCGAGCGCTCGTCCCTGCCAATTCGAGCCATCTGCGGTCGGACTTACCGCGCGATCCGAGACGTCATGAGAGTGAAACTGAATTAAGGAATCCCTATCAGATATGTGCGGTTTGAGATCACCAGATAAAACCTCCAGCACTTGCTCTCTGGGAGGATCGGCCGACTATATCTTCTTCTGCATGTGTCCTGTATTGCCAAGGCATTACAAGCGCGCAAGATACAGTTCTGTGTATTTAGTGCTGCGTAATGATCATTTATCGATATACCTGTTCACGTTCGTTGTGTTTGTTGTGTTGCTCTGCTCACATTATTATCCTGCCAGAGATACAATGTAATGTACGTGAATAATAAAATCGCATTTGATTTATCACTGCTATATTCCTCGGACTATTCTACCATATAAACTTTTCTCGCATGTAAAATTAGTACCATTAATATAATACAAACACATGCTTGAAAATGTCCATTTAACCACGTATTACATAAGTTAAATTAGTAAGGACCTACTACACGTGAATCAACAGAACTCTTTTCTATACACACTCGCCAAAATACATAGTGAATAAACACTACATTTGAAATAAACATTGACTTGAAATATACGACGTGAGATAATATCAAGACACAGCGATGTTAACTTTAGCAATGCAATAACCACTCAAAGATACTGCAATTTCTTACACGAGTATATTGATACTGGTTACGAGCTAGTGGACAAAGTATGCATGATGGCATTGGAAACTCGTATTGGTCCGACGATCATCGAGAACTACAATACAAGTGAATCGGTTGAGAAAAGGCGAGTGTACAATTGGCGAGCTACTAAAAGCGAGGATTGAGCAGGACTATGGTCCAGCGAGAAGTATACTAGTAAGTGGGCCCACGTAGGTGGGCATGTAGGAGCAGGAGTGTCGGGACGGCCGTATCTCTCTATCGACTGTTACGAGCTGGGGAATATCGGGGACTAGCGTTGGGGCCTGTGCAGGGGCGAGGTGTGGACAGGGCCCGATCTGCATGAGAATAGCACGAGCCCCCATAACGAGAGACCGTGTAACGCCCACGCGATCGCTCTGGTATCCGCACTTCGACGCGGGCCCCGCTGCTGAGCCCCTGATTCTGGGGCCCCTCCGCCCCTCCGCCGCACCGCGCTCCACTGCGCCACGTCCCACCACGCCGGGCCCAGAATCACTGGCCGCACCGCACTGCCACCAGGAAGAGCAATGATGAACAGCAGCCTCCGCCCAGGGTTCTACCGTCCGATCCATTCTAACGAACGCCAGGCCCTCGATTTATGCTCCCATTTATCAACCCCAGGATGAAAACGTGAGTAACGCGCCTGATAGTGTGCCGATCTTCTCAAGGGCTTCCTGATAGTACGAACTCTCATTTTATTCAATCATTTTACAGTCTCTAATTATGGTGAAAGATTTTGTTCGGAGTAGTTGTATGGTTTTTGAAGTCAATATGTTGTTTAGTCCAAAGATGATATACAAAGATATATCACCGGTGTTTTATTGTATATTAACATATGGGAGTATAGCCGAAAGTCGTTGGAAGATCATTCTAGATCGCAAAGTACCCCGGAAGTGTTACGAGCTTGTATCGATACACCATAGCCACTGGATCGAACCCGTAACAGCGCATAGTTCGCCGAGAATGCACGGAGGCGAGGACGTAAAACGAGCAATTTCGTGAACATCAGCACAGTCGAGTTGGCCCCAAAATTTATGTGACACCTGGCCGATGTAGAAAAGGAGAAGAGCGTTGTAATAGAGTCATAATAAGTTCTAGCTGTCGTAAGTGGCCCGTGAATTCTCTCTGGCGAGTACTTCCGGTAGCACGGACTTACTGGTAGACCAGCGTCCGACCATGCTAGAACCCGCCTACTGTACATGCTGAATCACCGGGATAACTCAGCAGCTCTCTTCGATCGGTTTTAAGCCGAGCTGGAACGATCATGTCTTGGCTTACCGATGTTACTCGATTATGACTTACATAACTTAGCCGCTAAATTGAGTGAGTCCAAGTTCCTCGATTTCCTGATGGTGTATCAGGGAAGCTCTCGACACCTACCTGAAAAGAGAATTTGTTCAATTAAAGTCTGATATAAATTTGGTTTAAAGTGCGAAAGAAATTAACTAAGAAGAATTCAGTATACTTAAGTTGTCTACGGTAGTCTTAATATATTCTCGAGCCACTTAGCTGCAAGTGGTAATTGAACTTCTTTTAACTAAAGTTAAGAAAAGTTCAAATAAACCATAGTTTAATCAAAAATACTGTCATATGATCTAGCGACTTAAGAAATTTTATTATCCAAGTGTAAGCGACATGTGGATTCGCTTCGTACAGGATGCCCGTAATTAGAATGTGCACCTTGCATCTCAACTTGATCCACTGAGCATGTTCTGTAATAAGTGCACTTGCTACTGGTCTCGTCCAATTCAACGAAAAGCTCAGAAACAAGTATCAAGTGGTATAAACTGTGTTAACTTCGGCGCCTGAGTTTAGCATCATCGCGATAACTAGTGAACGACGATAGCTAATGCGAGGTGCGCCGATATCGGCTACCGGAAAATAGGAATTCCTCGTACCTATCAACGACCTGCTCCTGTTCGACCACTTTGTACTTTTCAATTAGTTGGCTGCACGTTCTCGTTAACCAGCCGCGTAAGAGTAACTAGGTGTTTACTGAGCTACACTTCTACTGATTTAAAGGAACGCCCCGTCATAAATATAAGAATATTTATGGCCCTTGAAATAAATACACATATGGATAGAAAAAAAGAACATTTTTGAAGTGCATAATTTAGGATATCGAAAATGAAGTGTTGTAACCTCAAAAATATAAAAAAAGCAAAGTCTTACTTTGCATTGCAGAGTATAATTAATATTACCATTCATTACAAGAATGCGAATATTTATACACATATAAATTTCAATTTAAATATTTAATTTCGAACACAATGTACAATTAATTCTAGTAATATTCCAGATAATGGATCGTTGATGAAACAAGTATGCTTCATAAACTTCTGCAATCTGATCGTTGTAATGAACTATAATATTGCTTCCTGGAACAATCATCGGGGAAGATGACAGTGTTCCCAGTGAAAATGCTAAAAAAAGCCATGTAGTACATCTTTATCAATTAGCAGGGCCTTGCGACTGGTCATTCAAAAAGGAAGGTGTAGAAAGCTCGGGATCCTCTCTACCAGGAATCGTCATCGCCCTGTTTCGCGACCAGTTCCCGAGTGGCTGTGTATCAGCCTGGCCAGACAGAAGGAGAGCCAGAAAATTCCCAAGGGAAACCATCGGACCCACGAGAACGGGAATGCGATTTGATTCCTTTAGCAACAGGAATCAGGCCGGATTTTAATTCTCGAAAGCGCCTGCGCCACCTTCCACGGAAGGCTCGAGCTAGCCACTCTCCTGGCAAGGTAGCACTTCTCACGAGAAAACACTTGTTCGCTGCGAAAAAAGTCCCCCGACAATTGCCAGCATCGTCTATCGAACTTCTAACTATTGCTATTCAAGCAATCTGTCACTAGTTACATAAGAGTCATATTTGTAATATCTTGTTTACCAAACAGTACTCGTTATTCGATTTAAAAATAACCCTCTAAAAGGTTTGCCTTTACGATTTTTCCAAGATTTTCAATTAAATCTCAATTAAGGTCAAGTAAAAAAATAAATCAGTAATAACAAAGATACATACATTCTTAGTATAGAAGCTTTAAATATAGCAAACGCATGAGTCAGTACTCACAAGTACCACAAGTTACTCGATCACAATTGTAATTAGTTTTTATTTTTAATTCATTACAAAGAAGAACCAGACAAGTGGTTCGCCTGTTTCAGTTAATGATGGGCGAAGGTGTACAGGCTGTATAAAGGTTTCAAGGTAGCGATTGAGCTTTAGAGGCTAATTAATAGCAGCTTCCCACTGTTCCCAGAGACATGTCGTCGAGCCTTCCATGAATGAGGGGAATAGATCGGGAGGATTTCCGCAAAAACAGCCAGATATACGACTTCTTGAAATATCAGTTGAAGATCATGCGTTCGGTATGGTCAAAGGGAGAGTTCTCCTCTATTCTGCTGCCACTTCTTCGAGGAAGTCGACGGTACTCCCTTGTTGTCCAAGCTGTCCTCAAGTCCCCGGCTATGACTAAAACAGGCGAAGCCCGCTTGTCGACCGTATTCGTTTAATTACTGCTTTTGATCCGCACGCACTGTTTTTGTAAGTGCAATCGAGGGTTCCGTTCGCCTGTTATACCAAGTTAATATCAGTTTCGCTTTTAATACTGCTAATAAACACTGGATTGTTCGATCATTTAAGAAAGGCAACCGAAGATTTTATAATACAATAACATTAATGAAATAGTTCTTACATTTCGATGCAGAAATTAATTTATTTAAATTAAAGTATCTTTTCAAGGACTATGCGGTTTAAATTTAAGACGAATTATTCATTGGTATCATTAACAGACGAATGTTTATGGGAAAAACCTTTTGGGAATTGTATCTAAGCTCATTGGCGGGAAATACATTGTGGAATAGTTTTAATAACACGAGTAACTCTAACGAATAGTATCCTTTTTGCTTGGCAGTCGAGTAAGAAGGCGAACAACCGAGAAACAGGCGCCTCCAACTCGCTGCAGTCATCAAACTCTTCTCTCCTTTCTCTGCGGCATTCTCCAGTTTACTCCGTTGATCTTGATGAACCGCGGGTCTACGTGATCCTCGTTATCCCGTTGCCAGCGCTAAAAAGGCCAAGGAACAATCAACTCAGAAGCGAGGAAAAACCTCAAACGAATGCGTGGAAACGAAAGGATTAACTTGACTCCACTGGATTCTCTTACTCTGCGACCAAGTTATTGTTAACAGAGTCGTAACATCTGATGTATTACTTTTCCTTCACAATTTGATTTCTTTTAAAATATAAATATTACAACAGTCGTATTTAAATAAATTTTATCAATTCACATATAACTCCTTTGCAATATCTAAATTGCTGAATTACCAATAAAATGGAAGAGTTGTATTTAGGAACGATGATTCCAAGATATAATTAGCAAGAGTGGGAAATGTATAAGAGACGAATACTAAGTGGTCGTCCAGTGGAAAAGCTTGTTCGAACCTAATAAATGACAGGATGTATTAGACGAAGTAAACTTCTTTGGTTGAATGTGGCGGCGTCGATTGGTAGATCGATAAAAGGCGTGCGAGTGTCGGCAGAAGACTTATCTGAAATTGAAGGGAACCCGAAAACACGTTGTCGTGCCTACTTCAGTGAGTCAGTGGACGCGTCGGTCACCTTTCAGGCGCATCAATAAAATCCCGTGTCCTTTCGAGCAGCCGGATAAGAGAACGTGCCTTTCGGCGTCGAGGGACATCGTAAAAATTAGGAAAGACCCAACAGGGTATTCGATCGAACACGTCCAATGGGTTTGAAGCTTTTATTTATTTACGCAAGGGAGTGCATAGCGACGAGCAAGTAGATAAAGGTAGTCAGCGAGAGAAGCGAAGGCGAGAAGTTTAGTGCGCGCTCGAGGAGGAGATGATGAGGAGAGTGCGTTTCACTGCTGAGAGGAATCTGCCTCGGGCAGCACAAGGTGAATTTGTCGATAACATCCCACGCCTACTGCCTGCCGAATAATTAATCACCCGTTCTCGATGAGCTGACGTACCGTTACGCTCGAGATCGGCCCGGCCGGCCACTCGTTGCTCCCGTCGACCATCCTATGTTGATCTTCTAGCGGGTGAAAAACAATTTCGGCTACATAATGATCGCGCAACATCAAAGAGATAATGAATCCCCTGTGCTCTGCTGCTGGGATCGCTTATCACCTATGCTGGATCTTCAATCCTCGCTATCGTCGCACTCCACCGAAGTTAGTGGAAGCGCTGCACACTTGTTCCTTGGGATTAAAATCACTTCCATCCACCTGGCCCTTCATATTTTACTCATCACATCTTTTATATATGCTATTTCTTAAGTTAAAATCGAAATATTAAGTGGAACAACAGGTGGAAAAGTGAAGAAACCCACTTTAGGTTTATAGTTTCTGCTTTATTTAAATATTAATTCGGGAAAAATAATGACGATCATATAATTTTGTAGCAGTCACAGTTGCAGAATTTTATTTCATACCAAGATATATTTAAACTTTAAGTATTCGCTGCATTCCACAATTATATCCAATAAAGGCTTCTGACTCGAGGACTAACGAAGTGGAGATTTTGTAAGAAAGTATAATTGGGAGGATGGCAGTTGCGGTTGGTGTCGTGGGAGGAAGAATTTCTCAGAGTGAGAGGATCAGTAATGAAAGGGAGGAAGGGCTTTAATGCATCGAGAATTTCGTGGATCCTCTCAGGAGACTATAAAGTCCTGCATCCTACGGATCGTAACTCCGTAGAGCCGTAAGAACCGCGGTAACCCGATATCGCCGAATTTAACTGGGAATTTTTATGGGGCCGCTTAATGGCGTTTTAATTACGCGGCCTCACCGCCGCAACTGATTAAGCAGTAAATTCACGTATTCATAAAACACCGTGCTTTACGAACGCGCACCGCATACAGGACCTCTCAAAGTTTTAGTTTCAATGGACACTGGTTTATTCAATTGGTTAAACATCCGAAAAAATTCAATTTAAATAATTATTATAGTTAATTAAAGCCTTAACAAAAGAAGGCTATAAACCTAATTGAAATAACATGCGTAATTATGCATGAATTGATATAATTACATTTTTAATTACTTAATTTTTTATTTGTGTCATTTCTTTGAGTGTCATTATTATTTAACGTTATTAAGAAAGTTGGGGTTACTTGGGAGTCAAGAGAACTAAATCTATTCACTGTTTAATATAAGATCATCGCTAGGAGGTCATTCTTTTCGAGCAATCCTGTAGGAACCCCCGTGTCTCTGGCGATCGTGTCTTGGAGCGATTTTTATCGCGGCATCTTTTGCTACCATCGACCTTCTTCCTTTTATCGATGGAACCATATGAGATCTGCTCACGTCAGCGTCATTACGGCTCGAAAATGTCGCGAGCAATCATGCGATATCGTCTTCCTCGATTTTACGAGAAGAGAGGAGTGCGCGCACGAAGCAACTGGTACCGATAAACTGCAAAGATCCACTCAGGATCAATGCGCAATATTGTTTAAGCCGGTGATTACTGAGATCGTGATCAGTGTTAATCGTCGCGCTGACGATCAATGTCGCTGCCTGGCTGATGAAGACATCAAATATTAGCGGCACACCAATTGCCAAGTAAAATTAACGCCTGTTGCTAAAGACTGGTTTCGAGAAGATATGTTTCCTTTCCAATAAAGGAAGGCAGTTTCTCTGAGAACGGAAGACTTTTTATAACTCCTTTACCGTCATCCTTGCAATATCTGTTGTACCAGTTTGCACAGATAATAATTCTTTAGAGAGAACAGTTCGTTTTATGATCTATCAATATTGAAAATAATTCTTCACTAATCCCTAATTATTATATTCTATAACATAGTATATTCACTTATAGTACAATTCTGAATGTCCATAAAAGTGGTAGAGCACCGATCATTCACAATTGCAAATAGACTTTAATGACTCTCGAAGTGAAGACTGTCTACAATTTAGCAGAAGGTGGACTATAGATTCTGGCGTGGTCCAGGGAAGAGGGAGCTTGGCGAAGTGAAGAAGTCAGGCGAGAAGATAAAGAAGAGAGGTGAGACGAAAAAGGGAAGGACGGAGGAGGAAGATAAAGAGTGTAAGAGTGAAAGGGGGATGAGAGAGGTGTGTCCGAGCAAGGGCTACCTGGAGAACCACTCTCGGGCTCCAGCGAGTGCTATAGATTCCGGACCCTCCCCCGCCCGGTATCGCTTTAATTTTAAATTAAAATTCATGAACGGATTATTACCTTTTTGTCGGATCGACTTACACGCTTTTTCGGACCTACCTCGCCGAGAGGCAACTCTCTCTCTCTCTCTCTCGCCTCTACCCTCGAGCAGATCACCAGAGGACGTTTACTTAACAGCACTACCACTGCGCGTATATTTCCCTCGGTGAGTAATGTCGTCCGCAACTGCTATCTTACTCCTGATCTCTTTAAATCACCCCCGAGATCGCAACACATACGTCTTACACTCCACACTGGCAACTCTACGTACATGAGTGCAAAAGAAATTTGTCTAACACGTTCGGTTCATTTTACGAATTACCACATTCGTATAATTAAATTATACTGTAACTTCTAATTTCTGACCTAACAGAAGATTTACACATTTTTTGTGTGAGTAATATAAATAAATATATGGTGAAACTTAATGACACAATGACAGTTTCGCACCAAGGGTGTGCTATTCTTCGTACCGTATTTTTGCTAGCACTACAATCAAGAACTGTCCTAAAGATCATGGATATAGGAAGAGTTCCATGGGATGCTGGGAGTTATACCGCGAAGAATAGAATCGGAGAAAAAGCTAGACACACGTCTTCAGCTAGTAATGATGAGAGAGGTCGAAATTAAGTGGACGAGTGCCCTGTTAAAGCCAACTGCAATTACTTTTTTTTCGCGCGAGCGCGCGTGCGCACACGCGCTCTCTAACTGAGAGTGAAGGACGACACTTGGTTGCTAGCCTTGGTCTTCCGTGGTAACCCGAAATTATTATTCTTCCATCCGTGATGCTGGTCTCCGGCGATTCTTCGAATGCCAAGGACGCCACTAAAGCGAGCGAGCGCACTCCTCTTAACCGGCGTTTACGGAACCTAATATTATTGCGGACATTATCGGAATGGGCTTTTGACTGGCCGCAATTACTGGCATTGAACCAGCGAGCGAGCGAGCAACCGGGATGTCTGCTGTACTTGGAGATTGCTAGTTCTGAGCGTTGGTTCTAGGATTCTCATTCATCTCTAGAGTTTCCTCTTGGCGAGTACCTGACCAGTTAATGAGGAAAGGATTGGGCGCAGCCGTTCGCGGATACGACTCAAGCCCTTTTTTTCGCGCCTGCGATTACTATCATTATAATTTTCAAAGACCGTGCAGGGAAGAAAAGCTGACAGGTATACTTCTCCCCATCTGTTTTATTCTTTTTCGAGAATGCCGGCTGTTGTGACACTTGATTGACTCGCTGATGATCATAAAAAACACAGACTAGTTAACTATAGCATTATTTCATTAAAGATACTCTCATAAACTACTACACGCAAAGACTTACAATAAATAAATGATAAGATTCGCATAAATATCAGGAGTTTAGTTATGCATAAGTGTATCGAATTGGCGTGGAAAGTGCGCTCATTTCAGCCAGAGAGAACTGTGAACACTTACTTTCACGCTTAGGCAGTAAAAATCATGAGCAGTGATGAGCAGCTCTCGACAAAGGCTTTCGGGAATTCTATTAGTCCCGGTGAAGGAAGTAAATCTCGTTGTTGATGACTCACGAAGGGAGATCGTTGGTCAGAAGAGAAGGTTGTGTTCCCTTGGAAGGTTCACCTGGTCGGAGCGTACCGCGTCATTAATTAGGGGCGAGCTCGACTGGCCGCGTCCTACGGATTCATTTGGGCCTCCGTAATGAAACTCGAGCAACACACGCAATCTCGGCGAGCAACCTCAGTGGCCGGTGGCAGTGGCAGTGGTAGCTCTACCACTGTCCCTCGTAAATACCTTCTCGCAATATGCATTCCTACCACCTAACGCAACCTGCGAAATCATAAAAATAAAACCGCTTGATATTTTCCTACTCCGCATTCTCTCGCTTAAACAATTTATCGATCCACTTGTTCACTCGTTTAATCATGTGCTATCTATTCATCCATTTCGAAGATCAGTCCTTCTATTTCTTGCTTTATTCATTCAAGTATAAATTAAAACAGGAATTCAAGTCTTCTTGATCCAATTTCTAATTTGTACTTTACAATACCAGTTTATAAAAATTATATTTTCTCACGACTTGTATGTGTTTATTTTTTTATCGCATAGAAACTTAGTTAGCGAATTGAACCGTTGGCAAATGCTCAGAGATTATATCTGAACGGACTCACATCTTGATTTTCCACCTACCTTTCTCTTGTCTGAAAGTGAAGTCTGGCGGACGTCGTTTACTTGGCTTACTAGAAAAATGGCTAACTCGCGGTAAGAGTTTAAGCCTCTTTCCCGGGCCTACGCGGGATTACAGCAAACCTACGTACGCCCATTGTTTCTGAAGGTGGTTGGTCAAAAAATCACGAGGATAAATCGTTAGCCGAGTGCGTAACGCGAGAGTATCTGGCAGTGGTGGGTGCTGCTTGAAAGACAGTTATGTATTTCGAATATGCGTCGTGCATGAACAAAGAGTGGGACCTTCGGAAAACTCGTTTCATTTAGTGGATACTCAAGAGAATATATGCAGCTGCTAATGTACTAACTCAAGAGAATTATCCAGAGATACCAAATCGGGAACTTTACAACGTTTGATATTAACTACCAACGTGGGTGAGACTCAATAACGACAACATCTGACGAAATGAATGAAGTTGTACTTTGTCTTCTTTTTAGCATCTTTAATTTTTAACAACAATTCCTTCCAATATGTAAATAAATTAAGTTAGTTAATACATGTATTAGAGACTCGTACATACTATCTGTCGAGACGAAAACTGAAATATGTTCGATCCTCTGGGTTGAAGATATTTCAATAAAAGAAAGAAAACCATAAAGACACGGGGTTCGAGAGCAAGGACTGAGAATATTCTCTCGTTTTGGATTTTATTGGTTCGGCAATTTAACGGGCAAGCGTATAAAGAAGACTGTAAAGCTTCCGAGGCCGACATAAAGTTGGTGCGTGCTGTAGGCGTGCGTAACGCAGCGTAACGCACCCTACGTAAGTACTTAGTGCGGAGGGAGGCGAAAGGCGACCGGGCATTTTCAGATAATGAGTGCCACTTAAGGCCGCGTGGGTGGTTGAAAATGGTCCGAGAGCGAGTGGACGATTGGCTCCATCGAGCGCCTCGTAATTCGAACTCCGGTCAGGTGCGCTGCCGCGCCGCGCCGCGCCGCGCCGCGCCGGCTCGATTACCTTAATTCTCGAAACTCGTTCTACCACGAGATCTACAGGGCTCCCGGGAGAGAACAGCATTACCTGCCCTTCGGAGGCTGCCCTCGATATCCTATCTTTCGCGTCAGCCTACACATCACTTTGATCATACACCTACATTCATCGTTCTACCTGACACACCTCAATATGTAACAATATCTTATCACCATGATCCTATATTTCACAACGAATTTTCCTAGAAATTCCAAATAGCTTTAATATTAGATTATATTAAGTTCTATTAAAATAAAAATACATTGTTTTTGTAATTCTTATTCTAATTACCAGTACTTATACTGTCAGTGTTACACGAATCGACAAGTTAAAGAGGATTATTTTCCGAAAAAAGGATCGAATGGAAAGCATGGTGCAACTAGCTAAACGACAGAAATGGGGCTGTGGTTTGTTCTGGCGGCGACATTAACAGCAGAATAAATCGAGCAGTGAGAAATAAGTCCGGCAAGGTTGCTCTCTCGACAGCGAATTAATCGAGCGGAGTATGAGGCGAAGGAAGGCGAGGCGGAGATGCAACTCGCTCCGGCGGGGCAGGCAGCCTAGAGAGAGCTTGTTAAAACTTTAGTTAATCACGGCGCGGACATCGGTCACACGTTGTCGTACTTAATTCCCGATGTGCCGTTGCACATCCAGCACTCAGCCTATCGCGGTCCGACCAGCGAGGTCCAACGAAGATTGTGTGTCTCCTCTCCCGCTCGGGCCGAGCGAGACTCTTGTCCGGAGGTGAGCTCCCTCCCCTCCCCCCCAGCTTCCCACATAGATGTATCTCGGTCTTCGTATCGCGCAGCTGAAAACTCAATTACAGCTTAATGAATTGGCAGGCTCGTCGAGCGAGTCGAAGAGCGCGGGAGGAAGCAAGAGTGAGAGAAGGAAGACGGGGGGACAAGGTAACAGTGTGTTCGAAAGATCGAAGCAGAAGAGAAAGAGAGAAAGAACGAAAGAACGAAAGAAAGAGTGAGAAGGTAAAAGAGAAGAGTATTGTGAGAAGGAAGAGTCCGGTAACAAGGCGGACGAGTCGAGGCACAGGCACAGGCACAGGCACAGGCACAGGCACAGGCACAGGCACAAGCTGGCTCCGATGTGTACGAGCCTATCGCGTATCAGAAGATACCTGATTCGAGATAGGTCCGATCGCAGAATCGATTTTCCCTTGGCGGCTCCAAGAGAGGGAGCGCGCCGCTCGGTATCGATCACACGCGATCATCGCCTCCGCCGTAACACACACAGAGGGGCTGATCGATCAGCGAATATATCGGGGCGCAAACTCGCCGCGATCCTTCATTTCCACTACGAAACGAGCTGCGCGGCAAACGTCGACAGCGAAGGGGAGCGGAGATCGCGCGACGATCGTATCGGCATCGTTCTTCCCGGCGAGGAACGTATGTACATTGTCAAACGTGCCTGCGGATCACTTGCTTCGCTCGATCTTGCCCGACCCGCATTTTAGGATTGATAAGCACGGCTGCCGAGACTCTCATCCAAAAGGAACGGGTTTCACCCGATCAAGCTGAGACCACTGGACCACTTTGATCGGTCATCTCGATCGCCGCTTCATACTTTGCGACTCGAGAGATACTCATCCGTCCAAAGTATCGGCCCAAATCGAACTGATCTCATGAAATGTCTGTGTTGTTTGGACAGTATTTGACTCTTTCTTTCCAGGTTAATCTCGTCCGTTTGAAATTGATTGATTGACTTTAATAACTAGACACTAAGTAAGTTACTTGTTATTTGTAAAATAAATATTGTAGTAATGTTCGTAAATGTTATAATTTAATGTAGTGTGGAACTTAGAAAAATTAAACTTCTTATTATAATCAAATATCTTGAATAAAATGAATCATAATTCTATTTCTTCGTATGATTTATTGTATTTAAGAGAAAAATGTTATAAAATAAAGGGACTCGCATATAAAATGGTGTAGAAAACAAAAAGAAATGTTGATCTGACATAATGAATGACAGGTCTACGTATAAATGGAGAGAAAGAAGTTCAGGACAGAGATTTGTACGAGAGTATAAGAGATGCTTCACTGCGGAAACATGAATGCAAGGACAGAGCATATTCGACCAATCACTATCGTGAAAAGAAGATCACGAGGGAACGTCTCTATCAACATTACTGATCTTGATCGACCAAATCTCGATATAGTCAGTCAATGCGCTTATTATCAGCTGTTAAAGCGGCTCGCTTTTGACTTTTTTCGCACAGCCACTTTTGCAGGCCGTGATAATAATGTGGCCGTGAAACTTTGCGCCTCCTTAAACTCTCGTAGTTTCCGGTACGAGCACTCCCGCCGAAATTGCCGGTAAGTGCGCGCCAGAAAAACGGCACTCGAAATAAAAGTTACAGCGTGTGTGAGATGAAAGGGATGCGCACTGCTGGCTTCCATCTCGCTACAGGGCATTGCCTTCTTCATGCGCTTCCTGTTGCGTTGTACTCCGCTGCAAGCAGTTCCTTCACCGACCTAGTGAAATTAAATTTTATATCTCGAGACTCTTTAACGAAGCTGCCCCAGCTGGAAGCTGGAAACGCCTCGATCAGAAATCGAAATCTGTCCGATCTTAATTCGAGATAACCTGTATCTTACACCTCCTTCAAATTGCTACTGTAAATCCGACACGATCGCATCTAAGTTAATCCACTTGAGGCAATTTAAAATATTTCAAACAAAGAAACTATATGCAAAACACTATTTTTCATCAAAAAATCTTCCAAACTTTACCAATAGGATTTTGATTTCGTATTTCTCTTTCGTTCCATCACTTACTATTCCATTCTTTCCTTCGTACATTTTTCGTTTCAACAGTTCAGTGTGAAGAAAAGATTGAAATATGGAAAACTTGACGAAGGGAAAGTTTTGCAGATGTAATGTTCGCGCAACTTTCGTTCTCTCGAAAGTCAGAGAAATACGCCGGAAAGTGATATGTCAAGGACGATAGCGGTTCCTTAGTAAACACATGCATGCCATAGCCAGCATAGCCTGTCGCTGAGACTGGGCGATTGCGTGGGCGTCTACCGATAGAGTCTACACGCTTCCCGGCATGTGCGAGCCGGAGCTCGCGGTCGCTCGACTTTTTCGATTAGCCCCGATCTTTCCTTTTTTATTTCCTCCCCCAACACACACACACACACACACACACACACACACGTACTTATTCCAGCGTGGGTGGAGCCAGCGCATCTTCGAGGGCCGAGAACCGAATTTTAATAGGACGTGTACCTTCGAGATCGGTCACCAACCTCATTTCCATTCAGTTCTTCTTCGACCGAATGATCAGCTGGACCTCAATGAATATGGAACTAGTACAGATCAGTTAGAGTGACCCTTTTTAATACTAGAATGACATCAAATTTTGTAATATAATAATTCAAGACTCGTTTTTTGATATCGCAAAAGTTCTTAAAGCGTTTTTGTCAGGATTTAGGAATTTCGAAGATTTGTACATATTTCTGTCAGGTATTTATATTGTACACTTGCTGGAGGATAGAATCATTCTGTTCCTTTTCTTGATTGTTCTCAGTTCACAGAATCATCACGTGCTGGACTGAATATCAGTCACATTTATGCGTCTACTTAGTGAATGAGCACGTATGTGGTGCGCGCGTGCTTGAGGCACGTGGGTGAGTTTCCTCTCGAAAGCACCCACACCCACACATCACGCTCTCACCATGCATCTCGAATGCCAATAAATATCAATGAACTCCTCCGTCATGAACCTGCGATTGCCAAATACTTCCACTCCACGATATGTTAATTCAGTAACCCAACTCACTTGAGAATTATTGAAATCTAATGCTGAAACTTTCAGTAATTTATCTTTTTAAGCAACATCGAAAAATAGAACGTTTTCTTCGCGTGTATATTTTTCATTCATTTCTGTTATTGTTGCATTGCTATTTACAAAATGGTGCTGATTGCAAGAGCTATTTTTCACGATCGATCGGTCCCGGTGAGTGAAATTAAAATCATTTCTTAATTGCTCGGGGTCGCCGCACTCCGGCCGAGCTTCGGGCGTGGGAATTATTCGATGAATATTAATCGCTGTTTAATATGGATGATATTATATACATACATACATGCATGCCACTGGGACACTGGCTGTGCCAGTGCACCATCTCTGACTGAAATAAGACAAGAGCGATGGGAAAGAAATAGTTTTGCTGTTTAAACAAGTGGCTTTGCTTTTAGATTATTTAATAAGAAATTCTACTTACGGATGGACACATTAATAATACAAACTTCGAAGAGATAAATGAGCCGTTTATTTTGAAAGTGACCTAAGTCCATTTATATTGAAATATTAAAAACAAACGTATATATTTATTTGTAATTTTATTAAAACGCAAATTCTTTAATATCTTAATTGAAATTTAAATAGACGTAGCTCACTTCTAAAATAAGCGGCTCAAATATTCTATAATAGACTTACAATTATCTAACCCTTATTTTCTAAAACTTCTATTCCCACTTTATCAAAATATCCAATTGCATTTTTATAAACGTTTCGCTAGCACCTAAAACATTCCTCACTAATGAATCACACACGATGCAAGTATTATAAGAACTTCCAATAAATATTTGTCTTTCTTATCAAGCTTATCACAATTTATCATAAATCTTTACTCTAGAATAACATGAAGCAAAGATTTCGCAGCAAAACGATTGGTACAAGCAGTGCTATACACAGAAATCGATTGACTTATAGGAGCACACGTGGTATTCGAAAGTAGGTGATAAGGAGGACGTGCAAAGCATAAAATAAGGAAGTGTGGGAAGCGGCAAAAGTGGATCGGTGGGCCTGGGATTCCGAAGCGGGCGACAATGGAGCCGTAGAAATAGTCGGGTGTATGCCGAAGGGTTGAATGTGTCGCAAGGAAAGAACGACAATGCCTGTGCGCTTTTATGCGTCTTGCGTTGGCGATTCTCTTGTTCGCATAAACTGCGCCGCAGCTGATAGGCCTCGATGCCCGAACCCCCGATTAAAACCATCGATCGATCTACTAACACACACTCCGATCACCTTGTGTCTGTGCGCGCAATCCTCCCATGTGTTTCACTGCATTGAAGTACTCGACTCTTAAACTGAAAGCCCTTTCGATTACTGCGCCGTCGTTCGCTTTACTTGTCCGTGTAAATCTAACGTATAAACAGTATCAGTCGCGGTTGCTATCGGGTTTCCAAGTTTGAGTATTTTCATTCATTGTTCTTGAAATGCTCTTATTATCACTGTCGATATTTAATTTATTTAATATATAATATTAATCTTTATCAAATCTGCATTGCTGAATTAAGTGATTAAGAATGAAAGTGTAAATAGTTTATTAAGTCGTGGAATAGAAAAACATAAAGTGGCTGAAATGTTAAGACTTTAATAGAATGATTAAGTACTAATATGATAATGAGCAAAGTAAAAATATAATAATGAATAAAATGGGCTTATTACTGAAACGGATGAAACAGTCGATGATCGAATCAGCTTTTGAGAGGGCAGAGGTTTGTAATTGGGCGGGAATGGCGTTGCTCTCGGCGAGGGCCGGCCGGATTTATGCGGACCAAAGTGCGCGCGCGGCCAGTCGCCTTTATCGCCGGGACGTTCAGGTTTTCAGGGTTGTCGAATCGCTTTCGGTTATCTAAATTGCATCGGAATCGATGTCGGTGCCCACGGTTTCCGCCGCGGCGTCATAAACCAACACCTGTTGATAGCGCCGCCCGTGCGCGGGGTGGTCTCGCAATACACGCTGTTTCTTCCCCTCGTTCTCTCTCCCATCTCCAGCCACTCGAGAAAAATGTGGAAGGCCCTGCACTTGCGAAACAATAGTCGCACTCACTTTCACAGTCGGAGGTGACGAGTTCCATGATATTTTCACCCTCACGAAATTTTAACACAATGCTGTATATTTGATTGCATTGAAATTTACTGCAATAAAAATAGCTAATCACCTGTTTATTTTTATTATTATTTTTCCAAAGGTAGAAAAAAGATTAAATCACTAGCTATGACAAGTCTATTAATAATCCATAGAAAGAAAGTAAATTTCCGTTGAAGTTGATTTAATTCTGTATTAAAATCAGAATACAACTCGTGCAGATCCTTTTGTTTCCGTAGAACCTTTCCTCGTTCTCCCACACCAGAAACATCATCAATAGGAAATGTAAATTCCGTCTCGCGTACCATTTATTACCGCGGCAAACGTGGGCGTGCAACGTTCTCCTTATTATCTGAGAGGAAAAGGCTTCCTCGAAGTGTCGGTGAAGGCGTACGTACTCGCATTTTGCGTGCCAAGAGAAAAGCACCGGGGAGTTTGCAGCTACGTTCCGGGGCGTGTTGGGTGCGCCAGTCGACTTCCCTCCCGGAATATTTCATCGTGTGATTAACGCTCAGGCTCTAATCACTCACACACACTGGCGTTCGTTCCATCCTAGCGCACGGAATAGCAGGAGCGCAGTTAGCGTAGAATCAGCCACAAGCCGAGTTGAAGGAGCGCGGTGCGCAATAGCACTTGTCGCGCCATGATAATCTGACACTGAATAATGAACTGAGAATAATTACAGCCGAGTGAAAGAGGCGCGCGGTCGAAGAGTCGGAAGAGTGTGCGCGGACCGGTGCGAGAGATATACGATGCTGATGTTGCGGAGCGTGAAGAGTGTTGTGGGTGAACCTTCAGAGTTGGGGTCAGCGCGCGGCCTTCCAAGGTAACGAAGAAGAAACCGAAGCCGACAACGTGTTAGTAAATACTGAGCCGCTTACGTGCGGGTACATCTGCTTACCGATCCTCAGGCTATGTTACAGCTGCGAGAGCATCCTTTGCATACTAGAATGTGTACAGAAGCTCGATGAAAACATACCCTTTTCATTCTAGTTCACTGTGATGAGTTGTATGCGAACTAACGGGTTCTAATGACCCGATGTATTGCCTTTAGTCAATATCGAAGCGAGTTTATTGACATCGAGTGTCAATACTACCAAGTCGTGTTATAATGGAGCATCAATCGTACTTAATTGCTCATTAATCATTACATGGATTATTAATAAATGACAAAGATAGACGTTATGTAGTTAAAAGGGTAATAGGAAAGTAAGAAGATGACATCATTTAGAACAGAAATGTTTGAAAATGATTAGCAAACTCGAAAAGGGAAGCGTCGATCAATGTAATCTAAGATACACATGTTCATCGAAACCCTACAAGACAAAGACAAAGTGAGGCAATCCCAGCACATCATTAATTTCCTCTATTAATGACTTCAATCAACCAGGAGTACTAGTAGATTTATACTAGATCGTCGAGTGAGGACTCAATTTTCTCCTCGATTACAAGCAATCCACAGTATCATTGGCTCATCAAGCCGACGCCTGAGAGTGCGATCAGATGGCGGCAAATAGTAATCATCGAATCCGTCAAGATCCCGATAACTTCTAGTTGATGTCTTCAAGAACCAACTATAATCAACATTATAATTAATAAATTATAATACAAATTTCATGGATGCTTCTCGATCATTATCAATAAACGTGCGGAATGAGTGACTGTTGGACAGCTGGGTAGTTCAGGGTCATCATCGATAAATCGTTGTTGGAAACGCGGGAGCCGATCGTCGTTGAAGGCGATGCTTCGGGAGAAAGAGAAAGAGAGAGAGAGAGAGAGAGAGAGAGAGAGAGAGAGAGAGAGAGAGAATGTAGGATAATCTTAGCTCGAAGGGGTGTCGAATGCAAGGTACGATCATCTCGGGGTGCACATTTCTCTCCTCTCGCAGAAGGGAACGACCTCCTCCTTGCCCTCCTGTCTTCAGCTGCCAACCTTTCCCACAGTTCTCCCACCCCTCTTCCACCCCTCTTCCACCCCTCTGACGAAGGGGTGACCGTTGTTTTCGATCGGGATGAATTTTGTCCGCGTACTCCTCTTCGCCGCCCCGAAACCACTCACCCTCTTCTCCCACCCTGGAAAGAGGGTGCATTGTCGGATTTTACGAGGTCCGCGATTTATCGAGGACGAGCCGTAAAGTTCCGTGCGGTGTGTTCTTACGTACCACGTCCGGTTTCTCGTCCGGACCAACCCTCCAAGGGAACAAGCTGGAAAACTACAGGATCCTCCGTGCGCAGAGTTCCATATGCGATTCACTCTGTTCACTACATTTAAAAGGACACATAAAAGTGTTTGTATATGCTTTGCAAGAGTGCAAATGTGGTAAAATTCCACCCTCGTGTTTTGTAGGGTATTTTTTAATTTTCATTTTCCAAGCATGTGAAGCCTGATTTTCAGGGTTTCAAATTATAAAAGGGTTGCTTTCAAGATGCACTGGAGAAAATCGGAATAAACGAGAAGGGATTATCGGAAATGTAATATTAATATTAAGATTTCCTTAGTAAATTTGAGTATTCATATTACTATTATGCAGAATGGCATATTATTAGCGCGAGGTATTGCGGGACAGCTGAACTCAAGAATCATGTGACTACGTCTTTAGACTTAGATTGTACAGCATCTGCTGTCAGATGTTCTTTCTTACTCGGACATCTGCTCCCCGTGACGTAACTATTCAAGCTACGACTAACGGGGTTCCTTAGCAGTGACGTCACACGTGAATAGGAAACGTAGCCAGAATCTTTCCTTCAAGAACTACCCTAATACTACAGGACTTTACCACCCCCTTAATCTCAATGATCCCTTAACAATATTTTTCATATATATGAATTATTTCTCCTATCTTATTATTATAATTTATTCGATTACTTGATTATGAATTCCATCAAAAGCAAGTCTAACATCGCAAGATTTTTTTATCCCTAATCTCATTGATCTATTTATATTAATTTTCACGTACATGAATTATTTCTCTTATCAAGGACGTTTTATTAATATAATTCATTTGATCATTTGATTCTAAAGATTAAAAAGTATGGACAGAAGTGTAGTGTCGTCCGGCAGGCAGCATATTACGCCCATTGCCGGTTCGAGTGCGCAGATCGTCACCATGGCGCAAGAAAGCCGTGAATGTTTGCACGTTCGAGCGTTCGTACGAAGGAGAATGCCGTTCGGCGAAGAGAGGAAGAAATCCCTTAAGGAAGAAACTGGGAAGCAATGGATCGGCGAACGCGGCGATCCTTCGAGGGCTCGTGTAAGTTATGTTAGAATCAAAGGCTGCCGCTGCTAGGATGATAGCGCGGCCACCCGCTTTTTCACAGTGACGAATTGATACATTTGTCTGTCGCTAACAGTAGACCACATTAATTTGAATCTTTCGATTAAGAAACAAGTTTTGGCAGCCTTCTTTATTTACAAGGTGCGCGCCTTTTGACCATTTCTGTCCGGACATGTTTATGAATTCGTAAGAATTATCTTTATGCCGTATAAAGTTGGAAGGAACAGGTGAAGTGTGGGTGTGCGTGGGTGTTTGTCCTCTCTCTTATGACACACTCTCCCACACCTTTCCCCAGTATCGATAAATATTTCTATCGAGGATAGTGAAAGCTAGACATCCACGATTTCAGAGAGTATACTTTACAAATGAAAACTATGATGCCCTCTCTGACTCTTAAAACTTCAATTTGTATCCTGGACCACACCACGCCGCAATTTTCATGGAATAAACGATATCTCAGTTGGAGAAGGTCAAACCGCAGACTTAGTCTGCGGTGAAAGATAAAAAACTGTTGGATAAAGTTAGACTAGAAGAATCGAAGATATAGTAGATGTTTTACCGAAAGAAAGGCAGGCTTGTTTGAATAATGCAGGTCTCCAAAACATTGAATATTGATGTCGAATGTGTGTCTACCGCAAAAGAGATGCGAAAGAAGCGCGAGCGATTCGAAGATAAGCGAAATAACAAGGATGCTGTGTGGCTGAAGGAAGAGGAGGAGACCTTCGACGAGGGTGGATGTATTTGCCAAGGTCCAAAGGAGATCAAGTGGGCGTTTACGACGAGCATTTGTGTTTTTCCGTGCGCGCGAACGCCTCATACGAACGAGCTGACTGCTCGTTAATGCGCGTGCACACGCCGCTACATAATACGCCATCAGTGCCGGGCTAATAGTTGTTTCGCACCGACGACAACCTCATGAAACCTCTCCGCTCCGCCGTGCGCGCGTGCGCGCGCCCCTTCTCGGCGTACATCTACGTCTACCACTCTCGGCGTTCTTGCCAGAGAGAGTGTCTTTAAGAGATCCGCCCACGAGAGGATCGCTGATGATTCATGCGCACACCTCGCTCCGATGAGAGTTGACACTCCTGAAATATCATGGAATTATTCCCTCGCAACCGCAATGGCTTTTCCATCGAAACGGAAGTATCTCTCGAGCGTTGACACACTAAATACAGCCTTTCTAAGTCATTCGCTTACCCTGCATTTATACAAGCTCCACGATACATCGAGTCAATTATTAATCAATGAATACCACGATATTTATCATACTACGATTATAAAAGGCGTTCGAAACTGCCATGCAAGGTTGCTCGGCAACTCTAGGAAATGTCGAGGAGTGAAAAAGGCAGTATAAGTTCTCAGAGATGAAACTTGACGAAGGAAGAAGGTGCATAGAAAGATCTAGTGGAATGCGAGACTCGTAACTTGTAAATAAAATAAAGAAAGTTGAAAATATATTGAAACGAATGTGCTGGCAGGTTGATCCACTGCGTTCGAGTTAACAAGATCGCTCTTGGTACATTCTCCAATAATAACCGCCAGAAATGTTAATGAAGCAGTCCCGATAAAATCGGGAGTGGCACGCGCAGCTGTTTCATTACTCCCAGTGACTAGATCCCTTCGAGTGGCGCAAGTTCGACTGGAGTGAGTGGTGCACCGCACCGCACCGCACCGCACCGCACCGCACCGCACCGCACCGCACCGCACCGAGCAAGATGTCGCAGCCCAGGAAAGGAAGACTATAATCCGGTGCTATTCAGTTATCTCGAGAATTGGCTGGAATATCAAGGTTTTACACGGTGCTATCTTAATCCAGCGGATAGCAGTCGGATCGGATCCCATTACAGTAAACTATTTAGCCATCAGTACACACGAGGAGGGTCATTCCGATATGAAGTTGGCCCGACGACGGGTTGACTGGACGCGTTCATAGGCGCTTGAGTGTCATCAATTGGCACGTGGAGCCGTGTAACTCTCGTTGTAACGAGGCGCGTTACTACGTCGTAACGCGAGAGTAATGGCAACTGTTACTAGAACAATGGTGCTGGCCGGGGCGACGAGTAACGCCGCACGGACACCTTTCCTCCGTGGGCAAACACGCGCTTCTTTTTCTCTCTTTCTCCGACCTCTCTTTCTCTCTCCATGTCTCTCTTCTCGTTCTGCTGTTGGGATGCTGGTGCTGGTGTGGCGAATGCACCATTGTGTCTCCGCGGTGTCGGCCACCCACGTGAACGTCTCTTAAGGTACCGCCGCCGAGCCCTTCTTGGCTCGTGCCCTCCTTTAATCTCTATCTCGGGGACGATTGACACCGCATGTAAATAAGCCGCTGGCTTTCCAGACTCGATTGAACCCGACTGCTCCCTGCGCCAACTCCATACAACCTACTCTCGTCAAGATATCACTAATATTCTTCACAATTAATCTCACACTGCTTTCAATATAGAAATTCCGGAGACTACAATTTCTATAAACATATTAATTCTTACATGCAAAGATTCTATATTTAATTTCGACTTGATTTAATATACAATTTTTTTATAACAAATCTATAATTTTTTGGTAAATGAATGCAGTGTAGATGAGATAAAATAAAGAGTGATTATGGGAGTGTGACAGAGGGACTGCTTGTGGCAATGCGTGTCGTCGACCCTCGGATGCTCGAAGGGGTCCAGGTGTTCTTCCTGAAGAATCTTGGGGCGACAGGCGTGTGATGGATATTCGCGATCACGTGAAGGTGCGTGGAGAACCGAGCGAGATTTCCCAGCAGCCCTCTCTCCTTTGTCGCAAGGTGGGGTAATGAAGCACCCTACGTAACGAGGGTGTGCACTAAGGAAAAAAGGTGGGCTGCCGATGGTAGACTCACTTGCATTCCCACACGAGCCTCGCTCTCTCGCCCTTTCGAGTATGTCGGGGGTAGCGTCACATACCCCACGTGGGAGTGCATGCTTGAAAAATTTCAGCACAATACTCGTTCCCCCACGAGCGGCTTCAAGCCCCAAAGAAATATCATTGTCCTCGAAGCGGCCCCGAGCGCCCGCGCGCACGTAACGCGTGCAGTTATGCATTGTTTGAGAGTGAAAAGTTGAATTCCTTTAACTTTAACGATCCACCCGGTCCCACTGCTCCGAGACTGACAGTTTGTCCAATTCTTCCGAGGAATACCTATGTCGACTCTAATTATACTACTCTAAGTACATTATCATGTACGTATTGTACTACATTAAAAAAAAGAATTAATTATTCAGGGTATTTATAAGTACACGAAATCTCCATTTGTATAATTGACTTCTGGCTTCAACAATGTGGTTTCTAGAAACAATTCAAAGAATTTAGTTGGAAACTTGTATTCAATTACTGCTAAGTAAAAATGATTTACAACAGTACCAATCCATATTCAAATTAGACACATATCGTCATATAAAAATAGAGCAGCTGACAGACTAGTTCCCTGTAACAGTCCCACTTTGATAATAAGAGGAAGATGCGAGTCTGCAAGGAGCGTTTGAGAGTACAGTGGGATCCTTGGTTGGGATCCTGTAGGAAGAAGAATCAGCGTTCAATCTAATCGTCGTAGGGATGACAGGCCGCAAATGCTTAACGAGGGTCGCCATTGGGGCAAGTTTTTGGCGGGAATTTCTCTGTCAGACGCCTGCGCAGCTTGCCGGATTCCCACAGGAGGATTCGTCGGCGAAGGGTGAGGGGTGTGTTTGTGTGTGCGCGGCTCGTTAATAACTCCATGCGCGACAATGGAGGGTTGCAAGGCGCTTCTCGTGTTCTCTCGGTCCAAAGGGGGATGCTGGAAGGAGATCGTCCGCCGGACTCTTTTACCACCTGGTGGCACTGTGCGCTTCAACGTGGGAGCTCCACGCCTATGCCACCCCGAGCAGAGCCGAGCAAAGCCGAGCAGAGCCACCCCAACCGGCCTACTCACTCGAACACATACTCATTTTAAATGTCAGGTTGTCGCAGCCTGACAAGTCTCATTTAAATATTCACGCTTAAACTGCTACTACTCTCTGCTACTGCACTGCGCAGAGGAAGCTACTGGAATCTCACAAGGACTCTGCGATTCGAGAGAAGATAGGATAGATTTGACACTGTTTCTTCTAATTATTATAAAGCAAGAGATACAATTATAAAAAGTTGTGAGAATTATTACTAGAGGAGGTTCGTTATTTGGAAACATATTGTATTGAATTTTCATAGTACTTATGACTAAAACAGTCAAAGACAAACACGAAGAGGCTTCATATGAACTTCTACTATGTAATCTTTGTTAAAAGTAGACCAAATGGGTGAGAGAGAAAAATTCGCACTAGGATTAGAGGCAGCATAGGTAAAGAGTGCGTTTTGAACATCGCATATTCGGTCGAAGGTGACCGGAAGAGCGTATATTTGGCACATCGACGATCGACAAGCCGAGGTCAGGAGGTTCTGACTCATCCCGATCGTTATCGATCCTGGCGACTCTCTCTTTCGCTCTGGCTCGATGCTTGGCTACAGAAGAGAGAAGGTATCCGAGACAGGTAACCCTCGGGTGCCCGGAGATTAGTCACTGCATGTCTAAGCGCCGACGATTATCGTCTCCGTCGATCGTGCCTGATTATCTGCAATTCAAAATGCCACGAGAGACGACGACAACGCCGTGTACCTACCAGACATCATCGCTCTCTTTATGCGGGAGTCCTCCTGCCGCAACGGCAAACTTCCCTCTCTCGCTCTCTCTCTCGCTCTCTTTCTCTCTCTTTTTCCCTTCTCGGCTTTAATCAAGCATACCAAGCACCCCATCCAACTTTTATTCGCGTCCTCTGCGTAACGGTTTTCCCCGAAGGTTACGATTGTAATTGCCGAGCGAAACCACATAATCAAGGAAGTTCCCGTGGCGGAAACAATGTTACGGGGACGCGCGAGCGCGAGCGAGCGCGCTGCTAGGTAGAGCTTTAGAGCGCGCTCTATAACAAAGTATAAAGCAGCAGGGGAGAGTCCTGACGAAAGAAAGGTATTCTTAGAAGGCTAGTCGCGTTCTCTATCCGGGCGTTCGGAACGTCTATTATAGCCAGGAACAATTAGGTTCGTAACGCGCCGCTCTCACCCCGAGTGCGCCCGCCGGCTTAAAGTCGCATTGTCGCCGAGGAGCAACAACATTCGATCTTAATTAAAGCGTCCGTAAGCAAAAGGAGGAGGCCGAACGGAGAGAGTGGATGTTTGGGGGGCGGTCGTGGGAAAGCGAAAGTATGCATGGGAGTATACACACACACACACACACACACACACACACACATAGACGTAGGGAAGGAGTGAAGGGATTTTTGAAAGAGGATATCGAGGAGGTCTTTCTCTCCCTCTAGTAAGAGTGCGCGGGACAGCCAGGATCTAGTTGAGGTCGAACCCTTTCCTATCGTCAGAAAGTAACCCCCTTTCGAGACGCCTCTAATTTACATACACACACGGCGTACAATCCTTCGCCTCCTCCCTGCTCTAACTCTCTTTCTCTCTTTCTCTCTTTCTCTCTCTCTCTCTCTCTCTCTCTCTCCCTGTCTCTCTAGAGTTCGTCGCACGTGTTCCTCCCCCTCCCAAGGGAGTGTGTAGGTAGAGGTACTCGTAGCAGGAGTAAACGTGACGTGACGTCAGGTTCGCTCCTGCGGGAGCAGTAACGCAAGCACGTAAGCAAGGATGAGAGAGTAGATCTAAGCCACCACACAGCTGCTCGCGATTTCTCACGCGTCCAAAAGCCAACGCAAGACAATTGAACTTGATTCCGGTCCACCCTGGCCTCCGGGCACCCTCCTCGCTCTCTTACCCGGCCACGCAAGGCAAGACAGACGCAAAGAGAGGGATCGACAAGTCGGAGAGGTAGAGAATGCTTGGCACACACACACACACACACACACACGCGGTAGCCTGCACCTTCCTTCGACGCCGGAACCAGTCTCTCTTGCTTCCGGAAAAATCGATAGACAGGTGGAGCAGATGTAATCAGGGAGTAAAGATCTCTCCCGGCTTCTCTCAGTTATACGACGACTCCCTCTTTCTGCCTGGAAGATTTTATTGTGCCGAATGCTTCACGCAAATGATACCATCCTCTTCTCCTCTTAGGGATCATCCCCGCAACATTTCCTAAAACTTGTGTATAATGCATACATATGCTCCCCCTTCGTTCTAGTTAAAGCGGCTCCGCTTTCTTCTCCCATCTTCGAGTATCCACCCAGAGTAAATAGCGTACACTTTGTGCAGCTTGTTTCTCCGAAAACCAACGCGTCCGAAAGTATATCGATTTCGGATAAATCTCGTAGTTCCTCGAAGCATTGAAGGCACGTCGATTAATCTCTCTGGAATATCTTTTGCAAGGTTTCGCCTTAAATATCAGTGATGCGAAGACACGATTGGAGTAAGACAATATTCACTGATGTTGAGTTAATGTAATGTCATTTCAATTGCAACCCTTTTCGACTTGATTTGCTTTATTGAATATTGCGAAAATTCAAGATTTAAAATAATAAAGTACAGATAAGCACTGTTAATAATATAATTTCATTTTTATATTTATTTAACATGAGGCGCCTCGAAAGCCAGAACTAGCATTGTATCGACGGAGAAGTGGTACGTCACTGATATGCGTAAGTAGACCTTGGTGCAAACGGATTACGGAATATTCCGTGGCAATTCTTTCTCGTAGACTGGTTGCAGAAGACACGATCTTTCCATGTTTAGTCGGTTGGTAGGTAGATGCAGGATTCGGGTCCTGATGCTAGCGACGGGTCCGTCGAGCACGTGCGTTTATCGATGCCGAACTATCTCCAGACGATTCGGCGATCGGTTGCTCTCTTCATATTCAGAGCGGAGGTCCTTGCATCCTGATCCCGGTGGGTCTCGACGCCCGGCTAGATATCCTTAGGTAATATGCATTCGACGCTGCCCCGAGCCCAATGAATTATGCAGAATGCGGGAGTGCCTCTCGCGCGGACACCGCAGTCTCTCTTTATGCATCGATCTCACTTCCTCATCCCCTGCTGACCTAGAACTCGAAGGTGCGCTTAGAGGAGCGGCCGAGAAAATCTTCTCTCGTTAGGGATGACTCTTGCTCGCTTAGTCAATGTTAACTCAAAAGAATTTTAAATAGGCACTGTCCCTTCAATGTCCTTCCACTTATCTTCTTTGGAAAGAACTGTCCTTTAATTATTTACTCTTATAGGCATGGTAAATGTTCTAGAATTTATTTGACAGTACATAAGATACGATCAAAGGTGCAAATCCTTTACGGGTATTGCAAAATTTGTGAAATTCAATTGTCAGTAACGCTGGATGTAACATGAAATAATGGATAAATCTTGTGGTGATTGTAAGCGTCGAAAAGCTTTGAGATTGGCATTAAGATATTGATATAATCAAGGATATTTTTCATACAGTAACTAGCATAATTATAGTCAGATGGCCGGGAATAAATGTATCTCCGTCACTAATAGTTCGCTCGAGAACTGGAACTAGTATTAACCGAATCAAAACAGTCGCTCGAAAGCTACGCGAGCGCCAAACGAGCGTGTGTAATTATGATACTTATGTCAATCTATCGAGCAATAAGGAACGCACGATAAACCAATAATTACGCAAAGCAGCGAACGCCGGCAAACAAATAGTCTTGCAGACACGTCGCGTATGCGCAACAAGTTTTCTCTGTGAATGTGTGTGTTTGTGTGTATGCGTCGATGGAAAAGTAGCACGCGGGGCGTGTAATACGTGAGTGAAAATGATCGGGTTTGCATGCAAATCTATGATGGAGAGCGATTAGTTTTAGCGGCAAGTGGTGGCACAGCCTGGTAAGTTTTACGTTTTGCCAAGAGAAGTGTTGTGTTGCTAGGGGAATCTAGGTCCGATCTACACTAGACTGGCAGAAACTGCACTCGGCCGACCATCCACTCGGAATTCAGTTATTCTGCCGCGCCGATCGGCGCAGCCCGATTTCCGTAAACCATGTTAATGCCGGTCCGAGCGAGCATAGCAATTCGTACGTTTTCAATTGCCTCCCACCACAGACGCCATCCGCCGCTTGCCTTCAGTTATCTTTAGGTCCACGTAGTTTTACATATCCTCTTGCTCGATGTAAGATTCTACATCGCTCGTACCAGCTTTCCGGATATGAAAGAATACCTGTATTTCATTTGGTATAGAAATGATAATTGCTATAAAAGTCTCTTTTAAATAAATTTTAAAATAGCTTTTAACAATATTTTGTCCGCTCCTTGGATTCGAGTAATATTAATGTCTTACAAATTTAATCCACGAAATTGTGGATGATACTACGAAAAAAGAATTGATACTGTATAAAAGAAATTTGTAAGCATTGTCAGCTGTATCTAAATATATAGTACATTGAAATCATGAACTGGGTCAAATATTATAATAACTATGAGATCAGTTCTCACGATCCTTGCAAGACGAATTCGGTAAGATCGTTCCTCAGCATGCTACTAGCACGATTTACTTGATTTTCTAGAGGACATAATGAATAGTGAATAGAACCAAGTTGGGAGAGAGCGTGACTCGTTACGCTAGGATTGTCAATACGTCGACTATCTTTTGCATAACGATAGTGATCGATGGCTCCGAATCCTCGCAATGCCAGATGGTTGTTGGGAAGCAAGTGGGGAATCCGAAGACGAGCGAACCCGTCGTGAATTTTCGATAAACGTCTGCCCGATCTACCAGTCAAAATAGGTCCTTGACCGTCTGACTATACGTCTGGCTGGGACTAGTAGCCGCCAGCCAACAGCCAGACGATGATTGTATTACAGAGTTCGAACTTAACTAGGATTTTCTGCATGCAGACTCATGCCTTTATCATTCGTTTACTTGTTGTGTAACTTCGAAAAATTCTCTCTGCTATGGATCACCATTCTCAATCGATTAATAGAAATGTGTCGTACTAATTTCTTATTATACATTTTTGTATGAGAAGCGAAGGAGAAATGATGGATGAAGATTTTATTGTATAAAAAATGTTCTAGCCTGCGTATGCTGATTTGATAACTATTGAGTGAATCATAGAACCATACTAGTAATACTTTCAATCATTTCCAATACGAATATATACTCTATTAACAAAACTTTCAATTGACGTAAACTTTTCGACTACAAATTTCGCATAAAACAAGCAAAAATTGATTCTTGAGAAATTAAATTCTTTAAAGATTCTGCAATAGTAACTTCTTCCTTTTCCCAGAGGAATCGCGTACATTCTTGCCTAAGCCAGTGGTTCAAGCGGAGGCCGAGCAAATGTGCGTAAAATAAACTTTCTATCACCAGAGCACACCTACCGTGTCCCCGAGCGTTTGATTTAGGATTCGGCACCGGCAGCCTTTCCGAATTTTTACCTCGCCGACACACGCACCCAACTAATGAACCTACTAAATTCACCTGTCTCATACTCTCTCGCGGAAAGAATTTAATTACCTCTCGCGATCTTACGCAGAGAGAGAGAGAGAGAGAGAAAGATTACTTTAGCGCCGGTGAAACCCGTGACATTGAGGTCACATGGTTGTATATCTGTGTTTTTTTACATCGATTTGTTTCTCACTTGAACTCTAGAAATACAGAAATAGTTGTCCGTTAAACTTCCATTTATACGAAATGAATTAATTGCTCTAATTTTCATTGAAATATTAACTAATGATATTCCAAATTGATATGACATCAAAGTGTCTTATTGGAAATGTGTCACTTATTTAGAAGCTAAATTTAATTATATCTGCAGCATTAAGTTTAATCTTATATTATATCATGTGTTACATATTAATAGTTGATATTATTATTTTACTGAATAATCTAACAGTGTAAGGAAGGGAAAAATCGAGATAGGTTTATTCATCACGCTGGTGATTTATTAATCCATCTCTTAACGATGAATTATTCTCATTCGCAGGAAATAATTATGGCGAGTGAAGGCGTACCGAGTGGAGAGTCGCATGGAGAAAGAGAAACGTATGAAATAGCCGCATACACGGTACGCGTTCAGGTATGCAAGAAGGAAAAACAACCTCATCTCGCGTGCAGGCTACCCCACAAGTCGCAGAGATGGGAAGTTGCACGGCATTTCCCATTTGTTTACTTCGCGCGGATTAAACGAATATTCCACGGGTGTCTGGAAACATGAAGCACGCCGCTTCCGGCGATTTCACGCGTATCCCCGTCAGCCCACCGAGCGAGATGCACCGATTTTTCTTCCTCCTTCCCTTCGTCCTTTCTCGTTTTCCTGTGAATCTACTAAGCCAAAGAGAAGAGAAGAAATCTAGTACATGTGATGGTACATGTGATAAACTTCATCTCTGACTTCCATTAGTGAAGTCAAATGTTCGAAGGAGTCTTGCTTTAGAAAATGATAGTCTTCATTTCATAACATATGTTTTAACAGTCTGATACTTGACGTAAGTGAAAACCAAAGTATATCAAATGTCTGTTAACAAAAGGACAACTTGTAAAGTTCATCTAATATTATTATAATAAATGTTAGATGATGTGTTTTGTGTATTTTGAATTTTGGTAATTGTTCACACGTACTAGAGGAAGTCATCGAGTGCGCAAAGCGTTCGCACGTGATAAATGCCGGCATTAACAAAAACAATAATTCAATTAAGAGTATCGTTACCGGTGGCCACTCGTCCCGTTTCTTGCAGCATCCGGCGGGCGTAATTGATCCTAAAGCTCGCGCGCAATTGCTCCCAATAATTTACGAGCTCTCTGCCTCGAAGCCGATGATATATTTATGAAGCGTGGGGTTAATACAGACCGCCGAACGAAGTGGCGACTTCATTTGCCTAAAGATGACTTTTCGCCAGCGGCTGACTTATTGACACCGGCCAATCGATTCGGAGGAAATCCCTGCGCTCTACGCTGCCAGGACCATTCTTTCAAATAAAAAACAGTACTACCAACTACTTCATTCTAAATTGCTATTGTTTTATTTGTACATTATATCAATTGTTATATTTAAAAAATATTCTATTAAATTATTTATTAATCAGACTTCAAAAGATTGATGTTAGCTGGAGTATAATTCTCAAAAGTAAACCTACATTGCAATCGATAAAATGAGTGGTACTGACTAAAGCACATCGGCGAGTAAATCAGGCCTGCAAAAGTACAAAGTGCAAGATTGAAAAGGAATGAAAGATCGGAGATAATCACAGTTTTGGAATGAAATTAATGAGATCCTCCCTCAAAATTGTGAAAGGTGCATCTCCCCATAAGTCCCAGTTGGATTGTAGGTCCAAACGGTGCGTTACGAGTGTGCCTAACTAAGGGTCTACCAGCTTTAAATCCGATAATGAATGTAATCAGTGGAAATAACATGGAATCTACCTCGGTCGCAGTCCGAGCGAGACTCTGCGGCCAGGTATGCATTCCCTAACCACAGCGTGACTAATAATTATACTGACTGAGAGACCCTCGTCTCCTACGCTGTCCTGTCTCGAAAGCGAGAGTTAACGACACTCCAGTCAGCTGTAGAAACAATGTAAACTCGTCCTTGTCTCCTCAACCACTTGGAATCCTCCTAATTACAGGCATCCACTGATTTCCTTAAGGCCGATTCACGTTATATGCCCTGTGAACGTCACGCACCAAATCGGAAACGTTACATCGAAATATCGTAAGCGATTTTATACACATATCAATACTCAAATATGCAGGAATCGTCATCCAACGTTACGGTAACCGACCACCTGGAATTCTTGAGAGGAATTCTTTGACGTAACACTGCCTGCAACTGTTTCCAATTGCTTCGAATCGTAAACTTAACGTTCTCGCAAACGAATGTTATAAATATAAACGTCTGGGGAATAAATAGCATAAATAATGTAATATTCCACTATTGTTAGATATATACTTTGAATTGTTATAAAAATGTATACTACCTTGTTGATTCGTTGAAAAACGTTATCGTCACGTATAATGTAAATCGAAGTTTACACGAACTTGAAAAGAAGATTACAATTGGTCCTTTAATCAGGATCTCCGGGATTAAAGGCGATCGAAGTGGCTTCCGAGTTGAACGTCACTTTCATCTGGATGTCGCCTCTTCGGAGTACAGGCGCACTCCAATTAAGATAGCGCGTTAAAAATAGTGAGGCTAATCATTGCAGGGTCCCCCAGTTCTTTCCGTGGATACTCGCGAGGTTAAGCCGAGCTTATCGGGCCGCAAACGCTACGCCCACGCATGATAATCAAGCTCGCAGACGAGCGTGTACATGCACGTGGCATCGAGGAGTTCGAGAAGCCTAGAAATATTCCACGAGTCGACAATCAATAATCGCTGATGCACGCGAAGTGTCCTTTACGGTGTGCTACGTCTCTCCTGCATCATCCGCGGAGATAGAGAAACCGATAGAGAGCGAAGAAGATCTCGAGCACCCAACGAATCAGGTCGCACAGGGTCATCACGACTATACAAAATATTTACTGGAAGCTGGCGTTCAACTACCGAGCGTCTAACGAATCATCAATTTTTCTAGCGCATCAACTTCGTCTCAGAGTGCGATAGAAACCGAAGAGCGAAATCATCTAACTGTTGTTGTCTCTGACATCTTCAAAAACTCGATGGAGACTCGCGTTGTATTGGTGTCGGCGATTCTCTCTCGAAGATTCTCGTATTAGTCGATGACGACGGAGTCAATTGCGGCCAATTATCGGAGCGCCTGCACAATCGGGCAAGCGCACAGTGGGTGGCTGACACGGAAAACAAATCGTGACGAAAGTCCTGTAAGTAGTACTAATAAATTATTGGATGCGAATATTCTCTGAAATTTGAATTACACTATCAAGTCTTACTGGAGAACGTACAGTAATTATCTCAGAATGGAAAGTTATTAAAATTTAATATTTAATTTTATTAAAATTAAATTATGAATTTAATTGATTTAATTAATAAAATAAGGACTTGCAACTAATATTTATTCAAGTTCGTTTCTGAATGAAGAAAGTTCTAAGACAAAGACTTTATGCCCTCAAAGACAATAATAATAACATATAATTTTGCAATAGCAAAAGCACAGACTTGCACTAATCCGAAGTCAGTGGTGGGAGCAATGAATGACGCTCGGGACGCCCACACCAGCTGTTACGCAAACACTGATAAATCCTGGTTATCAGTCAATATTTGTAAATCGCTGCAATAATTCGCATAAATCACCAGTTTGATCGAATCGCATTGCTCGTCATCACTCTAATGGGAGCGAATTCATTGATGCTATATAAGAATAGAGAGCGAGTCAATCGACACTGGCGAAGTTTAACAGAGTGACTAAACACTCCACCTTCTTCTGAATATCTAATTTTCAATTTTTTACTACAAATTCACCGACTTTTCAATATTCTAAAAAATTATTATATCAAATTAAATATGTTTAATGAAAATTAAGTATTACCAGTAACACACTTTAAAAAAATGTTCTCACACATTGTAATCCGTGGAATTTCCCGCGTTCGAAGAATCTTTTAATCAAGGTGATTGATTGACATCGCAAGTGGTTGAAAACGAGTGTCTTTACCACAAATGCTAATCGTACTGGTTACATCCGGATCTTCTCGGTGAGTTTGCCAATGGTCAGGACGAGCGAAGGGTGACCTCAACAAGAAGTTCGACAACTGGTCCACTCGACAGGGATCGCGTGCCGATCGTGTGTGCTCGCACGTGAGATTTCGAGAAACGACCGCATCCTATCGACTAGTTAATTACCAACCTGTAATATGCATTCGAGCGACATACTATATTTGCAGTGGAATAATTAATCGAGAGAACTCGCCACGAGCTGACAAGTCGGACAGAGTCGAATAAGTAGAATAAGTCTGCGCTTGCCAGTCCGAGAGTCTTCCTTGCTCACTCTGGAACGCGTGAGATGCACTGGAGGAAATCTCGTTGGAACGAGAGCATGGAGATCCTAATTATTATCGAAGGTCCCTTGCGTGGGACGTTGAGAGCACCACTGAATAAAGCTCTATTTACACGTATTGGTTAAGTCTCTTTCATAATAGCTAAGTTACTTGACTTCAAATGGACGAAACACTAGTAATTACAATAGTTGCGTTCACATAAAAATTGGCAAGTATGATGGCAAAAATACCTTTTAAGTATTCTGTTAATTAAATATATTTTGTAATCAGAAGTTTATTTTCATCGATTTTAATGTTTAATTGTTAATATTCTAGTACACTTGACACACGCGTAGATATTGTAATATTATACAATAGTGTAGTTAAATTTTTGTAGTGTTATAGCATTAATCAAATGTCAAAGGTGGATAGATTAGAATTGGTTAGGTTTACGTGTGACTGGAGCTTAAATCAGGGGAAACTCGATTCTGCCAGGGCGCAATATCGATACATTAATTAAAACATCGGGTGCGGCTGACAGCTCGCTCACGCCCAGCTACGATCGGCCAAATATAAGGAGTCTGCCTCTTTTTTCTCTAGCAAGCCAGAAGTCCGTTCAGCCTTTCCTGAGAGTTTCAAACGTGCTCAGCCGAGAAAAGAATCTCATTTCGTTACTCCCGCCTTGTATCGGCGCAGCCATTTCTCCAGAAGTTCGCGCGACTCGTGTTCGATGATCGCGGCTGTCTCCACTGCGAATTAATTAGACATGCGATCGCCAATGAGGAGCATCGAAGTCCGGAAGATCGAGAATTTCGAGAAATAATTATCAAGCTTTCCGTATTAATTACCGCGATTTATTTCAATCCTTTATAATGTCCCTGTCTTAATTAATTCTTACCAATACAATATTTATAATTCACTATTACTTACAAAAATTCAAAGCACACAAAGTTTCGAACAATAATTTCCACCCCAATAAATGAATCATTAACACATTTACCTTTAACTTCACTACCTACACCATAATCATCAATTCCCATCAAGCACATCCCCAATCCAAACCTACGCAATACATTACTTACAACCAAACGAATCCGCGCATCAAGTATTACGAACCCCTATATTCCACCCGGTTGGCCGAAAAACAACCCCAATCCCAAGCCAATCTGGCAATCGTAGACCCCACGTATGAACTGTTATCAGTAGGCATCCATCATACGCAATAAAATGCTGACAAAGTGGGAGGCCTGCAATCCAAGAGTGAAAATCATCGTGACCCTGAGAGCAACCAGTTGCATCGTACTCGCACGACTCCATGTGCAGCAATGCGTGGCGTGGGACAGAATAATAAATTGCGTGGAGCTCTCGGTGGGGCTCGAAGGGAACGAGGGGGAGGGAGGATTGGGGGTTGCCGAAGGAGAGCATAGCTTAGGAGTAGTAGAGTTGGTGGTGGCGGGGGGTGCATGGTGCGAGAGAGAAAGAGGGATAGAAAGAGAGAAAGAGAAAGAGAAAGAGGAGGGTTGGGAAGAGGGTGCGAGGAGCGGCAAGGGTGGAGTCGGCGTGCGGATGATATCACAAGAGCGAAGAGTGGAGGAGGTGGCAGGAGGGCAAGGACGAAGGACGAGAGAGGACGACTGGAGGCGATGCAACGCGTAGCGACGAAGCGTGGGAATCAGGAGGGAGCGGACGCCGGGACGCCCGGGACGCCACCATCCCTCCTACCACCTTTTGCGACGGACCCTTCCTTGGCTCCAGGGGGCGAGTTTCGCCAGGAGAGCCAACACGAGACGCAGTTGCTCACGATGATTATCGCACGGCGCGCTGCGTAGTCGTACACGGACGTGCGCTCACTGCCCGGTGTCATCGCTTTGCACGCCCCAACCACCGCGCCACCGAGCTTTTCCGCGCTCGCGCGCGCCCCGGAAAATTCAGTCTGACTCGCGCGGCCTGCTGAGCGTCGCCGGTAATCTTGATGCGCGTGTGCAACTCAACTTGGACTGTTATTCCTGCCAAGATTGTCTGTCACAGTGAACGGAATTGTTAGCCGTGTGTCAAGGCGAAAGTGTAGTTTAAGGATTTTTCAAAGTGCAACCCTTGTCTCGAGGACATTGTCTTCGAAGGTTCGTGAATGAGATATTGCTGTGTTGGAAATTGAGTTGAGAATTTCTCGACCTTATTACCGATTGACTGGACACAGTGTTGACCTAATGAGTTTCAAATTGGGTCCTGGACAGGATCTTGTTAATTCTGGGAACGCGTAAAATGGTGGAGCTAATCTACCCCAGGGAGACTCAAGAGCGAGCTTTCAAAGTGGTGAGTAAACCTCTTCGCAATTAAACATACTCGAACAATATCAACATATACTTTAATCCTAACATACCAACAGCTACTAGATTACATTACTCCCGCGTTTTCATGCACGTGGTGCAAGCAACAGGTAGGAAACTCCGTACTCATAAACCCCAATCACATCTCTCAACTCTTCCTACCAATCTTGAGAATCAACGTGAAATTTCTCAAAGCGAGTAAGAAGCACGCTAAGTGATAAGCAATCAAGTGGGATCACGCAGCATTAACAATGCGAAAAGAAAAGCGTGCGTATGAGGGCGCCGTTAAAGGCAGTCAGTCGTCTGTAAGAAAGATCGGGTGTGTATGTATGCGAAGCGGAGTAGATAGGAGAAGTAGACTCGGTCTACTCTGCGATTCCTAAGGAGAGATCGGGTTGAAGTAGAAGGAGAGAAGAACAAGCGAGCGAGCGAGTAAGGCAAAAGCAGTGTAGGATGGAGGATTCGAGGGGAGGTTATCCCCACCGGTTCCACTCGACTCTTCCCCCACCGTGCGGCCCTGTCGCGTGTCCTTTCCCCCACCGGTATTCCACGCGTGCACCAACACACGTATCTCTGGCACACGGATCGCGGGAGCGGCTCGTGCATGGACGAGTGAGTGAGTAAGCGAGAATCAGCGAGTCGCACTCTGGGCCCGCGTGCATCTGCGGAGCGAGCGGATGCAGAGCGGCGCGGCGGCGGCGGCGGCGGCGGCGGTGGCTTGTGGGGAAGGTTGACGCTTGTCGGCGGTGGGGTGGGCGACGGGAGGAGAGGTGCGAGGGAGAGGGTTAAGGGCGACGACGGGGTGCCGGAAAAAGAGGCGGCCAACGTCCGAGAGAAGCGAGAGATCGAGAACGCTCGGAAACGGCGACGAGAGGGAGGCAAGTGCGAGAAGGAGAGGGCAACCGTTGGGAGGCACGGGGACGTCGTGTGTACTTATGTGCTGCTCTCCTCTCCTCTCCTCTCCACGCTCCTGCCGAGAGACGTACGCACCGTGTGTGTCGGCGTTCGCACGTGTGTGAAGCTGGTAACCGGGGGAGAGAGAGAGAGAGAGAGTGTGAGAGAGAGAGGGGGGGGGGGGGGGGGGGAGAGAGAGAGAAAGAAAGAACGAGTGAGGGAGAGGGAGGGACAGGTAGTAGAGAGTGATTGCGAGCGGCGGTAGAAGAGAAGAGGCGAGAGAGGTGGCTCTCCTCTCGGGGCCTTAGTTGCCGAGTGTCCGCTACTACGCGCGGTGTCCTACACCACCGTCATCCTTCGCTTCGCTTCTCTTCGCCGCTCCTCCTCTCTGTCTTCCGCTTCGACAACCCTTCGACCTTTCCCTCGCGCGCGCGCTCCTCTTACCGCTTACCGCCTCTCTTACCTGTTGCCGCTGACGAGCGCCCGGAGCTGCTCGGAGAGATCGACGCGGGGTGTTGCTGCTAGTAGAGACAGCTTTTCCAACGATTTTCCCCGCGGGGAAAGCGTCTCGAGTGCTCGAGGGCGACTGGATCGCCTCTGCCAACGCCTCTCTTCAATCCCTGCCATTCATCTTGTTACTTGACTAACTTGCACAGACTTTGAAACGAGGACAGAGTGAATGCGAAGTGATATTCTACTGTGAAGAGTTCGAATTCCTTCCTTTGATAGTTGAAGGAAGTTGTAGTGGCCGAGATTATTACACAGTTGACGAGTATATAACGACCGAGGAAGTTTGAATTCGGTGGCGCTAGTGGTTTGACGAGAGGGGGCATTGATAAAATTTCGTGGAAACCAGAGATACACCGTGGGTTTCGGCCTTTGTTTTTGCGGACACGTTCGAGCCGAGTTTACGGTGCGACAGTGATTAATAATATTATGAAAACTGTGAGTCGCCCGGTGTATATTCGGCTCCATTGAGCGCCCTCGCGTGCCATAACATTTCCCACTCGATTCACCAGTTAAGCAGCCAAGCTTTGCTGGTATGGAAGACGAGCCTGTCTGTGTCTCAGACTACTCAGAGAACGTATTCGGAGATTGAGTGAATTCTGTCCGAGGAAATAGTTGTTAACGGTAAAGAACGGAGACAAGCTAGATGGCTGGAGTGAAGTGGAGTGTTGAGTGTAACGTGCAACCGATCGAGCGAGGCTTTTGTCGTCGCCACGATTGAACGCCCGTCGACAAGCGGATTCACGCTGCCGTCCGTGCAAGAGGTGAGACAGCGTCCACATTCTACTTAACCCGTCACGCCCGAATCTTACTTTAACGCAATCTTTCCTTTGCCTTTTTTTTCCATCAAGACACTTTCTTCAATTCTGTTTTTTCACTATGCACTTATGCCAGTGAAATCCACGTTCACTCAATTAAATTTTTATGCGATTTTTTCCAGCTAATTTGGGTCATTAACTGCTGCTTTGTCCTTAATGGATTAAACTCTCAAATAACCATAAAAGCGACAACCTCATTAATGAAACATTTCTGTTTTTTAGTATATAAAAACCACATGATTATTTCATTTTCACTTGAGGTTTCTCTTGAACTTGAGTAATTCTTTTTAAGATAAACTTAAAGTGATTCAATTTAAAGGATTCAATTCTCTTACCGAAAATTGTCGAGATTCGAATCCTTATAAAATAAGCTTATAATACAAACCTCGAATTTATTAATAAAACGGCGGGACTGAGTTGCCGACAGATGAACAGGAATGAGGAGGTCGTAGACAAATCACGTCGAAGTCTCCATAAATCGTCTAGACCGGGCCACTTCCGAATTCCGGCAATGTCGGAGCATTAATGAGGCATAAATTCCCTGTTAATATCGACGCGCGTGTAAGCGGGCGTAGTGCACAACGGTCAAGCTTTTATCTCAGCTAAATATCAATGAGAGAGAAAGAAACGAGTCTCTACTAATTGCTGGACAACGGGGGTGGAATGCCTCTGTCTTAACGAGTAAAGACGTCATTAGGAGAAACCTCCGCCAGCGAACATATCCGTCCTATCGCCAGCACCGATCGCCAATATTTATTGGCCCTTCCCTGTGCTCCCGCTGTCCAATCAAATCAGTGTTTGTTCTGACACACGGCAACATACCGACAAGCGTTACGAAAGAAACGGACCACATCTAAATTCCGTACTTTATTCTGTTCCTTCTAACATACATGGAACTAATTACTTTGACAAACAGTAAAGAATGCGGCGATAATTCGGAAAATCGGTCGAGGATCTAATCGTTAGGAGAAACAGAATTCTATTAATGAAAGACAACTAATATTTATTCTTTTAAATTATCTATCTGAACGTGCAAAAATATTTATTCATTTATAATTCATAATGTATCTTGTAGATATTATTTAATTGTGTAAAATCAGTTCTATGGAAAGGTACGTGATGTACAAATAGTGAAGGGAATTTAGTAGAGTTTCCAGGACGAAAGACAGCGCACTATTCTATAAGAATACCTTTGGCCTGATATCTCGGCGTATAGCGATGACCGCGCGGTTAACGAGCGGCCGTAAAAATCTCTAATAAGCTACCAGCGTTCGTAATTAATTCCAGTAATGGCATTAATCGCGGTGTAGTAAGATTTCGAGCGCACCGAACGTTATCCCACTCGTAAAACGATACTACCAACGAGTGCGCATTTTTCCTGGCTGTGTTTGCGCGCTGCTCTCGAGTCTGCTCCGCGCGCCGCTGCTACTGCTGCTGGACCGACTTCAAAAGGACGGCGTACGCGCACTTTCCAAAGGAAATCCTTAATACTTCATTAAGTTTCCATCGTAAAGTCGACGAGCGCTTGTTGCGGGGAGCGTGTAAATCATGCCTAGTATGCGGAATAGGAAGCCGGTAGCTCGCCGCTCGTGAAACACTAGACTGATTTGTTGCATTTTAAGCCAAGCATTTTTCAAATTTCTCGCTAGCTTTACACGCTTCCCCTAGTCTTATTCTACTTTACTTATTCATTCCATCAGATACTCCATTTGCTAATACGAACACACCAAAAGAAACTCTACATTGAATGATAATTTGACTATAAAACAATAGAAATATCATATCATAGCTAATCAATTCTAAGATACTCGATACGAGGTTTCCAGCATTCTCGAAATCGGTTTCTAGGTTTCCCGGTAGACACGACCATCCATTCAGAGAGTATAGCAAGTAGTACCGCGGAAGATTCGTATGCATTATATGGTATATCCGTGAATCTGCGAGAGGTCAAATGGAATCAACGATTACGGGGGCCACCAGGCCATCCCTGAGTTATTGACACTGGCTGCTGGCAAAGTAAACACACACACACACACACAGACACGGCTGGCTGGAATTTCGCCGGCAGTACGTCACTGTCATAGAGAAATTCCGGCTGTGCTCGCTTGGGTTTTGCTTACACCAGTAGCAAGCTCCGTGGCCACTGTTACTACTAGATAGCAACTCGACGCAGCCGACCTTACGTTTCCCTCGTATATCACCGAGCACGATCCTTGGCTGCGTATGCGCCGCCAGCCCTGCGTACTTACGTGCGTACTGAGTTACGTACACGCGCGTTGCCTGTAAATACTTTGCCGCGTGCGTGCACCCGCCCTGGCGAAGACCGATGCTCCGGGCGCACGCATCCTGGCACGCGAGTATCCTTTTCGCCTTGCCTCCATTTCTCTTGGCTTCCCTGCTCTCTTATAATACACTCTAATCACCGCCAGCAGTGCCTATCATTAGACAAACATGTATGATGTTTTAAGACTTCAGTTATTCCTATAACGGTTTTAAATAAACTGAAGAAATTCAAATGATATAAGACATAAACTTGTACGATGAACGTAGAATTTAAGTATTAAGACTTATGTAAATTAACATGGATTAATATTACAATAGTTATTACTATAATATCCTAGACGAAAGAGTGTCACGTCCGACGGTATAAGCGTCTAGAAATAAGTGTTATTCCATTCTGAAGTGCGGAGAGTCGTAAGCTTCGCTATCGCAAAAAAAAGGTCGATGCAGAAGGGAGTCATCTAAGGCACGTGCGATCAGTCAGACTTGCAAATTCGATCTCGAAAGGCGCAGCAGGCCTAGCCGGGCAGCTGCCGGAGGGAGCAGGCAAGCCTTCGAAAAGAAAACGTCTAGCTGCGGGTAGACGGCTACTTCTAGCTCCTAGATCCTTGCTAGGGGAATGGAAGATGCCCTAGTAGACAGACAAACGGAAGAAAGAAGAGCGACTGACAGGGCAGGCAGGCAGGCGGAAGGTCCTGGTTGCCCAAGAGATTACTTCGGTGGTAGCACGTGCCCATTCAAGACGCTCGCTGCCCACCGGTGGAAGGGAAGCACACCCTCGTAACTTAAACTCACCTACTAATCCAGGCTCCTTGCTTGCTCTTCTATTCACCCGATGACGAGGCGAGCTTCTTTATGAGGAACCTCGATATTCCCCTATGCTACCCATTCAAAAAGCAAACTTCTCTTTCTTTCGCTCGAGCTTGTTCAGCTTCCTTCTCGCTTTTTTATCCCGGAGTGAATCAAGTTCCGTAACGTGTGCCCTTCTCTACCACTGATCCATCTTGCGCGATTCTAACTTTACGCTTGATTTCTTGACGAATTTTAAAGCCTGCCCAACGGGATTTCAGTAGTGATAGTTTATAGTGGATTCTGGGAATGGGAAGTATGATTTTTGATATTTGGAATATGGCAGAGATAGTATTGTGGAATAGTATTATTCGTGTTTATGACTATTTGAAAGAGTTTTTAGTAGTATGATTCTTATACTGTAAGGATTCGTTTGGGATATGACGAATGCCTTAAACGCCAATTTGTCAGTGGTATAGTAACGCGTTTTCTTTGAGAAACATAAATCACGAAAGGCTGTGGGTAGTTAGGCTATTTACACGCCCTTCAGAGCCCCTTTACCAGGATCTTGTAAAAGTGTGCCCGACAAGGATCGCACCGGCAAGGCGCCTGACTTTTCTTCGAGGAAGAAAGGAAGGAAAAGCAGTTTCCGCCGAGCATCGCCCACCCGCCGTTACTGTTTGCCCCATTTAAAGTGGACACAATGGTAACACGCCTCGAGACTGCAAGCAACACCGCCAACGCCGTTGACCATTGTCCACTTGGAGGAGACAGAAGACTCCTGGTTGTCGAGGAGGATGTCCTGCATGTTCCTTCCACCTTTCCAACCAAGAAAAAGATTAGAAAGAAGGAAGGAAAGAAACTGGACGATTGAAAGAGGACAACTACAGTTAAATAGAAGAATGGGTCAGGTCACATTTTGCAAGAAGGCGTGTGCCAAGGGCGATGACCACTCTTTGGCCTGATTTACTCCTGTTTGGGATGTTACAACTGGGTTCCGACTTCTAAGAACCCGACGTCAGAACCTCGGCAAGAAATGCTTACTGCAGTTCTTACAAGAAATTATACCAACTGACAAACAGATATTAATTACTTATCCCTGTGTAGAAATTCGAAGAAGCAATAGAAATAACTATGAAATCAGAATTATAAATTCATAAGAAATTCACAAGATTTAAACAGTATATTTGTTCCACCAAGAACATGGCACACTGAAGTACTATGCAAACATTCTATCATCACTCGCGATACTTGATAGACGCGTGAAGTATGTAAATGCAATTTAAAGTCCTGGAAGGGCGGAGAAGACTTTAAAGAGTCGATGGCATGGAAGTTGAATGTAGTGGTGGTTGGCGGGTGTTTTAGCCAGGTGAGGGTGCAGAGTATAGAGAGTGTAACGAATGTGACGCCACGAGTAAAGGAACAAATGGAGACAGGCGGGTATTACATCGCACCCCTGCGGGCCAGTTGTCGTTGGAGAGTAGCATTGTTTCGCGCGGATATGTGCGAGAGAAAGAGAAGCCGCTCGAAAATGTAGAGAGCGCGAGAGAAGCGATCGGGCTTACACGGATGGTACAAGCGAGGGGCAAGCTGCAACAGGGAACCTCATCATAACGGTCGGGCGACAGGACTCACAGGACAGCCAGAGGACCATTATTGTGGACCAAGCGATCTTTATGTAAGATCTTGCGCGGGCTCCCATGGGGTCCCGTGGCGCACGCCCATCCCGTCGAGGGTGGCTGTGGTTTCACTATTTTTCTCTTCCTCTCACTCTCACCTTTCCTCCCCCTCTTAAATCTCTGCTCTCTCGCTCTCCTCGGTCTACATTCGACCTTTCCCTTCCTCCCTTTTGTCGCCTCGTAAATCTCCTTAGGTGTTGAAACCTCCAGAGGCGGGCGGCTTTTACGCCACGGTGAAAATACACACGGGAAAAGGGTCTCCTGACTCTCGTCAAACTCATAGGGTTTCGATAAAATCGATCCTTCCTGTTTAACCCTAATCGAATTGACGTTACTTTTATACAAAGGGTTTTCACTGTGAATTAAACTCTCGTTTTTATATGGTTCAATTTCTTTGTGTTGGTGCTGTACAGTTCCTCGCAGTTCTCTTCCAGGAAGGCGTATCGCTTCCCGCAGGCTGTGGTCAGATCCCTTCTTTGTAATTCGCGGCTAAAGACAAAGGAGTTGGGGTCCTGTGAACCCTGGGCCGCTCAGCCGGTGCTACTAGTAGCAATGACAGATTTATCGCTTCGGCTTCCTTATTCCTGTCTCAAATATTCCCCCACCACTTAGTTTGTGCTACTGTTAAATATACTCGCACTAATATATATTCGCTGGCTTTAGTTTTTTTTCTTTATTATAGCCTTCGGTTCGTAAAGATCCAATAGGACCGGTTTAATACCAATAATAAACTATGAGTATAAAAATAGGCATTGATATATGTATTTGTACGCCTTATGATTAGGATCTTTAATAATATCTGATATTATCTAATGGTAGGTTGAGTTGAAATTTCTATAATGCTGAAATCATATCCCTACGCCCCATCAAATACTAGAACAGTCTCATAGGACACTGACTTTAGTTTATTATACGTTGCATTATTATGAAGGATTCTGCGTAATAGTGGAACTTGATACGGATGAATTTCCCGGTGAAAATCTTCTCTACCGTAAAGCTGGAGAAGGTTTTCCTCGGTCGGTGACACTGTCGATGGAGACGGAATAAAGTCCGGCCTGTCGACAGCGTGCCCGGGATTCCATGGTAGCGAGGCTCGAGTTTTCCCCGGTGAAATGTGGGATTCACCTCGGCCAGCGGGGGGGCCTCGTAAGCGAGCGTGCGCGAGCAACAGGTGGCAGGGAAAATGAGATAGAGCACTGCGCGGAAACAAATTGCTGGAACGAATTTCCTTTGATTCGCTACCGCAAAGTGCGCTAACTACTTCGTCACGTGCTTCTTTATAGCCGAGTGCAGAACGCACAGGATGAATAATACGAGTGCGGTTGTTTATGCAAACAGATTTCTGTTTGACTCACAGGTGTTTCATTCTTATTTCTTCCATAATATGCAATCAGAGAGACTAATTAAGCGAAGTGTAATCAGAATCGCGTGATGTAGAATTTCTATGAAGTAATGAATTTCTATAAAATTAATATTGATCTAATTGATAAATGTAGTAATGAAATAATATGCACTTTCTTGAATTCCTTTAGTTTATTATATAACGAGCGATAATCAATGGTTGATGATCGAGTTCCTCGAGCTGCACGATACATCTCATTAATTCAGGAATCCCTCTCGCCTCGACAGTGGTAGAAGTAGGCGTCGAGCAATCGGGAGAACCCAGCCAATCCTTCCTCGCGTTTCCTTCCGACTCCCATTCGAGCAGCTCTTTAAACCCCCTCTCCCTCTCTCTCTTACTCTGTCTTTCCCTGACTCTGGCTCTCGCGGCAGGTGCACCGATCATCTGTCATTAGCGATCTCTTAGGAACACGATCGCACCGAGTTCTCGAACACACGCCTTCTATTTCGGGCTGATAACGAGTCGCTGGCGGCGGCGCTGGCGCTCACCCCGGCGCTCTTATGTCCCGCAGTCATTAATTGGACTTATTTGCGGAGCCCATTAAATCATGCTAATGAGATTCCGACGCTAATTTCACAAGGCGTCCCTCACGTTTGCATGCACGTTTCATAATTAACACAGAAATGGAATCGGCAACCCTTGGAAGAGAGGACTGTCGAAAAAGAGAAGAACTTTAATGATCAACACATCGACTCTCAAGTGAACTCATTTCCCTTGGAAATTTGAAACGTCCATAATTCTGCGGGTCTCTACAGTTGTCTCTTACAATCATAAAATATTCACAGACATATTACACATCTGTTGAATACGATATGTTACCCGATATTTATTCTTTCGCTTCCAACTGAAACAACACTAATTCACTCTACCTTACATGAAACAGACTAAACAACAAAAGGATCTCAAGTACAAATAATCTACTTCTACATACTATACATTATAGATCACAGAATATATGATATCGACCGAGAGAGCAAAGCATAAAGGAAGTTGAATGTAGAAAGAAACAGGTGAAGCAGGAAGGATTGGCGAGAGCAGGCAGGAGTCGGTAGTAGCGATAAGGAGTTAGGTAGCGGCAGGTCCTAATGAGGATCCCCTTCCATTTCCATCGAGTAGCCAGGCAAGCGAGCGAGCGAGCGAGCGGCGCAAAGTAAATGAGCAGGTGCCTCTGGTATGCGCCCCGCCTACGCTTTCCACTCGCTCTCTCTTTCTATCTTCTTAGATACTCGCTCCTTTTCGGGCCTACCTTTCCTTTCACTCGCTCTCGAAGCTTACTCGACTCCATCGAGGCCCTGCCAAGGGAAACTCCTGATATATCGCCGGGATTTACCGGGCCCGACAAATTACTATTCCTCTAGTTCCTCCCGGCGCCCCCCGCGCGCCACCTTTCCCCTTCGCTCCAGTCACACTCGATGAATGGGCAATCGCATTAGGCTGCATTAGGGAAAGTTGATGTCATAATTCAGAGCCTCCGAGAGGACGTCTCTGTCGCTCGTTTGCCGCCGTTCGGCGACAGAGACCGTGTAATAACGGGAATGATAAATAGATCGATGGATTTGGTCGTTTCGAATGGTATTTCGGGGGTGAGGAGAGTGTGATGTGCTTTCGAGAGTTATGAGGAATATCAGAAGTGGTAGTAAGAAGCTGGTAATTTCGGATTATATCATTTTGTGCTGGCAGATTTTCTAGTAGTCGGTCAATGTTTGATAGGAACTGTTAATAATAATGTTTCTTTATGTTATTTTATTTCGATGTACCCTTTAAATGTAATTATTAAAGAATAAGAGATATTTAAAAAAATCGATCAAGTATAGAATATCGGAGAATGATCAACAGGCAGAAGAGAAGTGTCCGATCCTGTTACTTTTGCCGAGAAGGAGTCATCGTCCGTCCTTCGGCGATCTTGCGCTATTGGCGAGTGGCATACACACCTTTCGTCCTGTTCATTCTGGCTGAGTCTCTTTGTACGCGTTGCCTCCTGGGCCGCGCGCGAAAAATAGGAGAGAAGGACGAAGCGGTTCATACGCGCGGCTCTCTCCCTGGCTGTGTCCCGGTACATGTAGGTGTATTATGTATGTAAATATAGGTGGTGGCGAAGAGCGCTCTCGACGTCTCTCCGGCGGGCGGCCGCTCGACCGACCGCGGCGCAACGTATCGTATTCTCCTGGCATTTGTCTTGGCGATCCCGGATTACGTTACCGCGATGATGCACGATGACATTTATTTTGGGATTTGTGCGATCCCTACATTCGCGGACCGCTACACTCCTCCTCGCACACCCACCTTTCATCGAGCCCTTTTTTTTCTCGCTCCGTATGAATTCAGAGATCGATTCCACTTACTTTTAATCTGGGATACTTCGACGATCATTTCTCAAAATTATTCATTCTTCAGTCAGATTTATTTGTATATTTAAGAGAGAATTATAATGTGGTTTATTTTACAAGAGAAGATCTAGTAAAAGTAGTGCGGAAGTCATTTCCCGGTAGGTTGAGTGAAACTAAGCCATAAGCGGCCCTGCGAAGGAAGACAAATCAGTGGAGATTTTGAGCAAACATTGCCGCTTGTCTGCGCGAACATGCGTCGACACGCAGACGAGACTAATATGTGTGTGTGTGTATGTGTGTGTGCGAACGTATTAAGGAAGGCACGCGCGTTTGTTCTGTCTCGAAGGAAGGCCACTTGACGTAGGCGCGCACGTATACCCTAGAGATGAGAGGAGAGAAGTCTAGCTCGGAGAACTCTCTTTCCCGATTTAGCTGGACCTGTCACGCCGTCCACTTACCTTGAGAAGGTCTCCTTTCAAGGTTAAAAGGTCTAACGACCGGCGAGCAAGGCGATCGCACTGGCGCGGAGGACGATACACGTTACTCACGTGCAATCCGTTATGCTTTTACCTTCCTCTGGCAAGGGCGTTTTATTTCACTCGATCATGCGTCATTGATCCAACCATTCGTTACAGTTTCACTACTACATCACTTCTTTTAGATTATTGCTTTCAGTTAATCTGAAATTTATTTAATTTCCCAAAATTCCCTTTTCAACTCAACGAATCAATTGCTTATATAATTACTAATACTCTGTATTTAAATGGTCCACTTTGCTTCTGCCCGCCATTAAACAATTCGATCGAATCCCTGAAACAACTATTAACATCTTTCCCTAAAGTAGAAGAAAATGGGGCATTGGGGAATCGGAGGGGGGATTTGTTCGCACAGTGTTGCGAGTGTTGGGAGGCGCGTAAAAATTGTGCAAACGCAGATGCCGTTAAAGTAGAGTGGGTCGATGTTGGCGGCGGCGGGAGCGGGTGTGGAGGGGCCGAGTAGAGTAGTAGGCTGTGTAAAAAGGGAGCGCGTGGCAAAGATCAAACAGCTGGATCATCTCGTGCGTGGCTGCCTTTGGCTAAGGATCCCTTTCTTGCGGAAAAGGTGGGCATAGGTCGCACGACCCAGGTGCAACCTCGGAAGCCCTCCAAGGCATCTCGCGGCAGACCGGTGACAATGCGCCTTACGCACGTGTGCGATACATCCTCGCGTGAAAGTCGCTCCCGAAAAAACCTACTCTTCCTCCTTCTTTTTCTCCCTCTCTTTCTCTCACTCACTCACTCACTCACTCACTCTCACACTGACTTGCCGTCACCAGCCAGTTCCGGCTTCCACGCAAACCCATTTGTGCTCTTTGCCGCGAAGGCAAACGGCAAAAAAAAGTGCTGCACGCTACTGACTTTTCTACGCCGCGAAACCTTCCTACGGTTTCCAAACACAGAGGTTCTTCAAGATTCAGGAGCGGATGTATCGCGAGAGTTTAATAGAATTTAATATAGTCATAACTAATATATTCCACACCTATTGACACCATGAGAAATGGCATTCCTAATTAGTAAAGGAAGAACCTCAAAGCTATTCGTTGGAGAAAGAATTCGTAGGGGATTGGAGAGTATTTAAGAATCAGTGTATAATCATGAGCGATGAAGGTTTTAAACAATCGGCAAGCAGCCGGCCGGCTTTCTTCATTGTCCCCGGGTGCATGCAATGCAAATGAGGATAGTTTCCCAGGAAGAACAGTGCTCGGTGTGGGCACGGAAGTCACAATCGAAGTGTATAGTCGGAGGTGATGTGGCACGTGAGTTACGTCAGCGCCGGCTCATTGAGATTGGCGAAGGAATCGGGAAAGAAGGGATCGCTCGATCATGCTATTCTCCTGGAGAAGCCCGTGGGATAGAAGCGCAACGTGTGGCCTATGTAATTACGTTGGATTTTACGGGCGAGAATGCGTGGGCACTGAAGAATGCCTTGAATCGTTTCGAAAGTGCAACGGGCCTTTTCTAGGAGGCGTCAGATCGACCGCGGCTCATTAAGGCTAATGACGCCGATCGCGCAATTATACCAATAAGCCCGCGCACCCGCTCCAACCTATCAATTTGTTATAATTACAGTCGGCGATCCATGCTCCGTCCGAGAATCCCTTGCGTACTCTCAAGAGTCTCGCAGCCACTTACCAAATTATATGCCTGATACCTCTGCTCTTATTCGATGTAAAGATCAGGACTTTTCCACGCCGAATTAGGACACTCGCTTCTATTATTACTCATACTAGAATAATCATATTCATCTGAATCACCAACCTGCAACAGATAAAGGAAAATACATATTATATAGAAATATTTATAGTACAGCACTATTTATAGAACTACTATAAGAACTTCCGTCATTCATATTATACTGTGATAGAAGAAAGTCGAGTTTTCCTGAATTCGCAGGCTGTTAAAAATGCAGGTAGAGTCAGACAGAAGAGAGGTATCGATGTCTCGCAGAGTGGACAGTCTTCCAGGTTAGTTGGAAGCGTGTCTGACGAACAGGCGTATTCCTGTCGGACGGATTCCTAAAATAAGTCGAGTCGAGTATCCTGCACTCTAGCGGCACTCCACCTGGCATTAGGCGGGCGAGCGCGTCGCGCCGGTTTTTTCGTTTACCGGAGAAACGAAAAAAGGGTAAATACAGAGGCAGGGATCGAGTGCGGAGCAGCAGCGGGCGTCTAGAAAAATGTCAAACGCTCGAGTCGGGCCACTTAGCGAGTGGTCTTCATGGGCTTTCTGTAGTGGACACGTGTCCAAAGCGTGGCTCGAACGCTTAACCACGCGTCAATATCTCTCGAGGGACGTGCACTGAGGACACCGAGCTCAAGAAGGAAGTCGCCCGCTCTCGAGGATCCATGAAAAAGCCTTTATTTGAACTGCTATTCCACTGATTTCAAGCTCTGGCACACTTATCGCAACATATCTGTATCATACTCTTCCATTTTGGAAGCTGTGCTTCAGTTCGACTCTGGAGATTATGTTTTTATTAGAAATTATGTTATTCGCATTCGAGCTCTTATTCTGCAATTCTGGAAAGTGTTACTTAACAGTGGCCTCTCTGGATTAGTATTAAAGATGTTGCTTTATATTTGGCTTGGTATTATAAATAATAACAAGAAAATATTGATCTTGAAGAGACACTCGCATTTATTCAATTTTTGCAATACAGGGTTTGAATCATATCAATATGTAACAAATGTGTAAGGAAAACTTGGATAAATAATTGAAAATTTCAACAACTCGATACAATTAGTACAAACGATCTCTTATTTCTCTTCCACACACGACAAAGTTACTTGAGTATTCCGTGAATGTGGAAGGAAGGGAAGGCAAGGAATCCGTTCAAAAAGCTAAACCTGACCTATCCGAGTTTCTTTCGGTCAATCATTGAATTATTGGAAGTCGAATCATGTCTGTCGAAAAAGTATCAAGCATCACCAGGAATAACAGCTTTCTGCATTTATGAATGACGCGGTGGAAGAAGAGTGAGCGTGCTGCCGAAAAGCGAACACTTGTTGCTCGTCAGCCTCGTCGCACCAAAAAGCGTCATGCGTGCTTTGCTGTTCATTTCATTCAATCATCTTCATAAACCCAATTCAATGATTTCAGTCTTAAATCTACCCAATAAAATGAAATATTTATACAAAAATATTCATAACTCCAGCTATGAGTGTACAAAATGAACAGAACACGGTAGGATTCAGAAATCCGTGTTAAAGACAAATAATTCCAGTATATTTAAAACCTATAATCATTCCAAGAGTGTTTCCCTCAATAATACTTCGTCATCCATCATTTCCGTCAACATTTCCAACTGTGATCTCTTTCTATTCCCCTGGATTTCCCCTAAACAATCTCACGTCCAATATTCCAACCCAACGGAATAAAACAAATAAAATCCTACCAAAAACAACAAAAATCACTCGAAAAACAAAAACAAACATACAAACATACTACTATTACAGACAATTTCCCAAGAGTAACTCCGCTTATAGTAGTAGGTGTGTGCGAGCTGGCCAAGGTGTATCTGGCGGCGAGAGCGGCGGCACGTCGGTTAGCTCTCCGGTAAAGTAAAAAGAGGTCTCTAGATAGGTGGTGGCCGGTGGCGTGTAGCGGGGGTAGGGAGAGATAGGCGTGGTTCCTCTCCGGTGGATGCGCCGGTGTAAAGGCGCCGCGTGTGTTGGTGCAGGGAGCTCGCGCCTACCAAGAGAGCGTAGAGCCGGTGGCGTGCGGTGGAAGTAGGAAGAGTGGGAGGGGGGCCGAAAGGAATCGGTGTTGAGAGAGAAAGAGAAAAAGTGGGAGAGCGATAAAGTAAGAAAAAGCGAAGAGAGGGTAGGTGGCAGAGTCTGCTGCTGCTGCGAGAGAGGCGAGAGTGGGGCCGGTGGCTTAACGGCCGCACACACGGAATCAGTGGGGATGCAGCCTGCACACGTGCGGCGGGCAGGCAGAGGAGCGCGTACGAGTAGCGGAGTGTGCGAGAGAGTGCGAGAGACAGGGAAGAGAGGGAGCAGCAAGATCGAGTGGAGCAAGAGAGAGGGAAAAGGGACGGTGCGCGGAGGTGGGAGGGAGAGGGAGAAGGAGCGGAGCACGGGCGAAGGTGAAACGAGCGAGTGGCGGTGGGTTCGCAGTCGGCGCGAGACCGCGCTACTGGAAGGGTCGGTGTTGTAACGTACGTCACTCGTCGCCGTCGTTCACTCGCGCATATGTGAATGTACGCAAACGCTTTTCGCAGATCATACATACATTCTCGTCTCTTTTCTCTCCCTCGGTCTCTCGTGCACGCCACTCCAGAGCACGCAACCCCTTTTCCCGGCACTTCGTAAAGATAAGTCGGCCCAAGTGCCTCGCTACCCTGCTGCATTCGCTACCCACGGATATATCTCTCGGTGAGATAAAAAAAGGGCCAAGAGGGAAGGTTGGTGTCAACCCGAGGCGAGAATTAGTGCGGGCAAGGAGATCAGCTGGGGGCTTTTTTTCTTCCCCTCTGCCTTGATGAAAATTGGATCGGCGGGAGAAAAAGTATTGAGCAACAGTTGAATGCGAGTGGAGGCCGAGGGTGAATCGGGGGATGCTGCCGGCCCGAAGGAGCCTGTGATTACGATGTGCCTGTCTCTATTTTATACATATCGAGCGACCGTCCTCTGAGCGATTCGCCACTTCAAGACTGAAGAGGAAGTGCGCGCACCCCCTGAAACCTCGTGTCTTCGTATCGTCCCGACTAGGTTCTATTAACAAAGGGGGGAAGATATTGGTCCGAGTGGGGGATCGATCGCGCGGAGAGAAATCTAGAAGAGAAGTTAGTGAGCGGAGGAATCGGGAAGTGTGGTGCAAAGTTGGACGATTGGAGAATCCCTGAGAAAAAGGCAGGGAATAAGGGAAACTCTCGATGAAGCGATAACCGCTCGATGATTCTGTGCTTGTGATCAGACAGCGATCGCTAGCTGCGGTAGAAGACGCACTCGAGAAGTTGAAGCTGCCGATTGTTGTTGCCCACGTAAATCACGCACAGTGATTGCGCGGCTCTCGCACGCACTGCTCAAAAGTAGCGATCGTCGAAACGAACGTGATATCTCGTTGCTGTGATAATCGAAACGACATTGGTTTACCTGCGTGCTTGTCGTTAGTAAAATTCAGTGGCTCGCTGGTAGAACGCGGAATCGGCGCCTTGTGTGTGATATTAATCGTGACTTTGCCGCCGTCGGCTTGCGCCCGAGCGCGTAAAAGTCAAGTGTGTCCCGAGCTGAACGAAGTCGCAGAATCCACGGAACAACGGATGCGCGGCTCTATTTAACGTGCACTGGGTAAGAAAGCCTGGACAAACTTTTTCTTATTTCTTTTTTCCTACCATTTTCTTACCATCGAGTGTATGTGTGTCTGTGTGTGTGTGTGTGTGTCTGTGTGTATCTTCTTTGCGATAAAGCGTGCGTCGGCGGTCAGGCTTATCCGGCGTGTGAAGTGTCCGTGTGGCAGGTCGGTGTAATCGACGTTAAATCTGTACAACGTAATTACCGATAAGAATCGGTCAGCACTTGCCCGAGCAGTCTCTCCGTAGATACCAACTCGCCCGCACGCTCTTGAATCTGCCACTGCCACGCTCGAAACACCAACTACTTGATACGCACGTTGTTTCGATATGTTTTTCGTGCTCGAGCTACCAGTTCGCATTGTTACTTGGAATGAAAGATTGAGCTGACAGGCTGCACGGAAGCACGTACAGTGATTTGCAATCAACCGCTTGGTTAAAGTCAAAGTGCTGTCCTGCAAACCTGTGTCAAATTGAACTGTTACGAATGTTTTGAGAGATGATGCGAACAGCGGTTCTAAATCGCTGCTTTATATTCGATTGAACTTCTTGTCCATATGGTTTATCTGATTGTTTAGGTTCGCTGTATATTCTCGTAGTTGTTTGTTCGTAAATGATTGTGCAAAAGCTTGACCAGCGTGATCCATCGTTTTGACGTTTCAATCATTCACAGTATTCATGTGCCGAAGAATGACTGACGCTTCTTGGTGATCAATTTAGTGACAAAATGTGACTTCTTCGGTAACTTAGAAGATTATAGAATCGTTATATTACTAATGCAGGATGACTGAGATTTGTATTAATAGCGATTTAATTACATCTTTACTATCAATCAATTGACTATCAATCAATATAGCATCGCAATATCAGTGACACTCTTTAGTTTCCCTAAAATAGTCAGTCATGAGTACGACAACTAGAAATTCTCAACTAAACAAAAATTATAAATTCAACGTCAGCTGATCCTCTGGCATTCGATTCCATAAAACAGTATTCAAGGAATCTCGAAGCCTCTGGCAGAACTCTGCACCAACATTGCCAGGTAAAAGATTGAGACAGGGACACATTAATTAAAAAATTCCTATAAAATCTGAAAAATTTCTAACGAAATCCCAGTGAAAAGTACATTCTGCGCCCACATCGTCAAACATGTGACTTCATAAGAAATATGAATCCGTGGAAGCTTTGGTTCTCAAGGATTCTAAGAGATCTGTTTCTCGACACGGTTGGCCAAAGGGTTGACCCAGCGGAGATGCGAGTAATCCAATAATTCCGATGAAAGGTGTAGCGCGTGTCGCACACCCTCGCCGACAATAGCTGAGCCGGCGCGCATAATAATCGATGTCGTCGTCGAAGAGAACCTGCTGCTTGTGCTTATCCTCACGTGCGAGGGCGGTGGTCGATTAGTATATGTGTTTGTGTGTGTGTATGTGTGTGTGTGCTGCTGCTGCTGCTGGAGGTGCGCTGGCTCATTGGAGCGCGTCGTGGCGCTAAGCGTCGGAAGTGGAGCGGACACGCGCGCGTTAAAGCGAAACACCGCGCTCGCTCGCTCGCTCTGCCCGTGTCACTCTTTTCACGCTCGACCTTTTCCGGCCAGCCTCTGCTGCCGCTTCTCTCCTCATCATGATCATGTTCTTCTTTCGGAATAGCGAACACACCCTCCCTCGATCGCGCGTGCAACTGCGTGGGAAGCACTATTTTCGCGATATCGAAAGGTGAAAAACGCGCTCCAGCTTTCTGCTAACTGGAGCGCCAACGAACCAACCGTTCTAACCTGAGCGATCTTCTATGCGAAACGCAATCAGTAATTCCTGACGATTTTCATTGTTTTAAATAAAGGGATGATGATTGAGATTAAAGACAGGTGACGATTCGATGTTAAATTAGAAAATTCGATATTATAATGAAAATGTGTTTGGTTTCGACAATTTAAAGTGGCAGCTCAAAGAAATGCAAATAGTTGAATGGTAGTGAACCCTGTACCCTTTAATTCTAGATCTTTTAACAGTTCCGGTGTTAAGTCCGTGTTAACACGTCTAGAAGCAAGAGCATTTAGCACTGACAGAGTTAGCGTTTTCTAAACCTTCAATTCTCATATTATCATCGCTAAAACCCTTGGAATTTAGAACCCACGCAACTATTACCACTTTAACTATTTTCTACAAACTGTACGATTTTCAGTACTAACTCAGAACGATCTCTTTTCCATGATAATTAACCACTATACGAAACCCCTGAAATACTGGTTAATTAAGATTAGCCAATACTGTTTTGGTTTCCGAATTGCGAGGGTGGCGGATAATGAAGGAAGTGGAGCGTGCGCGTTAACCCGCGTTAACTCAGCGACGTAGAACGATCTGGTGCGAGCGATCTCTCTCCTGTTGCGCGCGTGTCCCTTCACGCCCGGTGAGCTTGACGCGCGTGCTGGGCGTGACGCGCGCCTGCTAATCCTTTGTGTGCCTCTTCGGCAATCCTGCTATCCACTGCGCGCATCTACATATTACATATTACATATGCCGGACGAAATTTTCGCGCGGCCCACTTGGATGTATGTGTGTGTGTGTGTGTGGTTGCGGCGCGCACGCCGGGCAAAAAAGAAGTCGAGAATTTCGCGTGTGCCCGCTAATATGAATTATTCAAGAGTTCCCGCTGCCCGCTTCTTTGAATAGGTGCATCGCCGAGCTTTGCAATTTCTAGGAGCAAACAATCGCCGAGTATACCGTTTACAGGAACCCGCGAGGACTACTCGCTTGGTTGATCGTGTGTCCGTGACACAGTCTGCTTCCTGGACTACGGTTCACTGACTCTTCCGCGAACCTGTTGCTTTTCGGCGACGCTTGGTCGACTTGTAGCTTCTCTACCGTTTCATTGCCAAGGGTCTTTTAATGTATCTGTCTTTCTCCTTCGTTTTTTTCTTTTATAAAAGTGGCTACCTTTTCATTTTCAAAGTATTAAGTGATAATAATAATCGTCAGCGTAAATGAATAAATTGTCAGGATATTTGTTAAAGATCGACCCATTTATCGACTGCGCAAGTGTGCGACTGTCGGAACACCCTTTGTTGCAAGGGGCTGCGCGCTCTGTTCGCTTCTGACCCTCTAGGCAACGCGCCGCTTCTTAGAAAAATGTCTCGACGGTTACGAATTCTACGTACACATATACTATGTTCGGTGACAGCTCGCAAAGCCCGAACTTTTGTCTCAAGCACATATAGACACATTATTACAATTCTTCTTACAATTCATCTTCTTTTGTTAATCAAATCCTCCACTTCAAGCTTCCTTCAGCGTATTATATACATAAATTCGAGTTTTAATCAAGGTACCCAGGGAATCGTGACAATGTAAAGAGTGGCCATTACTGTCGCACAATGTATCATTTATGTAACTCATTAGCATTTCACGCGGTCAAGAACCTCAGTCTCCGCGAATAACATCGGAAAAGCCATGGAAACCCGAGACCTTCATTAAAAGTGCCGCACGGGCTGACTGCGTCTCGAATATCGGTTGGCACGTGGTGGTCGAGAAAGATGCGAGGACAGCAGTGTCCACGTTCGCTCTGCCACTTTCGCAGTCAAAGTTTATTGACGCTCGGCCAGGGCGGATTGGCTTGTGCAGCGAGGAAGAGAGTAGCGCGGGAAGGAGAGGAAGGTAAGCGTGTGAGTGGTAGACTCCATTGTCTTAATCAGTCTTAGATAGGCGATAAGGCAGTCAGTGCGTGCTACGGTGCGCGCGCGCGCGCGCGTCCTTCATTAACGCGTGAGAAAGAGACATGTAGGCAGAGGCGCGCGCGAGCAAGCGAGCGAGCGGGTGCAGCAGCAAGTGTCAGGTGTCACGGCTGTCCGGTTTCGTTTGCAAACAGACCGAATAACAAAAACGCCCGCGGCTCGGACCTCCTCCAGCTCTTGTTCGCCCGGCAGCAGCACTTCCATCACGGCCGGCTCGGCACGGCACGGCTCGGCTCGGCTCCACGCGCACCGAGAAAATATTGTTTTTTCCCTCCTCTCCTTCTACTATAGCTTCCCTGCCTGCCGCCTGCCTGCCTGCCTGCCTGCTTGCCTGCCTGCCATACGCATTCGACATCTCTTTATGCATGCGCGCCTCTCTACACCTACATCTCCCTCTTTCTCTCCCTTTCGACTCCGAGGGAGAGAGCGGCTATTTTTTTAACGGTGCGCCGAAGAATGGTCGCATCGATCATTAATATTCCCGAAAGGTTTTGCCGTTATTACGTGGATAACCGGAGTCCCAGTCGACGGTATGTGGGACACACACCGGCCTCACCGTTTTTTTTTTCTCCACTCTTTTCCCCGCATTATGTGCCGCGATTTTTATGTGCCTGACCTACTGGTGGGCGTGACGGATAGACTGATTCCACTTAGGAGTTGTACTTGTGTGTCCGTGCGGCGTTATATGCCCGCCAGAGAGAGTACGAGTTTGTTCGGCGGGTGGAGAGCGGGGCAGCCGGTTACTCGCTCGCTCGCTCGCCCGCTTGGACGGTTTCAACGCTCAAAGAGGATCTTTGGAAAAGAAGTGCGGCACTCGGTGCAGCGAGAGATCGTCGGGAGCACCGCCCATCGGGCGCCTGTCATTCGTCGATCCATATCTGCGCGCAGGATTTATCGCGTGACTTATGCAGATACGCACTCGCACTCGCTCGGCCCGTCGCTCTCGACTTTGCCAGTAGTGCGGCGCAGCTGGCTCTTCTCCCTTCGATTCTAACTCGATCCTTCACCCTTTCTTAGATTTCTTTCTCGGTACTTGATTGCTACGAGAAGGAACAATGATGCTCGAATCGTTAATATTAGAATAATTGAAACAGAATTCCAGATTTGTCCTTTTAAATTATAGGAAGATTAAAAGTGATTTCGTTGATATTTATTAAATTATAAAAATCATTGGAACTTGGTCGATGTCGCTGTTAATACAAATAGTGATGAAAATATAGTTTATGGGCAACTTTGACTTATATTTCGTCTTGGAAATATCCCCATCGTGGATATGAGTAGTTATTACAAAAGAACGGAGTTAAAAGTTGAGTCGAGCCGGAGGACCGCCCTGCGCATAATGATACATTGGAGCGGACATGAAAGTTATAAGGTTTAATTCGAAGGCTGGCGATTCGCCGTCCGGTGACCGTATATCGATAGCCAATTTGCTATGCAGATCGAAGGCCTTTCGGTCAGAGCCCTTCGTCCCTCTCCCACCAGCCGCGCCGCATCCCTGCAATCTTCTCCACTTCGTTCCCCGGAGAACTCCCTCTTTCTCTTTACCCTCGCACGCCGCCTTTTTCTTATTGCACGCATTCCCCCGTAGAGGGAGGCGCGCACCCTCTCCCACCACCATAGACTCCGGTACAAATAGAATAAGCGTGGATTAACGTACCAGCTATCTTCCCGATAAGATTACTACTCGAACCATTGCACATCCATTTCCACATGCTTTTTTCTTGCCTCCCATCTTCCGATTTCGACAAATCTTACCCTTCTTTTCGTACAATTTTATTATGCAAGTATTCTATTTTCTAGTAAGAATATGTACACTTAGAAAGAATTCTAATAAATACTAATGTTGTCCATAAAAATAGAACGGGTTCTCATATATGATAACCAGTGAACCGTGCTAAAACAAAACACTGAAATTATCAGTGTCCAATTAATCATTAGAAGAGCATTAAATCGCAATAGAAAAACGAATATCGAATCCTCTAATTCAACAGATTAAAGCAACACCTAGTATCACTTCCGAAAATGACTGATAGGAAATGGATGATCTCTACACTCGGTATCCCTGGTATTCATTAGCAATCGTTGCCCAATCAAAGCCACGTGTGGTGGTCGGAGTAGTCAGTGATCACTAGCATGGTGAGTCTGAGCAGTCTCGTAGTCTTTCTCAGGAGTGCGTACTGATAGCGCGCCTTATTATCTGCGGCTATCACAGGTGCGGATAAACCGATCGGTGCGCTCCGCTTGAATTAAGCTCGGAATCAATGTCTTCCTCCGGAGGCTCTCTCGAGCAGCCGATAGGACTGCGTGTGCGGTGGCGTTGCGGAGATAACTCTCACCAGGAGAGAGAGAGAGAGAGAGAGAGAGAGAGAGAGAGAAAGAGAGAGCGAGAGAGAGATAGGTAGACATGTGTGTACACGAAGACAAGGTGGACAGGGCGGAGTGGACGTGGCGGGTATGGTTTCGCGTAGGGAGTCGATGCGCTCTGCGCTGTTGCCCGCTCGATGATCGAACATGAGCAATCTGGCGTGCGGCGCGGTGTGCCGCAATTAGGAAATCCATTTGGCGTAATTGCGCCAACGGACGCAAGTGATCTCTCTCGGCACACACCATCGGCTCTCGACAGCGGCTACTGCGTCCGCTTAATCAAACGTCCGTACACCCAATACCTCTGCCTTCTCTCTCCCTCTCCCTCTCTCTCTATCTTCCTTCCTCTTGCCTCCTTTCTTGCTTCCTTCCTCGCTTGTCTCTACCTGACCATTTACCTACACTCGCACACACCCGATATCGGCGGCCTGATACTCTTGCCGCCGTTGATGCTCCGCAGCATCTGGTTCTACGCACGGTAGCTGCCGGCGAACCCTTTTCCCAGCTACCTGTCGAGACGCACTCGCTCTCCTCGCTGTTTCGAATCCCCATTGCCCGCACACCGCTACCTACAACATGCAACTCGTGAATGGAATCTCTCTCTCTCTCTCTCTCTTTCTCTCTAGTTCTTTCTCTCTCGTGTGGGCTTCGACTATGAATATCTTTTTTGTTTCAATATAATCAAGTCTTATCCTAATGCAATTTGGCAGTGTTGTTACGCGTGTATACTGCGATATGTGTATGGAATACAGTGGGAAATAGTAGATGAGAAAAATATAGAAAGTATGTTGGAGGGATTTCTTTTATTTTCCTCTGTTTTTAGGAAATCAGTGACATTTCGGGAAATTGGATTCCGCCAGTTCTCGAGTAATTCCACGCACACTCGAGTAAAATGCGTGCTCTGTTCAATTGAAATGGCATTCTTTCCACTGAGTTATCGTTATGTTAATGTCTGTCGACTATTAGATAAAGTTGGACAGTTTTACTAGGTCGTTAAAATAGGGTCATATGCTTCTGCAATGATCGCGTTGCTAAAGCAGCCTATCTAATCAGGAGCGAACTATTATAAAAATGATCGAGCAAGTATTTAGAGTCGAGTGTCGAGAAATGGGCGCCTGTTCGAGCGGAGCTCCAAGTCACCAATCTTGAAGGGGTAGTGCAGTACGCCCACGGGAATCGCAGAACGGGGCACGTAATGATCGGCTATTATGCTAATCGGTCGTGCGTCGATGATGTACGTCATGAATTGTCACCTGTGCATGTAGAAAGAGAGGATTGCACGACGAGTATCCCATGCAAATTGTACCCTCCGCCGCGACACTCTCCGAGCAATCCCCGTCTATTATCGCTCGCCAAATCACGCCTAACATAATTAACCTTATGGCATTGTTAGTACTAATGATTCTGACCGACACGCTAAACCACCAGTACTGTGAAAGTTCTATATTGGAAGAAGTTTATCTCTGTGAATGCGGGTCATCTTTGACAAAACTAGATGTGATTGATAATAAGAAACTCTTAAAGTTATGTCTTAATTATTAAAATGATATTTTCATGTATTCTTTGATACTGAATATTCCATAATTCTCTTTTTCTGCAATTGAAAATTCAATATAATCCATGACAATGGAATCCCCAAGGATTATTGACGAATCAGATCGCCAGTGGAAAGGTACACGGAGAATCAGTGTGCTTGAGAATGCAGTGAGGCGAGCATGACATGTAGTGCGTGCGAGAGAGTCAGATAGAGGAGGAGAATGAAAGAGAGACAGGCGTGTGAATCTTCGAGTCTAATTAATTCTTCGAGTGGCCGGTAATGGGGCCGAACGCAGACTGCTGCGTAGGTGTTCGAGCGCGAAGCACAAAACGTGGACGCTCGATGCCTCCTCGACCGATATTTTATCCGGCGTCCACTTCGCCGATCATTAACTCACCTCTACACGCATATCCTCCTTCATATCCGCAGGGGAAACATATGATCATTCCTAATCGCTAGTTGTATAAACTAGAAAAAGTTGACACAGAAATGGAAAAAAACTTTACGTCGAAAAGTCTTTCAACTATTCCATTCAGTCTATTCCGCAATACTTGAAACTGAATATACCTTTGCATATAGTTACGCATTCGTAACTTCATTTCATACCTCGCGAGAGAACTATACTCATTTACCATTACGCAAGGCGAACAGACAGACAAAAAAGACCATTACTACAAATAGTGAAAAATTTGACTCACTAATGATGATTCCATTAAATCCCCTCTCTCGTATACTACTGGAGCCTTTGTTTTTCTAAAGGCGCACGTGCACAATGATTTATAAATACACGCGGTGGGATCGATTTATTATAAAAAGAGGCGTCCGTCTTGGAAGGGTTAAGACGATGGCGTTTGCGCTAATAGCGAGTAACAAGCCAGGCAATAGCGTTGACCTGAAAGGGAGTCAGGCAAGAGTGGTGCGGATAGGCTAACATGCAGATATAGAGTTGTCAAGCCTAGCGTAAAGGCTACAACGTGGCGCAAGCTCTCTTAGCCGGGCATTTGCCGGCTTGGTGAATGCACGAGGGTTGTCAGGGGTGAAACGCACCGGCTGGAAGGGCTGCTCCAGTCGACCTTGACCGTGAATACAGAGCGAGCCAGCGCACTAGCTGCTTCTGCCCGGAGATGATGCACACGGGGTTCATCTCCCGTTCCGTACGCGCTTCGAGAAATCAATAATGCCTTATCAACTCGGCCACCGAACAACCTACTCTTACCTCGACCAACTGACCGATCTGAATCGCGCTTATTAAAGTCTCCCTCTCTTTAAATGTAACTAACCTTTTCTCTGCGAGTCGACATTGGAATTTATTGAAGATTTTTTGATTTTGATAGTATATTTTGAACACGCGTTCATAAATAATTAGGAGATACCAGTCTGGAGTTTTAACATAATTTCTATGTAGTATTCTGCAGAGTTATTATTAATAATATTGATCTTCTAGTTTTTTAAGTTTAGAAGGGTTGATGATCGTCAGTTTTAACAGTGATTTCTAGGTTGTTTTATTCATTCGCTCGTTCGTTTTTCACTAAGACCTTCATGCTTCATTATAGTTATCACAAGCATCTATGCTTGTGCTCGGTAAGCAAATCCCACATGCTGGATTTTATAGCAATCAGTCAAAACTGTCGGGTTTCCAGTGCAGCACAGGTAGCATGGCATAAAAGCAGTGGAAACAGGGCAGACACAATGTTCAGCTTGGCAGCCGGTTACAATTTTTTCGTCAACTGACCGCTCGTTCGTGCGTATTTCAAAGTAATAGCTCCGACGCGATAATAAAGCTCTGCGAATGCACATTATTCGCGCTCGATTGCTCTTGGTTGGCGAGGGTGAATAAGAGAGCGGGGGAGAGGAGAGAAGTTTTTGTCGGACGATGAAAAAGACTCGCCGTGAAAATGTGAGATACCTGTGAATGCAGTCGGCTAATATGTGCAATGGATTAAAAAATGTATTCGCACACACTCCTTTTCTTTGTGTAATTTTTGATATACAGTTGATAAGAAAGATACTGAAACATTCAGTGTTAGTGAAAAAAAGAAAGTTTTCTTCTTGAGAAAAAATAAACTTCTTTAGAGAAGACAGTTTTCTTTTCAAAAGATAATAAATGTCCTCAAAGCTGAATGTTTTTTCCATTAAGAAAATTTACTGCAGAAAGTCTGCGCGTGCTTCTTTTTAATCATTGTAGTTAGACGTATGTGCCGGGGAGCCGTCTAGCACACGTCGGCAGCGATACAGGCTCCCGTGTCTGCCGAGGTTTTATGCCCACGTCGCATGTAATACACCCACTAACGCGAGCTGGATTTAACAGAGTAATTAACGCCCACATCGCCCTGTGTCGAGCGTTGCCAAGCGCGATTGACTTCGCGCGCCCGGCATATCTCGGCCTCCATTTAAATCCACACTCGTTTCACTCACAAGGAACGTCTCTCAGAGAAATAGAGATCCGAGAGTCTAATACTCCTATAGAAAAAATGCCCTTTGTCCCAACGTGTAACATAGTTCTATTTATAAGTCAAAGTTGGAATGAGAAATTGCCTATTCGGAATTCTTTGATATTCAGTCGAGTCGTTTAAGTTTTGTTCAGTAGTTTATATTTATTTGTGATGGAAGTTCTTTGGAAATTTTTAAAGTCAATCTTTCGTGATGTAAATAGCTCGCATTTTGGAATATATTTGATTTGCCAGGATAATCAAGAGAGAGCAGCAGGTAGGTGTGTGGGCCAGTTTCGCTGCGTTGCTTTCTCGGAAATCCTAGTGCTGTGTTATAGATATAGGTCAGGAGCGCTGTACGGCGCCTATCGATCGACCCTGGGAGTTCGAGTTCAAGGTCTCGTATCTCGTTTCAACTCTCAGTGTGTCCGCCCGCGGACCTTCCGGACATGCATCCCTAGCGACGTAAAACCCACGTCTCTAAAATTAGCATTAGCAATTTCTCTAAATCAAGAAACACAGAAATAAACACCAAAAAAACTAAACCTCAGCAATTCTTTGAAAAAAGCCTCTGAAAAATGTCCAAAAATACCAAAAACAATCCCATTGCAACATTCCAAATCTATTTGAAATTTAGAAGAAAAAAGAAAGACACCTAACAGAAATTGGAGGAAATAAACCGAGCGGGTACATACATCTGTTGAATACATAGAGAGAGAGAGAGAGAGAGAGAGAGAGAGAGTCGGTGAGATCGATCGGTTCTGAAAGTGGCTGGTTGAGTGTGGGGACTTTAAAAGGCGAGCAGATGAGCGAAGAGAAGATGAGACAGGACGAGAGGAGTAAGGAAAAGGCAAAGTGAAATAGAGAGGACGGGCGTACGTACAGACGAACGGATGGACGGATGGACGGACGGACGGACGGACGGACGGACGGCAGGCGGCGGAGGCGAGTCCATGTTGCGTGGAGCATTAAAGCTGCGGTGGATGCGGCTTGACGGCCGGCAAGAAGTGGCCGGACAGGTAGGAGCTGTCGCATTCGCGATAATTCATAATCCCAGGTCCCCCGACTTCCGCTGGTTTCCGCAGGCCGGCACCCTTTCTCCCTCGTTACACTTGGCGCGCGCGAAAGAGCGAGAGAACGATAGAGTGGGAGTAGGAGAAGTAGAGGAGAGTAGAGGAGAGCGAGTGCTCGCTCTCCTCTCCTCTGGGGTTCTCGCGGGCCGAGCCGGTTGCTTCCGTAACTGGCGGCGCTAGGAAAACGATCGTTCTCTATGGTCGAACAGGTAGTTGGGTTGGGCCAGGTCGTTAAGTAGGTGTACATACCTGCCGCAATCGCGGACTCGCCAAAGAGCCTGGCTACCGGAGTTAACGAGTCTCTTTCTCTTTCTTTCTTTCTCTCTGCCATGCCTTCCTCCACGTCCTCGTCCTCGTTCTCCGGTCTCTCGCTTCTCTCTCTCTCTCTCTCTCTCTCTCCCCTTCGTCCTCGCCCTGCTCCCTTGACTCGACCTCACCGACTCGACGCCGCCGCCGCCACCACCACCGCCGCCGCCGCCGCCGCGATCTCTTTTCGCTCTGTTCCTTTTCTTCCTGTTTATATTCGGCCGCGACGCCAACAGGTACGACCGCCTCGCATGCTCGGTCGCGTGGGGGCAGATAGCGAGAGAACAGCCTGCACGCCAGAGGGAGGAAATGCGTACGGCGATATCGATATACATATACATCGTGAGAGAGCACCACGCGCCTTCCAGCCGAAGATGAGAAACGCTCTCTTCTCTTACTCTCTCATCCTTGCCGATCTCCTCTTTCTCTATCGATCCTCCTCTTTTCGTTCTTTCGTTCTGACGCTCGCTCACGCGCGCCCGCGCGCCGCCGCCGCCGTCGCCGCCGCCGCCGCGCACGCAGGGTGATCTCGTATTCGTGGCTCGTAGCGCGTCCGGCAGCCGCGCGCACTTATCGCTGATCGGATCTGAGCGTTCCTCCGTCGCTCCTAAAGGCCGCCGGCTTACCTTTGACGTCCCCAGGCTCGCTCGCTCGCTCGCTCGCTCTCCTCTCTCGTGGACAGTGGTTCCCAAAAAGATCGCCCGCCCTCTGCATCACTACCACCTTCTCACATAACAACACACGAATATCTCTCCGCTGTCTTGCCACTCCATAAAACGTAATATCCACTGAGAACTTATCGCCTTATCCTGAAATATGTGTCTGCCTCACACCTCCTCACATAATGAGCGCTCGGAGATCGCGTCGTCCGATAAGTAGGCCACTTTATTGCGCCAAGAGATTAATCGTATTCCTGCTGGAATCGCTCGAGCGGCGGACTAGCTGGGATTGTCTGGCGAGTGGAGTGTATCAGTTTCGAGCTTTTCCTTCGGTACTCGTCGCAAGCTAGCTCGATTGGAAAAATGATGCCATTAACTGTCAAAGATAAATAGGGAGTCTCTCTCAGGTGGCGCAGCTTCTCTCGCGATGACTACAGTGGTCCAGTGCTGCTGCACCTGTTACAAGCAAACGGCTGGACCTCTTCTCCTGGTGGATCTTCTCTCCCTCGGAACCATCTTCCCTTTCTCTCTCCCCTCATTTGTAAGCATCGCCGCCCGGCCCTCCCACCTCTCCAGAGCTTATTTGTTTGCGCGGGTACCTTAACTGCTTATATGTCCGCATCCTTCGTCTTTCCTCTCCTTTCCTCTCGTCTCATTCTCATCCTCTTCTTCTTCTGCTTCTTCTTCTTCTTCTTCTTCTTCTTCTTCTCTCTGCTCGCAAAGACTACTCGCGCTCTCGCGTGGTAATAAATTCTCGACGCTGCTACTTCGCAGCCTTGTTTCTTCCTTCTCGTTCCCTTTCTGCCAACCCCGTCGCTGCCCCCGACTCATTCCCTTCACGGCCAGCTTTTCTTCGCCTTGTACCGTCGATCCACTACTCTCCCTCTCTCTCTTTCCCCGAGGCCCATTGTGTCCTACCACCTTTAAAGAGCGCATCGACGCGCTCCTGCTTTCATACCGGATAAAGATGGCCACTCGCACTTTCCGATGAAAGATTATAGCAAAGTCCTTGTGATCCTTGGGGGTTCCTTTAAGTTTTAAAATAGTTTGAGTTTTTTTTTTATGGTGAAATTTTGTTTTATGGAAGACGTGTTGAATGGAAGAATTAATTATGAGTGGAAGTACTTTGAAGGCAAGATAGTTAATGATAATTTAGTGTTTTGGCGCCTTGTTCGATAGTGGTAATGGAGCGTGTTAGTTGAACTAAGCGTTGAACAATCCGTAGCATTTGTACGAATGAGTAGATCAGTGTGGCTTTGAACGAGGAAGCTTAATCAAAGTAATTATTCAGCGAAAATGTGTCGATGCCGTGTAACAGGGGTATTAAGCTGACTCGCGGCTAATAACATTGTCAGCTCCAACCGGTTATTACGTAAAACCTGCTACAATAAATTTCAAGCAGCCAATCCGCTATGAGTGTTGCAAGGCTTTTCCGTGATGATCGCTCATGTCGGAAACACGCGGACACGCACGCGTCAATTCTACACTTTGCTCGAATAATTCTAACAGACACAAAAATCCTAATCGTTATTATCCATCTACGTTTAGTTTCGTGCAAAAATGGAATTTCCGTATCAAGTGCAGATTATGTTTAAATTATTGTGATTCGATTACAATAATTGAATATGCACGAACTATTGCATGAATTCAATAATTTCCCGATTCCAAAACAGAATAAATTTAGCATCTGTCATTTTGAGAGGCCGTTTGTTCTAGTATCAACTTGGACCAGGTGCAAGCGACATTTCTTACGCCACCAGCATTTTTTCTGGTCAGCAATGACTTATGTTCGTGTACGCGGAACGGGCATAGTTATTTCGCACGGTCCACGCGACTCGGTATTCAGATCAGACTTACGAGGTTCGGCAGTGGCCGTAATTGCGAGCCTGAATCAACCTTGCTGTTGCAAGTGGCATAATTGACGTCGGAGACCCCTTGCCCGATGAATTTATGTGTTTCCCTTGTGTCAGCAGGTATCGCTAATCGGCTTCACGCCTCACTATCGCAATCCAATGTCCGTTCACGCTTTTGTCACATTTGTTTTTAAACCTCCTTCGCCTTTAGTGAAGCATGTTACATTGTAAGATGATCAGGACCAAAGCTCGCATTACTTACTTCCAGGAATGAATAAAATATCAATTTTGTTAGCTTAACATTTTTTTCGATACATTCTACGTATATTAAAGTTGTAGTAAATATTAGCGGGGTAATAAGGATTTGTTTTCCGCAAGACTGTTGCAGGAGATTTTTGGGTCAACCAGTCTGTCCCTAAGGTGTCCGGTGTGTGTAGGTATGCGACTTGTCGGGCTTCCCGATGAAGTTCGTTTCTTACTGGCACGCAATGCACCGTGTACTCCGCTCTCCCGGCTTGCCCTCCTCCTCTTCGATTCGCGTACAATCGCCGGGAGAACCACCTGCTGCGCTATCGACTTATACGAGTCTCCACTTGCTGCTTGCTGCTATCTTCCAGCCTCGGTCCATCCTCGCTCCTCTCTTCTCGGCTCGCTTATATCCTCCGCTCTCGCTCATTCTCTTCTCCCAGTGGAACGCTTTACGGCCACTTCGTGTCGCTGCTCTTTCGACGATTTTCTACTACGCCAATCGGTGGCATTCTCCACGACTGCTAAACATTCTCATGATTTTTCATGATGCCAATCCATTTACAAATGGATTGCTTGCTCGCTTCCTTCGCCTTACACATTTCTCTCTATTTTTCATCAGACTTTATCTTATTAATTATTTAATCATATGGAATACTGTCTCTCTTCCCCCCCCCCCCCCCTAATTAATATTCGAAATCTCTTATCGAATCTGTCCTTCTTTGTATTGCAAATCCATTAGCACGTCTCACCGTGTTATTCCGGGTATTAAAATAGAAATCCCCTCGGCAACAGGCATTTCGGGAATCCTCGACGTCCGAATATTCATAGAGCTCGACGAATTCGATTTTTATGCTAATGCCGGGCGGGATTTATGCTAGATCCCGTCGTCAAACGTACATAAACGTCTGTCGCGCCGTCAGCTGCGCTTATGATTCGATAGAGATATCGATGATGGAGGTACGGGGGAGTCGAGGGAACTCGACGCTCCAGCGGGATCGAATACACTTTCGAATCACGACGATTAATTTTAATTGGCCCATCTGTCCTCGCCAATTTACACGGTATACTTTTTCCCTCTTCCTCCCCACACCCTCCTCTCCTCTCTCTCTCTCTCTCTCTCTCCCTCTCCCTCGCTCTCTCACTCTCCTCGTTGGATATCTTTATCAAACGTGATTTACTCTCGACTCTAACGGCATCGATATAGATATCGAAATGGATTCGCAAAGTCCACGGAGTATTTATGCTGCTTTATTTATTGAACAGTATGAATGGGGAGTATCGGGCGAGGATTTCAGTGTTGGGAGAAAGCGGAAAAGTCGAGTTGGGATGCAAAGCCGTGATTCCGGCTGGTTCTTAACCCTTGGAGAGGATTGGCTCGGTTACATCACCCTGGCTACCTGCACTCTCGAACGAAATAAAAGAGACTGCCGCCGCCCCGGGTCTGATGCAAACGGGCGAAGTAGGTCGTCTCCCTAAAGCCCCGTCGTCATCGTAATCCTTGGAGAGATCTTCCTTAGCGGTTCTCAAACTAGACCACACACTTTATCAACACATCTATACGAACAAAGTTGCGATCATTCGTTACAACATCGCTTGAAAAGTGTTAACTCGAAAAGTGATGATGTTACTTCTAATAATATGTTTCCTTTGCTATTTTCTAGAGATGTTATAGAATTGCCGACTCTTTTTCAATCTGTCTCTCCAATCTTTATCACGTTTTGGTTTCCGTACGCCTCCTCGAGACCACGTCCTCTCCCGATAGGGGACTCCCTTTGACTTGCCACAGATTTCAATCGTGCCGGGGATGTGGCTAACCGATACGGAAATAAATCGGTCTGGCTAACTTTCGAAGTTATGTAGACGCACTTCAGAAAATAGAATGAATTATGATCAGGAATTGAATTGCCCTGCGGTCGGCGAGTAACATTCGGATGCTTAATGTTCAATTTCATTTGAATTACTGATCCTTATTTAGAGAGAAAATTGTTAATATTAATATTCTCCTTGCATCTTAATATAGCATAATACGTATTTCATATTTAATATGTCGAAAATATATCTATCTTTCGACACTTTAAAATTGTATACATTAATAAATTCCAAGTAAGTGATTCGATTAGTATTGAGGAAATATTTTTATTTACTATTCAGGAGTTCTTCCCCGGAAACAACTTTGAAGATTCCGCTGATAATCTCGGCTATCTCGACGACTATTCTGTAACGCTGGCTACTTATCTCGAGTTGCCCGTGCCCACCGATAAATTATCGTTCACCTAGTCGAACCTTTTAGTTATTCCCATTACCCGAATTTCGGAATTCACAGCCTCTCCTATTACCAGAAAAGTCCATTTGGGAGAATCACAGGAGCCTGTTGCATTCTTCGCGGCAGATAAGACTTGCTGTATTTCATTAGGCGATTCGATCCTTTCTCTTCTTCTGATCCCAGCCCAGCCTCTATATCTATGAGTCTTGGGAGGGCCGAGACTTCCGAATTCCACTGACGATTCTCTGGCATCAACCAGTCACATCTGTCGGTTGGATTTCGTTCCAAGTAGACTCGGTTGGGTACTTCGGATTTCAAAGGCCGTGTGATCGACAGCGAGGATTTGACATCGGGAACTAGAGCGTCAATTAGAATTCTGTTGCCAGTAGGAAACTTGGCGCGTCGAAGGGAAGAGAACGAAGAGGGAGGAAGGCAAGCGTGAAGGAAAATGGGAGAAAGCCAGCAGTGCGGAGTTTGTGGCAGTGAGTGATTTAGAAAGCGGCGGCGTGTCCGCCAACGCGGCAAAACGCGCACGCCATTCCCGAGATAAACTTCATCCCACGCATCCAAACTATAATTCCATCTCTTCTTCTCCCTTCACTCGTTTTCTTTCTCTGATGTCCCGCCGAAACAGGCGAATGCTCGCACGAGGAACCGTCACTCGGGATGTCGTACCTTCCACCACTCCCACAATACACGCCCGTATGCGACACCCAACCATGTCGTTACGTCTTCGAAAAAAGAATCATATGACTGGCAATCTTCTCTTTTAGTCGACACAATTATCATCCGATACGTGTTGGTCAGCTAGCATTACATATATTATGCAAATATATTCAATATTTTATGAATATTATTTCGTACTTGTCAATGGATAAGGTATTGTTTATTCAATGAATCTTCTTAATGAAATTGTACCCTTAGATACTTAGCTTCGACTTTTCACTTTCAAGGATTAAAAGAGGATCATAGGTTTTAAAGTAATACATTCAAGGACAATGGATTTAAAGGTCCTTCCTTCCCTCGAAATTGATAGTGTCCCCGATTGGAGCGCCACGTGGATGCGGGGATTGCGGCTGGCATGGGAAGCGGTCAGCGCCGGGACGTATAATCTCAAGGTGCTCCCGATAGAGGCTGCTCGCGGAGAAATACGAATGCGAGAGCGGGTAATTACACTTAATACGAGCATGCCAGATAGCGTTTATCAAGCGCCATTAGCCTGCGCGCGCCACCGATTGAGTGAGACGTTCGCCAGGCGCCGGACGTGCGCGCGCGATTTACAGTAGCGCTCGAGTGCTCGTTTAATCGCCCCGCCAGCGAGATATCCTCGCCCGATAGAATGTGCCATATAAATTTCGTTGTTTCGTAATGAGGGACAGATCGGTATTAATGGCCTCGAAAGGACTCGTTAAACTTGGAAGCGCTCGCAACAGGAAGGATAGCATCCTTTAATGCGTCCCTTAATAATAGCAGCACCGACAGGATATTCTTCGATTAAAATAACCCCACTATTTTATCGAATACCAGATTTATAAATAATCCGATATAACCGGTGGCATATACGTAAACAGGATTTCTGTTTTTTTTCTGGTCTGTTGTTATTGATTTTATAGGCATTGTGTAGGCTGACCTTTCTCCAGGGTCCGTTATACCTTCATTTATTTATAATCTTGCATTATTTACTTTGCTCTTTTAGCTTTAGTAGCGATAATCATAACCTAGTCGGAAAATAGAAAGTTCGTAACGCATATTCCACTCTCTCATCGAAGCATCTTTTAAACACTTAACTACATCTACTTTTACTGATACATCCTCGTTGAAATAATAGCCTAGATAAATATTAGTAGAATCTAATGAGCGTTTATTGACATCTACGATTCTTCGAGTCGATCTGGATGAAATGTATCAGGATCTTTGTTGATCTTTCAAGTTGAGAGATTACTGGCTGTCTTTCGGCACTATTGCTTAGCTCTCGGTTATTTGGAGAGGTGGTCCGAAGGTAGTGGAGTGGAAGGTACTACGAGCAGGGAAGCCCTTTCACTCATCGAGAAGGACGTCGCGTGGGGCCGCCATTACGTGCCTCGGCGGTGGAGCCGTAATATCTGGCGATACCGAGCGGCAACCCATAACGCAATAATCTGCCGACTTTATGCGACGATTATCGCAAGGGCTTGCTGGTGCAGAAAGACGGCGAAACCGGCGAGAGACCCCATTAACCGGCAACGCTCTCGGCGCCCCAGCGTGTCGCACCTGTCCGGAATTGCGTCTCTCTGCCACTCCCTTGCATGCTCTACCTTCTTCCGCTCCGATCCGCTCCGACCAGCTTCTCATCTTCTCTACTGATAGCATCGAATCTTCTCACGGGACTAGCCAACGAATACATTAGAGAACTTGTATGACACGCGTACTATTTTCGTGCTCTTGCATTCCTAGATTCATTTTCTTAACACTCTTATACACCGACTCTGGTACAACACAGAATGTAGTAATGCGCGTATACATAAGCAGACACACGACAGGTTAATAATGCAAGATTTTTCCTGGCGAACCCTTTGCAATACAGTGCTTTTTTAAAGACGTGAATCGCAGATATATCTATTTTATATGTTACACGTGAAATGTATAATACCAACTCGGAGCATTTGTCAAAAAAGACAATCTTTGATTCTTAAAGAGTGAGAAAGTCTCCAAGAGAGAAATGAAATCTTGAACTACTGAGATGGACGTGGTTGATCCGCTCGAGTTGAGTCAGGAATAATGTGACAAGGGTGTTTGCAAACACGCGATGATATACGCGATGGCCATCAGCGGTGCTCCATTAGTTGTAATGGGCATAGATAGAGCGAGCCGATACAATGGTGCGCCAGTATCCCAGGTACTTCGACCCCCATACCACCCGATCAATAGACGTATCATTAAAGTGCGAACCATATCCAAGCGATAATTAGTAGTTGCCGCTGCGAAACAACGGGCACAGATAATCAGCGTTATTTATTGCCCGGTGGAATCGGTCGGGCGCGCTCGTAGAGCTTTATCTGGCTGATGTATCCCGGCCGACTGGCCTGCCAGGAGTCATCATCCCTCGCGAAGAGATCGGAGATTGTATTTCAATCAGCATATCTCTCCTGTCCTCTATTCTACTTGTCCTTTCCTCTCGCGATCTTTCTTACTCCCTTCTCCATCGAGCAAGTGTCATCGTGCTCTTACGTCTTGGCCCGGTTAATTGCTACCAAACCCTGTCTTCTTCTTCTTCTTCTTCTTCGTACTGCTACCTTTGACTCGTGTAATATACCAAGTTATTAAACTGCTTGTGTTCTTTTTCGTAGACGATTTTTTCTAATTATAAATTATTATCTTAATTGTTAGGCTTATTCTACTTTTCTTGTATTATACAACATATCCAACAAAAGGCTTTACTTCGGATGGAAATTTGTGAAACAACACTTCCACTAATAGCTTAATTCTGTGTGTACTCTGAACAAGCCATAAACTATACTGTCGACTTAACACTATGGTGAATAAATGAGTGTTAGGATTTCAGAAAAACTTTATGTGCTAGTTGATAGCAGTGATTCGCGTAAACTCTGTTGGAAATTCATCTGATAATTGCTCGGCGTGTAGACGTAGTTTGCGTGAGAATGGGCTATCAACGCGCCACTGAACGAATAAACACTAACTATCTCATTCTATTAGCACAATGTCGAGCCCGTTAAAACGCTTAAGTGGTAGTGTGCATTAATCAGGAGTGAGTTCGCATGTCCGCGCCGGCGATCAGTTAAATCGCATTACAATCAGTCAACGGTGATTAACAGGGTCGGGGGTATCAGTAGTCTGGCATCACTGGATGATAATTATCAGTTTGATACGTCCGCTTCAAGATTCGTGCAACTAGGCGAGCCCCACACGAGCACTAAGTGCAGTTATGCTAATTAATCGTCATTACAGTAAAATCATTCGTGTACCAAGTCAAGTAGTTTACACAGTAGAAAAACATCTGTTGTTCCTTAAAACGATTTCATGAAATCTTCGTCCTGATTTTCAAAATCAGTCTTCGTGCGATCTTTCTCTTAATACAATACACACTTGGCAATTAAATTAACCGAGGAAAAAAGGTTGTAACGAATCACGGCAATCGCTTAATTACAAATATGAGGAGGAAATAATACGAGTGCGCCTGTAAAAAAAACTGTCGGATGGTTCTAATGAAGACGTAAAGATAAAATAATAATGAAGTTCGGGGGGAAGGGGTAGAGTTAAAGATACCCGTGGTATTGGGCGCCGATCGATTTAGTATCGGTAAGAAAAAATCGTTGGCACAAAGGGGAGGTGGCGAAGAGACGGGAGAGAGAAGGAAGAGACGGCGGCATGTAATTAAAACACGTTTATTCGAGTCAATTAAATCGGACGCTTACGAAATCGCTCCGGACCGGGCTCGCCGCCCGCATTCTTAATTACCTACGCCCACGAACTTGTTCCTCTCTTTCCTCTCTCTACCTGCTTCCCCGCACAACAAAACGAAGAACTCCACCAATGCTGGCGCACGATCGAAATGTCGAGCGCCATAATTAAGTATCGCCAAACACACTCTACATATATATACATAATAGTTGTCAAAGGTCCATGGAAAAACACGCCGTTTACTAGTTGAAGAATTTCAAGTACTATTTTTAGTCTGCTTTTAAAGTTTACTGCACTATTTGTGAAATATATTCTGTAGAAAACAAGAGTTAATATTTCAAAGGATTTTATTCGTACAAGCTTCGAGAAAAGGATTGAAATATGAAATCAAGTGCTTTGTTAAGTGGCAGATAAACTTAAAAGCGGAGGAAACCTCTGCAATCTTTTGCCTGCTCTTCCAGGTCAACCGCAATGCATCTCTGACTTTCGGGAATGCACGCCCGAGGTCTTGCTTCGTTAGAAATGCTTGGTGAGCTGCTAACAGCTTGGCAATGATATTTTTGCACTCACGGAGCTCGCATGTTCCTGACCCGATCGCCGCTGCTTCTCGGTAAATTGATTTCCTAATGGAGGAGCTATCCTTCCGTGACCCGGGCCAACTAGTAATCCTGCCAGGCGTTATCCAGAAATTACGAGCGTTTCCTTAGGTTTCTCCCGCGATTCCTTCGGAACTAATGCCAATTGCTCGGCTCATCAGCCACCTGAGTGCTTAAAGAACTAATAAATAATTCTCCAGCTGCACAACGCTTGCGACATATTAGTTCTGCTCGGAAGCTAGCAAAGTGCCCCAAGTTCTGTCCTGATAAGACTTCATCATCAGGAAAATTCCCTTCATTCCATTCACCTTTTCCCTCTTTTTACGCCAATCAGCTGTTGGAGGATGCTGCTGGCTGACCTGCATCCTCGGAAGTATAAACTACACGAGATACTTTTACAAGACGGAATCGAGCGCGTTTCCTGGAGTAGGAAAAACTTACTAGGCTAAACGAGCACGGATTAAAGGACCTGGTTACTTGAGAGTGGACGGGCGGACAGAGGAATTAGGAAGTATAAATCACTTTCCGTTATGCGTCGTTGGGCCGCGTGTTTCTCCAGGTAGCTCCGGGACGAATTAACTATGTAGTACGTAGCAATCATGTGTTAACAAAAAATCAGGTATAGCGGTAAGTGGAATGGCATTTATGAAGTACAAATCGGTGGTGCACTCATTACGATTTCTTTAATAATAGTGTCCAGAGCGAATGTATTACTTTTTAGTCAGTATAAAATCCACACTGGATCGAATTAGGATGTACTATTTATTAAGAAATTATGATTTAGTACTTGTTTCGGATGCGATTATATCTCGACACTAAAATATTCCAAATAAATTGCACATTGCACTATTTTATTAACATAAATTCGGATGCTAGCTCGTGCGTGTTCACCTTGGTACGTTTATTGGTAAACGTACTGTTTCGAAATATATACTTGATACTATGTGTAGCAATAAACTCAGTTTGTTCTTGTACCAAGTGACTTTCGTACTAGTCGAGTGAACAGTACACAAGTAGCACAGTGAATAGTACAATAGATAGTTGGAAAGATAGTAGTATTAGAGCAGATAGAATAAAGTGTCAAGAAAGGAGGAGCATGTACTTGAAACTGACTGGAGTCTATAAGATTATCCATGATGAAATCGATGGAGGATATGTGTTGCTGGTGCTAGGAAGATGGCAGTTTCAGTAGACACGTCCTACATAAATCACAGGCAGACATCGAACGAGCCTTTTGAAATTATATATCTCGACGAGAAGAGTGTGTAGCGGATTTCCAAAGTCCCTGCGAGCAATATCAACTTATATCTCGATAGCGGATCGAACGGTGTTATCGGATCCTGGCTGCCCTGATCGTCGATATATCGACCGACTGCGATCTCTTCTTCCCATCGTTTTCTTCTGTATCGTGCACTAAAGTTATTATTGCTTCTGAGCATGGCGAGAGAACAGAAGTGCTGCTCGTGGGTGGGGAGCGCATAATGTCCATGGAATTACGGGATTTCCTTTGATTTTTCATTCCTCGATCTAGGTTAAAGCATTCGACGCAACTAGAACAGTTATAGTTGCCTATGTTTAGAAAGCTCTGTTTTACAACTTGGGTGGAATTTCTAACTAACGAAATTCTAATGAAATAATAGGTAATGCGAAATTGCATTATGTTTCATAGAAAATTATGTTACAACAAGACTTTTGTGTATGATACAGTCAGCTGGGCAAAGTTCGTTTGTGTGCAAGCGGACTTGCAATCCCTAAGTGTGTCCACGCGCCGCGTATAACACGTGCCTCGTATTCAGGAAACGCAATGACGTCTTTGCGGCTGCGTCATCGGGAAAATGCATTGCACGATTCCTTTCCTCACCCACGCAAACCGCCGTCAGTCTTTTCCGGTTATTGCACGTGCTCGAGTCAGTGCTGCGTAACGATTAGGCCAGTTTCGCTGCGGTCGCAATCCCGCGTGAACGCGATATACCCAAAGAAACGGCAGAAAAAACTCGATCAATTCTCCATCATCCTTCCTCATTGTTTAGAATCACTATTTTACGTTATTTCGTTAAAATTTATATATGAGAATATAATTACCATAACGATTTCTCGTATTCACTTAGCACTTTTTTGAATTCCTTGAAGATTTTTGAAAAGGGTAATTTCAATTTGAAATACTCTTCTATCATCAGTGAAGTATGTGTTAAAAGTTGACGTGCGGCTGAACCAATAGCTATGCGAGATTCTTAGCTGTCGATTAATAAGTCAAAGGTGTAAGAGTGAGGCGCGTGATGGATTTTCTATTAGGAAATGGAGCGCTCGGCTTGAGCGAAGATTGCCGGATTGAGATAGGGCCGATACCGCTTACTCGTGGAAGATTGATTATCCTCGGTTATTTACGCGTTCGCTTCCACAGAATTTCGCGCGCGACTTATGCTCGATCTGCAATTTGCATCAGTAATGCACCGGGAAATCCGGGGGGAAGCGAGCCCCGAGCGCTCAGGAAATCCATAGACAGACGGCCGTCTCTGGACTCTGCACTACATTCACGCGTCGCCGATGCATTCGAATCGGTATCGCTCACTGTCCTCACTCTGGAAACTCGCCGGGAAATCAGATGCAGATTACTGGAAACTTTACCGGTCTTCCCACGTCTACGTTTCAACGTCCAGCTTACCATATGATCGCGAGGGTTTGCCAATGTCGTGGAAAATAAGTGATTGAACCTTCGGCCAGCCAATTTTCAAACAGCCAGCTATGAAATGCAAATATAGAAATGTAAATTAGGAATATAAGAGTTTGAAATGTTTGAAAGTCGAAGTTCCTTAAGAAGTTTAGCAAAACTCTGTAAAATGATGGAGGTTCTCAGTGTGAACAGCGAATTATTTTGATAGGCTCTGATTTGAATTCGTTGTTGTTTCCTGTCGAAAGCATTGGATAAGCCTTTCTGCGCTACAAGGAAAAAATGAAGGAAGTGATTGGTGCATGTTTTTAAATAGTATTATACCCGCTGTGGACTCCCGTGGATTTGTATAACGAGTTCCATCGTGTTTATGAAACTGTGGCAACAAGCTCCTGGGGGGATTCCTCGATCGAGAAGGAAAATTAGCTCACCGATTGCTTGCGACTTAGTCTGCTTAATGATCCGGGCACGTAACGTGTTTTTTGGCTTTTCCGTGGAACGTCGTGTGTATACCTTTACTTACCAGGAAGAGTTTCATTAAGGATATAGAATTGTATGTTACGCCACATAATTTCCGGCTAGTGCCCCCGGCTATCTAAATAATAAATCAGGCGGCTGGATGATTTGCATGCATTACTGTCTCTTTTTTAACACAGAATCCCATTACTTTAATACTGATTGTTGCCGTCAGTTTCCCACTTCACACTGTCAACTGTATTTCAAAAAACAAGTGACATTTTTCCAAAGAAAGATGTTCTTTCTTATTTCAATAATTACTGTGTAATAAGCGATAGAAGATAAGTCTTCCTGGAATGGAAAAAGGTTGGATATCGTTTGTTATTCTTGGATTTGAATCGTGTAAATTTATGAAGTCGCCAAACAAACCAGAGTGAATTGGCAGCCCGATTTGTAGCGGCTCTCGCTAGAAAAGGACCTCGGGCTATCATTCTAAATAGAATCAGCGCGAAGAAGGAGCGTTTCAAGTCTCGAAGTCCATTAGTATCGCGGAGCATTCCAGCGCTCCGTCAGGTTAATTAATTGCGACTGGCCCCTTTAGAGCGGCCTTAATTGGAAATTTCCATTTTCCCGAGGGCGCGTGCACTTGACTCTAGCTTCGCTTGTCGCCCGCTGGTATCAGCTTCGACTACTAACAAACGAGAGGCGATCGCGATTTGCAGGCTCACAGAATTGGCGCGAAAGGCGTTTCATTCGGTCTTGTTTTTCAGCCTTGGTGACGTTTGCAAACTGAGTGCTCGCTGTCGTTCACCGAGTAGTACACGTTGTTACTTCCCCGCAATATCTCTTTTTCCCTTTTCATCTCCTGATTACAACAACACAAATTCAGAGATAATCACTTTTCAAATAGTCTAATTACTTCTGCATTTTCATCATAGTGATTAATAATTCTACTCAAATGTCCATTAATTATTCGAAACCACATTTATCTTAACTGTTATTCGTCATGAAATTACTCCAAGGTGTTGTATTACAAGTAACATTCAGTGCTATTTAATTATTTCTTATTTACTTGTATTACCTCGTTCCTTAATATTCTAGTACAACATATTTCCAGCAATTCTATGGAGAAACAGTTTCCTTTCATCGCGTGTTCATGGAGCATGAACGCGAAAACGTAAGCATAGGAATTCTGGGAATCGTCAATTACAGCCGCGGGGAATTATCTAAAATTAATAATTAACGTGTGGCAAGTGAGTTTTAATTTCAATGCTGCCAGTTGGGAGATAGAACTTGCGCACGGCACGCGACGTTCATTAGGGGTCCCCTCGGGCCCCGTCGACACGGTGGCCCCCTTTTTGTCGAGAGCGCACGCCCGACTGCCGTGCGTGCCTTATGGTTCGGGCTCGCTGCACACGAAACTAATTTCACGTAGCATTTTATTTCAATGCCCTGCCGAGTCATTAATTAAAACGTTCCTTTTAAATTGTGGCAATACTCTCCGACCGTACGCGCGCATTCCTTGAGAATTTCCTACTATACACGAGATAAGCCTCCTGGTTAATTAGTCCAGGGCTTCGGATACCAGCTCTATTGTTTGCCTGTCGATTAATAAAAGGAATTATGAGCGAAGGAAACTCAGGAATTTCCCTTGTTTCGTAAGAATTAACTAAGAACTGGTGGCTACGGTTATCCGGGGGTGAACGACATCATTGCTAGTCAAAACGACTAAAAATTAGTCCATTAATTAAACATAAGAAGTTGTTGATTTAGTCTCTTGAATTTTATATATTATTTTAATTTCGTATGAATACAAAAGAATATAATGAAGAAGACAGAGAAAATGCAAAGGGCAGGATGTGAAAAGTAAAAGAGCGAAGATAAACAAGGCTAATTTATAACAGCGACTCATCGTCCGCCTTCCCTATTACTACTGTTCTTACCAAGCTCCTTTCATCTCGCATGTCTAGCGCGCGCGCGCGGGTGGAAATACGTACTTACATATCTCTTGTCGGCAAAGACAAAGTACACATGTCTCTGCCTTTTGTTTGCTGGTACACAGGAAGATGATCGCGTGCCAGATGCGTCGACATCGTCGACGACAATCCCTTACCACGAACACCATTCCCTCTCGCTTTATGGCGACCCGCCTGCCTTGTACTTTGTACTGCTCAACTCGAAATGGCTCCTCTTGGATTAGAATTGATGCTGACCCGGCACCGGCAAATGCACTACTGTTTTCCAGCTTGTCCCCGCTAATTAGCACGTTCTCAAGACCACGAGTGTGTATAACATTGATGATAATGACGAGCAGCATTTAGTCTTGTGCTATTAATATCCCAACATGATTCTAGATTTTATCATGTGAATCAGTATCTCCCCTGACTGTCTTTCATCATTAATATAGCACAATGAAGGAGAAGATTCTCATCTATATTCGCGTGAGATAAATCAGGAAATTCATTGAGGCGAGAACTGTTCTAGTCGGGATTCCAGCGCTCATTAAGTCAAGGGTCACCTTGAGAATCTAAGTTGTTGGTAAAAGGGGATGCGGGGGTGTAAAAGGTGGTGGGCGAGAAGAGGTGAGAGTGTCAGAGAAGTGATTGGAAGGCAGGGTGGTTCTCGGGTGGATTGCTAGGTTGGTTTACGCGATGGCGTGCAAACTGGCTGGCAGTACTCTCCGACTGAAAATGAGCGACGAAGAGGCAAAGAGAGGCAGTGATGCAGTGAGAAGCTCTGCCTTGGCGAGAGGGATGAGATTTGCATACACGAGAGAACCCTGCTCGATGCAATATGAGGGGGGAATGTTTACGATATCCGTATAATGAGAGCGTGGGTGTTTCTATTAAGGCACCAGTCCCGACCCTGCACTATCCGAACTCGAGATCTATCATTCCCCGGCGCCTTCCTTCCTCTTCCTCCCCTTCAACTAACAGGAGTGGAGACTGATAGTTCGGAGAGTTTGCCGTTCGCAGGGTACCTGACTTCCTCGCTTAGCATGTACCCAACTCCCATCTGACACGTACCTTCTTTATTGAGTCGGCTACTTTGTAACTATAAACGACCACTGCTTCAAGTTTGATGATATTTACTGGGAACCGCTTATCGTCAGACATGATTTTATTGATCCTGTAGTCATTCGAATGGTGTGTAATGCGATGTGCCTACTAGAATTAGATAAATTTCAGGGTCGGCGAATGGCTGGATTGGAAAAGGTTAACGGAATTCTAAAAGTCCAACGCTAATTAAAAGCCATAGGTGGAATTCTTTGACAATTATAGAAACGGCGCGGCATAAGGAATTAGTTTAAATGATTTTTCCACGAGATATTGAATATTCATATAACTACATATAGCTTTCGTCATGTCAAACGGAATAGAAAATCCAACGATCACCTGTCAGCATTTCATTTGGTTCAATGGATACAGTCAGTCGTATATCGAACTTATTGTGCATTTTTTCCAATCAACAGACTTTTATTCTTTCGAGTGTCGAATTCTCCAGTCAGAGCTTTTCATATGTTTCTTGGAGCACTGGCTATTTCTCTTCTGATCTCCACCAGTCGTACCTTTCTTTCTTGACACCTACACGGATTTCCATGCTAGATTGCCGGTAAGTTATTAGGTCAGCGTTCGAGGGAGCGAAGTCGAGCGGAGAGCTATTCACCGTTGAGCCACCTGAGGCGCGTTAGGGGGAGAGAATTGCTCGAGCCAGATCGAGAAATGTAGCGTGGAAAATCTAGGATTTCCACGTGACAATACGAAATACATAGATAGATTCTCTTGAGCCGAATGACGGGTGTTCTCCTCGGCCGATGCTCTTCTCGCGCCCGGCAGGAAGAACTCTCGGCGAGTTTCTGGCGAGTCCGCTGCAATTAACGGTGCAGCGTGTCGTTAAAACGGCGATCTTTCTTATGTAACGATCCGTGGAAGATCGCGGGCGAAGCTCTCGAAGTGAGATTCCAGGAAAGTACGGGAATACTTCTCTCTCTCACTCGCTCCCCCCCCTCTCTCTCTCTCTCTCTCTCTCTCTCTCTCTCTCTCTCTTCCGCTCTCGCTCGATGTCGCTCGGGCAGATTGTTGCGTGCGAGCCGACCGCAGCGCGTCTCGGACGATCAAACTACACACGTTGGCATCGCGAAAGAGAGAATGTCCATGTGTGTGTGTGTGTGTGTGTGTGTCTGTGTGTGAGGCGGCTTTAAAGAATCGCCCACGCCTCTGTTACATACTGTCGCCTGCCAGAAGCGAATTAACCCGCAATTACCCGATAACCCGCCTTCGTGTGCGGGTGTCTGCAAGGGCACACTCGGACGGTGGAACGCACTGATGCCTGGCACTTGCAACTATTATCTTAACTAAGTTTCACCCTCCCATTTGAAATGTGGCAATTTCGGCTTCCTTTCTAATGAGATACCAAGCTGACTAAGATATTTTCATGTTTCTCTTGTGTCTAAGAATTTGCCGGTCAGATCACATTTTAGTATGCTCTGGATTTCGAAGTATCTTAACGAGTACTTCCTTGGTTTAAGTAATAAATTATAAAGAGTACTGTTTTATATCATTTGTTAGTTTCAATGAATGGTTATGCAATTGAAATTCAATTCATACGATATTATCAATAAGAATCAATGCTCGATTTATAAAATATAACTGTCTCGCAATTTAATATGTATTATAGTTCGAATGATGTATGAAAGTCGATTTTCATGGGTGGTATTGAACCGGATCGGCTCTTTTTGCTTCTCGCTATTTATGACATCCGATTCGCAGAGTTCCATCGAGTCTTCGATTTTCCTCGGTATGCTTTATTCTTCTGACACGAATTCACGAAAACTCGCACATAAGCGAGTCAGTGCGGATCTGCTATGGCCCCGGATCTGCAGTCCTGCTGCACTGCGGTGCTATGATTCTTCCGATGCGGCTTGCAAGACAGCTTTCCACACTGCGTGCTACTCTACACTGCATTAGCCGAGTGCGCTGTGTTCACCTCGGAGTGCTTCTCCCAGAAACTTTCAACCTCTTTGCTAGATTTTTCCAGTTTATCGCCTGGCACTGTTATCCGGGCTCGCGCGAAATTTCCATGTGTCCCGCTTACTTGGCAAGCAGCTTCGAGCTTTCGAGCTTTAAGTTCGACACAGTTCTGCTGGGTACGCGTGAAAGCGTTCTGTGGATCATGGATGAACGAAAGAAAATGAAAGGTACTTCGTTCGGATGATGATAACCATTGAGTAACTTATTGTTAGTCTATTCTTAGTCCGCTGCCGGACAAATAGTGAAATTTGGTAGTATGTCATAAAAAAAAGTGCTATCAAACTTCAATTTCTGTTGGACGACCGTTTTACAAATTGTGACAACTGTTTTATCGGTTGTCATATCTATTCTTTATATTCATAAATCTACATCAGTACCAACACTGGACCGTCAGATTACTGGTCGAAGACACTATAATAGATTGGTAGATTTATAGATTGCTATGATAGTTCGTTTAATGAAAGTACGCACTAAGGTAGAAAGAAGTATTAGGAGAGGCAGAGGCGTATGTGAGGTTCGTAAGGCGAGACGCGGTAAGGAGGACGGGAGCGAAGGAAAGTAGGAGCGGATCAAAGAGGCCGAAGAGCCGACGCGTTAATCACTTTCACGGCCGGTATGTATACAGGTGACGCGTGTTCGACGCGAGTGAGAGACAGAAAGAGAGAGAGAGAGAGAGAGAGAGAGAGAGAGAGAGACTGGTGAGTAGTGTGCGATGGGAGGAAGGCGTCGGAAGCGGGGAGTGGTTGAGGAAAAGGTAGTACATCGAAGGCAGAGCAGTAGTATAAACCCCCGTCGGTTGCTCCTCTCAGCGCGCGGCTCCTTTTTAGAATCCGTCGAGTGCCGGATCGCTAATGATTCTCCCGCGGCGGCGACGGCGGCGGCGTGTTACGGCATGGCAGGCAGCAGTTTCACGCTCACGGTCTCGCGCGGACTCCGCAACTGGGAGCGAGGAAAGCCGGGCAAAGTGAAGCCAAGTGTCGCCGAGCTTAGCTCAGAGGTTCGAGTGAAGGCGCGATGCGACCTATCGAGCAAACAGCGATGTCGTTGGCGGCGGTGTCGGCAGCGACGAAGAGGGCGCGCGCAAAGGTGTGCGAGCCGTAAAAAGCGAGGCAGCCAGGCGAACTCGAACTCGAAGCGCGCAGACGGCGAAATCGCGAGAGCGAGAGAGAATTTAATTGCCAGAGAACTCTGAACTGCTTTGCTAGCTGGATCACGCTCCTCTCTCCCTCTCTTTCTCCCTCTCCGTGTAAATACACATAGCTATGTGGTTAAGCGTGCTCGCGCGCGAGCTCTCTGTACCACGGCTGGCTGGTGCAGCATCCGAGGTTCTACCAAGAGCGAGGATGTCGAGCGTGGTCAGCTGACTAACGACGCGACTATCCCGCAAACGAGATGCAACCTCGGATAACGATCATAACAGGGACGTGTTCTCAAGCACCCGCTCCATCTCCAGCCTCCTTTCGATTCAGCTTGCCCGAGCGCTTACGCCTGCGCTTCCTTGGAAGCGCACTACTGAAATAATTATGCCCTACGTGTGTATGCATGTTGACTACACACCCCGGACAGGTTCGACGCCGAGCCATTTAAATAAGATTGCCGAGATGCGCGCGCCCGCCTGCGCTCTCGCAGCGCCCTTTCGAATCGCGATTTTGCTAAATTGGACGAGTCACAGACTGAACGCACTCTCGTCAGATCGTATTTAGAAGTACGCTGTTGGAATTTAAGATTACGCCGCTTTCTGCTGAAAGTCAATGATAATCCTGATCCTCGCATCTTATTTATAATGATGTTCTATGGGCGATGGAATAGTTGAAACGTTTACTCAAATTTCAATGAGAAATAGTAAGTAGTACAATACTATCGATTTTTATAAAGATATTGTTTTAAATTCAATGGAATTGATGGTGGAAGAAGTGTTCGTAAAACAGGGTGTAGCCATTCAGTAGAAAGCAGTGCGCTGAATAGCATACCTTAAAGATGAGTTGGGGTTGAACTATGTGGCTAACAATAAGTCAGTCTCAGTGTCACGCGAACAGTCCGGCTGCTTCGTCGCAGGCAGACAATGCAGTCGGACTGGCTGCCAAAATAAACCATGCCATCCATCAGCGAGGACCTTAAGTAAACAGCGAGTAACACGAGCAACTGCATTAGAATTGTCGCGGAGGCCTGACTTCACTGGCGGGCGAGAAAGACAGGGTGGCAGCGAGCGGTTGTCAGTGGAAAAAACAGGTGGAACTGTCAGTGAGTGAAGTCGATGGAAATTGACGTCTTATTAAAGTGCGGATGGCATTTACGTGCGCGTGTGCCTGACGATTCACTAGGTCGAAGAGTGGCAGTGCTCGAGTATCGTGATTGTCCAACTCGATGCCAGAATGATTCAGCAAATTCCCGTGGTCCTTTTAGAGCAGAGCAGGCCAATCGATTACACGCCAATCGGATCGACGGATTGCGCTAACTAGATCGGGAGAGCAGAACGAAACTCTGTGGTTTAGAGGTTATATATGCTCTACAACAGTCTGTTGATTTTCGTTCAGTTTTCACTTGCATGCTTCTCGGGGGCAGACTTAGTTTTCTAAGCGTTATAATATGTTAGTAGTACATTGATTATCCGACAGTTTAATTAAAATAGTTAGTTGATAGTCATGCAACCATTTAATCATACATTCTCGCATTAATAATTGTATATCAATCGGGGTACGCTGAATAGTAAACTATAATTTAAAAGTCTTGCGGAAGACGTAGTTTTCTGGAAAATAATTCAAATTTATTCACGAATATCTCTCACTTTACAAATACTTCATAAATTTAACATAAGTGCCAAGAAAACTGGAAATCCTCGAGTAGGATTATAACATGGCGCCAGTAAACCGTACGCGAATTGTATGCATATCTTATAAAATCTATCAGTGACACAACAAGAAATCATAAGTTCTCAACGAGTGTGACGTTAGGTATGATGAATCAGTACTTGGCTGGCAGGTGGCGAAAGAGATCGATAATTGATTGCACCGACAACGAGTAGCTGACAAAGAAGAATACTAATCATCCCGTTACACCTTCATGCGAGAAGTGCAATTAGAGTTATAGCAATGCGTGCTTACTGTCGGTAGTACACTACTTCGGTGTCATGTACCTTAACATTCATACATCCGTCCATAACTACTAAAAACATTTACTTTTCAAAATTCTATGAAAATCTCCCAGAAACTAAAAATATTTGCAGCAATTGGATGATCTGGTTTAATCATTTACCTGATTTTGTCCACTCTCTATTTATTGTAGACTAGACTCTCTGATTTTCACAAATGTAACACAAAAGTATTATACAGAATAGTAATTGCGATTATTTAATTAATCATTGAGAATAGTTAAACACAGAACTATCTTGTACATTTTAGAAAATAGTGACCGATGTAATCTGCGCGAACAATTCCACTTGCAAAGAAGCAACAAGTGTTCTAATACTCTAATACCAAAAAGAATATACATATGGGCGGTTGAACAAACCAACTAACCCGTCAGCTGGCGCTGCCGAGCAGCCCTCCCCTCGCACAAATACGCGCAAATTACCGTGCGTTTAATTACCGATATCCGATAGGGTGCCATTAGTCAGCTTGCCGATAACTCGTAATTTTCCGGGCGAAGATAAAATCTGTCGCCCGCGCTGGCGGCCGGGCCCTGAGCTAGCCTTTGGCGCGCCTTTAACCGGCAAACCTAAATCACCTGACTCACTGGTGATTTAGCTTTGGCTCGTTAGCGCATTTTTGCTTCGTCTCCACCTTTGCCCTTCATCGTTTAACATGAATTTCCTCCTTGACAATATTATCTAATGTTTCTTTTTTCAAGAGAAATTTAGAGGCTCTAAACTTCTAATAAACTAAGCTTATTTCTGTTTATTCATATATTTACATTGTCTAGTAGTAATTATTACACTTTACAATTTGAATTCGTGTATAAAGAGAAGCTTAATAAATATTTGAATTGGAAATAAAATTAAATCTGTCGTATTGCAATTTCAATTTTAATAGTCTGTGTAATAAGCAGTTTGAAATTCGAAGGGTTCGTAATGATGTTGGTACTTTGTTATTGATAAATAGCTTTGAGTTCGAAGTTCCTGGAGAGGGTTTGAAGGGCTGTTCTCGTTACTGAACTAGTTCGAACGAATTCGCTACCTTGTGGTCTCCGGTAGCCCGTCTGGTTTTTTGGTAGCAGTTTGTGCTGGACTACCACCGCCACTGAGCCCAGCCTGTCTGCCCTAAGGCCACTCTTTCCTTCTTCAGAAGGAATGGTAAATGGACGGACCTAGCGATGGCTTTGAGCCTTGCTTGACCAAAGATCATTTCCTCGCATCATTTCCAAACAATCACCAATCAGAGTATTTCAAAAATACTCCTCAATATTCTTTGAACTTGTTCAATTCAATGATTAACCTTGCGAAACAATAAAATGCCTTAATAAATCTTGATTGTACGTTCAATAGTTCAAATAACAAATCTAAGAGAGAATTTTGTATTGAAGAAATCAAATATTGATTAAATTGAGTTGCAAAAAGTGTGTGAAAAGTTTCGAGGACGGTTCTTAGCCATCATTCTAGGGGCGAGCGCCCGGTATATGGACAGATCGCCGGGGAGAGAAAGATCAAGCGCTCCACCCACGCCCTGTCTCAACCTGTTCTGTTTCTCGAGTCCAGCCGCGGTTACAGGTGCCTGCCCGAGGGCATTCCTGCTGGAATTCTTCAGCGATGATCTTCTCCACGGTCCATCCTCTCGTCCTCTAACCCGTGCGCGCCGCACGTCCTCCCCGTACGATCCTGGCGATCGAACCAGGCTATAAACAACCTATCTTCCAGTTACCAGCTCCGCCGAGGCATATGACTTATTCCGTTCACCGCGCGCTTTACTCCACCAGTAATAGCTTCGAAATTGATAGCGATCGCTTACAAGAGGGAATCGGAGATAAGAAGGTAGGAAGAGGACCGTTGTAGGAAAACTAGTGCAGTCTAGATTGGGTGAGTCACCAAAGGGAATCCGAGGCATTTCGGAATTCCCTCTGAGCGACGAACCACGACGAAATGAATCCCGGGAGCAGATCGGCTGCCGTGAGAGGCGAGAAAGGAAGCCGTGCGCTTCTCGGGTTTCATGAAATCGTCGGCGGGCCGATCGGAATATTGGCTGGAAGAGGAGGAGAGCGTGGCGCAGCGCGGCGCGGCGATTCTTTGCCCGTTCGAAGGGAAGGACAAGCGTGGACACAAGGATAGGAAGACGAAGTCGGCGAAGAAGGAGAGAAGGGCAACCGAGTAAGTACGCCCACACCTCCGCGCCGGGGACCTGTTCTCGGCTTTTACGTTCTGACATCTTTTCACTCCGTTTACGAGTCCCCTTTACGTTTTACGAGCGATCATCGGGCCCCTTCTCGCTCCTTCTCTCTCGCGGGCGCCCCGAGATTCTTCCGAGCGCACTTCCTCAGCCGCTCGGAAAGCCCACGTTCTTCGAGATCCTCGCGGAATAAAGCTCCGTCTACACATCTGCTTGATGTATCAGCCGAAAGGATTATACACGATACATATTCTAACTACCATCATTCCATCTAACGACAACGTTTCTTTTACACCAAAGCTCCACTATCGCATTAAAACAAAGTTACAGTTTTGATTATAAAGCTTTTGAATTCGTATATTAAAACTCGTGGAAAATTTAGATGATAGACTGCGGAAGGAGAGTGACGCGAATGTTAAGTGCAGTGGGCACGATATCGTATGGCAGAGGTCCTGACACGCGTGACAGCTCCTTAAGGAAGCGGATCACCGCCAGAGGGCGAAAGGCAGCATGGGGGAGTCCCTATCCAGGGATCTCTATTCCTATCTCCGATAGAGGAATATCGTGTCCGGCGTGGCCACGAATAGAGGCTGCTCGAGCGAGGTGAGGTTCTCCCATTGCATCGCGCAGATAGCATCGATGGGACGTCACTCCACTTGGTGGCGTCTTCCAATACGCTATAAATATCGCGTAATTGCTCGTCGACGCTCCCCGGCGAACTGCCGCTTTTAACGCCGGCGTGCGGCGCGGTGGTGGTGCATACGTGCTTCTTCTCCATGTGATGCTTTTTAGTGGCTGGCTAGACTGGCTCTCTCTCTCTGACTCTCTCGGCGACGGGTGTGTTTCGCTGAGAAAATTTCAAGAACGCCGCGAGGTGTAAGGTTGAAGGACGTATGTGGAGTTGGCGATAAGCGCGCCTTACCTGAGCCGCTGCTTCGTAATTCAGCGCGCGTTCTACCAAGATTTCCTTGGCGGCTGCGCCGCCACCGCCGTTTGCTCTTTCCAGACTTTAATACCGGCTGGTATTCGCTCGATCCTCCGCAAAAGGACCCGCCGAGTAAACTTAACACTTCGCATGAGAAGAACTTTGCCGGGAAACGAGCGCGTAAGATGAAATTCATAGCAAGTGAATGCGTATCTTGAACGAGAGATGCTCTCTCTCTCTCTCTCTCTCTCTCTCTCTCTCTCTCTCTTTCTCGAGTTATACTCTTGGGTTAGGTGATTTCCAACTCATCCACTTCCGGCAAGTTGAATGCCTAGTCCACTGGATGCAAATCATTCGGGCGGAAAATCGTGTAGCATTATCATTGGTTGGATTCTATTGGCTACTGTTACTCGCAAGCCACCTGTAAGAGAGTGGCGTTTTCATCCTTTTTTAGCGAGCTAAGGATTACGATTCCATGGCAATAATCGCTGGCCTTAAATCGCAATCGCTATCCGAAGCTATTATCGTTTGAATCTAATTTATCGTGCGCGATTAGCCCGACAGCTTAATGCCCTGGCAGCCGCTCTCCTTCCTTCGTTTCTTTCGCACAGTTCTACTACGAAGCAGCTTATTTACCGGCGCTTTTCACTGCCGCCGTGATTAATTGTCTCACCGTTGAACAATGCGCGTGTAATTCGCATTCCCGCTGAACGCAATTACGTAAATAGCGCAGTGTTGTCCAGCGGGGTCTCTTACAGCCATCCCTCCACGGAAGTGGATGCCTTTCGACCTCGAATCAACATAGGAAATCCAGTCGAACTTATAGCATTTGCTCCATAAATTTCTATGACCGTCATAGTGAAAAAAGTCTTTAGAAAAATGCAATTTTCCTTATCTGCTTAGTGAAAGCTACGCATTAAAGTATTCTCAATCTTCGGGGTTGGTATATTCGTTTTTAGATTTAATCTCAATGCCACTTTGAGGAGAGATAGCATTGAAACTTCACCAAGCAGCATAACACTATTTCATATCGATCGTTGTAACGTTTGATAAAGTTGAAAAGGGCTTGGTTTGGTTAGCTATATTGTCGCAAGCGGGAATCTTTTGAATCGACTGTACCAGTCGATATTCATGGAGTCGGTGTGCGAGAGTCGCAATTTAAATTTCAAATATTCCCTGGATCGGTACAGCCTCGGAGGCGCAGGTACTTTTATGACAAAGTGCCGGTGTCACGCGGAACAGGACGAGCAGTGTGGTCCGCGGGAACATTGTAAAACGAGAGGACGGCAAACGACTAAACACCGGCTTGCGCCAGCCTCCCCGTCCTCTCGCCAGCTTCGATGGACCCTCGCTCGAACAAGCAGTCTTATCGACTTGTATCTGTCTAGGAAATAAGGCGGGATTGAGTAACATTAGCATATGTAAGACAAGAATTTCCAAGCACAGGCTGCGCGAACTTGGCTCTGTGTGCACGAGATAACAAGCTATATGCGTGTTTACTGTCCACTGGCAGTGCCACCCACCCGAAACTAGAGACGGTTTAACCTCAACTGTCTCTTGCATTTCGCATTATGGCTGCGCCCGTGACAGACTCTCAGCCGACTCTGGCTCTTCACCAGTCTCGAACGAAGAAAGTTGCACTCATTTGCTACCGCAATTCCATAACCCAAAAGACGATACATCCGAATACGACGCCGCTCACGTTTTGCTATTGCGATTATCCTCGATTCGTTATCGAGCCTATGAGAACTCGCTCCTGCCAACCTACACCCGCGCATCCTTATGTATACTTGGTAAGATAAAAGGATATTTCACATGCCAATGCTGCGAATGTTATACGAATAGATGTTTCGATAGTATAGTTTATTGCCGTACAAATATAGGACGTATTTTACTACTTCATTACGACAACATCTTTGACAATTTCCTGCTCTCTATTAAACTTGATGTAACCTGCCTGCTAAATTATAAGATATTTTGAGCGTGAGTTATGAAAGATTAATTCTCTGAACGTCGAGCAGGGAAATTGATAATTATTGTATAATTATATTAGAGATTGAGAGATGTAATTAAGAAGAGGTTATTTTAATGTGTTCCAGGACGAGGTGGGAGGCAGTACGGTTGTAGCCGAGGGTGTCGTAGGCGGCATAAGGGGCCCAGGCGGCGGGTGCCGCGCATCCTCGATGACGATGGCCGAGAGCGCCGTGGAGGACGCCGCAGCCGCGCCCCCGGGTCCGGCAAAGCCGCCCCCGCCCTCTTGCACCAATAACAACACCCTCGCGGCCACGGCGAACCGCAATCACAGAAATCCACGCAAACGAAAACGATTGGCTCAGGTGGTCGACATCCTGCAGGCTCACAGGAGTTCACCCTCCGGTGGAGAGGAAGAGGATGTTTTCGGATCGCCAAGGTCCTCGTCGAGGTCAGTGGAGGATGCGTCCTCTAGCATGAGTCTGTTAGCTCTTAGGCCAAAGGACGAGGAACCAGTAACGCCTACCGAGGAGGAAGCAAACAGTAACGACGCCAATCAACAGAATCACCATCCACATTACCATCATCCTCACCACCATCACCATCGGCACCGCCATCATCGCAAGAACAGTGTCTACCAACCCTACGACCAGCTTCATCCACCCCATCACCCATCCTCCGCGCCCAAGTACGTCGGGTGCACCTGCGTCAACTGTTCCCAATCCTCGAATCGAACGATGACGCTTCCATCGCCGACCTCACCTCTCACACCCCTCACACCACTGACACCACTTACGCCGCTATCCTTACCACCGCCGACGCCCGGCAGTCTCTCCTCCTACAGCTTCGAGCACTACATGCACACCAAGTACCTGCCGGACATCTTCCGAGGCCGGAGTCACTTGGACTCGGACGCGGCGCCTGGCTGGGACCAAAAGGTACCCTTCAGCACATCGTTCGTCTTTCGCTCGGTGAACAATCCTTTGAGAAGCGGTTACATCGAGGGGGATAACACGAGTCCGCAAGAATCACCGCTGGATCTCTCGATGAAGAATCTCATGGCGTCAGCGGCTGCAGCAGCAGCAGCAGCAGCAGCAGCGGCGGCCGCGCCCGGCAGGCCACCGGCGCTCCAGTTACTTCCACCTGGGATGGTGACCAGAGGCTCGGTGAGCGTGCCTGTGGTGAAGGGCGACGTCGCCTCGCCGACGACGAAGGAGAGTGTTGCCGTAAGGTATAACCTCGAGGTTTCGCCCGTGGTTGAAGAGATGCCGCCGGGGGCGGACGTGGCGTATGTTTGCACGCACTGCGGCCAGATGTTCAGTCTCCACGACCGCCTGGCGAAGCACGTGGCCTCGAGGCATCGCAGACAAGGACACCAGGACGCTTCGGCGAAGACGTACGTCTGCGACGTTTGCAAACGGAGCTTCGCCCGGTCCGACATGCTCACAAGGCACATGAGGCTCCACACCGGCGCCAAGCCTTACACCTGCAACGTCTGCGGACAAGTGTTCAGCAGATCGGACCACCTCAGCACCCACCAGAGAACGCACACCGGCGTTAAGCCGTACAAGTGTCGGTTGTGTACCTACGCGGCTTGCCGGCGTGACATGATCACCAGGCACATGCGGACCCACGTCAAATGCCCTGACGCTCAGACACCCAAGAGCGAGCCCGACCTCCTCCCGGTACAGGAGAATCCCATGTCCATGCAGGACCTCGCATCGCGTTCCGCCGCGATCAAGGCTGAATGACGAAGGCCCGGTTAATGACCCTGGATCTTCGCCAGCAGTGCTGTGACCCGTGCTTATTCGGCTACTACCATCGCCGCTTGAACGTCCAACTGCTTCCACAGAAGAAGAACCGAGAACCGTCAACTTCCAGGGAGATCTCGAAGACATCGCCGCTAACAGTCGTAAGACCTAAAGAGAGCGTTACTGGCAGCCAAAAAACCTCCAATTCACTCACGCACTTAACAACTCGATCGGAAATCCAAGTTCCTCGTGACTCAATGGTAAACCAAAAGCTGAGAGGTTTATCCGTGAAAATATACGCCGGTGTTTTTAGTTGCACTCGAATTCGAGCTCGTTGATCGTGGGACACAGTATTAATCAGTATTATCGAATTCCTTGGCCTTGCCCGGTGTTTCTCCTTAAGCCGTGTGCCACGTACGCTCGTATCTTGTTTTGTTACGAAACTGAGATTTTCTTATCACCTCCTTTTGTGCCGGGAGGCTGCAGCTCCATCGGAATGTGCACCGGTAGCGATCACTTTTTATAAACACTCTTAATCATTCATACTTTAACGTCCGCTCGTACGCGAATGATCGAGACAACTGCTACTATCAACGCACAAATTGTACGATTTAATATGGTCCAGACCTGCTGGCTTTTACTCTCTGGTGGCATCAGCCTCTCGCCGATAATAATGAAATCGCACGATAGTCGCTCTCTCCCGTTCTTTCTTTCTCGGATGCACCCAACTACTGAACACTAAGTCAGAAGAGGTGAACAGAAAGCACTCTCGACATGACGCGCGCGCGCGCGCGCGCGCGTTCTCGGTGCTTTCGCACCAAGATGCACTGGTGTGCACTGTACACGTACGAAGAGAGAGAATGCGTGGGGTACACGCGACACACGGTGCTCAACTCTCAACGACGTGGGTCGAGATCGAATGAACGTTTATCTTAATCCGTGGAGGCCGAGCAGCGATCGATGCGCATGAAATATATTTGGAGAAATGCTCGAGCCTCCAAGTACATCTCCGACGAGATCTCCCCTTGGATTCATCAGGGTTGCCAGTTGCCAAGCGAAGCGCACGAGCTTATCTACTTAGGACGCCAGAATCTTCGACTCCTTCCCGCACGGAGTCCAATGCGTGCGTGGTAATAACGAGAAAGGAGAGTGCGAATGGTGCGGAATTATGTGCCAAATCGTGAGGATCCGCTGCTCAAAGCATGCCGCGTAACTCTTGCCCGCCGGTCGAGCTGTAATTCTAATATCGAGCTCTTAACTGTAACGGTCGAGAGCTCTCTCATATATGTCATACGGAGAGAAATCACTTGGCGATAGAGGCACTTTATTCTTCTTTTAGTCTCATCGAAATTTCTCGAGTTGAGAGAGTCGCATGGGTCGTTCGCCTTTTTCGAACCGTCTCTTTCTTGGACCAAGTGCACTTGCACGTGGATTCTCGCCCGGGCGAGTTCTGCATTCGCTGCTCCGTTAAACGTTCCTTTTTATCGCCAACATTTGTCTTGGTAGACTCTGCTCGCGCCATTTGCGACATACTATCGACTCGCCATCGTTCATCCAGTCAATTCCACTGGCTCACGCACGATTTCAATCGTGTCTCCCCAACCGGGTGGAGTTCACGTTTCTTCGACAGTTTTACTAACGAAAAGTCGCTGATGACGCGTTAATGTTACTGTTCACGAATTGTACCATGAGAAGTCGCCAAGTTTTTCCATGGCCGAATTCTTTAATTATTCTTACCCGCGTGTTGGGGTAAATAATCGCATACGAAAGCTTAGATCGACTGTCGAAGATCCTGTGAGGAAACCTGGCCAATGTCACTCGAGGTGAACTCGACTCATCCGGAAGCGAAGCGTATAATCGTACCTGCAGAGGGAAAGGAGGACTTAAAGTTATCGCATAATAATGAAGCGCGTAGACGTAACGTTAATTAGTGAGTAAACCCTATTACGGATTATTGCGTTTTATTACTATTAATTAATATTATTGTCACTGTAATTATCAGCGTGCCGGATGTTATAGATGCCTGAGAAAGCAAAGAGGAAAATATTTTTGTATATGTAAAGAGAGAGGGAGAGAGAGAGAGAGAAAGAGAGAGAAAGAGAGAGAGGGACACTTTTGTCGTAGGAGGACAGCGAGAGGAAAGAAAAGGAGTACCGATTTCCGACGCAGGAGCGGATCGAAGACTTTTTAGAGCGCAGTGCGTGTCTTAAATCGTTTCCGAAATTAGCCTTAAATCAATCGGACGACCAATTCGTCATTGATCCCTTCGGATTCGCTCCTGACGCGCCCGGGCACGGTGCTCGTCGGCCCGCCTTTCGAGGGCCAAACTTTTCTATGGAAAAAAAAAAAAATCTCTTATCGGAATTTCGAGCGTGTTTCGTCTTAATGCGCGAGTGGCGCGATCGAGCGTATGAAAGCTGCCCTAACCGAGGAGGAGTCCCAGGAATTCGAAATTCGAAAGCGAGGCTTCCAGAAATACTCACGAGAGTCGCGCGGCGCTACGAGTTAAACTAAGAAGGTCAGGTGTCTCAACTTGTATCCTAGCTTCTGGCGGTGCTTTCGTGGCACGAAACGGCGGCGAGCGGTGATGGGACAGGAACGGGCGCCGGTTCGGTGTACTGAAACTTTGCTCAGCCTCGATCGTTTTTACCCCCCCCCCCCCCCCCCCCTCTTTTATCGTCCTTGCCATAACTCAGGCGTACATGCTCTTCGATTCAAACGTCTCCCCGAAGAAGAGTAAGAGCGAGCGCGCGTGCGCGCGCGTACTCGCGCGTTATCGTCGTAAGAACGCGCTGGCAACGCGCTTACCTGTATATCTGTATTTTTGTATATCGCCCGTTTTTCTAATTATCTACCTAATTACCTAGTTATCGTTTAAGGAACCGAGTCGAGCGATTCGCCGCTCGGCTATGCGAACCCGACGCTTTCGCTCTCTGCTCTTCTTATTTCACACGCCTCTTCCGACCAACCTGTTGTTGTTGCTCCCGAAGAATAAAGAAAAGTCGCTGATAGCCATTGAAGAGAAAGAGCAAGAGAGCGAGAGAGTATAATCGTAGGTGGCGAAGAATCGTCGGGACGGAAATGAAGCTTCTTCGATTATCTTTCATTCATTCCACTCGTTATCTTCTCCAATCTGGTGAATGGAAGGATCGTCTTTCGTTCAGGAGTATACTCAGATCGATGATATTAATAAACAGCGGCACTTTACTCGTTGGGGAGCTTCCGTGCCGAGCGTATTCCTCGCCCGATTCAGCCTTGAACCGACAATGGAAGAGAATCTCTTATGCGCAAATGAGTGCGCCGCGTACCTTAAAAGCTGTGCGAGAACGGAAAAGGGTACCATGTGGAAAAAATGGAGTGTTCGTCGCGAGCGTCGACGGGCCGACCACTCCTGCCCCCTGTAATTATTAACACTTAGCCATTCGTACGGTCATAATTATTTCTATTACTATTATATTATTATTATATTATTATTCCTAGTTACGTTGTTAAGTGGTTAATCATGTTTAATGCTTCTATTATTTATTTTGTTATCCTATTCGCGAGTCAAGCTATCCTCCATCCCACTCCCGCCCCCTCACCCCTGCTCCCTCTCTTTCTCGAACATTGTCTCTCTCCTTCGTTCGTTCCTCATTAATCCCGATCAGCCGAACGACTTTACGTTCGAGCGATCGATCGTTCTCGCCGACCGGGGGAAAAGGAAAACGAGAGTGGCGTTCCCCTAGGTTTTCCAAATATTAAATTAGTTTGAAAGGGAGAATATTGAATTTTATATTTAAGAGTTTCGTGGGTTCCTGTTTAGTTTTGCCTGCTTCGCGTTACAAAGTGGACCAATTGTGAGTTGGGAGAAATTCGTACTTTTTTTTTTTTTTTTTTGGTTGCTAGTGTTTCCTACCCTTTCGTAGAATGTTTTCGATCTTTTGTCGGATAGCTGTTTGGCAAGCCTAGTCGCTACTTTGTCTCAAGACACGGCGCTGCATTTATGCGAGCACACGGTAGAAATCTTAGTAGTCCTATATGTAGAGCGAGAGAAGCAAAGAGTCGAATCTCGAATTATTCCCGTCCTTTTCTGCCGGTTCGGCGCGCGTCTCGTTGAATTTGGGGCCGCGTTCTCTCTCTCTCTCTCTCTCTCTCTCTCTCTCTCTTTCCCTGTCTCTCTTTTGTAACGATAAAACGCTCACGAGGGTTTGTGTAAATTATTGATGACGACGATTGTGTATGTTAATTTATAAATTATGTTGTGTTTACGAATCGTGCCAGAATGGAAAAAAATATAATTTTTTCAACGAACCTTGTCGCAAGCCTCTTTTATTTGCTTCCGCTTTCCAGCCGTCCTTCTATCAGTTATATTTCAGTTGGTTGGAGTGTCTGTTGCCAGTGAAAAGCAATACGTCGCAATTACGATCCTACTTTTGCATGGACCGAGTCCCGAGAAAGTTTGTCTTAAATAAAAGATTTGTGGGAGTTTCGAATTCTCCAGATATCATAATATCGTCAGATCTAATTACTCCTAGAAGTCATTCCTGTATTATTACTATACACGAATATCTAATATTCTTTTCTAATTATACGATTAATTGAAAAAAAGCGAGCGTTCGCAGCCATGGCACTCGAATTTTTAATATTTGCCGCTATGGTATATATTTTCTGTATACTTAGCTTTCGCATGCAATCATATTTAATTGAGTCATTCGTTTATTTGACTATTCTCGGGGACGGATATATTTTTCAAAATTCACCACTTTCCTAACATATAAACATTATGTTGCTTCTTTTTGTGGAGTACCATTTGCACTCGAGCGTTGTGTTACTATCACCCAAGAAAGTCAGTTGTGCCTTCGCCTGCAAGAATCCCTCGAAGTGAATGCGCATGTACTCGAGATAAGCGGGGGTTCCGGAAACACTGAACATATCTGTTTAAGGCTGAAAATTGCGAGAGCCGAAGACACGTAGTTGCGTAGAGGAGAGAAAGATCGAAGCGACGATATTTTTTCACTCGTCTTGTACGACTTCCTAATAAGAGCTTAGAAAATTCTTTCTTCCGTCAACTGTAATTGAGAGTTCAGCCCCTTTCTACATACATATCAACGCAGTGCTGCGATCGTTTGCCACTCGAGAAAGATCAATGAAACTTTTGCGATTCGCAACACTGTGGAAAAATTGTAAAAACTTGGAAGTCGAAAAAAACACTACCACGGCCTTCGTTGGGAAAGGCTGCTCTTCACATTGTGATGTCTCGTTTGTATCCGTTTCTACCGGTTGATAAACCTTGCATCTGTACATCGAAGTAAACGATGACTCTGTATGTTGGCGCACTCTTGCATTGAAAATATATATACACGTTAATTGTTTCTTACGTCGGCCTCTTCTTATACCTTACGAACATTGTTTAGATCTTAATTTATTCGCCAATACATTAATATCTCAGGAAATTTGACTAGGTAAGTACATACTGTTCTATGTGTAATTGCATGTAGTTATACTTAACAGTTTGCCTGCTCGAAAATGATCGGTGGAGTGTTCTTAATAAAAGTTGCAGAAATCATAACAAAGCATTTCTATACTATTATTCAAGAAAAGATGATTTGCAAAATGGAAATGTGAATGTGTAACAATACATTAAGAGAATACTTTAATGAGGGAATACAAAAGAGTAGAAATATTGTAGAAAATTTAGAAAGGGTGATATCTTCTCTGTGTACAGAATATGTGTAAGGAATGAAGTGAAGGATGGTAATAAAGACGTCAGAATACCCGAGGTAACTACGGTTGGATAAATTGCTAGTGTAAATGTAGCATGACGGAGTATCACTGGTACGTCTGGGTGCGATAGGATGAAGGATACCAGGCGATTACAGTGAAATCGCTCACTTCCTTTACTCCCGGTTCAACTGACCCGAAATCGAAAGCGAGAGAAAGGTGGAACGCGTGTATCCACGTCGAAAATCGTTAGAGAGAACGTTTTTGTGCTGGCGATCGTTGCTCAATGAAAGTACCTGTTATAATCGGCTGACGAGGTGACGAAATCCCAATTGGCATCCATATGCCTGCCAAGCTTTTCACCAAAGATTGACGACGCATCTACTGCAAACTTAAGTGCGCGGGTGATTGTCTTTCAGTAATAAATTGGTTAGAAAATGTTACGTAGTTACGGAATTTCTGTTGCCTGTTGTATTTTATTATTTGTATTATTTGAAAGATTTGGAATTTGATTTGGGGAGTTAATTTCAAAGCTTTGCGAAAAATAGTCGACTTGTAAATTATAATATTTTGGGAAATAGTATATCATTTAACTTTATAAATAATTTATGTTTATCATATCTATAATATGCAGTGAATCTGGAATAAATGTATTCTCTGGGATTAGAGAATATTAAAGCTGAAGTTAATTATAGTATGTAAGTACGTGCTTCTAAAGAAGTTTGAGTATTGTCAAAGTGCGAGGCGAATATAATTAAGCTCCTCCTTACGCTTGATATTAATCCCAATTAATTTACGAGACTGTGCGCCAATATCCAATTTTCTACGTGTCTGGAAACGCGGATCGAAATCACTAGCGCCCGATCTCAAGACGATCGATAAATCAGCCGATTCAATCAGCACGAAAACCACACGCTGCCGCAGCGGAAAGATCGATCGCTCCTTGAAGTTCGTCGCAGGGAATTAGCAGTTAATTGCCGGTAATTAAATTTATTTCTGGTGTACCGGTTTATTCGTGATTCTGGAGAAAATTCGTCGGTTCGAGCTCCGCCCAGTCACGGTCGGACCTCGCCTCACCTCTGATCCCGAACCCTTAAATCTCACCGGTAGACTTAAGCCTTTAATTACGGGATCGATTACTGACGAGATATCGTGACGAGTAGGGCAGCTTCTCGTTCCGCCTGAGTTCTTGTCATGTTCGCATTTTCATCTTCGATACACCAAAAATGTATCATAAAGTCTTGAAATTCATTGCCAAAAAAATTCCACGTATACTTTCTGATTTTTATAAAATGATTGCTGAAACAATTCTTTCACTGCAATATTTAAATAACCACAATATTAAAACACAATAATATCATGAGAGAAACATTGCAAATATTCCACTCCCGCAACATTGATATAAAATGTATTGCAGTACTTGGTATGACCGACATTGAAACAACCTGTTTCGTGTTACAAGCACACAAAGGAGAGGCTGAACAGTGTCAGTTTGAAAACTAAAAATTGCTGGTACATACAAAAGGACACAGCTGTGTCCAGGCGCACTTTGCCCCAACAAAGAAGCTCGAGGCACCGGTCGAAAGTCCGAACACGTAAGCCAACTAACGACGCGAGCAACCCTCCTCGAGATGGTTATCTTTACGGCGGGTGTCAAGAGCGTTTAACGCCACCATTAACCGAAAGCGAAAAGTATCCGCGGATAATAGCTGCGGGATACACAAGCAGAACTTTCTGTCGGTGTGTCTTGCAGATACGTGGCCGGGCGTGTCGCGTTACAAAGGCCCGTATCAGTTCCCATAGTGTAATGCTCGAATTTATGAAAAGCGAAGCAGGTGACGGGGCATTAAGCGGTGCGCTACAAGTATCGTTATCGCCTGAATGCATAATGATGCTCGGCTTGATTTACGCCGCGCCCGGGATTTCAGATGGATATCTCATTATGGCCGGATTGTAGTACTATGCGCGACTCTCGTGTGCACGTTTATGGGGTGTCTCGCAAATCTCGCCTCATATCGTGCACGAATTAGTTATAACAATTTGTCAGTGTAAAAGGCTGACTTAAACATAATGCCAGTAATGTACGATGTTAAAACTAATTCGGGTATTTCAGAGGTTTTACAATTGTCAGCATTGTGTAAAGTGGAACTTACTTGACAGTGAGTGGAGCAGTGCATTGTTACTGTAATGTAATAATGTAAACTAATTGGTTTGGGGTTATAGTTAATATTATTATTTAATTAACTGTTTAATAAATCAGTGGGAATGGACGTTCACCCGACATTTGCTGAACACCTTGTATGCCTGGAGATACGTAGTGTGCACGTGTATTTGCTGGAACGTATCCTGTTTCTACAGGATCGATCGCATGGATAAGTGGTAATGGAATAATCGACGTTTCGTGTGAAGCATATTCGGTTAATCAGGTCCCCAATGCGTCAGAGCCGCATAACAATATCCATTGAGACGTCTTTTTTCAACGAACTAATGCGAATTCCCTTAGGGATTTTTTAACTCTATTATTAACTCGACTAACTTATTTCTTTCTTTTCATTATTTTAATAATTCTGCAGTTGACGCTGCTTTATTAATATCACAGACGCGAATGAATTAAAATTATTATACAATTATGATTGACAAAAGAGTATTTTCTACTTTTCATTTTTAATAAATTTGCGTTATAATATACGTCGGTTTAGATGTCAATGTGGAAGAAAATCTTCTTTAATAAATTCTACGTCCATTATCAGTATCGTACGGTTCCCAGTTCCCTTGTTGTGGAGGATAGTCAGTAAGATCATCTTCTTATCTATGTAATACGAGGATAGCCGCACGTTCTAAGCAGCACGATGCGGAAAGCCTTGACGAACTGCTGACTACGTGGGTCATCCACCTCAGATCCGATTCATACTCTTGTGGATTTAGAGTATGCGAAACTTATACGAATTCTCTCTGCAAAAAACTGGCTTGACACTGTGAGCTAAAAGAGTAAGAATTCTTCCCCAGAAAACAATATGTTTTAAGAACAATCAATTGTTACTGCATTCAAAATCTATTATAAGGTTCTTTATCTATTATAAAAACTGTTAGAGACAACATAAATTTAGTAGACAGAAAAGTTATGTTTCCACAGTATCAAAATACTTTTTAACCATTTGTACTACGTAGCAGTGTATTAAAGATGATATTCCTATCATAATATATGACAGACATATTTCAAAAGTACTTGAAACATTTCCTAAAGGCCTAGATCCAATTGGCAGTACTCCCTCAAGTCTTCGATCGATTTTCAGGCTTTTTCTCGAAAAGCCGCCGGTGCGGGCGTGGACGCGAAAGCGGGGCGGACGTGGTGGTGTGTGCGTGCGTGCGACAGTGTAGCCGTGGATATAAATTATTGCAGGTTGTGCCGGTGAGTGGTGAGGGGGCGCAAAAAATCGGCGGAGGTCCCATTAGAAATTATAAGTGCTGCTGGCGGCCAACGGACGCGTCTGCGAGGCACTCGTTGGCCGAGTCTCCCTTTTCCTTTGCTCGCTCTCACTCTTGAAGAGGAGAGAAGGACTTCTCTTCTCTCTGACGTGGATGCTGGGGGCTTATCTCTTCCCAGGCTTCTTTTTGCTCGCCTTCTTCCCTCGATCAGCCTGTGGTGAACCGGCTGATCGTACTTGTCACTGGCCCTCGTTCCACCCACGCCAGGCCTCGGGACAGACCGGTCCACCCTTTTTCTCGTCCTCGCTCTTCTTCTCTCTTTCTTTCTTTCTTTCTCCCTCCCTCTTCCTCTATCGATTTATCTTCGATCCGAAAGTCCTTTCTCCTCTCTTTTGTCTCCGGCGCGGGCCACTTGCCTGTCCCACGGAAAAATATAGATCACTCCAACCGATATGCTCTGGACTTTCTGCTCGGCTGAAATGAGTTGTCGCACTCCTCGCGCCGATCGGCACCGTCATCGGCACCGTTACACTTTACCGCGATAATGACCGTTGATATATCCGATTGTGTTCTCGCCAGTTGGTACTCCGGCCGGAGTATGCCCGCCGAGTGCCAGCAACAGTTTATTAAAAGGGAGCCACTCCGCGCCCGATTAATTTCCGGAAGGCTATCTAGCGCTCTCGATCTAATTCCTACTTCCACGGAATGTCGATCTCTTATCTCCGATACTCGCCTTTTTTTTTAGCGTACTTCGTGAGTTACTTTTACTCTTCATTTTGGACCGTCGTATACAATTGCGCACACGTACTTAAAAAAAAATGTAATCGATCGTATGTGTTTCCGGATTTCAAAGCCTAGAACCTTTCACGTATTATGTTTGACTTATTGGATCAAAATAGTTGGCAAACTTGTACTTAAAATATGCATATAGATAACACGCAGAGCAAAAAGACAATTGAATATCGCAAATTTAATGACATTTGCATAAGCACTAGCAATGCTAGTTGAAACTTTTAATATTTCACAAACACAGAAAATCGCCACAAATCAAATGGTCAGGCAAGCTGGGCCATAAATCATCGCAATATTAAGAAAAGTCTGTCGTACAAGTCGCAGGAGATTTACCACTCGCTTCTCCTAAATCCAGCCACCTGGATAATAACCCGTTCCCATTGCGTGGGTGCGTTGATATCAGGGCAATCGATAGTTACCGCTGCGAGATCTTCAGCTTTCGAATGAGCAACGCTGGCGTACACATACGCTGCTAACTAGAGTACAGTGGATTAAAGCGGGCGGAAGCAGGTTGCATGTGTAGCGGATCGAAGTCCGGAGCAATTGATCGGTCGCTATCAATCGGGAAGGGAATTTTTGTTGGAGCAACAGAGCGCTTGTAGATTTGTAGAACAATGATCTTATCAGGCGGGCGCGTTTCGTTACGCACGTGGCGGGTGAAATGCGGTTCGGTTGCTCGCTCGAGCTTGTCTCCGAAAAAAGGAGTTCGCCGGTGCTGTATTGGCGTGCGCGCGCTCGCGGCACTCTACAACCATAGAAAGAGCTTGAACGTATTTCGTGTCTCGGTGACGGCGATCTAGCGAGCGAGCGGTGTGGGCGTCCAGATCGTATCTACCACTGACGCTAGTTACAGCGGCGCACGGCGCACCGAAAATCTATCTCGATCGCCCGACTAATTTCCCTCGACAGCGCTGGTGTATTAGCCGGACATTGCCAGTGGATTAACCGAACACCCATGCATGTCATTCTCAATCGTACAAATATTTCCACCGTTCGTAAATCAGGATTTTTTTCACATTATTATTCTATTTTTTTTTAAATCTGCAGTGAGATTGATTTATTCCGACTGGACTTGGAACTTAATTGCTTTGAACCAAGTATCTCTACGAATTTTGAAATTGGGTGTATATAACAAGTTTCAAATTGTTAAATGATGTAAATTGGAAGGTAAGACTCGTTGTGATAGTTCATTGGTCGTCTAGTATATTTCTAAGAAATTTATATAAAAACTACGAAAGCCTATCTAACTCGTTGATTATAGCCCTTGAGTGCTAAGATCAGTCAAATTCAATGAAACCTTGCTAATTTAAAGTTATTAAGAGTACCACTTTTTGTGCGAAATGACTAAGCCCTGGTATACTAAAGTCACGTGCACCTGCCAGGTCCAGTCGAAGTGCTAAAAGAAAGGTGTAAAGCGATAGTCACGGTTACAGTGAATGGCTGCACCTACAAATTCTACTACAGTCGACTGTCACCGGAAGCAGTGAAAGGGTTAATAGAAACTTGTCGAGAGGAAGAGAGTGAAGAGATGGCGGGAAGTAGGTGATTCGAATCAGTCCTCATCTCGAATTCGTAAGATTCGAATCGATTGGTTTAACAAGGTCCGGCGGATCAAAGGCGGCCCAAGCCAGATGAGTTATGGTGTCTCGGAGAAGGCCGCAGTGCAGCATATCCGTGCAGTGGGCGGCAGCCCGGTGTCAATTGCCGAGCCGAGTCGAGTGAAATTCTTACTGCGCTGCTGCCAGCCAGCCAGAGAGAGTCATAATTATTCGCCGCAGTCATTAGTCGCAAATATATCAAGCGGCTTGATACGTGAAAACGCTTGGTAACGTTCACTACGCGTTCTCTTGCGTATGTCTGTGTAACCGAGTCCCCTTGGTTCGAAAGATACGTATCTACGCGATCGCGTGCACCTTTCTTCCTCTCTCGTTGCGAACTGCAGGTGAGTACCAGCTCTTCGATATAGCTTGATTCCAATCTTTAATAACGTCATCGTAACTATAGATTTAAATTATGAAACCCTATAGAAAAATGTATTAATATAAATTGATTTACCTTAAATTTCTCATTCATTACATCTCTTTCGTAATGATCAGCCGGGAGTAACTAAAATCACAAGATACCTAAAGCTTCACTGAATTTTATCGATTGAACAGATATTCCAGTCCAAATCAACTGATAATCATACTCGTGAAAGAAGAAATTTATTAACTGAGTAGAGTTTAACGTACTTAAATTTATCAAGTAATAGATTAAGTTCCTACATGCGAGGCTTGCTAGTAGTTTAGCCGAAGGCGCAACCAGTATTTCGAACTTAAAGTAGTACAGGAACCCGGTACTAAAGCCCATTCCTTCGATAGATACGTGTTCCCGGTTATTATGTTGGACAGAGTGGAGTGTGTGCCGAGGGGCAGGCGGCAACAGTAGCAAATCTCGATTACATGAACTCGTAGAAACAGGTAGAGCGCCTGCAACTCCCACTACATTCCAGAGTCGATCTCGGCTTTCCAGCCAAGCTGGCTCCTAATTTATGAGCGAGTGGGAGGCAAAGCAGCTCGCGCAATTGAAACGAGCTATGTATAACAGTGCCGTGGCACACCGATTGGACATTGCTGGAATACGTAGGTTGGACTTCGGAGACAGGTAGGCACTGCGTAACCCAAGCTCGATTGAGTAACTCGACAATCTCCCTAATTATCATCCTACATCTAATCGCCGGCGAAATCGAGTGAATTTCATGGCCGACCACTGATGAAACCTCGAGATTAATTGGGAATCATTGAAGATGATACTCGCCGCCCTTTCACGCTCGCTCTCACCAGTAATCCTCTAATGCCCTTTGGTGTCGGATTGCGTGAAAAATTAGAGGCAGCTTTCGAGACTCCATTCGTCAGGCCTCTATGAAGACGTTACTTTCAGTAGGATTAGTTGCCTGATGCGGGAACCTATGATACCATCAAATAGATGACAAACAACGTGTCATTCGAATTAATATGACGCTTTCTTTTGTACCAATATGTCAGATTCTCTAATCTTTCCTACCTCACAAATATCATCCTTTTAAATTCGATATTTCTCTATCACTCCAACAATGAAACCAATTCTAGTCTCTGAATCTACTAAAAACAGACGTACGTCACCCACGCATCTCGCGTTCCTAATATAAATACTATAATGACTACGAGTTACAGAAAGTTTGTCAATCGTGTAATGAAAAAGCTGAAAGTTGGAGTATGTGGGAAGAGTGGGATGTCGAAGAAAGAGCGGGGGAGATTGAAGAAGGATCGAGAATGTGGTAGGGCAAGGGAGGACCGTAAATTTCCGTTATGGGACTCCTCGTAAAGCCGGCTCTGCTCGTCGGCGCGATAAAAAGGCCAGCTCGAGCGCGCGCAGGTTGCTGCTCCTGGGAATGACTGGCCGTTTTGTTCCTCCTTTTCGGGTGAGAATCGCCTCGCGCCGGGAAAACTATGCGCCACGAGCAAGCGGCGGCTGTCGTCCCCTTTCAAAGGCGTGTGTGTATCCCTTAAAATTCGTGGGACACTGCCGGGACTAATAGAAGGGGCGAGCCGGACGCTCGGACAGCAGGGAAGAGAGATAATATGACTCGTTAAAGGGGCCCGGCTCATCGGCTCGCAGCCGACACGTAATTGCCGCGTGTCGCCCACGCGAAATCGCGTCAGGCGTAAATACGGCTTAATGTCCTACCCCGACTCTCCTTTTCCACTTGCCCATTCCGCCAAATGCCCCTTACTTTCGCCCAAGTATCGATCGCCGCACTTTTTGCAACTTTGACTCTTAAACCCTCCTCCTCACACTCGAATGTCACTGCTTTTTAATAAGTAAGAAAGTGTAATTCTAATATTGTAAGATGAAAATAAATAAGTGTTGTTTATGAGACTGGCGAATGTAGAAGCAGATATCAATCTTTTATAGATTGTTATAGTTTAGAGAACAAAATACTTATTTTCAGATAGGAGTAAAGCTATACTATTACAGATCTATTAACTTATTATCATGTTTTCCTAATAGCTAGTCTACAGTTTCAGTAATAAGTATCTCGCAACTTGTTGTAAACTGTAATAATAACTTGTAATTGGGCTGCGCCTTAAGAAATCAAACACGGGTCAATTCAATCATTGTTATTCGAGCAGTGGCTACCAAAAATAGCCGAACTACAGAGGTACATACACAGATACATATTCGAAGGGGTAGGAATGAAAGTAATGGTAGATATAGGTATGTAGATGATCGGCGTATTGCGGGTATTGGTTACTAGTGCGAGGGAAGCCGATATTATTCCCCGGTAGTTTTTTGCGTCTGGGATAAATGGCGCGATCGATTGTTAACCGCAGCTTCGCTATGACCGAGAAAGAAAGAGAGCGTGAGAATAGGTGGAGGAGGAGGAGGAAGGTAGAGAGGGTAAGGGAACGAGAGGGTGGGACATGCATAGAAGGGTTTAGAATGAGGTCATCGTCGCGAGGGAGATCGGATGGGATTTCACCATTTCCGGAAATATCTCGTTCCCAATTTCGCGCGCGGGCGTGCGCCACCGGTGCTTAAATATCCGTGACGGGACTGGTGAGCAGTTCAATAATAAATCTAATTGAGCGTCACAATTAGATCGGGCTGAGTGACAGGCCACCGAGAATCCGAATCACCGACTGCCTAATGACACGAGCACTGCGGGAATAGCCTGACGTGGATGATAAATAAAATTGGATAGCGTCATGTGGGGAGCGCATATCGGATGGATAGTGTCAACTATGGTAATTAGAAGGATTTCATACGGTTTAATTAGTTCACCGTTTTTCCCTGACAAGGGCGTTGCGAGGCTAATCAAGTAAAATCCCCGTAATGGAAAGGGGCGATTTGCTACTCGAAAATAGTACGCTTGAAAAAACCAAACTGACGTCTGCTAGCACTATTGGAAATTTCGCTCCTGTTATTATCCTTCGCGGTTTTTATTCGTATTCTTGCTAGATATTGTACGCCAACATTTCCTGGCAAATTAAAGGCTATCTTACTTTAGTAATATTGAATAGTACAGTTTCATGTAAACAGAAAATGAAACTTTAGACTGTAAGAATATAATAATAATAATATTGTTTCTTCTCTTGAAATAGAACTATCGTTAAATCCTTTCTTAGGAGTTTAATACTCCACGATAGTTCCTTAGATGCAAAGGTCTCGTCGTTTCCCGGTTAATAAAACAATGGCTCATGGTTTGCTCTGCCGATTCACAGGGCAGAGGAAGACGATCCCGATCGGATTGCGGATCACAGCGAGTATAAATAATGTAGAGCCATCGGTCGTTAGCTCTAAAAGAGCTACCTGTACACCCGCGTTTCTTTGGACTCTCCGGATGCTTCTCATTCAGGGACAGATTGCCGGGAATTCTCCTCGAGACGTTCAATCTCGTGCGGTACAGCTGAGGTGGTCTACTCATCTCATGCTAATCGAAAGCACGCTCCGAGTCACAAGTACATCGATGCATCGCAATTCATCCTGAGCTCTGCTGCTAAACTTCAATACTAAATCCAATAAATCGAAGCAAATGATCGGACCACGATAAACATTTCTTAAATCGACTAGAAAGGATTAATGTTACTATAGCAATAAATATTTAACGTGAAGGTGAACGAGTAAAAATACGTTATACCAACATTTAATTGGAATAATAATTACAGTTTATTCATAATTCCTAATAAAGAAACAAATCTTTCCGGACTAATACTTCTTACCATTTTAGACTAATTACAATATTCGAATCAGATTAATTAACTCACAGTATTAATAACAGAGATTACATAAAACAATTTTGTTTTGTGACTCGAGGAAGGTGCAATGTTTTACCACCGTGACTCCCGGCAGAGGTACCGATCGATCACCGGTGTCCTATATGTAAAGCGATAGTTGTTGGATAGTGGCTTAAGCGACAGCGACAAGTTCGGGAGGGATGTTGAGCAGCGATGATAATAATTCCTCCTGCGCAAAGCGTCGAAGATGGTAGAAGGAGAGTGCGTACCCACGGGGCGACCGCCTACGTCGAGACCGGATTCTCTATTTGGTCGGATCCGCACTTCTCCAAGCGGTTGCTCGCCTTCGATTAGGTTTACTTACGAGCGATCTTCTAAGGGCACATCGACTTCTACGTCCGCGGGGTACCTACTACCCCCCAGCTTTCCATCCCGATATCGTTAACTTCCATTGATTTTTACCCTCATCCCCTTGGGATCCTAGTCAGAATGTGGTAGGTAGTTCTCATGCTTGGATTCTCAAACTTGGCTAAGAGAATTAATGCAACTTCTGCTTGCTCTTGCTTGATAAGATAAAAGTATTCCAATTAATTCGCATTTTTTGTCTTCGTATTTAATACTTGCTATTAAACTAAGTATTCTAATATACAAAAAGAATGAAAGAATACCCCGAAATTGATTTCTATTTTAAAGAATTACAACTAGAATCTAAAAACAGCATAGACCATAAAAACTTCCGCGAGTTTAATACCAGCTTCCCGAAAGAGTGTCATTTAGCAGCAATGAGCAGTGTTGCACGTGAATTGCTGCAATATACGTCGTCAACGTGAAGTATGCCCGTAGCTATACACACACAAAGTACTGACCAACTGGCTCGCCAGTTGGCTATCCCATTAAGAGTGTGTCAAACCCCTCGACATTTATTGAGCAGCAGCAGTAGCGGAATGTCTCGGGAGCGTGTGGCTTTCCCCGCGGTGGTCGCTCCTAGCTGCCCGCTGATTTTCTCCACTTGTGGATCGAACGTTTGCCAAAGAGAGTGAGAGCCAAAGGAGGGGGGGGGGGGGAGTGAGAGAGGGGGAGAGGGTGTGAGAGGGAGAAAGAAACAAGCTCACCTAAAATGGCTTGGTCTTGGTCAATCTATAAAACATCGACTGCGTCTATCAATGGCCCTAAACGCTCGAGCCTTTCGAGCCCGTGCTTGCTTCTTGCGGACTTGCAACCTAAACCGCCAACATCGATGATGCTAGCAAGAAAAGCCAGGAAAAACAGAGGCCTATACCTTCGCTCGACAGAGTCTTACCTTGGGTGGTTCGGAGCTAGGATATTCGTAATGGCCCTTTAGGGAAAGCGCGCTTAAGGGACCTTTCGATACCGGCACCCACCTGCACGTGTTTCGAGCTTTTAATGCCTTCCTTGCAGGTGCATCGTCGAGGGAAGTCTCGAGAAGAAGAAAGATTAGGTATATGTACATATACCGCTCGCAATGTACTCCTAATCAAGTCCTCATCTCTACATCAACTGTATCATTATTTTCTTCACAGTTTGCGATACTAATTGAAAAAAATACTAGTCAAAGAATAATTCATTCATTTCAAGTGTTGCAGGACTAAAAATGTATTATGGTTTATTGATTTTCGTATATGCTTTAATCCTCTCTTGGATGCAGTAGAAAAGATGGAGAAATACGTGTGAACGCATACGAACAATAAGTACATCTCTGTTAAAACTTCCGGATATCGAGTAGCACGTTGCCGAGGGACTTCCCATCATAAATTGGATGGAAAAAGCATCGTTGGTACGCGCGTAACTTCAGCGAGGGATGAAAAAGAAGTTCCATTAGCCACGTCTTTTCCATTAATTACGTCGAAGCAAGTAAGCGTACGGTGAAGCACGCGGAAAGAAAAAGGCAAGGCCAATCACGACGGCGGGAGATGCTCGCCAGGATTTATTGATAAGTCTTGCTAATCGGGAAAAAGTATCTTAGGGTTTCACTGTGTTTTCTAGCTGTAATCAGTTCGCCGCCGTCTATCGGACAATGGCTTTTTGTCGAGAGTAGCGTGTCGACGTGTCGAGGCTGTAAATGTCGAGCGATCACGCGGTAATTACCACCGCCAATTCATCGGTGGTTTCGACTTACAAAGTAAAGCTGTGCCTGCTTCCGTATGCAAGACCAGCGCCAAATGGCAGCTCGCCCTTTCGCAAATACCAAACACCTACGCTCCAGTCGCCATTCTGCCTGATGGAATGAACATGTCTCGAATTCTACGCGTTCGATGACATTCTCAATTGACCTGCCTCATTTCGATCACAGTATTCACTCGTTCGTTCAATACAAAGGATTACATTCTTTAGTACTTATACTAAATCGTTAACATTTAACCGAATATCTTTAATTTTAACGCAACAAAAGGTATTGTTAAATTTAAATGATAATTCTTAAATCGGCCCAAGCTTCATATTACAAAATTATACAACTAACATTTAAATCTTAGAACGTATAAGAAAAAGGTGAGTTGCCAATTAAGTTAGTACCAACTAGTACGGAAAAAGTATATCACAGATTGGCGAGTGTTAGACTGGTGTCTCTTTGTGTAGCTGCATGTCAAGGAGAAAAGGAGAGGAAGCAGAAGAGGAGAATGGCCGGGGAAGAATAGAAAGGAGAATAGGATCAACATAGATTGCAGAGTGAAGGCAACGGATCCCGAGCGTATTCCTCGTCGAAGGGGAGCCGTTGCCGACTGTCCACGAGGCGGAAGGATTTATTCTTCCTCGATTTACAATGCTTTATAGTGTCGCTCTCGCTGCTTCAACAAATAATTGCCAATTATACCCCGCGGCTATCGATCGTTCTTGCTGCCCGCTGCGAGCGCGCGCGGCCGTTGGCTATCCCTAAGATCGGCATACCCGCAGATTTACATCGCTTTTTCAGCACATATCTACCACGACCTCTCACCAATTCAGCTTCCCGCTCTGCCTATTCTCCTCGTCAATGCACCTTGCATATTGAGCGTCAAAATATACATACCAAAATTGAATGCTTCCTTTATTATTATCTTTCGAATAGCCAACATTCGGTATTCATTGATTTCCGGTATTCATACATATACAGAACTTGGAAGTCAAAGTCGTCGATGGTAAATCAATTGGTATACAAAGTCATATATTTTATCCTGACAATGGTAGAAAAAAATTCCACTCCGATGTATAAGAATCGAGACACTGGAGATTCGACTGGTGCATTCCTAGTATTCCGTTAGCTTCATAAATCAATGATTTATAAATGTTTTCTGCTATCCCATCGAACATTTCACGCAGGGGATAGCATGCGAATGGCACACCTAACTAATTAGAAAGTTCGCCACCTATCGCCGAGCGTCCTTACTAACGGGAGTGAGTGCGTCGAAGTGGAGAGAAACTTTTCAGCAATAATTCAATCCTGATTGCCGCAACGCACGAGCCAGCGACGACGCGACGTTCCGAAAGCCGAGAAGGGCGAGGAGAGTAGGTACGTACGTACGTAGAGGGAGAGGAGTGGGATGGGTAGGAGGGCTAGACAGAAGAAGAGAGGGAAATGAGAAGAGAGGACACAGTGCGAACGCCCCCGTTTCATTGTCTAGTGGGTCGCCCGTACGGAATACAATACTCGCGGCTGCCTAACATGAATAAATGTATTTACGATTTGACGTAGGTGTGCCCGCATAGCCGACGCGCCAGCAAAAAATGCGAAACGAGCCCGCGCTTGAATTCCGCGCGACAGCCAGCCACGGAAAAGAGAGCAAGGGAGGAGCGGGCGGGAGCGGCCGGGAGAGGGAAAGAAGACTCTTGGAGCTCTGGCTCGCTTCGAGGAAAGACGTCCGCGTGGCCGCAGCTGGAGGACAAGTTTCACTCGATCGAACAAAAAATCCCCCTATCGACAGCTCGAGATCTCTTTGATCCTACCAGGCTCGTCCAGCTTTAATCGCCCAACCACCGAGCACCTCTCTCGTTATTTTCAAGCTGCCCACCAGCCGAATAAGCCCGCTGCAATCCCTTTTTCATTACATCGTCCGCGCGCGCGCGCACGAGTCTTCTTGTAGCACAGGTGGGCGGCCCCGCTTGTGTACAAGTCGTCTGTGAAAAAATTCGTTTGCCAATTACTGACTCTAATAAGCACTGGCTAGTTTAAGTGTATTTGGTTTCGCGTCCGATGACTTCGTAGGGCTCACGTTTTTCCGGCATGCTTTTAGGGTAATTTCTGCATGATTCGTTTTTGCGTTATCGTCACTTCGTTTGCGAGGGTGCCAATAAGAATAGGGGAAAATGGGAAGTATTTACATGGGTAAATATAAAACGATAGTGTAAAATATTTACAAAGTATATTTATAAAACTATCAGGATTTCTTTTGCGCCTTATTTATCGAACCCAAAGCTAAAATAATCATTGGACTGTGAACACAATAAGTAGTAAAAAGGATGTTCTCAGAATTTGCAACAATGTGAGCTTCCTAAAATAAAAGCTTCGACAAGACGAATATGTCTGCTTTAAAAAATCCCGAAAATCAATGATTAACTTTAATATTATAGATTCCGAAAGAGCGACACAAATCCAATAAAAAATCTACTGAAAAAAGCTTAGCTTTGGCACGATTTTCATTAACAAATCCTTAAATAAAAGTATGTGTTGATCGATATCGGGACAAAGCGATGGGAAAGGACTGGCTGTTCCAGTTCTAACGCAGCTTCCCTCGCAGCAAAGGTGGCTCCAATGTTTATGGGCCCAGGGAGGAAGTGAAGGAGATATATGCAGAGAGGGCGACGTGCGCGGTCCGCGTGTGCATGCAAAGAAAGACGCGAATAAATATAATGCTGCTGGCGTGGGCGGCCATTGTTTGCACGCGCTAAAGTTGAAACGCACCGAGAGAAACCGACCGTAAATCGAAGATTTCGAAGTTAATGGTTAACCAAGAGGCGCGCTCACCCCGTGGGAAGGCGACGTTCCTCCCTTCGAAGAAAGAGCGCCAGAGAGAGACGGAAAGGTTCGATGCGTGTCTTGCACTCTTCGACACGGACTTACTTTACGGATTGCTCTGAATATACTGCCCCATTATAGGTGACAAGAACTGCCTAGCGAAGCCTCGCTCTACTAATAAATACGCTCGCTCTAGAACGCTTATATCGCTTATAGTCAGACGCCGACTGAATAACCTTTCCTATTTTAGTATGCCTACGACTTCTAACCTAATCAAAAGTATGCATCCAATTAAAATCTTGATGAACGATCCCTTGGAAAAAGAAACGTTTCATTCTTATTTAATTAAATTCAATTCACTTTTACTGGATAATGAATAATATAAATTGGAATATCAAAATGATCAATGAAAAAAAAATAATCTAAAAAAGGTTCTATATTAACTTATTGATAACGTAGGGCATCGCTGACATACAGCATTATCGCTTAGACGGGAGACAAACTCACTCAAATGTTTTATAATCACAATACCCTTTTATTGTGGTATGTTGGCAGCATGGCTCCTCTCACGCAAGTGAGCACGGAGAAAAGAATAGGCGAAAAGGAAACAAAAAAACATCTCTCATTACGCATGTGCGCATTGTACATGACGACATGCTCAGCCATCCTTAACACTTATAATATAGAGCAGATAAATACATTTTAATATAAAAAATACATAATTAATTATCTGAAATTCATCAGTTAGTAAAAAAAGAAGGTGGTGCAATTACAAGAGCGAGAATTATATCTGTCAGATTCGGTGAGCCGCGGGACTATAGATAGCATCAAGGTGCACCGGGCGATTCCAGTATCCATGAATGGATGGGATCACTAGCCCGAGGTGTAAGAACGAAGTGTACGTGGCTCGTTACTCGAAAGAAAGTGCGGATACTCAGGCTCTGCCGATAGGCACGCAGGTTCCGTGCACAAGTAAAGCACGCAGGCAAGCAAGCCCGGAGCAATAAGGAGCCGCTTATTACCGAAGCGGAATCAATTTCAATTTTCGCCAGCTGCCAGAGTGCGCCGCGCTGCATCTACGACGCGGCGGCGGCGGCGGCGGCGGCTGTGTGCTCGCGTGCGCACGAGCGTAAACGCTCTCCTCTTAGCCCCTGGAGCGATCAGCGCCTGCGCCGATACATCGTCGAAGCCGCTTCGAGATATTGGTTTCTAAAACGCTCGTAATCGAGAGCCGCCTTCACTCTCTAGACAATTTCCAATGGCCTGCAAATCGTTCTCCGATCGCCAAGCCTTCAATTTCTGCTCGATATGGCAGAGCTGCTTGAAATTGATTTCGGTATTAACGGGAACACTAGTCGGTAATTCTAATCGTTTAGTATTTAAGGGATAGATTATTTATATCGTATATAACCGTTGTTACTCTTGCTGGTATTATTACTCTAACATTATTGTTACTATTTTTAGTACTCTAAGGATTGTACTAAAATTGGAAGTACACTTTTCTATTAATATCAGTATAACACACTATAAATAACTGACTGAATAGCTGATTTCAAATTAATAATATATGGAAGTTTACACCGTGTGTATTAATATCAAGATAAAGTAGAGATTTTATGAGAGACATTCTTGGTTTCCAAGTACTGTTGGTAAGTGTATACATTTTCTGCTAGTTCGAAGGTACATTTCCTGTCCAGCGTGCAACAGTGCCAATAATGACAGGGATTTCGTGTCTCGGCCGAGATTTCGCAGGAGCGTGCGAGTGTGGCGGAGCGCAAAAAAGCTTACACTGCGGGGCAGTAGTTTCGCGCGCGGGAACCGCAGCACGCTTAAAGGGGACCAGGCGCTTTTTGTTGTAATCTTCGCGGCTCGTTTCCGCCGCAACAGCGGAGAATTTCAGGCGGAGAGGAGTGATTTCATTGCCGTGGCGCGTCGGCCACACTGCCACGACAGAACTCTCACAATCAGTACGGCTCGCTAACGCCACTGATAGACCTGCTCACTTCGTTGCTGGTTACAATTTCCGTGGTCCCTCAGCGAGCCGAGCAAGACCGATTCCGATGTTTCAGACGCACTGCGTCCTCAAACGATTTCCCGTAAATAGGAATCTCGCAAGGACCCTTCAATAAAAGCCTGAGTATCCATATTATACTTGCACTGTTCCTTTATGATGCAATGATCTCCTATAAGCAAAGTGTACGACTCATAAATTCAAATTTCCTCGTTCTAGGTTGTTTGTAGAAAGTATAATTTTCTAGAATCTATTCGTTGCTATAATGCAGTTGATCATATCAAAAAGCAAAGCGATTCAGCACCGCAATGATTATGGTGTTAGTTTCCTTTAGAATGTGAATAAGAACCAAACAACTAAACGATCTAGTAGCCAATAGAGTACCGGTGAACTATCGAGCGAATAAGCAGGTGAATTAAATTTGACACTTTCCTTCTCGTATGATTCATTCTATTTATTTATATTATCGTAAACAGTAACGGTATATTAACTACTCTCGCAGTGGAATGATCTTTATTTCCTGGCTCCATTTCCTATTTCTCTTTATTTACTCTTATTCCATCATGTATACCGTTTCTAGACTTTCCAAAGGGACAGAACAGATGGTAATATCAGCAAAAGCTATCGCATTGGCGTAGTCGACTGATAGTTACATAAGTCGTGTGTAGGTGATGTGATCCATCATCAATGAATCGACACTACCGCGAGGTCCATCCGGTGAAAGATTAATTTCGATGACAATTAAAAATACGTGCAAGCACCAGAAAAACTGGGTTTCTCGAACTGCATCCGGTAGAGAAATGCCATTAATCTCACGAAATTGCACGTAATGACGTGGAAAAGCCTGCTATTAAATGTTTTATCCACCCGCGAATATCTGAGAGGCTTATCTAATGATAGCAGCGGCACTTTAGCTCAATAGCAACATTTCTATTAATGACGCGATCGTTAATCGCAGCTAATACCACTGGTTTCCCTCGGAGGGCTTTTTTGCAAAATGGGCGAGCGCCCGTAAGAGAGTGTCTGTAGTATGTGCCACTATGATCACCGGCATACCGCAATTCCAACACGAGCAATTCCTCGACTGTACATAGTCTTCTCCCGTCACCGTCGGATGGTGAAAGTATCAAAAGTTTCCTGGAGAGAAGCTACGCCACGGTTTAAATGCGGAATTTAATGTCTATTTCCATTTATTCATGAACCATCAGCACCTCATCATTAAACTACCCACGGCGGCGCAGCGTTGCAAATATAGATTTTTATTTGTCTTCTCATTGAATTCTTGTGTAGAAGTTCGTGTCATTATGTTTCATTTTCTACAGGTATTGTATGTAATTTATCATTCGGGATACAAGTGTGTCCTATTTTGCATGTAATTCTGCAATCAGATGATGTAAGAATATTATTGTTTCTTCCAAAGGTAATGTTACTTTTTCCCCTAACACTGAAATATTATCTTAGGTTCAAGTCATATGTTAATGACACTCGCAATACTGAAATCCTGTTCCATTCCCTGCAATGATTTAGATACACGTGTTGGTAACTCGACTTTCTTAAAACGTTTCGAAATTTATGAAACTATGCTATATTATTTTTTTCCCCAAGGAGTCATAAACAGGAAGTATTTCTTCCTAAATCAAAAAGCAGTCGAATAATGAAGAAATTTCAGTATCATTTACACTCGGGGAACTGAGTATGCTTTATAGAAGCATACGGACAGCAGGAAGAAATTGCGGGTCCAAATGTACTCCGACATTCACCTGCGTGCCTGCACATGTGTTTGCGGTAAAACCTGTAGACAGGTACTTACGCGCGTACATAGTATGCAAGCGAAACTATATTCCTGCCAATCCGGCAGGCGATAATCGTAAAATCTATTACCCGCACTTTACGACTTCAGTCGGCGTGTATGCACCGGCGAGAACGACACCTACCCAAATGATAACGGCGTACGCGCCGGATCGAAAAGGCATACACGAGCAAGGAATGAGGACTATCAATTCGGCCCAGTGTTGCTCGCGTCGCATATAATTCTAGCTAGGAAGCGCCTCTACTCAGCCTGACTAGAGAATGTGATTGAAATTTCCCTCTCCCTCGTAAAAGAGCTTCCGCTACTCTTCATGCAGGAATGTCTTGTCGCACCCCCAGTGGCATCAGTCGACATGCTATTGGTCCAATGTCTCTTTATAGTATCAGACTCCATTAGGAGAAGAATACGTGTCTCTGTATCAAGAAGTTGAAAAGAGAAACTCAGGGTTTAGTTAAAACATCGTGATAAAGAAAGTAAAGATTAACTATAGTAGATAAGAGTTCTGAAAGATGATGATTTTCTCTACTCCACAATATCATCCTTTCCGCGAGTCAACTATATGACGACGTGAATGGGTTGCTCTTGCGGCGAATTGATAACGCGGATTACCTTCCATCGTTCTGGGAAGGTTTCAAACTAACAGAAACGTCCCATCAATTATGATAAGTAGCAGCAGCGCCGATGGAGCACATGTAGACTGGCGTGTCCGATTTCCGGTCTCTGTATTACCAGACGGTGCCGCTTTATTTCTATTTTCCCGATATTAATCCGTCCTCTCATTACCGTCATGACTGTCATTACGATTTTCGCCGATGCCGGCAGCTGCCGCGAACTCAGTTCAGATCTCATCAAGTCAGGGCGGACCATTAGGCGGAAGAGAGTGTCGTCGCGGCGGCGGCGGCGGCGGCGGCGGCGGCGGCGGCGGCGTTACATGTCGAGAGAGAGGCGCAGCGCAGCGCAGGCATGGTGAGCGCAGAAGCGGGTGCCCTGGAAGTTCCGGAACCCGCTCTGGAGTCCTGGTAGTGCGGTGTATCGCTCAAAATCGCATTTAACCGTAATGGTCAATGGCTCTCCGTGATTAGAGGGCATTACCGGGTAGCCTCGACGCCGGGGCCACCCACCAACCTCAATCAACCTCGACCAGGAGCACCGGCCGCCCCATCCTCGAAGCAGAGGAGGCCCCGACCTCCTCCGCCGACTCCTCCACGCCGATTGCTACGCTTCTATAAGCGGCCAACCCGCTCATTCACCATGTACCAGGGCAAACGGAACGAAAGCAAGACTACGCTAACGGCCAACCACCATACCCTTCATCCTGAAGGTCTCGATCCATGTACAACTCATCTACAAGCATTCTAAACTGACTGAGATCTTCAATACTACTCGTACTGCACAGTCAGTCTAGTCCAATTACTGAAATTAATTTCCCAACTGATGGAAGATACTCATATTATATCCTAATGTTATGCTATCAAGAGCTCTCATCAGATCAACTTCTCTTAGCTAATACTTCTCACGAGAGAGCAATGCTTTTGCTATAAAACAACTACTTTATATTACATTTTACTGAGTACGTAGCTAAACAGCGTATAATTCTACAAGTTTTATAATAAAAACTTGTCTTTTTTAATGAAAGAAGAAGTGAATATTTGATGAAATAGTGGTTAAAAGGGTTAAAGCGGGCAGCGTTTAGAGGTAGTGGTTGTCGCGCGCGAAGTGCCAAAACGATTTGTTGTCAAGCGAGAAGGCAGTGAGGAATGAGGATTGCGACACGGGTAGCCGGGATGTAGGTACGCGCACTGGTGTCGAGTTGCGGAGTCCTAGGCGTCAGGGTAGCATCGCCGAGTGGTCTTCGAGGTGCATCTGCACGAGCAGCTCTGTGTAGTGTGCATGTACTACCATCTCGACGCGCACACGCGCCTCTACACTCGTCCATGTAAATCGGCGGTGTCTATGTACGCCGGCGGTAGCCGGCTATTCAGAGTGCGGCGATTCTCTTGCAGGCCGTGTCGCGGCACGTCCTTGTAAGGCCACTTGCCTCCCGTCTAGTGTGCTGCGAGCCTGCTACACACCACTCTGCCAATGTACATCGACCTAAAGAAATGCTAGCCCCGCATTCCCCCCTGCTCTTCCTTATCCTATTTCTTACTATAATGAGAATACCTCGAAAATAACATTGCGTAAAAAAGCCGAGTCCGATCGCAAGTGTTTATAGATTTAGATAGGTTCACGAAAGTAAGAAACTTGAGGATGAAGCGTTGCGAGTTTAATTTTAATACCTGGGAAGTGGAACTAATCATGCGGCGGTGTATCTGGTAATAAAGAATCAACTATGCAATTGTTATACGTTCTAAGTGTTATACACTAATAACGCATTTCGCAGAAATCCTATAAAACTCATTGCAACTTTGTTGATTCATCTGTATTTCATAATATGTATACTAATATGTTTAATAATACTCCTTCTAATCTCACAAATGATGATTTCGCAAGCATTTAATTAACATTGCATTAAAAACAAACAGAATGGTACCATTGTACAGAACAAAAAATCCTTTTGCGTCAGAATCTATTGATCGATCCATGCAAATAACATGTAAAAATCATTAAGTGGATTTCTGAGAGTATCAGACTTGAAAGGATTAGTTCGCGCGTCAGATCATTTTTGCGCTCTGCTGTACGGAATATGTCTAGGCTCGCATGCGAGCGGCACACGTGTCCGTGTGCACACGTGCCAGCAAAGTAGCACTGGCTGCACACGGTGGTTGTTCACGGTGTGCGCAGGGCTTGGACAGGCCGAATGAGAGAGAGGGAGAGAGAAGGAGAGGACACGGCAGTGGCGGATACTGACGCAATGCCGGGCGCGCGGCGTACGCCACGCTCGCTCGTAAATCGATTCTGAAGGAACGGACGCGGAGGAACGGGGCCCGAGCAAGAAACTGCGAGTGCTAGCCTTAAGCAAAAGACCTCTCCTCGAGACTGGACTCGCCTCGTAACGACTGGTATTGTCGTAATGGGTGGTGTTATCGCCGCGATCGTTGCTTCTCGACTATGCACCGCGCTCCTATCGCGACTAACGTTTCCTCCAGTGCTTTTACGTCTCCGGCGCACTGACGTCTCCTCAACGGACGCTGCTCTCCTACTTTTGCAAGGGACCGCGTCTAACAAGTCATAGGATAGTCGATGGATTGATTTTAAGGTAGTAGAGATATTAGTAAAGGTACTTTGGTTCAAATTGTTAAATAAATCCTGAAAATTTCTTTTGATAATAAAATTCTTTAAATTGACTCGCTACTCGAAAAAATAAAGAGACTCGTCATATATAAAAGGCACAGTTTTCGAAGTGGCGTACCTTGACGAAAGCATAGAATTGCGTTTGTACATTTCCGTGGACGCACGCCGAGCGAAGTGTTAACGAGGGGCGATATTTCATTCGGCTTCCTATTAGCGAAGCTTTCCGATGCGTGCTTGGGTGACACGCATATTGATTGTGCAGCGCGTGCAGGCTATCGGCGAAGACGAATTACCGTTTAAGACTGAATGTCGCATTAAGATTTTCGTTCTAATCCTTTAACGCGAATTCCAGGCGGCGCAACGCTCGTCCCTTACCCGTTTACATTGGCTTCGAACTGGGCGATTGTGGCGGGTGGGAGAACCTGCTCGAATCACCGCCGGCGGATGTACCAGTACGATTATAATGAGATAATTTAACGAGCAGATCGAATCGCACTTACCGATGCACATCCCGTCGGCAACGCACGCCCGAGAAATGGAAGCGTCCGATTGAAATGGAACCGTGACGAATTCACGTAGGCTCTCTTATACCTTTGAAACCGAACGCGACTCCCTTTTTATGACCGATCGACACACTCAGTTACGAGGGGCCCCTTAGAGCTCTTCCTTCGGATTCACTTTACCCCATTCATCCCCTATTTCCGTGCATTAGGTACGCACAGAATATTAGTAAGATGGACTGCTACGAATCCTTCTTTCAATGCTAACTACTTGTTTCTTAGCCCGTTTAGTGGTACCAGGAAACATTATCCCTGCTACAGAATTATCCGCTATATTATGCATGTCATTGATATAAAATTGCCATCACGTGGGAAATACATTTAAATACAAACCCCTCTCTAATATTAATTATAATTATAATTTGACGGTTACAATTTAGGTCGAAGTGATATTATACACTTCGAACAACACTTAACGCTTGATTTTCGATATGTGGACATTCAGAATGACCAAAGAATTTGCTTTATTGTTTCTGCAAGAGAATTAAAGAGTTTCTATCGGTAAAAATGAGCCATCAAGAATTCTTGGTCAAATGGAAGATGAAGGTGCGTGGAACGCGCGCCCCGAGAAAAGCCGCGTACCGAATGAACGCACGATCCATCTTGATTTCTTCGGCACCTTTCACTTTCGACAATCTCTTGGAGTTGGTGCCTGCGGCCAAAGATATCGCGGAATGAGAGAGAGATCGGCTTGATAGGTGCGGGACAACGCGCCGAGAGCGAAGGGCTCCCGACGGACGTTCTAAACTCACTTTGCGCTTGGAATTCGTTTCGCCGGTAACAGGAAGAAAGGAAGCCTGACGTATTAGTGCGTGCTGGCACGTGCAAAATGATTTCGCGTTGTGTAATGCCGAGCTTCGAGTGATCGTGCATTGCTCCGAGTATGTGTGAATTTACAACCCTTTAACTATAATTATGCTAATACATGTTGCATTACCAAGCTCGGGTCATTCATACTAGATCATATGTGCATAACTTAGTGAAATACCTATTAAGGAATTATTATACATTGTGTGTCAAAAAAATGTCGACTTAGTTCACAGAACACCCAATTTGTTACAAGTCCTAACTCACATGTGTTGAATCGTTATTTTTTACTGGATTCTCCACATCTTCTTCTGAAACATCAGTATTTATCTCCACATTCCTAGAACCTTCTACCATTCAAATATTACAAATATTCAAAGCTCGATTAATACTTTTATTACTTTGGTGAAACCAAAGCAAGAGGCGTTATTACTAATATTGTCAATTCGACGAAATGAATTTTTCAGCGGAAAAGACGTAAACAGGTGCGCAAGAGAAAGTGTGTAGGTGTGTTACTGGTATCTTCTCGCAGGAAGAGAAGGAGGGCGCAGACCTTCTTACGGCAAGACGAGGAATTCCCGGTGGAAAGCTTATTTTCACTTAGCAACTTCTGCTTAAGACACTTGCGCACGGGATAATGGGCTCGCGTGCATCGTTTAATTACACGGCTCGTACGTCTTTATGCATGCGAAGCGTGAGCGTTACGCTGGTGGTACAGGTGCTCCGCTCTAACAGTGTAATAGGCAAATTAGCTGCTTTCATGAGCCATTATTAACTGCTATCTCGTAGCGTGTCGAATTCGGTAATTCGACATTTCAAGGCCAAAACACACTTCGTCGAGCTCCATTACCTGTCTCCAGAATTAATCCATTAAAAATAGAACAAACGCACTTGATGGGTAGCAAACAACTACCTAGGTGAGTTTCAACTCATCTATTCATTATAAATCATACAGATAATCCTTGGCATTTCCTCTTTTAATAACGATCTTCAAAAACAAAGCTTAAGGATTAAAAAGGAATGATTAAATTATTAAATGAATAAAACATAAGAAGAAGTAAACTGTCAATTTACTATTTCCATACGAAATATCGAATTTAATAACTAAAATAAGAAAACGTAAATATATTCTCGTAGAAGAATTGATTCAACAACTTCAACATCTACATTTAAAGACGTGTTAGTACAGTTTGGAGAGTATCATTGAGTATGTAGGTCGTAGAGGATGCTTGGACAATTGGTGCGCCCCGGGGTCTCTTGGTAATTTCAGGAAAATTACGAGGAGAAAATTCAGGAAAGGACAACGGCGTCGTTATGCGCCGGTAATTTCTGAGTCGGTGCGCGCGGCGGCGTCGGCGAGATGCAGTGCGCGCCACGAATTTAACGATTCCGGCGAGTTTACGACGGCGATGCCGCCCTTATTATAACGCGCGGTGCCGGAGTCCGGTTTGGTATCGCCCTTGGGAGACACCGGCGCATCTCCGAGAGCCTGGGCACCCGCACCATTACGTCATTAAGGCGTCCAATAAACTTCTTTTACTACTTCCTCGAGCAGCCACCGCCGCCGTGGCCGAGCCGCTCCCTTCTTTACCCTCTCGCCGCTTACTCGTCGCTTCAACGCTCGCGAGCGCCCGCGCGCCCGCGCGCACGCCAGCTCAGGCGTCTTTTTCATTCTACATGCACACTTGGCCTGGCCGGCCGAGTAGAATGGGTCCAGGGCCCCATCTCTCACGTGCACCGCCTCGCCGATTCGTGTATGTACACACCACCGAGTGCCAACGGTCCTTCACCTTCGCCGAGTCGACGCCCTTACTCTCGGCATTCCTCTGTGTGCGTCAATTGGGCCGAGCACCTTCCTCCGCACCGAGAATTCGGAGATGTGAAAAGTAGTTCACTCATGTCCGTGTATTTCTTACTGATAGTATCGCGATCATCGAAAGTCTTTGTGTTAGGCTAGTTTAATGAGATCGGTTTTGTCCGAATGTTTGTATTTTGGAAGTTTGTGCAGTTCCAATAAATTGCTTGTTTATTTATTGTTTGGGGGCAATGAATGTAGTTATTGGGAATTTAGGAAATTGAGTCTGACATATGTAAAACGTCCAGTTATGTTTATGAATACTTACACCCTTAAGAATGATCGCCCAAATACGTAACTACTTGTATGGATAAAAGAAAGCGCTGATTCCTTATCTGTGATTTGATTTTCGAGGAAATTTCGAAAATGGAACGTGTGAAATTCCTGCCGGACAATTGAAGTCCGATGAAGCGGAATTCTGGGACGGGCCACAGCGTATTCCCAGGGAATATACAAATTACGAAGTCAGTGTTTACTGCGTAGGCTGTCGGAGATTAGAAAGGACCTAAATTTCGAAGGCAGCCTCTCGGACGGAAGAAATGTAGTGCGATTTAAGTCCCGAGTCCCAAGGCAGCATGCTTCGGAATTCTGGCGAGGATGAGAGGCTAATTCGATGTTTATGGTAATTCGAGACCGCCGTAAACACAGGATTTAATTTTCTACAATGTTTCCCATTACGCAATCCATGAATATCATTACTTTCAGATTTCACCTGTTCCCACAGTGCTGCCGTCCAATCGGATTACATATCTCGCGGTGTCATCTCGGTCCCTTCCCCCTCGGGCACCCATCGAAAATCACGACTGATGACGTAGCCGATGTACGTAACTCTGCCGGCACGATGCCAACGCACATACATACTTCCCTTTCACAAGGGAAAACGAAGGGACCATTTCCCGATTGAATGTTTTCTTTCATTACTCCTCGGGCGCCGCGTCGCACCGCGTCGCACCGCGTCGCACCGCGTCGCACCGCTCACCGGAGTTCCGAATGTGTAGAGGCCGGCAGAACTATTGTCCAGATCGAAGGCTCGAGTAAAATCGGTCCGGTGGTAAGGCCGGTGGTCCAGAGTTTCTCGGCGAGGCATCTCCGTGTGCTATTGACCCTTTTTCACTACAGGTGAGCTGGTGGAGACCTTGGACAGGTAGGTACACCTAACCCACGTACCGTAAGAGACCACAGCCAGTCTAACGGGTGTTCCGTCGCGAAATTTCTTCTCCCTTTCTCTCACTCCTTGTTCCCCTTCTCCTTCTTCTTCAGCCCCCCCTCCCCCCTCCCCCCTCCCAATACATAACTCTCTCGTCCCTCGTTGAATGTCCTTTGTGTCCTGCTGCCTCTGACAATCTATTCATTGATCGCCGCTATGCCGTAAGGACCTCGCTGTGTGGTCCGCTAATTACTTTCACAAATCACGCCGGGATCACTGTAATCCCACAACGACGGCGGGCGACGCGACGCGACGGCAGGTGTAACTCGTTAAGTCTCATTTAGCCCGGATGAAATAATACCGCGCTACTTTGCATCGACGAGCGAGGCGTTGTTCGCGATTAACAGGCGCGATCGCAAGGAGTGGAATAAAGTCGCCGACTAATAGTCGGTAATCGATACTGGCGAAATTCGACGTAGTCACCGGGCCTCGTCAAGCTACGATAATTAGCCGAGCACGTATCGGCCCATCGCATCTCTCTCTCCAAGTCAGTCGTTCTGTTAAACAGTGACGAGTTGATGGAGGATCGAGATAAATGTAACCCATACGAGATTTCGCATTTATTCTGGTGTGACAATCTAGTACAGAAGTACTGCCATTAAGTAATAACTCTCACTTATAATTAAACACATTGATCCGAAAGGAATCTGTACGAGTGTAGATTTCTTACGAATTTTAATGCGATATCTTTGATTATTTAAATGATGTTAGATGCTGAATGAAAAAACCGTGTATACCGGTACAACCGTATATAGTTGCACTCACTTGATAATTGCACTTGATTTGTGTAGGATTTTTGACATTATTGGATTATACTATCGGGTACCTGATTCCGATTACGACTAAGTAACGAAGACTCTTCGTACTTTCCACTAGCCAGGACACTTGATAAAGTATAGAGTGTACACATCTACAAAAACCAGTGCTCGTCAATTACCACGATCGGTGATTCAATTTTATCATGTGATTTCAGTACGACGCTCATCCGCGTCTCTCTTTCTCCAATCTGATATCGGCGAGGACACCCTCAGCTACATTTTATTCAACCTGCGTCCGCGATCCCATCGTCGCCACGCTCGCATTTACTTAGTGGCTCATCAAATACTTCAGTGCGAAGTAAGAAAAACCTTAATTACCTTGGGCTTATCGAGCGATTTATTTCTATTGGGAGAAGAGGCAGGGAAATTGGCGAAGCCTCGGCATGCACGTCGAGAGTGCTTGTATCGTGATTGATAAACTCGTCGCGCAAATATCGTCATTAGAGCTTGTAACTCGTTCGAGACTTGCCGCCTGTTGACACGTGCCTCTTGTTTGCTAGCTGCACATCCTGTAAGTCGTCATTATCCCGGTTTCGCTTATACTTAACTGTTTCCCGGTCATCCCGATGATAAGTTGTAAATAATACTTCGATTAAGGAGGAAGTTCTCTGACACAGATTACAGTATATTTTTTCGATTAGAAAGCGAACTTTAAATTGAAAGTAACGGGTGGCTCGTTTCATCGATAGCAATAAATCTGTGTTTGTATTCCCCTTCTTTTTTATCTGTTTTAATTTCAACGTGCACTCTTGTAAATTTATTTTCGTAAAGAAGATTATGCAATATGCATCGATTTTATAAAAATATAATTTAACATTTCTACTTCATTCCATTGTGTCTGTGTCCAAAAATATATGATCGTGTAACACTTGTTGTACTGACTAATACGTTCTTTAATTTATTATTGCCGAAAATCTATTGAAGTGTTAATTCTTGTCTGACACATCTTTTTCTCGCTATTCCGTCTCGCGTACAGATTCATTCGAATACAATGAATATTTCACATAAATTCCGTGGAACTCTCGAACAAAATTCAAGAGCAGCCAGTAAGATCTTTTGCCGGCTGTGAAAGAAACCGTAGCCCTCGAGAGTGGGATCGACAGACTACATCTAGAAAGGAGTGAAGCCCGGCGTAGCTCTCGAAGGAGACGTAGCAGGGACGTTTGCAATTAAAAAGCGATTTAAATGCTAATGGTCGCGCGTAATTAACGCGCGTCACACGCGAGGCCCCCGGACCCGCGCCGCCCGCTCTCACGAGTGTTTGTCGATTATTATTTCACGTTGGGGTTGAAGCAAGCACGCGAAGAGATCGAGCCATCGTCGATTTCATGTCTGGAGGCACACGTCGACGGATTCGTAATGAATCACGCGTCCCGCAGCCAAGGAAACACTCTCAGACACGTAAAAAGAGAGATGGAAAGGGTTAAGGTAAAAGAGAGATAGAGAAAGAGAGAGAGAGAGAGAGAGAGAGAGGATAAATGATCGTTAATAAAAGTCGATAAACCAAGGTGGCTCTCAGCCACTTTTTCGAGGCGAATTCATTTAGCCGTCGTGCTTACCGTGCCATCGATTTAATTAAAACTTTATCTCGGCAACTTAGGTGGAAGGTGGGATAAGTCGAAGCAGTACTTCGAGTTTGTTCCCTTGGCGTCCGCTGGGGCGCGCTACTTCTTGATGAATGATATATGCCGGGAAGCCGATAGCATCGCAACTAATTTGAATCTTTACACCGCTGCTTTCAATTGACGAAGTGTGGTAGTGTGGCTACCGCTGCTGCCAATCGGATTCGGATTGACGAAGGTCGCGGAGTCTGATATGGGAATATCATTCTAGCCTAATTGAAGTATCTCAAGCCGATAGACAATACTGGCAAAGTCGCAATTAAGCGACAACGCGCGCCATTAAGCGTCGGTTGGAATCGGCCAGCCTCCACGTCCGAACCCGGATGATGTATGTTCCTAAAATGCCCGGCAGTACCTGGCGCCCATAGGCGAGCCGTGGCAACGCAATCGGGCAGGAAAGTGTAGGAAAATTGGCTTCGTGGAATCATTAAGTTAGAGCGGCGGGAGAGACTGGGGGCCCGATGGCTTGGCGCGGCCCCCGGAGGATCTCTTGGGGTCCTAAGTGGTCCCAGGCCGATCCATTTGTCCCGGTACATATGAGTTATCGTGGGATATCGGGGGACACGCACTCCTTGGCACCCGTGCGTGTAAAAATCGTAATAACAGTTATCGCGCCGCGTGTCAATCGGCGCCCCGATTGAGAATTCATTAATTAAATAATACGGGCGGCGGGAGAGCGCCGATAACGGGCCGGCCGAAACTCCGAGGCTTATCCCCCCCCCCCTCCGCCCCTCCACCACCCCGGGAATACATACATACATACGTAGAAAAAAGAAGGAGAGGCGAAAAAAGGAGAAAGAAAAGTGCTGTCGGGCCCTCGGGCATTCGGCGTGACTTCTTCGGACCGCTCACACTCTCTCCCTCTTTCGTTCTCTCTCTCCTCCTCGAGCTCTCTTTCGCACACACACGCTTGCTTGCTCGTCCGCGTAGCTAATAAGGCGGAAAAAAGATGACGACACCGTAGAGTCTACCGGGTACCGGCGTTGCCGGTGCTACCGAGCGGCGCGGCGAGGGGCAAAAAAAGCTTTATCGGCATAAACGCAAGAGAATAATCCCCGATAAAATATTCCGCAAGAGGAACGCCTCCATTCCTCTCGCGGACAGCCGGCCTGATTAATACCGAGTCGTTCGCGCACCTACTAGCCAACGCGCCGCTCAATAGCCTCCCGATTGCCAATCAATTAATTGACATCGGCCGACTGGACTCGCGCCATTCGTCACGCCAATCCCGCATCTGCCGTTTAGCGTTCGTTAACTCAGCCTACACTCCGCGCGAAGCTATTAACGCGTAGTTTTTCAATCGTCAAGAACTGGATGAAGAAAAAGGTAGGATCCTTCTCTTCTAAATTGACTCTTTGGAACTTAATCAATTAACGCTTTGAAGTTTCGATGATTTTATGGCTCGCGCCGCCGGACATGTATGTGTTTCGTTATAATTGCCTGGCACAGCTTCCAAGTAGTTAGCTCTCAACTCTTGAACTGTAAAATACCTTTTGGAACGAAGTTTCTAATTCCTTTGGCAAGGATTTCCTTCGCGGGCCCTTCGTTATTTATGAAAAGTAGTTAATAGAGGGTATTTCTGCTGCACGAGTTTAATTAGAAGTGTAAATTAAATATTTTCACTCCTTAAAAACCGTTCGCACGTAGCGAATTACGTAATTACGTATGCGCAGTTGGCAAGGGTAACTATTCACGTGGTAAAGAAGCAACAGCAGCAGCAGCAGCTACCATCGAGTGTTGGAAGCCACTGTAGGTGGTCAGGCATTCGATAGAGAGAGCATAGAAGTAATCGTCGACTGCTCGGCGTACCGGACAGCCGGCGCCCTTTGACCCCGGCGTGTTTTCGATCGTTTTTTAACTATATCTCGTTTAAATTTCTCATTCCACGAGTGCCGTGCGTGGCAGCGGGAGCAGCAAGTGGCCCTGGCGATTCGGTTACGTCGATGTCCGACCCCCAACCGTGTCTGTCGAACGAAGCGAAGAGAAGCTTCCCGCCGATTGAGACGTGACCGATGAAGAGAGCCAATCCTTATCCCGGAATTCCCTTCAGCTAATTCCACTTCATCGCGGGGGTTGTCGGCGATCTTCGTATCGTTATAGATGAGCTTCGAGCTGGCAACTCACCGATGACCGCTACCACTTGAGACTTCAAACTTTCCAGTCAGAAACAATGAATCTCTAAAGGCCTGTCAGAAATGAACGTCTACTATTTTCATTCGATCATAATATTCCGCTTTTAGAATTTCTAGAAGAATTAATATATGTAATATGCTATTGCGATGGTTAAGTATCTCCTTTTTGTTCTGTGTCATGATTAAACTGAAATATAAAGGTATAAAAGTGTTTCTATGAACGAGCAACAGCGGTGCTACAAATCTAAATTGGCCAGGAGCATCAATTTCTCGAATTGATTCTCAAATCTCCTTTTGCAGGCTATATAGTACGAATGCACATATTCCACAGTGGCAGCCGCTACTCCCGAGGGCCTCGATCATCGGATAAAGCACTCGGCGGGACGAAATAGAGAAACTCGGCTGTCTTCGAAAATGAATTTATTCCTTCCGTCGTTGCTGACCGCTGATATTCCTGCGCAGTGGTGCGTGACTCTCGGACGCGGTGGTAAGCATCGGGCCGACTCGATGAACTCGAACGATAGGTGGATATACATACATTCTATAGCTGCGTATAGCAAAGCCGAGGAGAAGCCGCCAGCTATATTAGTAGGATATTGCGAGCGTAAAGTAGCCCGAACCTTCCGACAGCGGTGAATATTTAACAAATTAATGTATTCCTTAGGAAGGCGCTATCGTGATCTAGTCACGCCAGGAGCGGCTTTGTGCCGATAATCGCCGAGGAAATATCGCCTTGAATTAGACTTTAAAATGCCAATGATTCGCGCCGCTGCAACAAGCCGCCCAAGCTTGATATCATTTCGTGCTCCAAATCAGCATCGAGTATCGCCAAACGCGCTGGATGAAGTTCGCTTCGCGCGAATTTATCTTGCTCGCCAGTGCGTTTCGCACGACTTCGCACGCCCGGAAGGCACTGCCTTTGCAAGCGTGAGAAAGGGTTAAGAAACTAGATCTAGAATTGTGATTGCTACGCGCGATTTCGATCGGACACGCGAAAATCCACAAGTGTGAATGATATTGGCGTTTGCCTATTGTACTTCGCCATTTCTAGATGGAGCCAATGTAAAAGTTTACTGGTGAAACTGGTAGCTGTTTTCTGATCTTTATGTCGTTTCTTTGCGTTCCCTACTTTTCTAAGTGTACCGGAAACTTTGGGAAACGCTAGCGGTCTCGTGGACTGTGTTGAATTATATCTCTAAGTTGTAAGAACTCTCCAATAAATCCCATCGCATAAAAAGAGACCGATAAATCGCACGTCTCCATGTACCTTCGGATGTAAAACGGGTGTAAATGACTAGTTTTATTAGAAATTGCAAAAGTCCTTGGCACAGAATTCTTTGACTTGTATCTTGATGAATAGTATAACTACGCTAGTTTATTTAGTATCAACTACCACACTTTCCTCGTTCCTTTTGCGAGAGCCGAATACAGGAAATCAAGCTTGCTTGTTGTTCTAGTGTTAATGATAAGCAGAGCAGTGGCCGAAAAAACTTGACGCACTCTCTCTCTCTCTCTCTCTCTCTCTCTCTCTCTCTCTCTCTCTCTCTCTCTCTCTCTCTCTCTCCGGGAGTGTAATCGCCGGAGGAGTACTTGGGGAACGAGTCCAGGGGGATCTGATAGCGCGCGCGATCCGGAATGGGAATCATGAATCCGCTTGGTCGTTGAACTTACTCACGGCCCTCTCCGCGCTCCCATAAACGAGAGTTTTAACACCCTCGCCGCGCTCGGACGGTCTCCTTTGCGCCACGCCGAACAGTATCACTTCCACGCTTCACCTAACCCGTCCACATTGTTTTCTTCTTAATCCAGGAGATAAGAAAAATCAGGTGTTACGACGAACCGAGTCCCTTCGAGCTGGTGCGAGCTCGGTATCTTAAGAGTCACCGTGCGCACAGATCATCGCGGATAAGATGCTTTTCTTCCTTGTACCAGGGACCTTAAAATTTCTCTCTCCTCCAGTGATTCATCGTCCTCCAGTTCTACTGTTCTTCGTCCTGTATGTGTCTTCCCGTCGCGGAACTTTCTTCAGGAAAGTTGAGTTAGTGACTTCGCTGCTTTGCACTTCGAGAATCAACTGAAGCACGCCGTTGTAAACACACTTTGGTTCGACTTCCAATATATACATGTCGCGAGAAGCATAGGAAAGTTCACCAGATGAAAGCTGTACGATGATTAGAAAATGGAAATGCATGTATAATATGATAAGTTGTCGAAAGCGTGGAATAGCGAGGAAGATTGGAATCAAGGATTAAAATTCAAAAAGATAAAATTATAATAGTGTATACGTGGGAATTCATGATTGCTTGAGAAAACATTGAAAAAAATTCGAGCTTTGAGAGAATTCTAAGTAGCAAGTGAAGTGTACTTAGAATTTCCACAACACTTAATGATAGCCATCACTGTCTCCGCGTTACAGCAGCCTCCTTGGTACACGTGTAAGTGCTCATTGGCAGGAGGCCTCCTTAACACCAGTACGCGTTGTGTTAACGATCAAGGAGTATCTGTCTACATAAACGCGTTTAACAAGAGCAGAACGCTTTTTTCTCGCCTTGGTCATAAAAGCCCTCGGCACTTGAGAGAGCGCGTTATCTCTTCCCTTTCATCTGACCTGGGCACGCAGCCCTCAGTGGAATTAAACAATTACGAGGAGACAGAGTCGGGCGCACAAGAGCGTCCCAAGAAAGTGGTGGCCTGCTCTGCCCTCTTCTCTACTTTCCAAGACGCAAGCCAACCGTAAGAGGTCTCGACCTCTTCCCTGGAATTTCGTACGTACGCGTGTAATGAAATCATTTCTCGCGATCGCGTTACTTCCTCATAACCTCCCGAAGTTATAGTGCCGCTCTCTACCCCGCCGACCACAGGAAACAGTAAACACCAGCTGTTTACGCAATATTCTAAAGGAGAGACTGACCCCAATGATATTCCTTTTAAGGTCTTTCGGTTGCAAAATTGAGATGCTTATCCTCGAATTCACGGCTCTCTTTATAGCCCAAAAAATGCATTTCAATAAGATCTTGTTCCTTAATGGAATCCTATGAATACTTAATGTGCTTGCATTCTAAGGGAATAAATTTTCCAAAGTGCAAATAGTTGTATGACAGAAAATCTTGGATCAGTAATTCATCACGGTACGACGCACTTGTTGAATAGCACTTATTCTACTAATTATACTTAAGTGCGACGGCAAGATAGTTTATTTTCGCAGTAATAGCGTGACAAGCTTCCAAGTACACGGGATTAATTGCGGAACGAGGGTGAGGGGAGTACCAACCTGTTGCTAACTTCTGTTTACGTAGCACCAGGCATGTACTCGGTTGCTGAGGGTGAAGAGGGTGGAAAAGGGGAGACTCTATCCTCGACGAATTTCCCGGGAGGCGGTGATAATTCGTGTGTCATCGTGCAGCTGCAACCTGTTGCTCTCGCGCACCACCACCGGCGCCGATCTCCCCCATCGCGAGCGAGCGAACGCTTTCTGGCCGAGGGAACAGAGAAAAGAGAGGCCGAGGATTCCCGGGAATTGCGAAAACGGCGAAACAGGTCGAGCCCGAGAGCCTCACTCGCCGGCGATCGCAGAGACTCTAAATTACTCGGTGCCCCTTGTATCACTCAAATCTACACGGTACTTAAATTCCCACCTCGTCTCTCAAATTTCTCGCGCGCCGTTTTCTCCCTCGCTCGGCGCCGACTACACTTTCTTCAAGCCGACCACGAGGAACCAGGCTCAGTAATAAAATCGAAAAATCGAACAAAGTGGTGCAATTGTTCTGATGTATAATAGCAAGATCTGCGTGGCCGCAGCAGGTATACCTTAAAATAAGTATATTACAAATTATCATTCTAGAAAAAGAGCATAAGAAATCGTCGATCAATTGCAAGCTTCAATAAAGGGCTATCAAAAAATATAAAAAATAAATCTGTCGAACGAATTGATACGAAGGTAGCATTGCTACCACATGTAGAAACAATCCATATACATCTCTTGGTACACGCTCGATATTACTGGAGATTTCGGTAGAACAAGATACACAGAGGCTATCGCGACAGTACGGTACAGAAGAGACTTCCATATTCCGGCGGCGGATGATAGCGCGTAAGCGTAAGGAGGCAGGCAGAGAGCGGTGGGCGAGGGGGAGATGAGAGGTGGTGGTAGAGTGGTGCAAGCAAGCAAGGGAGAGTGAGGGCAAGTAAGGCTGTCGGGCTCGGAGGATATACGAGCGATCGGGCGCTGATGAATCGCTCGAAACTTCGGGCGGACGCGCCTCGAGTATATACGGGACGTTCTCCCAAGGCGGCACACTATCGGGCGGGCACATGCGGCGCTGTAAACGGAATCGTAAATCCTCCGGACGATAAATGACAATTGCGCCTGACACGATCGGCTGCTGGCCGCCGCCGGGCCGAGTCGAGCCGAGCCGAGCCGCGAGAAAGAGAGAGGGAGCGAGGCGGGCAGAGCAGGGCAGGGCAGGGCAGACAGATAGATCCACGTGGTGCGGTGGTGCGTAGTGGAGGTTGTGCGAGCGGATGCTGTGGATTGGCGCGATCGAGGGCGGCACTCCGCCAGGGTGGAAGGAGAGGTAGCCGGGCGCGTGGGTGAGTGCAAGATAACGCCTCGCATTACGTGGGACGTTAATAAATTATTATTGCACCCCGACGCGGAGAAAGAGAGCAACCGGCACCCGGAGAAAGAGAGATCACCCTGCTGCGGAATGATATCTCCATTGTCCCTCGCACGGATTAATAGCCTTCGCGCCTGGCCACCTCGAGCTACGTCATCTTACACGTTACAGCTGTTACCTCCGACTCATACCAACCACTCTACTTGTATTCTCGACATCCTTACGTACTTTCATTCGACATTAATGCAGATTACAACAGAGCTTACTCATTTGTATATTATTTTTCTAATACCAGTGTAGGTTGTAGTGGTCAATACACAAAACGTAATTCAGTTATGACTGACCTTAGTCGGCCAAAGAATCATTAATATGTACGGTTGCTATGAATGTAATATATCATTTTTCCAAACATATAACAAAATTAATAAGAAATCCTGCATTTTAGAAAAGTATGTACAGTGCAATAAATATGTACAGGGAACAAGTAATTACAATATGGGAATCATCAAACCAGAGAAACAATAGTTTAAATAAATGTCTTTAAAAAAGAAAGTCTTCTCATACTGTCATCATTCTATTTCATGGCTTGCAGATTTATCATGTGTAATATTTATGATTCCTACCTTATTGTAGAACTGAAGACTCGTCATTCAGGATTCAGCTTCGGCAGGCATCTATCCATTGCTTTATCCATTTAGATCACTTATCAAATATACTGTTCACAACACACGCGACCGTACTTCTAAGATCGGCGAGTTTAATAGGAACTAGGCGACGCGACGCACATTAACCTGAGCTCCTCCCGAAACTTGATACTACTTTCCGCCCGAGTACTCCTCTCGTCTCACACGTTGCACTTATTCCATTAAAGGTATCCTTGATGGGTGATGGACAGGAAGATGCTTCAACAGGTATCCATCAATTGAATGCTGAAAAAACACTACACAAAACACACGGCACTATACTTTTCTTACTATTCGTAAGAAGTTTTGAAGTTTTATAAATTGCGAGTTTAATAGGAACTAGGCGACGCGACGCACATTAACCTGAGCTCCTCCCGAAACTTGATACTATTTTCCGCCCGAATATTTCTTCCGGTTCATGCACTGCACTTATTCCCATAAAGGTATCCAAACGGAGGTATCCTTGAAGGGGTGATCCGATGTGCAGGAACATATTCCAAAAGGCACTTCACTGTAGTTCACTTCACTTCACTTCCCTTTATCGAGATTTCACTGTCAAAGGGATCTTGGTCGATTTATATCACTTATGACACATTATTAACAACACACGCGACCGTACTTACAATAAATATCCTGAAAACCTGAATATTTTCTCCAAAGAACATCGTAAATTTAATGGGATCAGAGTGGCGTGTTAAACACCAACGTTTCCTATAGCTCGGCACTATTTTCTGCCTGCACTGTGCACTTATGCGTAGTAATAAGAAGTTGGGCAATTGAGGAAATTGCGAGGAAATTGAGGAGCTTTTTACAGGCGAAATATGTATTCACGTTAAGTTTTCATGTCAGACTTACTTTGTTATTAAAAAGCGTTGTAGTATTGAGTAGAAATGGTGCGATTCGCCAGACTTGAAGTCCGAGCCAAGCGTTTCACAGCGCACTAGTTCTCGCTTGCGTGTTACTAACTTTCTAGTTGACGCGCTATACAATGTGTTATACGAAATATCTTATGTCGATAAACGGAAAGTCTGCGAAAGAAGAATCGATGAATCTAATAATATAGAGGACGTGAAAGCAATGATCGAAATGCTCTACATTTCTAAACAATGAACTAGCCGGAATATATGTATTTCAATAGGCATTCGTACAGATTCGGTAATCTTCTCTTATCGACAAACAGGGGACCAACTTTTACTACTCATTTCTGTCGCTAATAGAACTTTGTTGAATAGAAATACTTAACACTGACACTGCTCGGAGTATAGACGAACGCACTCTTAATGACTTTCACGATAAGTATCGGATTTCTTCTAAGAAAATCGCGGCGTTTAAGGAGAGTAGGGCGACGCGACGCCATAAACTCCATCTTTCGCACGTCACTGCGCACTACTTCACGCCCGCGCAGTACTTCAGGCCTACGCACTTCACTTACGCGCATTAATAAAACCACCCTATCCTGACGAACCTAAACTGCGAAGTCTACTCAGAGAACTCGTTTCAACAAGGACCAATCATAGCGATTCTCGATTGCTCAAACCGCTCGCCTACACTCGTTCTTTCTTCTTAAAAGAACAACGGACTTCGCCAATATCTAAATATCGAATTCAGCATTGTCTACTCAGGTTAGTTGCCGTTCACAGTGCTCACAATCCACGCGATCACTTTTTCAGCTTTCTCCATACGTTTCAGGCTTTTTTCAAGGCAGTTTGATATTTTGACAAGGACAATATTAGCACTACTTTTCTGCTGCGTATTTCCCTCTGGCTTCCACACTCACTCGATGCCGCGTAGAACCACTACTTTGCACTTGCTTGGACTGCTTTATGACCAGTGATTAGTTGACGAAACGGTGATTAAGCGTGTGGTGTATATCACGTAAGTCCAGAAATTTCTATTGCTTAGTATTAATTGGGTATTAATTGAGCACTTGTATTAACAGTTAATGTAGTGAAGTCCTGTGCTGAAGTGGTGTGTGAATGCTACCTCTGTAAAGACTGAGGGTTCGCAGATATGACGATAAAGATACTAGGAGAAGGATAAGGTTAAGAGAGGATATTTCAAGGAGTTCGTATTGATAAGTGACAGCAAGTGGTGAGTGTTTTATGATGCATGTCCTCTTTTTTGCTGCATGCCAATCACTCATAAGTAAAAAGTCGAAGTTTATGCAAAATGAAAAATACTCATAACAGCAACAGTTCAAAATGAGTTTCCCTGTATCATTTACATTGAAAATTAAACATATTCCTAGCAATCATCACTGATCAATTTGTAATACATGCATAATGGTCCATAATTACATAAATTTCTGTTGTTTACTTGTTAATTATCAAGCATTTTGGGATAATGAGATTCTTGAAATAGGATCATATGTATTGAAAGTATTTAATTGTGATTTTTTGCATTATGTGAAAAAAAATTCTTGATATGCTTACATATGTAAGTTGGAATGTGTCTATATACTGTATGATGACAAGCTGAATATTCATTACATACAATTTGGTATGTCAGTATGCCAGTGATAAGTATAGATATAAATCTAAAGGACAAAGTATAATAAATGCAAAGTGCCTTGAATCTAAATGTGACTCATGCACTTTGGAGTTCAAATTTGTATAAAGATTTATACCAAGATTTATGTCAAGAACTCTATGAAGGATTATAGACTACAAAGGAAATCTGAATAAAGAAAGAGTGATGAAATATTTCAAAGAAAAAGTCAAAGCCATCCAGTTAAAGGTAATATATTCTTGTGAAATATATAGATGTTGTACACTGTATACTTTATTTTTTAGACTTATCTTTTTTAGTCCATACTATCACTGTATTTTTTTCTCTGAAATGAAGTACATTCTGTGTACTTCACAGAATCACACTTTTAATAGTCTTTCTTTATTTACATTAATTTTTCTATTTCAAATATTTTTCACATAATGCAAAAACATTATTTCTGTGTTTTATAAGTGTGACCAAAAGGTATATTCAAATGTATAGTGTATATGCATTTAATGACTATTTCATTGTATGTCATTGTATGAATTTCTGGTGTATCCTGAGAGTGAAGATTTACAATGACACAAATAATATATATAAAAGCATATGTAATAGATACAAATTTACTTGAATTTCAGATTTTTAAATAAGTATTTCTCATATAATTTCTGCAATTAATGTCAAGCAAGAATTCTTGAAATTAGACATTTTGATGGGTTGGGTTTGTTGAATATGAAAAATGGCAAGGTGGAAGGTGAAACAGGTAGACAAGGTAGCCTTCGTTAATCAGGCGAGGTTGATCTAATAAGATTGACTACTACAAGAAACCCTAATGCGAGATTTCGTACGATGTTAAAATGAATGCGATGCGACGGGGGTATGGTCCTCTGTGTAGTATGTGTGTCAGGCGATCCATCATCGTAACAATTAGTGAGAGTCACGTTTCTTTATCGGTCTGGACGCGTGGGAGGTGTAGGTGGAGGGCAAGCCTTCGTCTCCGAGGATGATTCAACCGTCCGATTGCATTAATAGGCCCGAAGAATGTCTTTGTCCCGATTTGGCAGCGGAAACCCCGCGTTTTCTGACTCATCCAGACGCACCTACGGTTCATTAACATTCACTATAAATTTCGCATACGAAACAGTACACTAGTCTCACTCATTTTCCAAGAAATGACGGTGCAGATACGTGTTTCGGTTAATTTTTAATCCTTCGTCAGATCCCTCATTATTTATGGTGTGATAATCTTCTATCATTATTTGATGATTTGTGACAAATGAGGGATGGAGAGGAACAAAATATTCCCTAAATTATACTATTCTTTTCCACTTTGAAGCGAAATTCTATTTAAGCTTTTAAGTGGAACTTATTACTTTTATAATAAAATTAATTTTATATGTGAAGTTGGTTCATGTACGATAATACAAAGGTACCACTTATTCTGCTTACTATCAGCCGTATACTTTACCTGTCGCGAAATGAGTGTGCATATTCTGAACAATAGTTTTCCGGAAAGAAACAAGCGGTGAGTAACGTCAACGTGCGTCTCTTAGCGTACTATTAATTGCTGACGTTGAATCTACTCCCATGAAACATCGTCAATAGGCAAGGATGTGCTTCTTTTTTATGTTGATCATGCAATGTGTCTATTCGTAAACAACTTCGCTTACTGTCAATACGACGTCAATTGTTTTTGAACACATTAACAATTATTCTAGGAATACGTAGTAGTTTTACAAAAAGAGCCACAAACAGCGTGCACAAACCTAACACAATAATACTTAATAAGGATGTTGACAATAACCTCTATTCTGAAAGTCATGATACATTGAATCTAAACTTTATTTGACGAGTTAATTAATAAACTGTTTCAAAGGTCGACGATCGCAGTGAGGAAAAATCACATTAAGAAAAATTCAAGAATTTTCTGCGTCGCGTCGAGAATCATATACTTCGATTTGCGTCATGCTTTTCCAAATTTGTAAGGTCCGGGAAGGTTCATGGAATGAATACGGCGATGTAAGAAGCAGTCATAGCCGCACCCACACGAAGGTAAAAAGTATGTGTACGAGTACGGTGTGCGTTACATACGCTTATAAATAGAGCCAGGCTGCGTGGCAATAATACGTGGCAAAAATACTTTGTGGCGAGCAATGTGCAAGCCGGTAGACGGTCGTCCGGTGGTTTCGTTGTTGCACGCCGCTATTATAGGTACAACCGCAAACCTGTCAGCGATCGGTGTGAAACTTGCAAGGAACTGTAACATGGCGGAAACGGGATGAAAAGGGTTCCTGAAAGGTCTCGACAATGCTTTACTTAAGTGACTGCGAGAGAACAATATATTTCTACTGTTAACGTACAGTTTTGAGATGATTCTACCATTTGATTCCATTGTTTTATTTCGTGCTTTTGAACACTGAACAGCTAAACATATGAATAGTATCAATTCATTGTACATCGATTAGCACTTTTTAATGCATCAATAATGTTATGAATTGGTTGTATTGATCTTCCATTAGGTGCAGGAAGAAATACTGCACAAGGTTAAAAAATAGAGTGACACAATGTAAATTGACTAAAAAATTGCGAATGTAATGTTGTATTTCATTAACATTTTATTTAAGTCCAACATTATACTAACTATAAGGATATCTGTAAATCTTTGTCCATTCATTTCTACTAACAAAGTTTTACAAGGATGCATTGGAAAGAAAGAGCAAAGTTGTGATCAATTTACAAGGCACCTTCGCAGACAGTGTCACCTTCAATTTTTCCCCAGTGGCGTCTAGCCGTTTAAGCCTGGGCGGGCCTATTTATATGCCTTTCCATACGGCTGGGCCATGAATCACGGCGGCGCGTTGCAGCCGCTCATTGAAAGTGAGGGAAAACGGCTGAATGAGTATCGCGGAAGCGTATAATGGAAGCGTGGCCGCCTCCACGAGCGCGACGTCGGCGTCGACGTCGTCGCGGGGCCGTCTCTACCAATCGGGCCTCTGTCGGGAGGTCCAACACTACCAACATCCCACTGTCGACTTCATAGTACACGAGGCTCGAGTCTGGAGATGCTCGAGGCGCTGGGCGTCCCGGCGCAGGATTCCACGATACGGAGAGAAACCGGCAGCACAGTGGCCCTCGTTGTTCGACTAATGGGCTGCGCATTTCTCCGTCTGCTTTCACAGCCAGCTGATTATGACATGTCGCCCGCTGTCTCGCACTGCCAAAGAGAGCAGCGGCGGCAGCGGCGGCGGCGGCGCGGCGTCGCGCGCGTGCGAGCGAGCACGCTTCGGAGATGAAGAAAAGGAGAAAGAGCAAGATCCCCAGCCGGATACACAGTGCACCATGTGCTTCAGCCAGCGTAACGCCATTTGCCCGGCTAATGACTCGCGGACACTTAGCGGCTGGCCACTGATTCCATAGGCAGCATCTACTCGATGCTTCAAGCGGCTCTCAAGTCACTACGGACAAAGGGAAAGTGTTACTAGTGTTCAACAATACCTGTGTGACTTTATTGTTAGAAGAGCTAGATATCTGAGGCTTTAAACCTTTGACTATGATTCCGTATACGAGGCTGTGTGTTGTACGTCTCACCCACAAATACATCAGACATCCCCTATTAAAAATGATTGTGCCAACTATTAATTTCGGAAGCCTTAATTAATTATTTTCACAGGAACATCCATTTATCAATAATTAAATGTATTGAATGTGATGAAATGAATAGGATCTTTCAAAAACAATATCCAATCTAATGATCTATGAATATACAACAGTTAGAATGAATATATATGAGTAATAAATACAAACTTTTACGGTTTAAAGTTAACACGTAACTTTATTAACGAGACTCGCAGCCACCAGTAACGCAGATTGAAAATCCAAGCGATGATTCAGGCGACACGTTCTCGCGAGTGTGCATCGTGCCAAAATCGAATGTTCCCCAGCTGGTATTGCGGTCCGCATCACCTACGCAATTCCGCAAGAGTGATCCCAACGATAATTATGCGGGTATAGAAAGAGAAGGGTGTGCGTATGATTAATGACGGCATGGACCGGCAGAAGTCCGGTGTACGGAACAGACTAGCCTAGGTACACTCGGCGCAAATGATTTTAACGCTCAAATCATATGGGCACCGGCGTATTCCTTCATAAGTACCTTGCTAGAGGCATCATCGATTATTTAAATTAATATTCATCGAATCCTTTTGCATATTTTCTTCTACAGTTTTAATGTTCTTAATGCTGAAAGAAATCTCGTTGAGGCTATGATGTTGGTTCCTTAAATCCCCGACCTGAAACAGTGGTTGAATCCGTCTAACCTACAAAAAGTACCGGCGAGATTTTCAGCGTGTTACACAGCTGACATAAATAGTTCTGACAATTTTACAACAAATTATGCACTATCAAACTTAAATGTACCAACTCAACAAATCTCATTTGGAAAATCAGCGACGAAATATGCTTGATTCATTGGTGTTGCCTGCTTTCCAAAGTTTCCAGGAAACACTTGCCTTCACTCGCCGGTTGTTCCCCGGAACTGTGCGTGCGAGCAGATGCTGCTCTCCCTAGATTTTTTGTTCTTCGCAATCGTTTGCACCGAGTGTACGTACATGTTCCCTCGTGGGCTCGCAGGAAGCGACGATTCCCGGTGCCGCCGCCGCCGCCGCCACCGCGGCCGACGACGACGACAACGACGACGTCGTCGGTGGAAAGCGTACCACGCTGCCGCCGGCGGGCATCGCGTCTTACGCCTCGGCGGCGTGACGTCGCAATTATTCATCGCGTATGCTTGCGAGTAACAAATCGCCAGTCAAGTGGCAACAGCGAGTCGGGGCTGCTGCGGCACTTGCGCAAGAGGGGCGCGCGCGCGAGTAACTACACGCGGCGACAAGCAGCCGCGCGAGGAAGATGAAGACAGAGAGAAAGAGAGGGAGTGAGAGAGTGAGAGAGTACACCGTGGAGGAAGACACGGAAGACTCCGAGTGGAAGATCAGACATCGTAAACAGAGAGAGACACGAGAGAGTAGAAAAGGAAGATCAGTCTTCGAGGCAGAGAGAAAGATCACGGTCCATGTGGGGAAAATGAAGAGTGCTCGAGAGAGAAAGACGTACGGTGGAAGAGAATAGTAGACTTGAAGAGTGAGAGAGAGAGAGGGTGAGAGGTGGATTCTGCTGGATAAGAGAACCAAGGCGGCGAATGCGGAGGTACAAAATCACGAACGTAATAGAGGAAGGAAGATAGGTGGAGGGTTGGGAGGAAGGTGAGGCGGACTCCTCCCACGTGCATACGTCTAGATGCGCGTCGCCAGCACGTAAATTTAGCACTAACGCATTATGCACGCTTGGACTGCGTCGCATTGGCCGTGCGATACCGGTAACTGCGGCTTCTCTCGCACTTGCACGCCTCTACACTCTATACACACATACTCGTCCGCAATGTTCTCTGAAAGCCTGACTGTTACGTTGCGTTGCCTTCCAGGATGAACAAATAGGTCTCGCAAGTTGATCGAGCCGAACAGTATAAATTCATTTAACCCTTTAACATCTACTATCACTGAAAATCGCTTCTTCTGTACTATTACTGTTGGGTGACATTCCAGAATGTCATTCACAATTTACCTACTCCAATTTTCCGAATTTCGACGATCCTGATACAAATACTTCGACACTAAAAAGTGAAAAACTTGTATTTTCTAAAAGAAATCTCACACTGAAAGGATTAAACATGAATGATAATTTTGGTATAAAAGGAAATCGTTAGGATCCTGAAGATCTTGCTGTGGTCATCATCGATTCAGGAAGCGAATGTCCCATCACTCTCAGAAGACAGCGATGATTAACGTGTACAATTGTGGTATGCAACGGAATGTACACCACGTTTCATCAGAGTCTCCTGAGCGCACAGTCGCAGTAAATTGAAGAGTCAAATTAATCGGTCGGATTTTTGCAGACCCGTCGGGAATAATATGGAGCTTTATTGCGCGTAATCATAAATCAGTACTAAATAACGAGCGCAAGGTCGCGCCCATTTTACCCCCTAACCACCGGAACTCTTAATTAACCCCTTTGTGAACACGGCAGTATACGCAGTTTGATTAATGTACAATTTAGCGTGACTCCCTTTGTGGGCGCGCTTAGCAGAGCGAGGAAACACAATTTACATGGCTTGCGGTTGTAATGTCTGTGTGTTCTTAGATATACCGAGAAGCAACGCTTTGTCGTCAGACACTCGACTCTATGATCATTCGGCTGGATGATTTCATTAGGTCAAACTGCACGCCACTTTCCGACCGTTTTTACATGGTTATACGATCCATAAGAAATATGATATATTTACATGCGTAAATATTAATATAACAGTATACGAAAGTGCCGGTGCTTTCAAATGATATTCACTTGATTTTGACACTGTTATTTACGAGAGCCATTAGATGCGCATTCATACAGGAAATTTACGCAGTCATAGAGTAAAGGTTATGATTACTTTTTTTTATATCAATTAATGTTTGATAATATGTATTACTAATTTGACGGAGGGCATTGGGAAAGTAAGCGTTTGAAAGTTGAGAAAGGGGGGGTATGGTGAGAAAGGTGGACGGGGGTAAAGTGCGATGCTTGTCTGCCTGCGCGGGATAAGTCTTGGCGATAGTGGTGTCACACTTTCGAAATATTAGAGGGGCATCGATCTCGGCGCGAATCTAATTTACCTACTTGCCGGGCCCGGAGTGCGCCGTATTTTCATCTGTTATTTTCCATCCTCTCGCTCCCGCCGGCGCAGGAGGCAACCCCGCGCACCGGCAGCGGTTCGGCTGCCCACAATAGTAGCACGAAGACAAATGTTAGCGATAAAGTTACGCAAATTGATGTGCGATGTACAGTTACTACCTTCCAGGTTTAGCTATAATTCCTACCGCACTTGCTCCCCGACACTTGTTTCGCAGCGCGAGCGAGAGGGAAATAGTAAGAGCGCATCTCTTCGACAGCGTGGATGCCTCTCTACTTTATGGTTTGTCTCTTGCGCGTGAAATCCAATTTCCGCCGAATAATACAGCGCGCGTAAGCGGGCTCGCGTGAACTTTGCGAAAGCGACGGCTATTCACTCACCATGTAGAATAATGCATACTCACTGCGCGCTCGTGCCAGCGTACAGACTTTACGTAAGGGAGAAAAGAATGGTGAAAGTAAGGGACCGCGACGTGTTAAAGGCGCGAATGATTGCACTCGGCGACCCACGTGGGTCAGAAAGGAAGCGACTCGTTGGAGAATGTCAGCCGATAAGTCGGCACATCAATTTGTCCTCTTTAACAATAGCCTTTGGAAATCGAAAGTGATAATGACTTTCTTAACTTCTTCTTTCCATGGATTAAGTTTGGTAAATCATAGTATAGATTGGAACTTATTGTACTGCTCATATAACAACGAACATAAAAAGTTAGAGTTACAATTAGGTTAACCATAATAATTTGATCTAATTTTGTGTTAAGGTAGTCTTTTATATTTCGAAAGCAAAAAATATTCTATTATCAAACTTTTAGAGATTTATTTGGCAAATTTATTGTCTCGGATCATTTAAATCTTAGGATGCAATATAAATCCTTAGAGTTTCTAAATACTGATAGGACAGTGATTCCATTAGAGAACTGTGAAATGATGGAGAAAGAACAGTAACAGCTGGTAAACGGGTCCGTGAGGAACCCGTACACCGATCTCGCGCCTACTTGGTATAATTGCGTCGAAGACGAGGTGATTAACTGAGCAGTGTGACTGCGTGGATTGTGGGTCGACGATCTATTTCGATCTGGGCACCATCTTCCCTCGCAAAAGATTCAGACTACCTTCGCCATATCGCATTACCTCCTTCCAGGAAGATCGATTGGTTATTGGAAGAATACCATCGAAAGATCTTCTTGTTCTTGCACTGTTTGATGCAGAAATATATATCTTGTATATCATAGATCTTCTATTCATCAAGTGTTTCATGTTGATACAATTACAAATAGATTAGCAGTTCACAGAAATGTGCTTTCTATATAAATCCTTATATTTGAAAGCAGTGATAAAAGAAGGAAAAAGAGTTCCTGCAAATACCTTTAGGTGTCTCTTTTAAATTACTTATATCGAGAATTTCTCTGCTGCATTCGTGAGCAGTCCGATTCAGAGGCACGTGAACTTGGGGGTAGTCGGAATGACCTCCGTCTCATGTTAGCGGCCAACCATCCCCCCGAACTTACCACTAAACGTTTCTCGATCGATGTCTTTTTTCATTCCTCGTGTCCGGCCATAAATCTCCCCCACCGGCGGTGGCGGTCGGCACGCCCGTATCGGCCACGAACGTGGAAGTCTTTCGGTTCAATTTCTATTTTCCTAATTGCCGCCAGCACATACTACCTTCATACTACGCGTTCACATACGTACACGCATAACAGACTCGATTGGTCGCTATTTTCGATTTGTGCGAAGTCCGCGCGTGAGTTTGCCCAGGCTGGGTTGATGGTGTGCGTGTGGGGCGAGAGCAGCGCGCCTAATGCATTCTCGTCTGAATGGAGCCGAGCGTAGGACCGATATTCCTCGGCTCCTCAATAGCGCCGCTTCCTTTTCTTCGTGCACGTGCATATCCCGGGGAAGCTCGTATGTAGCACGCTCCTCGCGTGCTGTGTCTGCTCGAGAACGAGAGAAGCACTGTGCGGAGGAAGAGCAGGGGAAGAAGGAGGAGGAGGAGGAGGAGGAGGAGGAGGAGGACGGCGAAGACGACGACGACGTAACATACGCGCTCCCTACGCCGCCAACTCGAATAATTCACATTGTCCGTCGGGAATGGTAGGCCAGTCCCGTACTTTCTTTTGCCAATTATTTCGGGCGCACCGTTCGCGCGCCGCGAGGAAAGAAAGCCCCGCGCTCGGCAGAATAGATCGCGCGATTTTCTCTGGACTAATTTAGCCGGGCGAGCGTGTGCGTGACAACGCAAGCCCGTTCCCGCACCACCACCACCACCACCACCACCACCACCACCATTCCCATCAGAGAGATATCCTCTCTCTTTCTCACTGCCTTTCGTTTAGCTCCTCCATCTCCTCCTTTTTTCCTTCCCTTTTTCTTTCCCTCTCACTTCTCTTTCTTTCTCTCTCTCTCATTCGACTTTGTTTCTTCACGTAGCCGTTTGCCTGTCTTTCGTGGTAAATAGCCGTACTGGTCGCTGGCTCGATTATTCCCCTCATTAACGCCGTCCATATCGGTATTTCGCCTTTCCCATTCGACCACTCCTTCCAGAGAATACGCAGAAAGCCAGGGAGAATGGAGACACGATGTGCAAAAGCAAAACTGTACTGACAGAGCGACATGCAATCGAGTGTCCGTATAGCTACGACTAATTGTTGGCGCACAGTATGCTGTGCATTCAAGATCTATTTTTGTAATATAGTTTTCAAAATTGGTAGAGTACTTTTGTTATTTTATTTTCTATTACTTTTAATCATTTATTGTTTTATACTATAATTATTAATTTTATACGTGTGTATTGGTTATTAATTCCTTATTTAATCATCGGTCACGGTGGATGGTCTTTTCAGTCGATGTAAATCGCAGGAGCGTTTCTAATTTCTGCGAATCGATTTATTAAGCATATGTAAGCGCATAGCCACCGAGTGGGCCACGCATAGCTCGCTCGAGGGCTCAGCGGAAATTTCTATCGAAGACGATGGATCTACCGGATAACAGTAGATTAATGAGGACCGAATTGCTCCTGTCCGTGGAGGCTAATATGGTGGGTCTCTTCCCCTCCTCGCCGTTTCGATATTTCCGTGCCGCGTCCCGCTCGAAAGTTAATTCGTGCTCCGCCCTGGTCATTTCTCCTGCACCCCACCCGCCCTCATCCTTATTCGTATCGTTACTCTCTTTTTCTTTGCTTCCCATCGTATTTTTAATATGGTTTAAATCTATTTTTGTATTGTTTCGAGATGTATGTTTTACATTTCGTTCATGTACGCAATTTCATTGAAGGACACGATAGAAGGACACTTCGATCTTGCAAGTAGTGAAAGGTAAATGTAAGGTAAATTAAAGCAGTTGCATGTAGTGATCATTACTTTGATTGAAAAAGTTATTTTCAATTAAATAAATGAATTGCACCCACTATTATTTTACGAACAAGTACATAACCGACTCGAACAAAATCGTACAAAGCTACTTTGATTGCAATTCTCTGTTTACGTCAACTACCATTTTCCTGAGACGAATCTCTGGTCAGTTCTCCACTATTCTTATCTTCCTACGCCCACTGTGTCCATTGCGAGCGATCAGCCAGCTTGCGAAAGCTCCTCCCTGAGACCGCCTCTAGCATTACATTTGTGAGGAATCCACGAGTTGCCGAATGCTCGGAAATGTCGCTCGAGCTTTGATAACGGATCGCAGCCGTTCGTATCGCTCATCGAGCGAACTTTCCTCGTTCGAGAGTCGATCCTCGCTCTGCGAATTAATGCCTCGGGTGTTTCGTGGCGGTGCTGCGGCGCGCGCTCAGACCATTCGTAAGGCGAATGTTATTAGCGCAGATCGCACTCGGATATAATCCGAGAGTGCGGCCGCTCCCGTGCGGTTAAAATAAAGATGATGAATGCTCGAGCGTCCCTCGCTCGCTATGGCGTTGGATGTAGATTAATATCGGCCCTCCTTCCTCTCACTCGCGCGTGTATGTGTACGATTCTCTACCGGCATTCGGACGCCTCCCTTGCCCTAATATCTTCCGCCCCAGGCTACTCTCTCTTTCTTTCGAAAGCTACACTGCATCCTATCACCGCTCTTATATTCGTTTTTAAGGGCTCCCGTACTTTAACGGGATATTCAGATTATAAACACCGACGGTACTTTAATTAGCCAGGAAAAGCATCGTTGATAACGGAAATCATTTAATTTCAAGGTAATAAGAAATTAAATACTATAGTATTTAGTGATGATGGATCCACATCTTATTTTAGAAAGTTGTATGGGTTTATTTAGTTAATAAATTCTCACGAAGTTTCCGAATTGGAGTTCAAATTGATGATCTTCTTTTATTACTCATAAAGTCAAGGTAAATATATTTCAGTCTCCTTTTGAATCAGTCAAGAAAAATGTAACTGTTAAAAGTAATGGGAAAAGTGAGTGAATTGGAAATCGTCGAGTATCTGGAAATCAGAAAGGGTTCGTGGCACTTTGAAGAATGATGAAATCGGGTTCGGGTACAACGCAATTTGCATGGGAATCGTAGCGTATGAAAAAGTTGACAGAACATTAGTATCAGAGCGACGGCTTGGAATAGGTAGCACCGTCTAAGAACGGCCTGGATTGCTGGCAGCAGCGAGCAGCATTAGTAGCACTCGTTACCTTCGAATTGATTGCACACTGACTCCCGGAAATCGCACTGCTTCGGGCGAAGTCTGGCTTACGTGGAATTAGATGGTTCTTTGCTCTGCGCGACTACCGTGCTGCCCCGCTCGACCCCTTGCTTTCTACTCTTAAGGTATACATAGTTCTGCTTGAAAGAGATCGGCTCCCAACCAATAAGCTTGCCTGTTTTATTGTACCGGAGATTGCGCGGGTGATAACCGTGTCTATAAGTTTCGGGATCACACGGAATAAGATGTCGGGTTACGCGTATTCTGGTAGCATTCGACTCTGACTTAGAAGTGCAACAATTACTAGTTCTATAATAGTACCTCAGAGGATCGGGTCGAGGTATTTTATACTCGCCGATCAACGCGGAAAACTATTCTAGATCTTAAGTTGTATGGCGTATTGCTATTTATTGGGATAGACAGTACCCATTTACGGTGTAGCAACTTCCGTTCGGAGAAGATAACAAGTTAGAGATACAGCTGCCATGGAATTATCATCCTGAGTTTGTTAACCTATTATGTCCTGATGTCCTGTAAAGGAAACACTTTACTTGTAAATTTCTTTTAGTCAATCTACGTTATAAATTCTGTTTTCGATCGATCGCGAAACGAACGGGAATCCCATGGTTTTCCTTAATCATTTTTTCAAAGAACTTTCTTTTCCATCTTCACTGTTATTCATCGACAAGCGGGTCAAGTAAAAACCACACTGATTTTACATACGATACAGAGTCTTGAACCAACCATTTGTCAAGGGAAAAAAGCGTGAAGCGTTAAACCTGATTCTGCCGCGATTAAAGTAGATGTTCGTCCTCGCGTAGGCAGGAGTCACTAACGCCGGCAAGGACGTACGATAATGTTCCCCCGACACGTCGAGGAGACGCGTCGCGAGATCCTGTTTATGTTGCAGGCACGCCGGTTGCGCGGGAGTGTTCTTTTTGGTCCCAGTGGAAGAGGTCCTCGTCGCAGTGAATCCAGCAAGAGGAGAGGCGCGCGCGCGCTTCTGTAAAGTGTAATTCGCAACAGGCACGGATCCGATCGGAGATTAGATTTCTCGTTCGTTATCTGGGCGTCCTTCTTATAAATTAGTCATTCTGACAGCCAATTGCCCGCCAGCCCGAATCTCTTGGTATCATACTGTATCAATTTGTTCCGTTTAAATCGGTTGCCGCTTCGTTAGCCACTCCATCAATTCCACCTAGAAGCTCGCGGATACTTTGCAATGCATGATTTATTGCCAGCCGAGCATTATTATGCCCAGCGTAACACTCTGATACTCGCGATTAACGCGCGTGTGTGTTTAACCGGTGCTATCGGTAATGATAATGTTCGCCGGGGTCCAGCTTCCCGGCGAAGTCTTGAAGGTAAACTTATCCGGTTGGATGCTGTGCTCTTGAAATTATCGTTGAAGATACACGCGGCGCCGAGCTGCAATTTTCTTGGAAACTGCAGAATAATGTTAATATGGTTCTGGTCTTACGTACTGCAACGTGAGCTTCTACGCTTTTAAAAGCGAATCAAGGACGTCGTCTAACTTCTACTTCGTTGATGTCTGACTGGAAACGCAGAGAAACTTCGATCTTATTTCAAAGTAATATCTTAGTAATCACACGATTACATCGTACGAGTTTTATGACTTTTACAATCCAATAACTTCTTATTCGTGTTAGAAAGGTACAACTGTCTATGTTTATTCTCATGTGTAGTAGTGGAATGTTCTTTGAATTCAAGAATATGGATGCTAATGCCATAGTTAGGTTTGCCAAAGCAATATGAATTAAGGGATGAAAAGAGCAGTGAAACTCGTTTAAATCATTCGGCAGATCCTGAATTCAGAATTCCGGGGCAGGCATTACAGAAGAATGTAAATTTTCATTGGAGAAAATTTGTGAGAGGACAGTGCAGTAGCGTCAGAAGCGGCAGGAGGCTGGTGGACCAGGTTCATACATTCAGGAGATTCTCAGACGGCGTCGCCGCGGAATTAATATAGCCCGAACGCAACGGGCAACTGCTCGCATCGGGGATTATAATTGCTCGGGAATAATGAGAGTGGACCTCGGGAATTATACGCGGCTCGGGAGGAGTGCTCTAATGCCGTTTCCAATAAATTCTGGTCTCGTTTAGAGCGGCATAACCAGCGCATGCTCTTCACGCGAGACTCCACTCGATCCTATCTTTGCACGGGCGTGAAGTAAACTTTAATTAAAGCACTCCGTTTACTTAGCCAATCTGGTATGATAATAACAGATGTGCACGAGTGCGCATCATTCCAAAAAAATCCACGTAAGATATGGGTTCATTAAAACCATAATAATTCACGATCTTAGAAAACAGGGTTCGATCATATAAACTGGCCCAGAAAAGCTGCGAGTAGTGTGTTTGCTAACATTTATAATTGCTACTTATACATAAGCATACACTGGAGATGCTTCGAAGAGGCAAAAAGAAGAAGAAATTTCCTATTCTGGAAAGATTAGAAACCTGCGGATTAACTACATGATTTATTTATATTCTTAAGTCTTGTATCCTGGTTTTCAATTCCTCTATCTATAGTTCAATCTCCTCCACTTTGAGCAAATTAATTCTAATAATTCCGCAATTTCACGATGGAATATTCAAAGTCTGGTTAATAAAAAACGCTAGGAGATAATAGGCAAAATTTCTGTTCAGTTTATTATAACGCAAAGGGCACTTATATTAATACCACCTTAAAGCCTAATGATGAAACCTTTCAAGTACCCATCAAATATTTACACTGAGAGTTTTTTCCTCGTTTTTACTCGTTTTTATTCATGTGTACTTTCGAGAACGACTTCGGTCAGGCGTCTTTTTTCTAAAGCATCACTCAGCTCTAGGTACTTACTTAGTACGTTTGGGTTCAGCCTTATGCAACTGTCCCCGTTAAACGGTTTCACCTCTGTCGGCGGTGACAACGGAACGAAGGCGTTCAGGCCATCGGGCCTTGTACCAGTGGACGTTGAGCGATGCCACGAGACGAACGATTGTGTTCGCAGATATTTTACTAAGTCGAGAATCGGGCTATAATTAGGCTATGCCTCGGCACTGCGGGTACTGCGAGTGCCACGGGAGGATGTGCTCACTCGACCAACTTTGGCGCGTTAATTGTTGGCCCTCGATTCCTCGCACTCTTAGATCGGTCAGCACGCGTGGAAAGTGCATCTTAACCGAATTGATCTTTGAATGAATTTCATTTCACTCGGATTCCATTCACCCTTCGATTCACTGTTTCCTTTCAATGTTCGCTCTGTCTCACTTTGCCAGAGCAAGCGGCAAGTTCTTAGTGTTGGCCGAGCGAGTTTGCAGTGTTAAGTGTAGATTAAGTCTTGATTGATCATCGCGATTCTCAGGATTAGAGCCTTAAATTGCGATGTCGGTGGTTGCTTTCGCGGCCAAAGATAGCTGCCTTCTGATCGTCCCGCTCTGGATCGCTCGGAGTAAGCTCTCCCTGCTTCAGAACTCAAGCAGCGGATGCCTGCCTTCTGCAGTAGAGATCGAAATAATTCGAGAACATCAAAGTTGCGATTCGAATATCTAATAATTAACGATGATGTATAAACACTCGTAAGACATCGTTTGAAATCGAATATCTGTCACGTTAGAAATATTATTATCGTAAAGGAGAGTTCAGAATAGAAATAAATAAAATAAGGAAAACTAGAAATAAAAAGAATAACAGATCATAACACAATATTCCATATTGTTAACGTTATATATTATACTTTATATATTGTAACGTTGTCATCACTACTTTTTCTTCTTATCTGGCGGAAGAACCAATTAACTGTTGGAGATGATTATTTTGAATCGTCGAACGACGAGTGCTTAATGGTTCCTTAATGACTGAAATGCCTCCTTATTTATTTGGCTCGGGAATGATCTTGAGAGTGGGCTTTCTTCGTGCAGGATGTGTTAACAAGAATTGTGCGAGGCCTTGGAGGCATAATCGAGGGCGGCCATCACTTTGGTAACTGTTGTCGCAAGTGAATTACAAATTCCTTGAATGGTTGTCCTTCTTCCTCGAGAGGGTCCGGCGATTGCCAGGTCCAATTGGTGCCATTACCAGAGGATCGACGAAAACTGCCTTCCAATAATAATTAAGGTGCGAGGCAGGCATCGATTAGCGTCGCGAGAGCCTGACCGCCGTTATCGGCGTCGGTTCGAATCAGCGGCACGGTCGCCAGCGTAATGAAGGTAATGGCGGTGCCAGGGTGGTCCCACGATAGCGAAGCTTCGATTATATCGATCTCGATCAGCCTGGAAGGTGGTGACGATGCAGCTCGAAGAGATGAAAGTGTCCTGGCTGTTGGGCGTGCCCCGTCTTTCCCCAGTGGTAGGAGCGAGAAGAAGAGTAAGCTTGGTGAGCGACGACCTGTAGCCGAGTGTAGTGTCGGCCTGAACGTTACAACGAGGCGGGCCATTAACTATTAAGCGTGCAGATATGCATATGAGACGAGTGTGCAGTGCGTGGGCCTCGCTCCAATCGGCGGTCACGAGGCTGTATATTGCCGAGATAATATCCCGATCTGATTGGACGCTTATAAACGGGATATCGGCGGAGCGCGCTCATAACGGCGTAACGCCGCGTGCAAACGATTATTTTTCGAAGGACCGCGCGTATCGTATACATGCAAGGTGATTCGAAACCTGCACACAGCCAATATCGATATCTCGTAGAAATTGTTATGTTACGCAGAAATGCCTTTGATAGCTATTATAAATAGTATTTATCCAAAATATGTTTGAAGCATGTTGAGATCGTTATGCAAAGCGGCCTTTGAATGGGGATCGATTGATAAGCAAAGATAAGCAATGGCTTAAGGAAAAAATTGAAACGTCGACTACTTAGACCACTTGCAAGCACTTGGTAATGATCTACATTTCATTCTTGATTCATACGTAAATGTAGGCATTTTGACGTCTTGGTAAATTCAATAGCACGCAGCGAGCAATTAAAGAAACGACAAGAAACTCATTTGAAATGGTGTAACACTCTTGGAACATTGATTTATTAGTTCCTATCACGAAATGGGAGCAGGATTGATTGTACAGTATACGATATAAGTAAAACAGTTACAAGAGTATCGCATTAGATTTGCAGGCTATGTTTTCTAGCCGCGTACACGCAGGATGCAAGACAGCCGAGGGATTCCATACTACCGTATTTGCGTTGCCCTCTCAACGAAAAGGAAGAATCTGCACAAAGTGGAATTTGTCATTGTGCGTTGGTCCGATGAACGGGCAGAGTTCGAATAGCGCGTTTTATGCCTCCGGGCTTAGTGTTCGTTACGCAGTGCGAGTCGAGGTATGCAGATAAGTCGCAGGAGTGCGGTGATAAGCAACGAGGGACTCTCGATCCCAACCACAGATCAGTTCGCTATAAGAGAGTATAAAACTTTTTTGTAGCTTCACTCAGGAATTCCTGAAACAGTTAAAGTCATTCGAAATGTTATCCAGCGCTGACTACCACAGACATAAGGTGTCGGACAGTAGGTTGCAGTGGTTGACAGTGGTTGTCCGTAGGCGCCGGAAGTTATTGCTACGATTCAGGGATCACTTGCCTTCTGTGTACACGTCGCTCTATCCAGTATGCTCGAAGCGAGATTCACGTGCTCGCTTTTCTTCCAAATGGATACGCGCAGCTCTCCATTCAGCCGGTTTCAATGCCGGTGCTCTCGAGGTTAGATCGCATCTGCTGCTCCTGGTAGTTGGGCCAATCGATTTTGGGAACGAGCTAGAGTGAAGAATGTCGGCCTATCAAAGGGAAATAGCAAAAAGGCTGTGGGCCGCCAGGGAATGGAAAAAGGGGGGGGGGTGGGGTGGGGGGAGAGAAAGAGGGGAGGAAGAGCCTGTCCGCATTTGGAGATCACAGGTTCCCCAAGGTGTGCTCTTCATTTCATATGATAATGAGATTCAAACGGACAGCACGTACCCACCTATGAACTGACACACCCCGTGCAGCGTCCTGCCTAAACCCGCAATCACCGGCGAACACTACTATTTCATTGCATCAAAAGTGCACCTCGGTATTCCCGATATGAAATTGCACACACGTACAGAGATCCTGAACTGGAATGCGGACGGCAAACTACCCCCCCCCCCCCCCCCCCCGGTACTCGCGTTATTCTTTTATCTAATCGGCACACACGGTATATCGTTCTACTTCTTCAAAGGATCGTGTTCTCAATTTTATCAGCGAGCGCCGGACAATCCTGCTGGCGATCAGCAGCTGATCAAGGATTCCTATGTAGAACAGTGACAATAAAAAAGGCATTCCAGCCGGGTGCAGCGTTATGTTCGATCGTTATCTCAAGCGGGGAGCCATTGCGCTATTAGATACCTTTTGGTATTCGTGGAACAATAATAAGTGGAAAAAGACAAACAGTAAACGATCGGGATGGAAATTAAATGGCGACACCTCACCTCCCGCGTCTCTTTTCCTGGTTGGCTGTGCTATCTTATCCGGTGGTGCTCGCGTATTTCGAGCTGGTACCTGCTCTTTATCTCCACTCCTCGTACTTCTTTCCCTCCTCCTCCTCCTCCAACTCTTCATCCTTCTTCTTCTCCTCCTCCGTCTCCTTCTGCTTGGCCTCCAGCAGGCGGCCGAGTGCTCGTCGCTTTTTCTCGTTAGCGGCTCGCCGCGACGCTCGCAATAAATTTGATTGGCATAGGCTTGTATACTCCGGCTCCCTCCTAGGCCACCGCTTCTCGTTTAATTCTATCCGCGCGGATATTTAGGACAGCTGCATTCCGATTAATTGGAAGACCCGCAGCATCGGGTGAGCACTGCTCCGATGAGCTTGCGAAAGCAACTCATGGTCAATCATTCGGGCGAGATTAACTTTCATAAACAATCGGCCAGAATTCAATTCGTTCCTTTACCAGCTCCAGTATAGGCCGGAACGAATGCTAGCTATCGGGTGTTTCTCTGTATCTTTCGTATTAAATCAGGTACACCTATAATCGTACATTTGATTTCAAATTTTACTGGCTTCCAAAATACTAGCTTTCATACGGAATTGGAAAATCTGTGAAAGGAAAATAGTTCAATCGTGGAAATTAATACTTAATATTAATACTATCATACCAAATGATTTTTCAAAAGTTTTTTTAACTCCGGAAATATATGTCTTTTATAATTTTGGGAAGGAAAGTGCTAATAGCGAAAATTTCGGGTCGACTTTTCTTACTAGTGCATACACGCGGACATTAAGGATCGGAGGAAGATCTCCGCGACAATAATTACGCACGCGGCAGAGGGAATATTAATTCTCACGCAGTAGCTGTCCCCGGTAAAAGATCATCGGTGGGTTTATTTCGGATCCGCTCACGCTAATGACGTCGTAATTATGTCGTGGGGTCTGTTAGACGGCAGCACGCGGCATCATCGGGCGGGCTACGGCGAAGCTCGAGCGAGAGAGAAAGAGTGAGAGAGGAAGAAGCGTGGATCCAGAGACTGCTCTCCTTCTTTTATCGCATGTTAATTATATTAGGTGGCGACGCTTATGCGTGTAAGCTATTAGTATCGTTTACGGAGATTATTAGTTGGGATGCCGGGCGCGCGTTCCCCGCTTTATCATGCTGCCAGCCTCTCGCAAACTCTCGCGTCCACTTCCGGCAGCTTCGCCTCTCGCCAAAATCCTGCCAGCGCCACCCAATTCTAATTGCCTTCTTGCATTCCCTCAACTTCTGTCGAGAGATTGATCGCCATTCGTCCCTGCGCATCTCGAACGGCAACACTGCTCTACCAGATTAGAGATTTTTTAGTATTCTCACTACTTGTCTTGGTTCTCAAATTTTCCAAACAAAAACTTTCATGATTTCATATTATCCAGTAATATCAACGATGAATGATAGAGTTAATAAAAGCAAATGACTGGTTCACACTGGTTTCAAGTGACCTAAACTCAATTGTCAAGAACTTAAAGTATCTCACTTGTTCATTATTCAATAACAAACAATATAATGTACACCATGTACATTTAAGTAATTCGACGAAGTAATTTGAATAATGCAACATGATTCAAGCTTGACTCGTCGATCCTGAAGAAACCAAGTTCCCCCAAAGTAACGCCGCTCCCTTTTGACGTATCTTTGCAGGGGCAAACGTATTCCACACGTGCGGGCAGGCAGTTTAACTGAAATTTCGTAGCAGGCCGTAGAGACATAATGCAAGGTCCGTTTAAAGGGAAAGGAAGGAAGGAAGGCACGGGACAAGATCCTTTTATATAGCGAATCCGAGCCTAAACCGTCGACGAACACCTTGGGTGCACGCGCGCCCTGTGATTCAATGCCCCTCTCAGCTGTTTCGATCCCCGTGCCATCCCGTCTCATTCTTACCGGCTCTCCTCACCCTCCGGCAAACTTCCGAGCACGTGCTACTTGAGACAGATTTTAGGCTGTTGCTTTAAAGCACGAATTTATGCCGCGATTTAAATATGTCGAGCGGAAACTTGAACAGGATGTTCACCTTATAATACGCCATTCTCACCTGAACGAAGGTAATATTAATCCTTTAGTGTGAAAATGATTTCTTGATCACAGAGTTACAGAATTTATTGATTTTAAAAGTGAAGAAAGTTACACTGTCATTAAGTATAAATCGTTATTAAAGATCGGAGCAGGATAATACAATATAATTTTACTTTTCTTGTGTTTATATGATAAGTAAGCCTGTAATACTTTCACCACCATCCAATTGCATATTGAGGAGGGAGATGTGTGGTTTAATTGAAGGTTGAATGGTAAGTTACGTAAAAAACGTAACTCATTTCTGCAGGCGCATCTGCGCGAGGGGACCGGGTGCGCTTACCCCGAATCGATTTTGAATTCGTCATAGCAGGTACCAAGGAAGAAGGTACGTTACGCAAGCGGCCCCGTAACGTACGCTTCTTCTACCTGGCTGGCGATCCTCGAGAAAGAAAGGCCAAGGGAGAAGAAGGAAGATAGAGAGAAGCAGAAGCAGAAGCAGGGATGATGGCACGCGCCAACCGAAGATGGAAGGAGGAGGTGGAACCACGATCAACTGCAGCTGCGCTTTCGGTTTTGCTCCTGGCTTGCTAAGGCAGCCCAGGGCATACACACGTACACATCCACGTGTGCACACCTCGTCCTCACTTGGCTCACAGCCGATCTTGACCCGATCCTATCGAACCACTCGCACTCGGTCCCCTGTCATCCGAAAACAGATGACAGCTCCCCATTCTACTCCGGCGGCCTCTCTCCTATCCTCGCGCTAGCACACAACCTGACTTTTCCAACCACCGTTTTTCTTCAATCCCCACCCAACCAAACTTTTTCATCCTCCAGTGAGAAACTAGTGCTCACGTTGTATAATATTTATTTCTTTCATACGACGTAGTTTCTCATATGCAAAATAAAGTGTACTTGTGTACCTCGTTGATCGATTCCGTGCAGTTCACACGGCAATAAAGTGTTTGTAAAATTTTCCATCTATCACCTACGTGTCATTTGTATGTTGAAGCTATCGAGACAAATTTCTTCGCGTTTCTGTTGTTAGTTCATTCGGTTTCACATTTTTTGATCATTCGTATTGCTAGAATTGTATTATACATTATAGTGAATACCTAGCGAAGAGTATTTCACTGAAATCACAGTAAAATAGAGATTCCCGGAATACGAATTCTGTCAGACACATTGATTCTTTATTTACTCGGGAGTATTCTTCATCGTACGGAATGGTCTTTGTTCGGCGTTTGACCACCCTTGCAGGCTAGCTGTGTTTGGACACCATCGCTTCCCTTCTGATAAATGACCAATAGGTCAGTGTACCTTCGGCTCTACTAGTTTGTGCTCGTTTGTCGTTTCATTGTGTCGATCGCCGAAAACACGAACCAACGCGATTGTCCCACCCCCTGAATTTCCTTCGGCGAGTATTTCGGATGTCTTATGACCGACAGCAGCCTCGTCTTAGCATTGGAGGGTGCTCGAACGAGCACCAGCTGACAGGCTAAGAGACGAGCAGCATGGAATTCGGATTTTTCCTGCTATTGTCCTTAGAGACACAGCTTGCGTGTGCGTTCGTTCATCAGATGCCGTTTGCAGAGCGGACGTGGCCACTTAACATCACGATTCTTGAAAATTTAATCGACGAGCCAGTCGGGATTCATTATGAGGTGGCTTGGATAATTCCCATCGCGCACTGCCTATCCCACCTACCACAGTTGCACTTCCTTTCCCGATTGACGTGGAGAAAAAATTAATCACCAACCCGGCGGCTTTTCTAATCGGTGCATCTTCAAATCCGATCTAGTCTCGCTCGTTTCTCAGTCTAAGGGCTTTTTCTACCGATATAGTCTTCGGACAGAATGCTATTTGAGGTGACACGGTGATTGAATGCCTGGTTAGAAAAAATCCAAAAAATCGCTGTTTCCTATGGTATGGCGATGAGTCCTTTCGAGGTGAGAGGGTGTAATCTACTAGCTATCGAACGAGTTTGATGTGTTATCAATTTTTAAACGATTTAGGAATGTAGTCTTAGCACTTATTCTTTTATTGCTCCTCTGTTATATTAACTAGCATCAGTAAATGAAATTGAATTGTAGCAGCAAATCAATTGATTTAACGATCTGTGAAATATTCGAAGAAGAAAATATTGAATCCGTTATTTTGGCTGATCTGGTTATTTCAGCGCAAAATGTACGCTTTCTTGATGACATGTTCGAGTGGCTGGCGAATCGTTTGTGCGTCAGTGAGCGTGTTCCCCTGCTCCGAACGCGATAGCATCGGGGCGTGTATAGCGAACGAGGCACGTCGATAGGCCAGCGCGATTCACATTTTACTCTCGAGGCCGGCCCGATCGAGCTCGGACACTCGTTAATTAAAATAGCGCTGCTCCCGCTCCTGTGTCAATGAGAGCGAGCAAGCGTTTACAGCCGAGGCGGAATTCATCGAGAGGTGCTTGGCTGTCGCGCCGCTCGGTCAATCTAATTGCCCCCGCCTCGCCATTCGAGAACTCCCAACAAACCCCGTCAATGTCCACCTGACCTGCTCTTTCCTCCGTTTGCCAGCGCAGTAATCCACTTTGAAAAAATCATTGTTCCGTTAGGCAATCTTTATGATAAAAGTCGCCGAGCTCCCCGGTAATAGGAGAGCCGATCGCTCTTGCTATCACCGGCTGTGAATAAACAGGACGCAGTAAATAGCCAGTAATAAACAGAAATGGCGCACTGGTTGTAAAAGTATATGGAAGTAGCATTGGGTGATTTGCTTGAAATACCCCACCTTGTTTATTGACATATTCTCTGTTTTAACCAAGCCTCCATTGCTGCTCGTTTCCACTTCTTTTCTATGACACTTTGCCTTCTCTATTCAAATTCACAGCTCTCCCCATTCAGATAGCAATGCTATTGCTATCTAATAAAGCAATGTACTATGCCAAACCGTAGTAATGTATGTTTCTAGTGTACTCTTTCCAAATAGTTGTCACAGTTATGTTTAGCTAGTTTTCAAACTCTTGCAACGATAAATACAGTTACATAGTATGGAAAACTGAGGAAACCAAGATATATGAGACATAATGATTTCCAATTCTTGTAGATTTTGCGAAACATAGTATCAACTCTATTTACCACTGATTTACAGGGTTCGGTTCAGGGTACAGTATTAGAGAGTGTTAGATTCCTAGAGAGTTTACATATATTTCCATAGAATTTAACTAAGTGTAAAAATAGACTAAACAAAAACAGAACATTTGCAGAGTTTCTAACTTTAACATTTATATAGTTTTCAAACTCTTGCAACGATAAATACAATTATATAGTATGGAGAACTGAGGAGAGCAAGATATATGAGACACAATGATTTCCAATTCCTTGTAGATGTCGCTAAACGTAGTACCAACTTTCATACGAACCAACTCTATTTACCACTGATTTACAGGGTTCGATTTAGGATACGACATTAGAGACTGTTAGATTTGTAGGGTGTTTACATATATTTTCATAGAATTTAACTAAGCGTAAAAATGGACTAAACGAAAACAGAACATGTAGAGATTTTGTAAGTTTAACTTCTATATTAATTAAAATGTTGGTGCCCTCATTATCACAGCATGCACCTGCTACATAGAAGATTATTAAGATCTAATGAAGTACGTAACGTCAGAAGCCATGTGGTTAATCGACACAATGAAATTTATGTTGGGTATATTACCCTCATTACGCCAAGGGTATTCCGTATTTACGAGTTTATTCGATTATAAGTATCGTTACCTACCACTATCCCATCATTAATAATGCCCTATTTAGAGTGTGCCGAGGAACACGTGTATTTAATTCGAAAAGACGAGCAGTCAACTAACTCTTCTCGCCACACCCGATTTAACCCAATTTATGAGATTTTAAATACGAAATGAATACTTATCCAGTCACCAAAGGTTCATCGATTCTAATTAGACAGCGTCTACTGCGATTCGCAGTGCTAACTATCATCACGCTTTAGTAAATATTCAGACGCATTCGAATTTGTTCTTGAATTAACCTTTAAAGTCACTTACACGGATCTCATTACGTCTTTCATATTTTATTCATGTTTTTTGCATCATTTGTTCTAGTGTTTGTCCACGTGCAAAGGGGAATTGACGTAGATAAGCGCACGATCGTCTCATTCGTCTAACAAGGTTAGTCGCAGCAGCTATTACTGACTCTGTCATGCCTTTTTAGTAAATTCTAATGATCGAAGAAGAACTTCGATGACTCTTTTATTGAAATAATGAACCAGTTAACGTGAAAGAATAGGACGAATCTATGATCCGAATGTGATATCAAAATGTGCCGCATTTCCGCGTCGTTTATATTTCGATATTGCAGGATTATAATGAACCGGACTTATTCTATGTTGACGTATAAATTTGATACAAAGCAGTACGAAGTTGTCGTCGCACGGACATTTATTTTGAAAAGTCTAGAATAAATTCGCCGTGAAATATATCTTCCAGCTGAAATGTGTTTGGGAGCTAATATCATGAGAATAAAAACTATGGGGATATGTTCTCGGGCATGACTTGGCCAGTTAATGTTCAGGGGTTTATGGGGTCGTTCGTTATATCGGGCGGGCATCTACGCTCGCGCTGTTTCTTCTGGATCGGCCCGAATCGTGTTCTCGGACAATTTGGTGGCAGGTGCTCCAAATTGAAAACCTCTCCTTACACCTTCGCCTACAGCCCCGCCTGGGATGGCCGATCGGCTTCGTATCCATTAAACCAGGGCCACCTACATGCACGCAATTCGCTCTCTCCTGTAAAAAGCGAAACAGCTGATTTCTTTCGGTATTTACAACGTTGGAATCAATGCATTGTAATATACTTATAAATTGGCTAATATCAGCACGACAGTTTAAGAGACTCGGATAAAGTAATAGCATGCAAGGCGCTACAGACAAACACCACTTTCAAGAACAACCCACACGCTTCTCTTGACTGTTTAGCGTTTAGATGAAGGGAAAAAGGAATCAGAAAACTTACAAAGTATTCGTACAAGCGTCAACTTCTCTCAGTTAGGTTATTCAATATTTTTCACAGATCCTGCGCCTTTGATAAAAATCATAAGGAGAAATGGCGATGCTAAAAATGTCTGACAGGAGAATACTTTACTGTTTGATTCCCGATATTGCATCGCTATAGAATTCTCCGTTGCCACATTGTATAATCCATTCCTTCTTGAACGTTTCTCTGCTTGATTCATATGATTCTCGGACGATTTGAACGAACGGGACTAGTGCTCCTTTTGGTGACATCAATGCCTGTACATTCACCGTCGTGAGTGTCGTTTCCCAATGATTTACTTATTGTGTCAAGTGAAAATATTCTAATTATTCGACAGCAAATGCAATTCAGCATTTACTGAAAACTTTGCAGTATAATGACTTATGATAAAACACAATTAAAGGTATCGCATAAAAGTTAGTTGCAAGAACTTATTTAATTAATAAGTAGTATATAAATATAGAAGAAGTATTGTATATATTTTATTATAAATTATATGACCCGGTAACCCAGTGAACAATAATCGAAAGAGCTCTCACCCTGAAGGAACAAAGCCCCCCCAATACTTTCCTTTGTCACAGGCGTGACCATAACAAAACCCTGGCATTGCACATCTCATTGTCCCGAGAACAAACAGTCCATTACCGATACGGATCTGCGAATCGAGTCGCTCGAAGCGTCGGTTAATTAATCCCGAAGATCAAACGAGACAATGCCTCAGGAGCGATTATATCAAGACAATACCTCGAGAACGAGGGAATAAGACGAAGCTTCGGACCAAAGACAACGAAGTACAGTGAGCGCAAATGATCCTGACGTACAAAATATGGCCGATGCAACGTGCCGCATTCGTACTCTACCAAACGCCGAACGAAATCAAGTCAACTGCTTTGAAGATTCGTTATGTTATCAAAGTTGACTGCTGACATTTCATCTTACATAAGCAATAGAATTGAAAAGTAATTAGAAACATTCAATCGCGTTCATTGTTATCTTATTTCTTTCTTATATTTCATCCGAGTGTTGTCCCATGAGATTTTTTTTGTAAAGGGATCGTTTTGCTTGAAAGAGGGGTAAATAATTTCTGACGAAGCAAAGCATCGATATGGCGTGGACCAAGCAATCAGATCGCAATGATTTGTGCCGAGTGTACAGGGTGTGTGTGGGGAGTCAAGGCTCATTAATAAAGTAAGTTGGCGGCGCCAGCTCGTCGATTGTAGCTCCGATTGGTCGCAGTCTTGGATCCGTGGCTGTATGGGATCGTTTCCTCTCGCGCTGGCAGGTGCACCACGTCATAACCTCGCCAAGTCTCGAGCGGCAGGAGGTACCAGCAGATTACGAAAGGAAGACATAAGCCGACCGACACACGAACCATTCCGCTTTTAACCACCGTCCATGGTGCCACCTGGTGCGAGCGCCGTATCTCACGCGCTATACACCATCGGCCACATTAAAAGCCACTAACGCCCCAGCCACCTTTTCCCGGATATGCGCGCCGCACTCCCTCGGGAATCGCAGACCTTTCTCTAACATCCAACCCTTCACTTGCCTCTCGAATATTCCGTAGTGTTTCACTGGTGATAGCACATAAGAATTATTTCTGTGAAATTGGCAGAAGTGGGTGGAAATTCAGTTTGTCTTTTCACAACGCCAAGTATTCATCCTATGGTGAGAAATGAATTAGAAAGGAATAATAATTTAATTTTAAGCCATGGATAATGCTAAGTTGTAGAATCACAGTTGCGCGTACACGAAAAACCGATCGTGCCTTTTCGTAGTCATGTGTATTATCAGGCAACTCATTTAATTGCACGTGTTCGCTCGATCTATGCGTCGTCGTAAATCAGCTTCCGTTTCATAAAGATATCAAGGATTAAGGACGCTCGATCTGTAATAGCTGTCGTGTACTGAACCGGTAGCATGGCTAAGCTCCTTTGAACATTCACCGTAGCCCATGGCGTTATCGCCTATTTATAGCTACTAATAAAGGAAAGTCTATATTATAACCGAAACACATATATTATTCTTTAAAAGGAATTTATCAGTGCTTTGAACTTCCTGATGTTCAAGAATGTATTGTGAATAAAAATATTGTGTATTAGACTGTTACATTACGTGAAACTATTTTTGTACGATTAGTAATTTAATGGCAAATAACGAAAATCATAGAAATGAACGGTATTGATTACATTCTACTTATATTTCTTTCTCACAATCAGTCTACTTAACCAAGCAAATAAAATATAGAATTAAAAAAGAATCACTGATAGTGGAATACTCATATCGAAACAATTAAATACAATTGCGTCATTTGGCAAGTTTGATGCCGAAAATAGTTAGAGTAAAGAAAATTGATGCAAATAATAATTTCGATAAGATGAATAGGACAATGTTGTAGAATGCACAATGTACGACCAATGAACGTGTAGAATAAGAGGTAATTACTGCGTACGTTGAATGTAAGTAGCAACTACGGCTTACTGTTACGCAAGTGGTCGTGATTTAGCAGTAGTGCGAGGTGTAGTGGGCGTAACTCGTGTTATCGGGGAGTTTACTATGGTTAAATTAGTCCCTGGTTGTAGCGAACAACCATTCAACTATGTACGCATTAAGTTCTACCAGATGAAATTGTCGATACGCGATTGATGCTACATTGATTGCGATTAGTAAAGACGCTTTTAAAATTTATAACGGGATGCATGCTTATATCTTCTTCCCTCGAGCCCTCTTTATTACTGGTTGTGTTCCCTGCAGGAAATTAGATATGCAACTTTTTCATACATTTAATAATGACTGTTGGTCCCACAGACTATTATTTGCTTTATTAAAGTCCAATTAATGTTTAAAGTTGCTCTTTGGGATTGCGGTCTCAGAAAGTCGTTTTATAATTTTCTGCGAATCTGATTTAACGATCAAAGACTTCCGTTATGTGATACGATATCCGGAAATAGCGGAACATTGCAGACTTAATATCTTCTGTTTATCTAAAAAATCTAGACACTATCCAATTGTATACATATTCTATTCTACAATAAACTATAATACTTATTACTTTCTCGAATTTGCAATATGACAATGAACATACTAACAACTCATAGAAAAGAATACACATCCCAAAATTATTTGAAACCCATATTATCTCTTATAAAAAATCATTCCAAAATCCTATAGAGAATCTTTTAGACGACAGCTAGTTTTCGCGGGAGATTTTTGGAGTCGGTAATAACTTATATGGCATTAGCAGGATAATGAGGAATATTGGTCGGTCGGGGTTGCAAGGCTTCGGCCCGTAAATTCGTTCCGAGGTATCGCAGAGCCGCGCGAATTTCGCCGCGCAGCGGCAGCGTGTAAAATCAGTGGAGAGAATCACTTCCACGTTGTAAACACGTCGTGTAAATGGGTTCCGCGTACGCGCGCGCTCTTGTACCCACACATACAACTATCGTCGTCGCGGACAAAGAGGCTGCCGAGCGGTTATTGGCAGCCAGGATATTGGCTGCACTGCCTTCACGTGCTTTGCCTTTTCGCTCCGAGCACGCCGGCGCTCAAACCACTGCCAATCCTTGCACACTCGTTACCTCGCACGCTCCGAGTCTACGCCGAGCAAGCATCTACTGTGTATTGAATGTACCAGGCTATACGAATTTTCCCTTTGTCGAGACGTGCTGCTAATATGGTGTCCAATCGACAATGATAATAATTTATCAGACATATCGTCGTGTTGAAGACTGGAATGAAATTTAAAATAATTTGCCTGAATCTTTTGTATTAAATCGTAAAAGAACGAATTAAGATTAAAAAAATATTTGGTATTTCAAAATTTGATGTGTTTTTAATTGGTCTTTATCAATCTAAGGGTGCATAATGATAGCATCGTTCAGTGTACAATCTGCACACTGCATATTTTAAAGACTATTTTATATGTAATACTAGTTTCTTATAATACGTTTCAAATAACGTAAAGTCGATTAATAACACAATCGGAGATGTGCGATTACATTTTGAACGTCAGTGGATCCATGGTCGTGCAATTTGGACGCATGTGCGAAGAAATGCTCGCGTACGTGGCCGCTCGCACTGGACCACACACCGGTAGCGTTCAATTTATATTTTGGGCGGGGTTATGTTATTTATCGCTGCCGGCGTTCGTGCCTTCGACTGCCATTCCGCTTGCCGCCTTCGATGTAAATGGGACGAGAGCCACCCAAAGCACCCAGAGCATCCTGCTCTTTTAAAATGCATCGATATCCGCTGATATCTCCGCTCTCCGACAACCGGCAGCGCATCATTTAAACCTATTCCTTTTATTTTAAAGAGTAGTTCAACATACCATGTGATCGATTATATAATAGACTTTCTCCGGTGTTAGTTTTTAGATTAAACAATTCCTCACTCGTGAAATGTGATTAATGATAGTTTATAACATCTATAAGTTTCTGAAATGCTTTTCAAATATCAGGTAAAATATATTAGTTTCTTGCACATCTTACAAATTATTATTCTTTAGCCACAACTTTTATTTGCACGTGACAGGCAAGTGATAATAGTTTTAAGTTTCCTAAACAGAGTTTCTAGTTACTATTGATGTATGTTGGTTATATGGTGTACACAGGCTTTCTAGTACTTTTACATTAAAGTCTGTTCATTAGTTAAATTTATTTAATTAAAAGCAATAAGTGAAATGAGTGTATGACGCCATGGTAGAGAACTAAATTTAAGTGGTTCTAGCGTCTAGAGTCTAAAGTCTAGACTACAGGTTACACGGCGCCATTGGCGCCGTTAGTGGTTCTCAAAATACAGTGACTATTTGGAGCGGTTCTACGTAAAATCCTATTATATTTACCAATGCAAACAAAATTTCCACTCATATCTTCACTCACTCCAATTATCAATTCCGGAAGTAACCAAAATGACATATATCAAATAAACCCTTGTATTATTTCCTTATTGTATTGCGAATCTAATACCAAATGTATATTAAATCGATATTCCTATATTTTTTCACTAGACTACTTTCACAAGCATTGACTTATACGTTTTAGGCCGGTAATACATAGATCGAGTTAGTTCCGAGGATTTAGAAGTCGGGAGCGTTCATCGTTGGCGAGGCCGTTCGCGGCGTACTCGTTGCCGGCATGATTTGTGATAATGATCGCGTATTTTATTTAACGGTCATTTGTCCCCTGCCAGCTCTCGGGCCGGCTGGACCGATGATGATGTACAAAGTGGGCATTAAGCTGCTTGCGGTACGTTAATCACGCCGGTGGCGCACCGCTGCTCCCTGCGATTCTCGCACTTTACTTTCGTTCGCAGTGTCGTCGGCCGGAGAGACTCCCTTCTTCCGTTGATTGCCAGACGGAGCGAGGAAGAAAAACTCCTTTTGCAATGTGCCGCGTGGGTGACTTGCATTAACGACTCGCGCCGGTGAAAGTGGCTCTTTTGTGATCGCTGTAAGGATCGATTTATCCTGAGTATCGACTCTTTCCACCGCGGTGAAGGGCTCCGACTTCCAGCGAGAGCCTCTCGAACAGACCGACAAAGAATTCTAACTTGCTTTCTAGATCAACGTCAATTTCTAAAACTGGAACTCGCATTCATTCCATTTATGGATACTTATTGAATGTGACTTATGAAATTCCAGGGCGCAAATAGTTATATATGGCTAAAGACACACAGTAGAACACCTCACTGATCTATTTCCTACACATACAAGAATCTATTGCAGAGTTTAGAGATCAAATAATACACATTGCAATTTTATCTGTACTAACAAACGAAATAATTTAAACAGCTTCTACATTTTTTCTGTACTCGCATATCATTGAATAAAAGTCATAGTACTTAAATATCTTAGGAGGACTAATAATGGTATGCTTCGTATTAGCTTGAAGTACATGAGCGTAAAGTTCGTCGCGAAGCAGGTGATCAAATGACCACCACGTGCCTGAATAGATGCGTTTCAGCGGGTTAGAACGAGTTATTTATGGATATGGAGTAGCTCTTATCAGTGGCGCATAACTCTTATCCTTGGATAGGGCGCGTGTACTTGGTTGCCAGTAGAAAAATGTTCTTGCTGGCGAAAGACATATCGCGATATCGTGAAAGGGCGAGCCCTCACCGCGTATCCCGTGTCCAGGTTCATTAAAGGTGGCCGACGCGCGACTTAATATTACATGCATATTACATGCGCGCCGCTTGATGACGGCAATCTACATATTAGCCGGGAGAAAAGCTCGTTAAATTGATGCCGCTGCCTATAAACGTGGCCAGGGTCAGTCAAAAATGCTTCAGGCTACTTCGATATCTCATACCAACAACGCTTTTTCGTTAACAATTAATTGCTTGCATGAGAGCCGGTTTTGATCCATTAAAATAAGATCCGAGACCTCCTACAAGAGAACTAGCAACCAATAAATTTCATATACCATTAAACTAATATAGTATATCCCTTAAATCCAACATATATACATATTATAACACAGTAATTTATTATCAAATGATATAAACACGAACAATAACATAAATCTAAGTAACTCAGCTACCGGGGAATCTTTGGAATGCTAAATCACAGATCCATTCACTGCGCGTATAATGTTTCCAGTTAAATCGACAAAATCCAAACTGTATTGAAATAAAAACTGCTGTGTACTTGGTAGAAAGTGGAAAACGAAATACGAAGGTTTAAAGCATGTCGTAAACCTGAAGGAGACATCTCTGATGATCTATCGGCGGAGGTATCATTAATTAAAGGGGCGCACTAGTATAGCCGGCGATTGAAATCAGTACGAAAAATGGAACTCGTTCTGGGATATGTCGTATGTTACCAGGATTCGAGATATCGCGAGTGCGGAGAGTGCGCGTACAGGTGTGTATATCTCCGAATGACAGAGGGTGCCGCGCGGGGTGTATCGCCAGGATGTCAAAGGAAAGCAGGCGGGATACGTACATAGGTGGGCAAAAAGGTCGCTTTGTGGGAGAGGAGGAGAAGGAAGAGGAAGAGGAGGAGGAGGAGGAGGAGGAGGAGGAGGAGGAGGAGGAGAAGAAGAAGAGAAGCGCGGCGCCGTAGGAGAATAAGAAGAAAGAGGGAGAAGACGGGGAACAGCGGGCGCTGCCACTCAGCGGTCCATAAACCGTATGAAATATTAATAATGGCGCCGCTCGCCGGTGGACTCCAGCGGTCTCCAGGACATTGCGAAAGAAGGACAGCTCCCGAGGGACCGCCGATCGGTTCATTAACCCGAGCGCAATCGACAGTGCGGTCCTTGAGCGAATTTCCTTCGCTTTTTCATTGATCCAGTCGATAGGCCGCCCCGCGCCGCCGCCCCCATTCCTTTCTCTTGATTAGCCACAACATACTAAACCAGGCCTTCTGTTTCACTTTGCACTCTAATTTATCTTCGATCTCATTGACCGATCAATTGTGATGACAAGTCTTACCGTACTAAAATCCATTTATTGATATTAAGCTCTGCCAGACGAGAATATTAATACTCGAGTTATCATCGTTCAAGTCAGGGTTAAGCAGTTTTTTTTTTTTTGGTTTACCTGCCAAGACACGATGTGTTACAAGTAAGTTTATCCTTGCCATTACAATTCTGTAAGTTATTAATTCATACTAGTTCATGCTGGTCATTAAAACATACTTGTATTTCGCAAGGAATAACTTAATTCATTTAAAAAGTCTTGAGAGACTCGTTTGTGAAGATGCCATGTACGAAGGACATATTAGGATGTATCAGAATTGGCTTGTTCGCCGGTAAACGTAATCCCGATTCCAAAGGCCATAAATTTCGAGTATCAGCTCCTGTTGGAGAGACTTTCCGGTTAACAGGTTAATGCCTGGCCCGCTTGGCAGATGCTTTCCATTGAATGTACTGGCGCGAGCACACGACAATTGGCTGACAATAGCGTTGAGACAATAGTGCGCAATGCTTCCTTGCCAGGAACCGCTCTCAAGGTACTTCATAGTTCCGTCAGGCTTGGCCTGATGTATAAATTCAGTGCGCACCTGCTTCAACTCTGCCGTTGCCGATCGGTCATTGTTTCTTATCCTCTTGCGAGCCCGGCGCACTCCATCCCGAGAAACTGTCTCGCCCTCGCCAATACATTACCTACTCGTGCACATATGGCTGCGAGCCACCAATTCGGATCCGCCAGTTTTCCTCTTCCAGTAATCCACAAACCTGCGGGAAACACTATTCCATCGAATCTACAAATTACCAATTTTCGTGTACCATTAAATCATTTTTGACTTGCAATTTCCCGCGAAAGCTATCAGACATCGCTTTCGTAATTCAGGAAATAATATTATAATTAACTAGGAAAATACCATACTGGCGAATCAATGAATCCACTCGAGAAAGCTACGAAATGTACTATTACGTTATTATATCTGACTTATCCCCATTAAAAAGGAAATGCTGGCTACTTATTCATAGGAGGATAGAAATTTCAGTATGCAAAGCTTTCTACGCTACCCCAGCGAGTTTAGATACGAGGTGTGTTTGGAAGCGCGTTCCCCTCCAAGTGTAGGACGCGTGTATCTAGGTGCGAAGGTAGGATTGGACATCTCGTTGGAGCGTAGAGGCGGCTGATTGGCGAGGCAAGCTGCTACGGAAAAGTGGGAGCGATTAATCCGGTAATTAGCGACGCGAGGCGAGCGAGAGCACCTGAGGTGTAGCCGAGTTGTATGTATTTACCTGGGTAGCCTCGGCGTTCCCCTCCTGCACACAGGTGTAGGTACCTTAAACGGCTATTTGCTTTGGCATTGTCGTAATTATTTCGTAAGAGTGCCCGTAAAGAGAGCTACGTTATTGCACTGGCGGTTGTGCACAGTGCGCACTCCTCCCATTCCTTCCACTCATCCTTCCACTTGGTTCTCGCTTCTCGGACTGGCTTGTCGCGCCTGCCGCCTCGCCGCCTCGCCGCCTCGCCGCTCCCTCTTGTCGCTCGCAGGACACGCGGCTTTCTCTTTTCGTTGCGTGCGCAGGACTCGTCGCTCGTGCCGATACACCTGAGCGATCGCAGGTGAATATTATGCATAATGAATTGTCCAACGTCGAGAGCGAGCGAGCGAGCGAGCGAGCGCGCGCGCGCGCGCACGCTCCTTGTAATAGCGCCTGGAAACTCGAGGCGAGGTCGGTGCAGAAGTAAAAAAGAGCGGAGAGCGACCGTGTGATATGGGATCGCATTCTACGTTTCTGATCATGATTATGGGGATTTTATGGCTAGGATTATCGAATTTGATGGCAAAGAATTGAGTCTGATGGCAGATACTTTGAAATATTAATCGATTTATTGAATTATTATTACATTAAGAAAAAAATTGCTTGGTCTTGAAAGGATTCCCATAAATTTCCAAATATCGAATCAAATATTTTCTCATCACTATCCTGCAAACTTAATGGAGAATCCTGTCAATTGTTCACGGATTCCAGTAAGGGAACACGAGAAATCTCGCGGTATTAACGTGGCGACTTGTAATTTTATGCACTCGTTTTGCAAAGTTAATGACGTCGTTATTCGACTGGTAACAACCATTTGAGTAAATTCTAAAGTAAATATTTAGTTGGTGGGACGATCGAGGAATATCGATACATCCAGTAGATCATCCCCTCGCGCCACGTCCACTTATCGATAACAGATAAATTTTATGCGATTCCGCAGTCTGATACAGAAAAGGTCTGGCATCACTATTGCAGGCTTTTAGTTTACGAAACGATCGCACTGCATTGCCTGGTCGTGGTAGTTAAGGCGAATTAACGGTGAAATTAACGGAATGAATCTCAAGGCAGAATTATGAATTGGGATGAACACCATAGCCTGGCAGCGAATTTCACCGGAGGTGTATCTGATTCTCGATTAGCGGCGTAAATGGCGTGAAAATAAGAAGCCCTAATTAACGGGCTCCTTAACGAACTGCTTACGGTCGAGTCGGTACAAGGGGAGACTCCACTTCGAGAGAAGTGTTATAGTATTCCACAGCCTGCACTTAAGATTACTTAAACATGCAGTGTAGAGTTAATGCGGATCATAATATTTTATAGCACCGAGTGCAGTACATCGAAGATAGTCTTTGGGAAAGATAGAAATTATCATATCCTTAATCGTATTTTTGTAATTAGCCTTATCGAACGTGTAGCAGTCTCGGGAATTTGTACAACATAGTTGCAAAACATATTTCAATAAATAGCAGAAGTTTATTTTCGCCCACTATGAAGTTAATGTTATGCGTTTAATTTCTATCGATTAACATGTAGAGATTTTCTAGGAAAGAAAAATACAGTAATTTGTATTTAATATTCGAAAGATCAATTACTTTATTATTGTTTTATATTTATAAAATCTAAGATGCTCTAGTTCCTGTTATACTTTATGATATTAATTTTACTCCATTCGTAAACCTGTTCTTTCTCTTTATGCAATCTGTAGTCTCGCGTGCTCGTTATTGGTAGGCAATATTCCACTCTTCGTTTTCAATAAAGACAGGCACATTTCCACGCTAAACGCTTTTGCTTAAGGGTGGCATTCTGTGTCACACATCACGAAACCTTCTCAAAAGCAATACCTCACACAGTCATACTCCTTTGCATACAGCTTTAGAAGCATAAGCTGACGTGGTACTCTCGGTACTTATGGAAATGCAGAATTCGCACGCAGGAACGAGAGACTGCGGAACGAGCACGTCAGTCCTGGCACACATTACTGAGATGCATAATTGCAGACGTTTAACTCTTTCAGTTCGAACGCAGCACGAATTGTGGTTTAAAGTGTACTTTACTTGTAATCAAATATAGATTTTCAATGCGAGAGCACTTTACCAAGGCTCGATGATCAGTTCGACTATTTTCCTACGTCGATAAAATTTCCATTTATTTTCGTATGTTTTCTGTTGAGAAAAATTTCATTATAAATAATTTCGAATGATAAAACAGAAGGGAAATACTTTCGTGAAAAAGAAGGTATTATAATAAACGTGAATCGTCACTAAGGAACGGCAATATTGTATATAGTATATGTATTAATCAATGGTCATGTTCTGTTTATAAAGTGATTCCACACAAAATTACAAGACTTTCAAATACAGTGCAGTATTAATTTGAAAATCCGCAGGAATATGGAAGAGAGTCAGGTATATCTATATCTGGTGGTATTGAATGAACCGAAGGCTAGCTGTCGGTGTGAAGTCTCGGTCAGAGTACAGAGCGAGGTGGACGTGTCGACGGGAAGAGTGTGACGGTAGCAGGCGGGGTAGGATGCTGAAATCTTTCTGCGCCGCCACGAAATTTGTGATCTTTCGCGAGTGCTTCCGTGGTGCGATTTACGCGCTGCTGTCGGGCGTAAATAATAATCAGGCGGCGGCGGCGGCTAGCCGTATTCGGCTCGACACTAAACCGAGGCCGCCGCTGTCGGACGCTGCTTGGACGCCGCCATTGCCGATATTCGCCTTCGTAGAGAGGTGCAACTTCCTCCGACTGCTTCGAACTCAGCTCGCTACGTTATCCTCAATTACGAGCGGCCGTTTCGTTTCGGTAACGAGCGAAGCCCGAGCTACCGCTACCGATGCATCCTTCGGCAGCGCTTTTGCTCACTTTATTCCTTTTGCAGACCAGCCGCACCGTAAGCACTTGCCTTTTTTAACTGGCTTCCTTCTCGCGCGCGGTTAGCACTTTCGTTTGCTCTCCCGCGTTCTCTTTTAGTCTTGTTTTGTGCTTTTTGTCGGATTTTCAAAGGCTCTTGTAGACTTTAGAAGGATCCACTGGAATTTTGTTCTTGCAAGCTCGACATATTGTTTTGTGTTATTGCCGGAACTTGTCAGACAACTTCTCCACGCTCTGTGTTTATTTGTCAAGAAGGCATTTTTTTTACTGGTGGCTAGTAATTAACTAGTTAATGAAGTAATAGTGGTTCTTGGTGCGTTGGAAATAGTAGTGTCAAAGAGTTCCCTTAAATAGAAGACGATACAGCTATGAATAAATTATGGGGCCTTTTGGAATTTACATTTATAATAACAATATTAAAAAGAGATAGTTTAGCACCTTAATCGATAATCAAAATTGCCACTGTAGTGTCAGGCAAATGCGAAGTTGGGGCACAATCAATAAAAAAAAAAGTCCAATCTACGGGCAAACATCAATGTCCAATCAAGTTTCATACATTGATAAGCGTCTCAAGTGGAGCAGATCGAGTCATTCGAGCAGAAACGTGTTAATCGCAGACGTAATTGGGCGTGATAGACAAAAACTAATACAAAATTGCACTGACGGCATGGAAGTCTGTAGCAGTCTCGGTTTTTCACGGGGTCGAGCCAGTACTGCTGGTACCAGTCATCCTATCGCGCACCTTTGACAACGTAATTCTTTATTGTTTATCTTGGCGTAGTAATTAGTATGTAGATTACCAGCAGGCCAATTTAGTAATGAAGATGTAATTACGCCAGTGGGAACTGCTGGTCACCGAAAGTGCAGTTAAGGCGGCACTGTATTAATGGCTCGGTCCGAATGTACTTTACATAAATCGTTGATTTTTACTCGTTCCCAGTGAGCCGTGACGAAACTAACACTGATTAATGAGGTCTGCCTGTCTGTTTAGAGCTTGACTGGACCACTTTTCTGTGTCACCATAGGAGCACCTTCTCTAGCTGTTGATTGGACTGCTCAACTATTTAGCAATCTGTAGTTTCTTTGGATCAGTCGACCTATTCACCTTACTTTTTTCAGTAGTTCCATGTAAATTAATAGTGTCCTTCTATACTCACTTGTAACTTGCTTACGAGTGGATCATAGTTCAGATCTATTTTTTTTCAATATCGAGCTTCTTTTGTTCTACATTCCTTTGTTGGGATTGTCATTCTAGTGGCACTACTGACAGTAAACGCATATATAATTCCCGATCAGAGTAGGTTTTATACAGGCAGTTATTTCAAAGCTATGTAATATTAATAGGTATAATAATACTTGTTCAATTTAGCCACGAGACTAGTTTCTTGAGTGCATGAACTCCTCGGTGAGGCGACTGTCTCTGTGTTTATTGCAGCAGGCAGAATCCAGTATCAGGAGCACGAGCAGTGTGTCATGTCGATAGGATCTCACACCGGAATAACGCATGCCGAGGCCGAATACGAGCGGAGAACATTCCGCCCACTTACTGAGAATACGTCTCGAATATCTATGTATGTACTTTCGCCGAACATTTCGACAACTACGAGAAGCCTGTCCAGTGGCAGTAATAGAACGGAGTTATACACTTTACTTATCCAATACCGATAAAGTTATTACAATTTCTTGCATTTTATTTTAGTACATTGACCTTTTGTCTGTCATTCTACACGTACATATGTCTATCGAATGTTTCTTTTGTCTGTCATTAATTTATTTGAAACCCTTCGCGTTTCTATATTTGACACAATGAGTCCAAGATCATTCTGTTGCGTTCCTATGTTAAACTTTGTCAGTCGCTGAATAGGATTGTCAGTCGGACACATCACTTCCAATGATGTTTTACATTAAAAGTTAATTGAACCTGGTGGAATAATTTAGAAACGAAGAAGTGATCTGCAAAAGGTTAAATATCCCAAGGTAATTAACGCACACATTGCTCGTTTTACGTTCACCTATATCAAAATGGGATCTGAGCGTCCACCTGCGGCTTTCATCCACCGTAGCACTGATTACGTATCAGAACAAGGACGTGATCTAGCAAGTGAAGAATCAGGATCTTGAAGCTCCTTGACGAAACTAGTACTTTAGTCATTCATCATACCAGTCGGTTGTCACGCGTTGGCAGCTCGAATTACCGAGTCAAGGATAAAGTTTCAGCAAAGAATGGATCCTCTCTTGCTTGATTTACCGGCCCTGTGGTTAGAAGAAATTATTGGCCCAATAATGGGAAGGATTAAAGTACCCAATAGAAAGTTCTCCGACGTTGAATAATAGACGATAGACGTGAATAGAGATCAGTGTTGAAGGATCATCCCACCGATGCTGTAATAATTGTAATAAACCTGATTTACATCCCCTTCTTTCAATAACTAGAATTTTCAAATTCTATTTATTTCAAATATTGATTAATATATTCAGAACAATACTTAGAAGAACATCTAGAATAAAGGCTATTAGTATTAGCCATGGAATTTTTCATATTTAAACATTATTTAGTTCATTTCTAAGGTCAGAGTAAGCATCTGCCAAGTTAGTGGATTTTTCTGTAGTAGAAAAATGAGAGTTTCACAGTGGTTCTATCAACGAGTCAGCGGTAGTGGAGATTTATGAGAATGCAGGGTACTTAAGAAGCGTTTATCCGTTCATAGCTGGCATAAGGAGAGTAATCAAGCCGGCTCACGCCCGGCATCGCACCCGCTGTTTTCCGTCTTATCTCGTATTCCATTACACAGGAACAAGCTCTGGCAGTAGTGGAGGACGCGCGGCTGGAAAGCAGGCTTAATCGCAACTATCAGATCCAAAACCAATATCCTACGCAGGATACGGCAAGAACCCTCGAGACGGCATGGTGTGGGCAGATAATGACAGGAGCGCTCTCTGCATCCCGGCACACATTCGCGCGCACGTATTTTCCTACGTGTTTAAATGCACTTATTCTGCCACCGCGTGGTTACATGCACATGTACGTACACGGCTGGTTCTGCTCTGGATCGCATATCGGCAGAGGCTGATCCCGATCTGGCCGGCGTGCCGCTCCGCGCTGCGCCGCGCCGCGCCGCGCCGCGCTGCACCGGGCGGACGAACGGACGCAGCTCGCCGATCAAAACTTTCGATATCGATTGGATATAATGACGCGCGCTCGTAACTATTGGATACTGCGGCGAACCGCAACCGGGGTGCCTGGCAGCCTTAGCCTGGCAACCTTGCCTTCCCTCCGCTTTTGCCTTCCTTCCACGCAGACACCTAAAAGGTAAGAAGAAACTTGGCCAGCCACCGCAAGGCACTCGCGTGGAAATTGCCACCGCGACGACGACGCCCGCTGCCAGCAGCGAAACCCTCCGCGTACTATGCGTACGTCGACCTTCAAGCTGCAACGATTATTATTGGACTGTCAAGACGGATAAAGTACTGTCACGCGTCCTCATTCGTGCCAAGAAACACACTTGTCTTATCTTCTCTCTGTAATAATATCTGTGGAAATGGTAAGACACTTTGTCTTAACAAGAACTTGAAGGATTCAGAGGTGGAATTTTAAATAAATACTTTATTTCATTGTGCTATAAATTAGTTCACTTTTGTAGAAAATTGACAAATGTGTAGTATCGAAAAAGATAAAGGAAAAGTTAGATTATCAGACTGAAGAGTCAACTAAAATTTCCACGGTTAATCAGCTTTCTCTGAAACTATCGGCATTTCTTAATGGAAAAGTATCGGTGCACCTTTATCCCCTCTTGGGTTGGCCGATGCATCTTATTACGAAGGAACCCTTCACCCGGCGCGTCGGCCCGATGCCGTTAACAGGATGCGCTTGTTAACGCGAATATTTTACGCTACATGCACGAGCTAATTTTCTCTTCTCGTGAACATCGTTCGAGAGGATGCGTCCGTCATGATCGGAGGGATAGAGTGCTGCGCCGCCGCGATGCGATGCGATGCGATGCGCTGCGCTGCGCTCCTTGCCGATCCTATCGTCGCGCACTTCTTGCCCGCTTCGTACCGGCGCCGCGTGTGAAAAAATTAATATGGGGAAATTGAATAGGCTTCGAGATAAATTGCTTATCGAGTGCCTCCATAGATTGTCGAGATCCTAGCGTGGCTCCTCACTCTTTATGCAGACGACCCTGGTGCCACTAAATAATAACGCTCTCAACCTGCTTATTATTCAGAAACTTGCAGCGCAATATAATTTAAAAAAAGGCACTCAGAAGATCACTTTTCAGTCCTAATAGTACAAAAATCAATCACGTTTTAGAATAAAATGTTAAAGTTTATTGCGATTTAAAGTAAATTGAAGTCGGCCAGTGTACATGATGTTAAAGTACTGATTTCTGTGATAGTTGATAGAGCGATGTATGTAAATGTTAACTGAATGTACGACACTTTATCTTTCGAGATAGCTGGCCCTTTAAGTTCGAGGACAAGAGAATCCAACGGAAATCCTAGTTTCTTGGTAAAAGTTGACCTCCTTGCTAGGAAATCCCAGCTCGGTCGTACATCACTGGCGATTATGCGTCTCTTCTCAAGTGTTGCGCCTTACGTCTTAACTCTCCCATTCCGAAGGCGCAGAGACCGGCTATACACATGGCCGTCTGAAACGACAGCAGCGCCAGGCATAGAGGAAATCACGGTGGCACTTTAACGCGCATCTGTCGCCGAGAAAAATGCCGCTTACTTTTCCCTGACTGTGACAAAGTGCGGCGAACGGACGTGCGCGCGCGCGCTCGCGACGTAAATAAACGTCGAGCATACAGTATGAACGTCTCCATTTCCTGATTAACGTCTGAGGTAGGATCGGCTCTTGGCGCGGCGACGGGTCGAAGCTTCGCTCGACAAATTAATGTCAAAGGCCGGTAATTGGTGGGACTGCGAGGGAAAGAATGCCTCCTCGCAAGGGGCCACGGAAGCTTGCCTCGGAATCTCTAATAATTCGATGGAGATCCGATCTCTGGCTAATCCCAGCGATCGTCCACTCGATCTCTCCTGGCAGAAGTATGTCCGGCGAACCGTCACAGCCACCCGCTCGCCCTCCTTCTTCTCGGCCGTCACTTTTCTCAGAAGCTTGCCTCCTCGTGTCTTAATCAGTCGTCCGTTATCCATCGCATCTTCACTTCACCCAACCCACGGCTTGGGTGACTTTCACGTATTAATTAGTGGCTCGCACGCTTGCTTCTTCGGAGTTGTTCGTGCGTGGGCTGTGCAGGGTTCATTTCGCCCTGATCAATCGCGTTCATCGTTTGACCCCCTCTGCCGGCAGGTGCTCATCCGATCCCATAGTCGATGCTGTTCCTTTCTAGGAATCATTGCCACTCGCTTGTTGTTCCTTTTTATTTACTTATAAACATGTCTTATACTATAATTATCATGTATTCCTGTATTCTCTAAAAGGGACACTAAAGATTCTGTAGGTTTTATTTCAATGAAGTATATTAATCATTTAATTTTATAATTTTCTCTATTCATTTTCTACTCTCCCGGATCGGTTTACATACATTTTGACTATACATATCTGATCAGACGCGAGGAAAGATTCCCTTGCGGGACGCGCGATCTCAGAGCCGAAACGAACAGGAGGTATTTAACTGTTCCCGTTAAATGAGACCATTCCGATCGGGGAGAGCGGACGGTCGTGTATCAATCTTCGCGGAATTATCCCGCCGACAAGTAACATTAATTGCGGCATCATCAATAATTGTTGGCGCATTAACCACTGTTATTGCTGGGGCCGGCAATTCATTTTCTTTGCCCCGGCACGATGTAATTAATTACTGCGAGCGGAGTCCCCGGTGTAATGGTCGAGCGCTTGCACCGGCAAATATTGTTTCTGGTGCCCGATCCATCGATCGCGGCGGTCGATCGATCAAGCCGTGGCCCAGTGTGCAGTCGACGTGTCCCTCGCAAGGGAACACGTACCAGTGCTCTCCTTTCGGTCAGGTAGCAGCTGCTTCATCATTCGAATGGCCACTCGACCGCCAGCTACCAAAGGACCAACAAGAAAGAATCCCCCTTATCAGCCGCCCATAATTGCGCGTCCTCTCCTAAATTAGCTATACATATCGATCATCTCTTCGCTGCCATCTCGACTCCTCGAACAACCAGCCGGCCAATTCTTCGGTGTCCGATCGCTACCCTGCCACTTTAACTGACCTGACACATTCGTGAATCACACGTAATTAACTTCCCTGCACACCATATTACGTAATCTTACGAATTACACCGGCACAAGGACAACTCTTTCAGTAAAGATTCAGACTGAAGATCAAAGAAACTGACATATGGCTAGAAAGATGGTTTCAGTTATATAAAATGCAAGCGAACGAAAGGAATATCGTGGATATTTATTGAAGTGCGAAGAAAATCATTCCTATAAATTGCACGATTATGCAAAGATGGTCGACTGCATACCTTTTTTCCGCGACAAGTATCGCAATATATTGATGTCATTGCAGCTGCTACCATCGGCAGCTAATAGCACGCGATCGGGCTTCTGCTTGTCAATGAGATCATTTCGATAATCAAACCGCAGGATGGTTCGTTTGGTAACTCGATAGTCGTATAGGTAGATCTACTGGGTGTACAAAACATTAGTCGAGAATTTGCAATGCTATACAGAAATAATTCAGGAAATTCTTTATTATCCTGCAGGACATTCAAAATACTGAAATTTGCTAGAATAATTCTTGTATAGCTTTTTAGAAGATTGTTTCGTTCCAATAACACAATTAGTATATGAAAACTGTATTTAAATTACATAACTTGCTGAGTGTCAGACTATGTAGAATATAATTTCCGAGCACCCTGTGGATGTAACATTGAAATTATCACAGGTGCGCGAGCTTGAAGGGACCGACTGAAATTCAGTTAATTCAGATATAAGGAGTGCGCACAGGAATTGATTAAGATCACATTAGTTTCTTGCGCAGTCTGATTGTTCGTAAGAGAGTGAGAAAAGTGAGACGTTGAGAGTGCTCTTGCGGCTACAGGTGGTCATGCCATATATAAGAAGCTGACTGTTTGTGGGCAGAATGCAAGAATATCAGCCATATGTCGGTTGTTAATATCGAACTCGAAGCATATGTCTGGCCAGGATTCTCTAAACATGAGCGTCACGCGAAGTTTTTGGTGTTTCGCTGCGCTCAGTTGCGGCAGATTTGAATAAGCCCTTGGGATAGATGGCAGCTATGCAAATTAGAGTTTGCATCGAATTACAATCGGCCTTTTGACGTGATCGGACATTCCTCTCATTTCAAACTTGCGTGTTAGTAATAGTCGCCTCCTGCTTAGTTTTTTTAAAACAAATTCTACTTTTATGACATGTACTATATATAATATAATATTACTAAATCTAATCATTACATTCGACATAAAAAATAGGGGACTCGATAGTCCAACTTTCACTTACTCCGACTTTTAACTTTCAACACTTTTTTATGACAATTGTTATTTCTAGAATCCGAATGAATCGATTGGAAATACGGATAAAACAGGAATGCAGGTAATATTCAGGTTAGAAATAGTACTGTCGAAACTTTCCCTAAATAAAGAGGATCATTTAATAAACTGCGGTGAAATGGCTGTAAGAAAGGTTTGAAAAGTCAGTGGTAAACGCGCTCTCCGGGGAGTTTGCGTGCAAATGATTGCAGCCTCGAGCTGCCGAGTCAGGTGGCTGTCTGGCGAACCAACTTTCGAAGTTCTCGAATTCAAAGGCAGTGATGTTTGGGGTCTTTGACGCGGTAGTCTGCCTTCCAGCAGTGTTGTTTTGAATCCGGAGCAATGCTTTGTCCGACAAATCTGCCCGTAGGACACGCTCGATGATTGTCTACCTTAACTGGCACCGCCACCAACGCTCGATGATTATTCGTCGTAAAAGTGCTCCTCAATTTTGTTATTGCGGGAGGCCAAACTTTATGGCTGCCGTGATGCAGTATTATTTTAAAGGGAAACATGTTTTAAAGCGATTATTTCCTACATTAAATTGCAAAGTTGTTGGTCTTTGAAAAAACACTATAATTATGCATCCTTCTGCTTTCAAAGTGCATCCACTGACATTTCTTAAACTGTAAAAGCAAGAAGAGAAGGTTTATTGTAAATGATTTGTATCTTACTCGGTTCGAAACTTATTATTCTCAACGCGCAGTATGGCACAGCATTTGCAACTGAGATTAATCTTTTTCAAGCTCCAAAGTTTTTATTGGAATGGATGTGCAGGTTAGAAATTATTCAGTAAGTTGTATAATAAATTCAATCTTGAAGTTAAAGACTAGTTTAGCTTGGAGGAAAAATAGTAAGGTATTTCTAGTACGATAATGCCGCGAATAGATTACTATTGGCATATTGATGGGTCCCGGCGGACAGATTTAGAATGGACTAGAGAGCACGCGAGGGCAAAAGTAGTATCCCAGCGGAGAGAGGCAGGAAAGGACACTCTCTCCACTCTCTGGTCAGTGGAGATGGCCAGGATGATGGATGCGCGTTAGCGCGGGAGTGCGCGAAGACAAAGATCCTACGGATTCCCTCCCGGCGTGCGCAACGTGCATTAGTTCGCGTCGCTCCCGCTGTGCGCAAATTAGAGCCGAGATTGTAGCGCAGTGTACAGCCGCACCCCCGTGGAAAGGCACACGTACCCTGCATACACGGTGACCCACAAGTATATCATGAAATCTTTGCGAAAGCTTGCGGTTTTCTAAAAGCTACTTGCCATAAAATATTCCAGTATTTTATATTGCTATTTTTGTGATATCGAAGAATGCATTTGGTCTGCTCTAATGTCAAATTACTCTATTTATCTTCGAAATTGTCAGCATTGCATGTAATATTTCCAATTTTTCACAGTAATGTGTGGTGTAAAATTGTACATACTAGTTTCTAAGAAAGTTCTGTGTTAGAACCACAAAGACTCTAAAACATACAGTACTACAATGACAATTATTTCTCAACGAATAAAATATAAAATTAAACTCAGTCATTCAAATACAAAATTTTCCTACATTCAATCACAAAGACGATGACTCGTCCCATTAAACCAATAAATCACCATTAAACAGTGTTTGTAGTGACGAAATGCGGAGAGAGTACAGTTTAGGCGCACCTTGTATAGGGAGTAGAGGGCTCGGGGAAGCGGGGGGTTGGCGGATGGAAGTGGTGATGGAACGGAAGGAGAGAAAGGAGGAGGCACGGAGGCGAAGCCGCGATGAACGACCGCAATCAGCGCAACACCGCCCCGCGAAAATTGCCTGGAGTACACCCGGAATATATTATCCACACGGGTGTTCCAGCAGGCGGCGTCCTCCTCTGGGTCAAGGGGTCGCCGGCTCCGGAACGGACGCAGCCCGCAGCCAGAGAAGCGTGCCCGTTCATGAACGGAGCGCGCACGATCGCCACCGCTGCATCACGAACCGATAGATATATCGCATATCCATCGCACACTTCCTCTCTTCTACCTCTACCACTTTTGCTCATCTGCACTGCTCTACAGTTCCATCCAACCGGACCACCCCGAATTAGTCTTAACTCGGCTTCGTTTGATATACTCGTCCTTCGCCGTATATGTACTAGTCTGTTCGGATCAAATTGAATCTTGCGAATTAGACATGGATGTACAGTAGATCTTTGCAATTGTATTGTAAAGTATGTAATAACCGCGCAAGGTACTTTGTACTTCAGTGTCTATTTTTGTAGGTAGTTTTTGTAGCTTGGAAAATTGTAATATGACAATTGTAGTATGACATTTGATGCTTCTTGCGCAAAGGTTTGAAGATAAATAGGATATTAAGCATACCTAACAGGTTTCATCTAATTTCCTAATATAAACGAACAGTACCATTTAATTTCTGCACTACTAGCATTTCCCGCCATAACTCACGATCGACTATTACGAAGCACCTGGGCCTCGATCTAACTAATGTCCAATGAAAGTCCGTGGTTATCACTGAGATATCTCTATTAAGACTGGAGGGTAGGTGGATATAGTCGTAACAGGTTTCCGCGGTACGTTCATTCCCCGGTAAAGCAATCTTGGATATTGGTTGTGACGGTGGCCGGAGGACAGAGCGCGTAAATCACGAGCGGGCGCCACTGGTGGAAGCTGCTCCGGCATAGTAATACGCGGAGAGAGTGAGAGAGAGAAAGAAAGAAAGAAAGAAAGAGAGAGAGAGAGAGAGAGAGAGAGAGAGAGAGAGAGAGAGAGGCGCGAAGAGATGTTGAGAGCAAAAGAATCGGACGGAGGTGAATGGGAAAAGCAGAAGAGTATAGGCAATTGGCGAGATATGTTGGCTCATTATCGTGACGTATGGCTGCCGCCGGTAACGCTGCTGCCAACCTGGCAGCCTCGTTGTTGCCTCCGCCGCACACCGATCGTCCCCGCCGGCCATTTCTGCAATGCCTCTCTGCCTTTCGCGCGCAATCGTTTATGGCCTCCGTAATTTCCGCTGGTCAATACGCTCAACGCTCGCCGCCGCCGCCGCCGCCCGATCTGCATCGACTAATAGGCCCCTCCTGTATAACCACTGTGGAAATCGGACTCTCCGATTTGCCCGGAACCCCGGTGCTCCGAGCGCACACTGCCACAGCCTTGATAACTTTATTTAGCACGCTGAGCATCCTAGGGGCTCGCCACAACCTTCCTTCATTCCCATTAACTGCCTATTATCTGTAATGCATACTAGCCTTTTTTCATAGCTAGACTATTGCTGCTTCTTAAGAGTACGCTGTTGGCGCACTAAGCTCGATGCAACAGCATACGATAATCGGACTGTTTGGAGTTATAATAGTATTAAGGCCCATTTATCTATGTAAGTGGTATTTTCCTAGAGTGTTGGTATTGTATATCGTTAAGGATCCAATGGATAACGGTATCGAAAGGAGTCTAATGTTATGGTTATAACGAGTTATTGAATTCATGTAGATTTTCTATTCATTTTTATCTTCCTATAACCAATAAAGTTATATAGTGAGAAATTCCTATAAGAATTAATACGGCAATGGACTATATTTTAAGGGACGGAATGAGAAAATAAAAATCCTCGTAGTATCCTATAAGTATCCTGATAATGTAAGTATGATTGTAGCTCTGCTTGTTGGTGAGTTGCGCCACTTTCTACCGTACAATTTTCCAATTTCGCTTCCGGCTTTCAGGTGATATGTAAATTCGGAAATTCCCGGATTTAACTAGTAGTGTTGGATAAGAATTATTGCAGCGCGAGTGGTAGTTTGCGAAGGTAGGACATTAAATACAGCGCACGACACCGAATGACAGAGGTACGTCATAATTTCGCGGTGGTGTTAGTGGCGAAGGAGAGGGCGCAGTTCCGAGCGAGCCGAACGAATTACGACGAGGCGCTCGTCAAGCGGGCGGTGTTTGACGCGAAAAAGAGAGCGCATGCGGAACGAATGCTGATTCTTGCGATGAAACTCACGGATTCACGGTGTCCGCGGGGGGTGTCTGCCCTTCGCAGCTGCGCCCTTAACCCCACCGATTTATTAGGCTCGCTTCACGGAAAGGACGCGAGTATTGCGCACCGCGCAGACTCGCCTTCCTGGAATACTACTGATCCGCTTATTATAAACTGGGCTGCGTGGGACACCCCTTCTACTGGAAACCCAACCAAACCACTCACCATCATTTCATGTAAAGCAATTGAAGGAAAGTAGAAAATATTTGCGATTGAAATGCAAGGGAAAAAAATCAATGAAAGTCGTATGAAGTTGGTTAGTGAATGCGGTACTCTCTTTTGAATCTTGGACATAATTACAGCTATTACAAATTACTTATTAGAACTTAGAAATGACTTCGAAGTCTGTCGAAAGCTAGAATGTTTTATGAGACCCTCGGTGTTGACTCACACTCAATTCCCTTTCATTACATCCCAGCATGAGACAAAACTCCCAAAGTCAGTTCTAATAAATATAATTTGCATAGAAAAACGTATAGGTCTGGATCAGTGATTCCCTTAAATCACGTTACTCCTCCGTTTCACTGACAGGTTGCCATGAATACTTAGATATTCCATAGGTAATTCTAAAAGAGTTTTCGACCGATTTCATAAGCAATATTCCGACCTTCCGATGCACACCGAGTATTTTAATCAGCCGTGATTCCTATGCGCACTATATCAAAAATAGGCATTCATAGTTGAAATAAATTCGTTCTATCGAACTCGAAGCGACTCGGGGAAAGGGAGATTTTTCCATTCAGGTTGTAATTGCGTGCGGCTCGAATAGTTAATCACCCGTAGGACACGCTGACGGCTCGAATAGGTTGGAAACGATCCTATATGGCCAGACCCAATTCCAGCGTGAGAAACTCGTAACAAAGTCTAATATCGCAGGGTACTTTAATCGTCCTACGTAGAAGCGGGATGGGAGCGATGGCTGCGTAGGTGTGCGCTCAAGGTGCTTTCGGCCTGGCTTTGAGAATAAGAGGGCCCCTTTAATGGGCCATACCTGACATTCTTCCGCAGGTGTGGACCCATTTCACAGGCCTATATACACTGTTTCCATAGTGTCTCGAAAAGGGAACGGAAGTTCGTCGCACTATTAGGCGCAAGGATGTCTTATGTTCTCCCATTCACTCTAAAAATGGGTCAGGAAGATGCTTCCTTTACGATTGGAGATCATGTGTCTTGCACCTTGCGACAGACATCCTCCACAAGGATGCAATAAAGAAAACTCATATTCTTCGATATTATAAGAGGCCATCCTGTGTATTGATGACTGAATAAATCTTGCAGGGTGGTTCGACCTGCTCGTAAACCAGGCTTTCGCAAGGTGTAAGAATTTTTAGAGCTTCTAGGCTTGAAAAAATTCAACGCCGATGCAACCGTGAACATTATCACACGATTTCATGAAGGAAAAAGTTTTATAAGCATAATAAAAGTGATGGAGTTATAGTTCTCTAGTTGTAATAGTGCACTCACTTTGGCAATACTGACACCGTTTCAATGATTTGTTTATATATATGGATAGCTCTAAGAAATTACTGAATCTCATTAATATTTATTAAAATTATACTTGAAACTTTATGGGAACAGCAAGAGAAATACTTAACTCAATACATTGCTAAAAGCATCAAATACCAAGGAGAAAAAAACATCAAATCTTTTACTTTCAATACGACGAAAGTAGCACATGAGCCACTGAAATGTTTTCTCTGGCGAAACTACTTGGCAACCCTTGACAAATTGTTCTAGCCTTCGCGGCGAACCTGATACAGATTTCACTGGGCGAGAAGAACATCAATCTGCGATTACAATCGCGTGAATAACATCGTGAGTAATTCCGATTGATTCTCAATCAGGTATTTTTAATTGCCGATCTGATTTGCTCGTGCAGACTCGGGGCAGAGTGAAGCAAGGTCTCTCCCGGGAGAATTCATGAAGCGAGGAATTTGATTAATCGATGTCGGGGTCACAGGTTCGATAGGCTCTCACTGGCGAGGATCCTGCGATCGACTGTCGCTCGATGCGTATGCATATGAGGCTCGTTTCACCAAGAGAGTGCCGAGAAGGCACTCTCGACGGCGGACGAGGAAAAAATCAATTTCCTCGGCCAAGTGACTTTGCTCGCGAGGGCACACTTGTCGATCGTGTATATAAATCGTTCGATTAATTACGAAACCCCGAAGATTAAGATACTCGATGTGTACGCGCTGTGCTAAAGCTTGCCTTGCCGCCCGGTGTTGCCTAGGTCGATCTTGCGCAATCTAGACGTTTCTTTTCATTCGGCCTACCACTCTGCCCCCCTCCAATGCGCCCTCCTTTTTCCTCGGGCGTGTTATGGGAGTCATTATACGGCCGTGTATCTACATTACAACTCGACGTATTGATAGCTTTTATCATCGACCGGGTCACGCGTTGAAATCTGACGTTAGCCCTGCTCGGACACGCCGGCTCCAATTGCTCGGGATATTACGCTCACTGACGCATGTTAATGATCCTGTGATTATAGTATACGTCTTGCTTGCTGACCCACTGCCAATTATTCGAATTATACACGTGCAGTGTCTGTGCATTATACGTGTCAGTAATTCGGCGTAACAGAAGAAAATCATTTCGAAATTCTACACTTTTATGATTATTACATCCAACATAAGTCATTTAAATCGATTGAAACATTAGGTCATTATTCAATAATATTGAACTATCTGAACAGTCTATTTGCAATATCAATACTTCCGGTCAATTCCCATTATTGTCGTTCTCAATGAGAACACGCAAACTTTCATTACTAATTATCTCTTCGGTTTTTTCTTTCTCCATCGATCATTCTGTTAATACTTTTAGACTTAGCGAGAGTTGGAATATCGCTATGGCGAGTGATTAGTCGGCATGGGAGAGTGCGTTCGCGAATATTGGAAAGGGCATTGCGAAAACGATCATTTATTCCATGCACACGGCAGCGGCGGCAGCGGCGGCAGCAGCGGCAGTGGCGCACACGGCGGACAGGAGCGCTCGCCAGGATTAAAATTAAAGAGACCCTACACACCGAGCGAATATATATTGGCCGCGGTGGCATTTACATGTAGGACGAAAGAGTGGACAGTGGCGGGAACGAGCGCGGAATTCCGCGAACGGATGTATAAGTGGACAGCGCTCTCTGCTAAGGTAAGGTAATACTTGGACTACTTGCAGCTGCAACGTGCTTGACTTGTTCTACTTGCTGCTACCGCTGACGGCAATACCGAAAGCCACCGTGTAGAAGGAGCAGTCAGTCCCCGTCCGTTTTCAGTCCGCTTGATTTATACCGATTCCTCAGGACAATTTTACCAAATACCACTCGCCAGTTACATGCCAAGACGTAGGTGTTACGGAATACTAAAACACACACTTTCCCTAAAATCGCACAGTTTACTATTTTCACGAATTTTCTACTACTTTAATATCTCAAAACGTAGAAAACTCATTAAAGCCATTGATAGTGTTTCTTTTGAGAAATATCTGAATGAATATGTGGAGATTGTTGAAGATCTAAGTCCGGTGAAGTGTTTCGAATGTGTGAATGGTCGGAGAGGTGGGTTGGGAGGGGGCGAGTATAAATCGGGAGTGCGCCGGCCATAATTCCTCGGCGGTACACAGAGTTCCCAGAGCTTTCGGGATCGGTATACACGGGGAAATTGTTCGGTTTCACACCCTCGTCATCGTGTATGGGTGTAAATATAGCCGGCGGCGAGCACTGGGAGAACGAACGCGGTGCAAACAGGCCTGCCTATGTAACCTCCGGCGAAGGAGGAGGTGTAACGAGACGCCAAGGAAAAAGGAGGAGGAGCACAGCGCGCTCAAACAGTTCCTCCTTAACTTTATGTATACCACCTAATGGCCAGCCGTTCATCACTCCCGCTACACGCGAAATATAAATGTGTTTTCTATTAATTCCTTCCGTTCGAGAGCGGCCACGCTGCTGCTTGGCTGCTTGGCTGCTTGGCTGCTTGGCTGCTTGGCTCGCCCGAACCCAACCGACAGCCAGTACGAGTTCGCCCGGCTCGTTTATTCGGACGTTGCAGTATGTACCTTGCAACCGGGTCACGCAAACGCCTCTACGCTGATGAACGGGGCGGATGTTGCGGCTCGAGGTTTACCATGATACCCAAGACCTCTCTTTACCCCCTTGCTGCACCTTGCACTCCAAATCTTCCAGGACAAATATAACAGTCGGCATCGTCCGATCTCACGCTTTAAATCAGTTGGAAGAACATCATTATGTGATGTGATTTTCGTTCTCTTGAATATTCTGAATTATTTTAATATTTCTAATGAAGAGAAACAAAATCAATTCATGATCAGTAGAATTATTTCATATAAGATGACAAAGCCTGTTGATTATTACGACATTGAAAAGAAAAGTGAGAAACTGGGAGATGCTTTTTCTCTTATAAGAGAAGCAATAGCATTGGACTGTCGACTTCATTAGAGCGCTCAGGAGCGGTGGAAAGGAAAGAGCTCAATTAATTCGCGGTGAGAGGCAGCGTCGCGGCGGCGGTGGCGGCGGTGGCGGCGGTGGCGGCGGTGGCGTAGTGGAAGAGAAGATTTTCTACATCATTAGCGGGCGCGCGAGGGTTGATGGCTAATTAGTAGTCGACCCGGTGTACTTTGGCGGAGAGTGCGCTCCGGTGCCGGAGGCACAGGTAGGACTCGTCGACAGTGCAGGAGCAGCTGTTCCATCGGGAGCAGGTGAGAGTCCTGCTACCGTTCCCGGCGGGATCCCGGCGAAGGTGAAGGAGGAGAATCCTGCTCTCGCTGCTGACCTAATCACCATCGCGCCCCTAATGACGTCCAACCCCTTTTCTCCCATCCAACCGTATTCAGAGACGCTGCCGTATCGAAATTCGCTTAATTGGCGACACGCCGGTTATTTATCGCGCGACACGCAGCGTACTTTCTTCCTGACGCGCCTCACGTGAGACGAGAGCTCGATAATGGCCCATTGATATTCCCACCCGGTTATCGAGGGGACTCGTTATCCGACCGAGACACCTTCAATGACGCCAAACTTCACGCCCAACCCTTTGTTACGCTACCGGCTTCTTCCTCTCTTCTCTCACAGTAGTTCCCAACTTGCTTCCTGTTAACTGTGAATACCCAATTGTTGCCTCTCCTTTATAGTAGTTTAATCTATTGTTGTCCATTTCTGTTTCTTTATTTAATCACCGAGTAGTTTATTCCTGCAATTTTTCTGTAAGGTCTATGAATCGCAATAAACGAAGGTACTTATATAAAAATTAGAAAGTGAAATCAGATGTAACGTGAACTATTTATTTAATTAAGACGCCTTTCTAAATAAGTATATATTTTATTCATTAAGCAATTCTAAAAGCTTTGGCGACAGTTTGCTGTAACATTGTAGCAGACATTGGATCCAATTTGCTCTACTAACAATAAGTCTTAGTTGGCAGTCGCTGGTAAACTGCAATAACTCTGGTCGGCAAATGCCAATTAAATGACTCGGAGGACGCGATTACCTGCGCCTGTGCGGCGTCAATTACATTCCGCGCAAAATGGGTAGCGCAGATCGCTCAATGGATAGCGCGTATCGAGCACAAAACAATAACACACACGCCCGAGCAATTAAATAAGGTATAAATCCGGCGAGCAGTCTATCGCGTTCGTTCCATTTCATTCCATTTCATTGCATTTCATTGCATTTCATTGCATTTCATTGCATTTCATTCGAGGGCCGGTGGCGAATCCGCTCGGCCCCAGCGCTGGTGCGCTCCTTCCCCGTCGGCATTTCGTTATCGGTGGCCTGGCGATCGGGCGCGCGCGCGCGCGCGCGCGAGCGGTAGCAGTTGCGCTGATACGAGCGGAGTGCGGAGTTCCTCGGCGCGGTTGCTTGCACTCGTTTGCTCGCCGGACGCTGGAAAGAGATCGAGGGAGAAATCCGTAGGGAAAGGCGGAGAGGACAGTGCGGCAGCCAGTGGCGGGTTAAGGTAGATCAAAAGGCGCCGGCAATAATTATAGAAATATGCGCGTTGATGCGTGCCGCTTTGTCGGGTTAATCCCCGAAAGGGGTTGCGATCCTCTTGGTCGCATCTCCCCTCTCCTCTCCTATCCTCTCCTCTTCCTCTCCTCTCCTCTCTCTTTCTTTCTCACTCGCCGCAGTTCTCCTGGCGAGTAGCGGATGTTATCGCTCGATTCCGCTCCTGGTAATACAGTTATTTATTCGCCAGCCGATATCGCCCGCTAATCTATAAACGCATTCTGCTACTCTCTTACTCATGTGTGAACGTTCCCGGTTGGTGTTGCCAACTACACTATGTAGCTGTTCCTACTTTCCGGCTGCTATGTCGCCCCCTCCCTTCATATACTCCTTTTTTTCACTCCCTCTCTCGCTCTCCCTGAATACGACTCTCGTTCAAGCGCGGCTTCTGCTTTTGCTTCTTCTTGGGAACCCAGCATCCGATTCATTGCGATCTATCTTCCTTCCACCAGGGTGTTAATTCGCTTGTACGCCCGACTGCGAGTATACTCTACCGTCCCTGTAATTGGCAGACTTTTTCTTCCCTCCGTTTTATGCTAACCCTGTCCTACCGTCACTCGCAACCCCACTCTTTCCGGACTAGCTACGAGCTTTATCCTTTAATATCCTTTTCATTTCATATGGCTTATTGTTTGGATGTTTGTGTCCAGTTGTGTTGTGAGCTTTCAGATTCCACGGTTGACCAGAAATAGCGGTGGTGTTGTGGGTTTGTAAAAGCTTTGGTAATTTCGTAAATAATGTGCTTTTTGCGATGATTTTCGTAGTGCTTTATTTATGCGTCGTATTACTTTCACAGAATCCATACAGGGTACTTTTAAATGTTAAAAACCAGTTTTTAATGCTGTGTAGATGTTGTATAAATTAATTTATTATTAGCGTTCTTTAATACTAAATTGAAGAAAACAAGAAAGAAGAAATTACATAATTCCAATGAAACTTAGTCATTAATATAATATACTTGTCATACGCATTGGAAAGTGAAAAATTCTTGGAAAATATCAGCCGAGACATATTCTACTTAAAAAGTTAATGAACGAGGCACACTTCGGCCCCCGAAATTCCGGGAAACTAAAGAGTTTGGCGGAGCACCATTTCGGCGAACAATAAGTGGTAGTGGCATACGTCCTGGGCGCACAGGTGTGCATTGCGATCCCGGCCCCTGTCCTCCAGGTAATTGGACACATTTTTTGCCGACTGCTGCTGAACCGGCAGCGGGCCACTCGATCGGAATCGCGAAAGCACCTAAACCCACCCGTATTCCGTATTCCGATAGCATCGGCATCGAGCACCGCTAACGAAATCTATAACCGATCCAAGACTCGCCTAGCTGTCATTATCTAGCAATGCAGTATACTTGAGCAAAAGTGAAATTGCCATTTTCGCTTCGTGAGATATCGTTTCATCTAAATGACAGAGTTTTTTTCATCAGGTTATTGCAAAAATTCTCGTCGTTTTTGTAGCAGAGAGAAAGGAATCGGATGAAAAGAATTTTCAGTGCGATCTAGTATTATTTAATTCATTTGAGTGACATATTTTGCCCTATTCAAATAGTGTGCTGGAAGTGACATATTAATGTTAGTGGTTCAAGATGGTAATTAATACGAAGGAATAGACTACTGACACGTTTTTGAAAATATAAAAATCAGTAATAAAAATTTCTTTAATACACGATTGACAGAACTATCTATTATTTTCTTATACAACCACCCGATGGATCCCATCCTTTAGACTTACGATTGCCAAGCCGATGATTTTTCTATTGACCTATCGCGCTGCATTCTTCTTCGCTGATTCGCTGTCCTCGTAAATTATCGTTATCTGCACGGAGATAGGAGCATACGCATTTCTAAGATTGGAGTAGCAGCGTAATCTTAGAACGAGAGTAGCGCTGGGTTTCGATCGGCGAGATTATCCGGCTAGTGGAAAGCAGTAGCGAAATATGCCGGTATGCACGATATGTTCCTGTCAGTCGACGACTCTAATGAAATATGGGATCGTTAATTAATGCTGAGTCCGAGGAAATGTTGAGTTAACACCACGCGTGCCACAATAGTTTTGCTGGCTACGTTGGGAACAAGGTGTAAACTAAAAGCAGTCAAGTGAGCGTTATGTAGTTTTCCTGTTTTCAACTGTGTATCGCTTAGATCATTGAGAAAGTACTGATTAAATCGTGGATGTTCGAGTGAATATCGATTTTCATTTCTTTATTACAACCTTTTCCTTATCAAGTGCCAAGTGATCGGACAGCGGGTAGTTTGTAGTTGTCCGTGAAGTGAATGTTTGAAGTGAATGCTTCGCAACTAACATTCGAATACTCAACCAAAGTCTACTTCTATCAAATGCAGTAAACCGAGTGCATACGCAATGTTTGCATACCAACCATGAACTACATGTGCAGTACTGTATTACTGTACTGTATTAATATTTTATGTCTACAGCTTTTGCACAATCCTGCGGAAAACTGCATTTCACTTATGATATCCAAAGAACGTTCAAAATGTTTTACATCCATGCAGCTTAAGTCACTTATAAAATAATAAATAATGTAATCAAATAATTACATCAAAATATTTCAAGAATTGTATTATTCATATTCTTAGAATAATTAATTATAACTTATAATAAAACCAGCTCCAATTTATTAGAACTTACAGCAATGACAGTGCAATGACTGTTCAAAGACACACTGTCTCGCGTTATCGATGTGCTTTGCGACATTGCTCATTGAAAAATCGGTACGCATACTTCCCAAGCGATTGATGACCCAGTTTCGAGTGGTGGCCGCGTCGGATAACAATTATATTTGGCGGCTGCAGGCTGCTTCTTGCTGTGGTGAGCGAAACGATGCCGAATTCTAGAGGAGGACGTGTGGCGAGGGAAGTCAGAGGCCAGTGAAAACGGACCAATATTAATCTTAAGCACGCCAGCCTGGACGATCCTCGTGACAAATGCGGGACACGACGCGATTGCTCGAATTTCAACGAGGCGCCCGGTTACGTCGAAAGTAGGTGCCTCGTTATGTTCGCCCATTTATTTATCAGACCCACTGCGACCGTCCCTTGGCAAGCCGGCAACTATCTATCGGAATTCTTACTAACTTTTCTTATTCTATGCTTCGTCCATTTGACTGGCAGACAAAAACTTTACCTCTAATACATGAAATTCACAAGGCATAGTATTGTATAACACATTTTATTTAAGAATTCAGTTTTCATTCTTGATTAAATCAACAGATAAAACAGACATAAAGCTATGAAAATGTTTCTCCACTTATAACAACAAGCTTTCCCCTTTTCTACTATGTACGAGTTACTGTTCTATGAGAAGACTCGGCAGATACGTCCGCGTGTCGTCAACATAACGGAAGCCGATCCTCTTCAAACTTCAAACGTAAGGAGAAACTCATAGCTTTCCAGCGAGAGGGAAACCGAGCATTCTCGGGCGACTGAGAAATGTATTCCTATGATTAACTGGCTTGCCAGTTATCCCTGGAAGTTCCTAGGCACCGCTCGCGCATTACTCAGTCGGAGCTAAGCTCCTGCTTGACTTGAATTCCCGGTCTCGTAGAAGTTTTCAAACAGTCCCGCTCGGAAGACGGGCTTCAATCTTGTCGGGAGCGCGCGCGCGCTCCGCTAAATAATGCCGCCTGCCGGATTCACGGGTGAAAATCGTGCGTTTTCATCGCGCAGAACTCCGCTTCAACGCGCGCCTCTCTCTTTCTCTTTCTCTCCTTAGCGATGGTACGTGCGCGGGATTACATTTTCGTAAACCGCACTAAATCACAGGGCATTGCCGCCGCCGCCGCCGCCGCTGCCGCCGCGCCGCCGGCATTGCTCCGCATCATGGAGATGCATGCGTCCATCCTATGTCTTGCGCTTGAGTATCCCGCACGTACGCGAAGATTGTTCCGCTCGCTCGTCAGCTCGATTTATGACACCATGATTCATTTCGTCAGTGGCGTTTCGCGCCTAATTGTAAGTACAATCCGTGCTACATCATTGAAGTTGCGATCTACTATCTTCCTTCCAGCTATGAATTTACTCATACGTAATAGTTTAATAATTTATAGCAATATGTACTGCTAGTTTATGATGCTTCTCTGCTGTGGAGAAGTTAATTGGGTATCGTTATCTATGATAATGTATGCACCGATGAATACGAAAATTCGTAGTTACAAGTCTGTGTCATTACTGTTATTAAATAAATTAATAGTCGATCGAAAAATTTGTTATTACAGGTATCAGGTCAGTAGCACATTTATAATCTGGAATTTTAATGCAAGGTTATGTAATGATGTCGAATATTTATGATTATTTAATATTAGTCAGCGTTCGTCGTAATTGATTTGATAATCTTGTAGCTGTTAGATTATGTGAATTCTACGAAATATGTCAAATATTTCTTATGAGAATTATATGAATTATAGTTTACTTTAATCGATATCATTTTCTTTTTGCTGTGACTAATAGTTCGCATAAGAGTCCAGCAGTAATTGCGAGCAATTATTAGCTGTTGTTGCAATACGGGTGTATTTCGTGCAGGTGCGCCGGTTATTTCGACCGGAAAGAAAAGGTGCTAGGCGCATACGTCATAATCATTTGTACAAGGTAATTACCGTTTGTGAACGGCGAATGGAGCGCGTTCATAATACAACCCGCTACTTTTATTAGGCTGGAATTATACGTCGTGTTCATGAACTTCTTGCCATGTTGCTTTGGAAACGATCGTAATCCAGATATTTATCGACACCTACCTGTCGCGACTATTATAGTCTTTATTCAGATTTATAGTGTCGCGTTTGCTAAGCAGGCGTAGCGTACTGATTTCTAAATCGAAATAAATCCAGGGGGTTTTAAAAGTTGGTAAATCAGCAGCTTCAACCCAACACGATAGTTCAGCTTTTTTGAAAAACTGGTCCACATCAGTTAAAGGAATTAGAAGAATATAAAAATACGTAGACAGACAGACACTCTATTTTCATAGACATTCACAGCTTGCTCTCCATATAGAAATAAATTTTCAAACTTTTGACTGTGCCTTAGCCTTCAATGACTGAAAAATAGAAGAAACACTGTTATCTGATGTAGATTCCATCTTACTGTCAGACAATGAATACTCAAATCTGATCAAGTAGTCAACGATTACTTTTCAAGATGAATGTATCCCGCCACCGCAATGCAGTATGGACTATTGACTATCTGTCCGGAAAGTCGAGAGAAAAGCTCGCTATTTATCCAGCGTTCCATATTTTAAAGCGGCCAGCAGGCGTGATCGATCACCGGAGCTGCGTATACTATCGACGTCCAAGCCATATATCTTTCGTGCAATTCGCATAAACGCATACACGTCGACGCGTCTGTGTTGTCTGGATTTTCCAGCAGAACGTGAGCCTTACGTAACAAGCATACCAAGGCAAAAGGTTTCACGACCTGCGTGTCGCGTGTTCTCTTGTTGTAAAAATATTATTTGGTAATATATCATTACAGATCTGAAAGATGAGGTCACGACTAGTATGAGTTTGGGTTTCTGCATCATCATTGAGAAATTGTATTGCGATATTTTTACTGATATAATTATTTCGACAAGTAATATGTTTTGGCTATCTCAGTAAATTTTCCTATCTTTATTTTTATCTCGTCCGCTCGATTGGTTGACGAAGTATCACACACGGAGCATTGATTGTTTGTACACTCATTGTCTACATTTGCTATCGTGATAATTAGTAGCCTATAATCTTCCTCGAGACTCACGTTACACTTTAAAATAAAGCACATAAAAATTGGTTTAGTAGTTCTCGAATTATAAGCGGCCAAACAGAAAAATCGTCTTTATTTTAGATATATAAAAATAGAAATGTATCAAATATACTTCGGGGGTTTCTACCCCGTATTTTCTCTGAAGGGTTTGTACCCTGCACAACTTGCATATTATCCGTTCTATTCCGTATTTTCAACGACTTCTCTGTTGCAATCGATTGGACTTTGTCACGACGGCTGCGACGCTTTTCGCACGGCAGAGTTGCGCGCCGATAGCGCTGTCGACGGGATCAAATAATTTATGGCGCCTGATCGTAGCGTCCCGCAAATCCCCTTGGCAATAATGCGCTAAGATTTCTTGCAGCCTCACACGTGGAAGCGGGACGTGTGGGCTAGCCTGATGGAGAACGTGGACGGGACACTTCACCGCGTGCGGCGACCTGTCATCGGATAGGAGGAGATTTACTGACGAGAAACTCTCGCCAGTATAAAATTAGATGACTGGACAGACGCTTCCAGAGTCTACCGCGTGTAGGAGGTACTTCGTCTTGAGGTTAAACCAGTTCGGATCACTGATCCTTTCAAACTTGAAAGGATCACTGAATAAACTTGTGACATTGTATGTTTAGACGTTCCTCTTGTATCAGAGTTCTTAATTCAATAGATCTGTCAATAGTGCAACGAAATGCTTGGAATCAGTTCTGAAAACAATTCTTCCACTACAAACGTTCTGATCCGAGTAGTGTAAATTCTCTAAAATAACTTCATCATAAAGACAAGAATTTAACACGTAATTTCGATTTTGGCAGTACCGCTGGAAAATGAAGACTTTCTTCCAGGAATCTATCTCATTGTCACGATCTATCCCCGGAACTGATTCTCCCAACTATACATATATTACCTAGACAGATTCATTATTTCAGCGCGCATACGTAGGTGTCATCGTCGACTTTAATTGCACAGCTGAAACGCTACTCAGTATTGCCTGACGGTACTATTTGCATACATATGTACTACTCAAGATATCATTGAGCTGCTGGGAAAGAAGCCGCATGAACTTTGTTGCATTGCTCGCGACAAGGAAATATATCCGAAGAGCTGTACAATTGACTCGCGAAAAACGTCTAGAAAATGGTTATAAAAATGAAGGAGCGGAAGATAAGAGTTTAATTATATCCGTGTAGGAGTGCGTGGTTTTCTCGAGCGGGTCGATTAGGTTCGTAGGCTGAGAGGTCCACCTGCGTCTGTGTAGCCAAGTTGGTACACACATCTTCCTCCGGGTGGGTATCGTGAGCGCGATAAATCTCGACGAGTCAGGTGGACGATGGTCATCAGCTAGTCTCCACGTGTAAGAGGCAACTCTTTCCTGATGGCGCACTCGGCTGTACCGGTGCTTGCCAGGCTTAAGCCTGTTCTCATGATGCCGCACGGCCCTAGCAACGACCCACGACCCTGCTGGCCACAACTTACCGCAACGTACACCCGCAATGCTTTCTACGATACCCCACGGCATTCCTGACCCGGCGGACCAGGTCGGAATACGCAATTCCCCTCGAGAACTACTTGCGGCCACCAGACCAGGCCAGATACCACTCTTTCTCTCTTCCTCTTCCTCTTCCTCTCCCTCTCCCTCTCTCTTCTCCTTCTCCACCCGCCCATTTCACGCTCTTCCCTTGTTGACACCCCGCACCCTGCCCGTCACTGACTTAATCGCGACTGAGAGCTCCGCCACGGTGGCGTTCCCGGCATTTAATTTCCGGGCTTTGCGCTCTCAACAGCCGCCCAGAGAGGATAATGGAAATCAGGCGGGGACGTGCTTGATACTAATCTATCATAACACGAGTGAAATTAATACTCCTCTTAGAATTACATGTATCTTTCACGAATTTCTGTAATTCCATTCTACGATAAATCGAATTATATTTTCATTTATTTATGTGTATATTTCTATGAATTAGAATTTTTAATTATTTATTATAATCCTCAGAGGTAAGAATGTAGAAAGCTAAATGTATAAGAAATAACTCGGGTTATCGAGTGCCGAGTGAGTGTATGTGGGAAGGCCTGACATGGATCCACGTAGAGTCGAGAAAGTGCAGTGGACAAAGGGCTTCCCCTGGCGCGATATCTGCGCGAGATCTTGTCGTAGCTCACGATAGCGATGATCACGAGGATCTTACGGTGCTGGGATCACAAAGGATGGAAGGCGCGCAGTGTGCATACAGTGGGAGCGACCGAGCGCCAGATACCATCTCGACGAGCAGTCGTACAATGGCAAACATATGTATTAATTAATCTGCATTAACATCGACTCGCCGTGAGGGTAACTGGCAATAACGCCGATAGGATATCAACACTACTACCTCTCGCACTGACTAATCGATTACAGATTTATCTAAGTATCTTCGATTCCCACTGGCGCTCGGTCATCCTATAAAGTATCCTCGGGCGTCTCGGAATTAGCGGGTGAGAATTAGCATTGCTCGCGGTATTAATTAGCCGTTGCGCGCCCGATATCACTCATGGCTGCTAGGCGTTCTCTCTGGTATTAATAATACCGCTCTGCCCACAATTTCAAGATCTGTATCGCGCCCTGCTCATTAGATTATAGTATCTTATGCTATCTTCTATCCGGTTGTTGCTGCTGATGACTCCGGTCAGGCTGTACGCTACGGGAAAACGGAAGCTGTCGACCCAATTGCTACCGCACCTCTAAGTCAATTAATAAAGCACGTATTATATACTTGCAAGGCTTTTGTATACGCAAATAACTTGGTATATATTAATACTCTTTAATAGTTAAAGGTTTAATACAATACTAGCTTTAACTTTAACTTTAATTCTGCTTTCACGTAAGAGGAATACATGCAGCATACTTGCAGTAGCTAAAGCTACTTTCTAACGAATGTCGTAAGGCATAATAGATGGGAAAAATCGTTGTTCCACTGAAGGAAGAATAGTGAGAGTAAAATTATTATAGAAAGTCCTGGGATTCTTTAACAATAACAAATGAAATGTTGATTCGATACCTTTAGTGGATCGAGCAGTGTATTATAGATATATTATTTGTTATATGCGATAAATATTTTATTCGATCATTCGACAGAGTGAATTGACCGCGTGGAATGTGCTAGTACCTAAGATCGGAGCGTGAAGGATCGCACGCCCATCCTCATTACGCGGAGGGCACTTTTTACAGCAGCTCTTTCCCTGAACGATCGGCCTCCTAGCTCCCACTAACAATAACTGCCTCCACATAAAACATTCTCCGGCATGTGTGTGATGGAAAGCTGAGAAAAATGTTGATAACTCATCGCACTAACATTGCAGCACGTTATACTTTGTGTTCCGGTGAAGAGCGTTTACGAGGATCGGATATCTCAAACGCGAATCCGCTTACCTTCCCATCGACTTTAATAAGCTAACTCGAGGCGATTAGAGGTTGCTCTACTTAAATTGAGCATACTATTTGCCCTTATACTTCATTTATATCGCTGCTCTACAAGCTTTGAATTTGAGAGAGGGCAACGCCTCGTCCAATCGAATGATTTTACGAGCACTGCTCAAGAGGACGTCAATGTGCTCCGAGCGGACTACTTCCGTCTTATTTGTTGCGCTTCTCACATGATTCCTGCCTCTTCTTTACTTTGTGTTAATGAAGATGGTGCTTTCGAGGTAAACGTCCTCGTAACCGCACATATTTATCTACATGTTAGTCCTAATGGGTTTCTTAGTACGAGATTGTTCTTATTAGCAAGTTTATGGCTCATAAATTCGACAAGCTTATGTATTTATAGGTTTATGTGTATTTCTAAGTGCGATTTATATATGTTGTCTTAACTCTGCGGTCATTTGGAAACAGAATTCTTAAAAGCAAGCCTGTCCTTTTGTAAAGTATTGGTTAGTCTGTTTCTTTAATTATAAAATAACAAAGATCTTCAGAATTTTGAAAACTATTACAGTATTGCATTATGCAAAGCCCAGTTACAATTAAAACCTGTTTCTAATTGTTGATCAACGTTTATTTATATTACGTTAGTTGCTTTGCAGACTTTTCCTTGCTATCAAAATGCAAAAGTTATATGTGCATTAAAGTATATTAAATACATTCTGGTGTTTAAGATATCTGCGAAGTAGCGAAGATTTGGAATTCGGGACAGGTGGTTCAGTGGCGGCTTAATCTCATGCTGGACACTTCTCGGAAGTGCTGTCCTTCCTAAGTATATGTACGCTCTTTGTAATCGCGGCTAGAGTTAGCGTACAAACATTATGTTAATATTTGTCCAATATTTGTACGGCCCTCGTAGGCGTTTAGTGCCGCCCACACGCGCGCACACCTTACATTCTACTGCGTCGAAAGCACTGAACCATCTTATGTGTATGTATTACGTGCCACGTTCCAAACCATATGGCTTCGCCTATCTATTCATGTGCCGTTTATTACTTGTTTTTTAGCACACGTATTATCTTCATTCTTTACATTGTGCATTGTTTTTATCTTTCTTTGGAATCCATTCATACAAAAATAGAATTTAAATTCTTCACTGGAATGATCATTTTGATTATTTTTCCTTTATTGTTATAAGTTGTACAAATATAGTTTATTCGTACGACATTTATCTCCTATTTATTATAGAATTAATTGATTTATCAGTGTATTCGATAATAGTAAAGTAAATATTTCGTGTCATTAGTAAACTCGTCGTCTCAATCTATGGACACTTATATTCGCATTTCAAGATATTAGTGTTTTATGTAAATGCGAAAAGGTAAAGAGTCCTTGAAAGGAGTCATCGTTTTGAGCCATCATCAAACATCTACCAATATTTTCCAAATAGTCTTACGTATGTTCAGGACCTCTACTTTCCCTTTACTGTTTGCAAAATTATTCGGTACTCTTTTAATCATGTGGTAAGTGGAATAAGCTATGTGCAATCAGACATTCATGGTTCGATCGAAAACACAGTGGTACCAGAGCTTCGATTATATAAGACGATAGAAAGTTATTTTTTTAATCATTCAAATTACAACGCATTTCAAATTATAGAGACTTGAAATTGCTACCCACAATTTCCCACATGTAGTCGAACAAATATCCTGTTCCAAGTACCACCTGCAGTTCTCATTTTGCAAACATCAGCCTAGCATAAATTGCTGCAATTAATGGATCATTTGTCTGAGCCTGGACACATCGAAATGAATACCTGTTCATCCTCGTGCAGGTTCTCTTGTTGAGATTCACTTGCTCTTTAAAACAAGTGGTCCGATCGAATGGGTAATTTATGCTCTCGGTGCCAGGATCGGCTCATTAATATATTTTTCATGTTGCTCTTGCTGCTTTTAGAACGTGCGTCTCATTGCGTGCCTCCCTAGCAGGACACCAGGATCCTCTATAGATCTTCGAGGCCAGCTGCCCATCGCTCGCACTGTTGATTCACTCCACATTCTCGCTTTCCTCTTTTCCATCTCTTTGGCTTCGTCGTTACCTTTTATCCTGCCAATATATCGCACTTTCAGTTTCGTTTCATCTATTTTTAATTTATCGATTCGAGAAAGTTCCGCCCTAAGAAATTTTTAGTTTGCCCTTCGTGCATGATTCTGTATAAATATAAATATCATTCGTGTATTAATAAGTTGGGAGTGAAAGTGAAAGTTAATTTCCGTAAGGAGAAAAAGGACGAAAGATTTTATTCCGAATAGTGTTTTGATTTTTGTGCTACTGAACGAAGAATTTAATTTATAAGCTTGCGAATTTTCGTATTTTCAACCAGTGTTCGGGGACATTCTTGAAGGAAGGCGTGGGTGACTCCTTCAGGATTCTGAGTTATGCGTCCACTTTCCGCCCACATCCTTTTAATAGAATCAGCCTGTAAATAATATTCGTTTCGACCGTAACTAAGGAACCGCTGATGGAGAGTGAAATATGTCGTCTAAGATTTCCTGTACAGGTATGCGTAGCTACCAACGAACACCCACTTTGATTAAAATCTATTTCGAGACTTCCTGAGTGGTCAAGTATAAAGGAAATTATAATCTAAAACTTTCACCGGCTTCCTTTGACTTGTTAAATGTCTGCCAACTTATAAATGTATTAGAATTTCTACTGTAAACTTTTCTATAATATTTACATTCTTATTGATTATTACAAATTCTACAATTACTGAATATTCTAATACTAAGTTCATAGAAATGCACTTACACTCAGTAAATATTAAAATGCTCTCAGTTCAACCACTTTGCTCGCTTATATCTCAATGAAATCTTTCGGAGACAGACATTGCGAGATGTGCTTCTTGGTCATATCTTACTGAATAAATGAGAGGGTAAAATTTCGGAAGTACAAGTTTGCCGATTGCATGACATTCAATGATTACTCAAAGATATTGGGCGCGTTTGCTTTGGGGTTCCGGGGTTCGGGCGGCCTCTCTTGTATTTCGAATGGAACGACTATTGCGCTCGGAGGCCCGCGGCGAATTTCATACACGGGATAAAATATGCCGCGCGGCCTTCGAATCCAATTAATCACCGTTAATTACGGACGCGGGGGCAGTCCAGCTCGAACGAGGACTAATGAGTAATTGATTTCGATCACGCTACTCGCCGCTCCGGACTAAAACGAGCAGAAAAAACTGGGCGCTCGACGACGCTGCGAACGCAAGGCCGTAAATTTTATTTTCCGGCATATCGATGATCCCGTGGCGACCGCAACCACTTGTGAATTGCGACTCATACTCCTTGATCTTATGAATAGAAGTTCGATCGTTCTGATCAAAGTTGATTTATCTCTCAAACAATTAGTTTTGATTGTATAGAGAAAACAGTACTATGACTTTGTAGTTTGTACTTCTGTTTTGAAAGTATTTGAGAACTGTGAATATGCTGGATGCGAATTTATAAGTTTTAAAAGCTTTTCTTTTGAATATGTTTTATAATTAGTACTTTATTTTTGTTTGATATAAAGTTGCTATGTAGAATGTAATATACAGGAACTTAATTACATTTACAAAGTTCATTTGACATGACATATTAAAACACTATGCTTGTACCCGTCAGCATCTTTGAACTCTTCTTTATTACTTTCACATTAACCACAGTTTTTAAAATCCGAAACCTTAAAAGCATTGAGATGTCACGAATTGTTCGCAACTTGCAATTACTCTTCTCCGAAAGAACCAAACTTCATTGAACTTCCAAACCGATTAATCCGGTGTATAATTAATGTGTTTCGAATCGGACTTCCGCACAATCCGTCGTGCATCCGGCGGACTTTTAATGACTATAATTACGACGTTTAATAATCTCGCGGCATGAACTGTCACGCTAAAAGACAACGCTCCTATCAGCATTAAACTGGTGTCCGATGATCAGGGCGATGATCAGCATTGCCCGAAGATGCGTACCCGTAAATTATCGCGGCGTCCAATCCTCCACGAGTGAGCACCGCCAAGTTATTCTGCACCAAATTGCGTTGTAACGAGTTGCCAGCATTCATCTGCCTTTTTTCTTGGCTGGGTGCGCGCGGCCGACGAAGAGCCAGGCGAGAGCGGAGAATTTCGTCGGCGAGAGGCGCGCGTGATGTCATCCGTGATTAACCGTCAGCGTCAGTGCTCGTCGATGAGTGCTGTCAGAGGGACTAATCTCGGATCAAGCAACCTGCTGGAGTGCGGGCTTCTACCTTTCGTCCCGATTAACGAGTCGACTCTCACCTGGTCACGCGGTAATTCCAATTCGATGGATCCTCGATCATTGCTTTTACCAAACATAGAACGCACTATGTAATTCCCTTAACTTCACCCTCGAGTTTCATTCGAGTAAATTGAACCGCGGATATAGGATTGATTCTAATTCTATTTCAAGAGCCCTCCATGTCATTCATCGAGTAATGAGTTCGGCAATTACATTTCAAGGAGAAGTTATAATAAGACTAACAAGGGCCACTTGCTCTATCTTGGAACTGACTTGGAATTTCGGGAATTCCCAGATGACTCTAGTGAAAAAATAGATATTGTAGTGTATATTTAATGATGTCGGTTTCTATTCTGTACATCAGGACCGACAGATGTACTAAGTTTTAATTTGCTATTGAATTATTCGGATGTCAATCTACTTGATTCTAATTGCTCTATTAAAATCCTTCTCTAGCTTAAAAACTATTTTTCACACACATTTCATTTACACACACAATCTACCGTTGCCATTGTACTGACGCACATCAATATCCGTCAATGTTCATTGGTGTCCATCGATTACATAGCGGTTGTTGGAAATCGATACATTTAACAATCGACTACGTTACGGGCGCGCGCGCGCGCGCGCGTGTCATCGTGATCCCGTAATCGACGGGTCATTCGGGTTGACAGGGTGGTTTTCGGATGCCGGTCGCGCAAAGCAAAGGAGGACGGGAACGCGCTTGCTCTTTCGAGGCGGTAATCGAACGGCGGACAGGCGCTTAATTAATTAACGCTCGGATTCACGGTTCGCCGGAGAGAAAGAAAGGGTGCGAGTGAGAGAGAAAGAGAGAAAGAGAGGAACGAAAGAGGTGAGGAACGTTCGGTTCCAAGGCGGGCAGCGGGTTTCGTCGATCAGCGAACGATTCATCGGGCGATAAGTGAGCGTCGCGTAGACGGCGCGGAAAGCGCTGAGTTGTGATTACATTGTTTGCAGCTGAATAGAGCCGTCTGTATGGTGCATGGACCCATTGTGGCTACTCCGGCTGAACCTGCTGGTTTCTCCATCGCCTTGCCGGCCCCCCCTTCCGCCCTCCTCCGCCCCACAGCTCCTACACACTACTCTCTCTCTCCGGCACTGTTGGTTTATACTTTATATAAATACAAGACCGGTAACCCAGTGGTTCCATCCCGATGGTTACCGGTTCCCCCGCCGTTCACGGCACTCGCTCTTTCCTCGGGCTCGGAGAGTTCCTTCGTTCGCACATTAAAAATTATGTCATTGAATTACGGCAACTGCACCAGCCTGCGCACCACCACCACCACCTCCTCCTTCTTGCTTCCCTGCCTGACTGCCTCGCCACTTTTATCCTTTTATCCTGGACCCATGATATACGGTTATACACTGTTACCCGCGAAAAGGCAGAAACAACCTGGCGCGCTTCCTCGCTTGCTCCGTCGCTTCTTTCTTCTTGAATTCTAAGCGGAGTATTTGCATGAATGCGCCGCAAAAAGGCGCGCGCCAGTCCTCGCTCCTTTCGATGTTTCTTCGCGCGGGACGATCGATCCGCCGCTACTGGTCTTATATTGTGTGAGCTTTTTATTTGCGGTGATGTCGCAGCAAATGGACTTGCTCGGTGTGCGAGGCTTTTAGTGAGTAAGGTGCCTTGGAAATTGTGGAAATGAGTTTAGTGTGTGCGGGGATAATGTTTTATAGCGTCGGTAAACTTCGATTTATTGATATTCAATAAAATTTAATATTCTTGAATATTGTTACACTTACAACTATATGACAGTTAATTATAATCCAGGGTTTATCGCTAATTACTTGGAATTACAATAATTACCGGTTCTCTAGTACTTATCCTATCAGTAACTCCGATCAAAGTCCCTATAAAACCGTTGCCAATACGAAGCGAAGTATGAGCCATTCCTTGGCCATCTTGTCCATCATTTCACATGGGAAGTCGGAGCGTGCCTGACGTCGCGCCGAGACGAGCGGTAATTAAAATTCGAGACGGACCGAAGCGGGTGAAAAGCAGTGAGCGAGAGGGAGAGCGGGAGGAGGAGGAGGAGGAGGTACAGGGTGATTCAGGTTGCTATCAAGATCGACATCTCCGCCGGATGGCGGTTCGCCGCTTAATTAACGATGCAAATGCGATTCGAGCGAGGAGGAACCCCGGCTTCTGGGCTCTCAGGGTTGAAGAGGAGGAGTGGTGGCGATGCGGAGAGGCGAGGAGGGTAAGAGGACCGGTGTGTAGGGCAAGTAATACTTAGTGCGAGACCGCCTACACCTAGAAGTGCAAAAACGGCACCCGTATATATCGTTTAATCGCGCGACTCGCAGGTGTAACGCCTGCTCGCCTCGGCCAACGCTTTCGCCCCGATCTCCCGTTTGCGTCGTGCTGCGCCGGCCTACGTAATTTTGTCCCGAGCCACTTTAAGACAGAGTTAATTAGGCCTCGAGATAAATAATTATCGATAGGACATCCGGCACCCGCCCCATCCCCTCCCCATCCGGGGGTGGTGCCAGCTGCTGTTTACACCAACAGGAGTATCCCTTGTTTCTGTAACCTTCGTACATGTTAACTAGAATTATAGCCAACAAGTCTTCACCATTCAGGAGTAAAAAGTATCTTGTTGCTATTTGCTAGTTGCTAGCTGCTTCTGTCATTGATTATTCCATGAATATCATTGCAGAGTCATGTTCCAAGCTGATTGTCCCCAAAGAATCCTATTTATAGAAAGTTGTACACAAATGACAGATTGTGTACAATGCAGGGGAATAGAAATGAGAGTATCTTCGATCGAAAGCCATTCTGGTTAACGCGGTATTCTTTATGCTGACATTAACAACCGCGGCGTACACGTTTCCACTCCAATTCACTTGGGTCTTTCGCATCGAACCAATTAAATGTTCAAAAGGCAGTACTTCATTCGGGATTTTTTATCGTCGGCACACTTCGCGAAGTGCGGGACTATCGCGCTCGAATGCATCGCTGCAGGCTTCTTACGGAGCAAGGTTACATATATCGGGTGAGCCAAGCATCCGAAATTTCCACTTTCGAGGAACTATAACTCTGAAAATCGACAGGAAAGCAGTGCAAGTTCTTAACAATATTGTATCACTTACAATTTACTGTCACTTTCGGTGCTATGATCATCTAATCATATCCAAAAGGATATCCAATAAAAATAGTTAAATAAAAATCTTTACAATTTAAACTAAACATTCTCTTGACTTCAGTATTAATCATCCTATAAATTATTGCATTAGTAACATTCTCCTTAGCAAAACAAATTATAGCAAGAGTGAAAATCCTGATTAATTTGCTTAACAGAAAATAAGATATTTCTATCTAACAAGTCATGCAATAATTAGCATAGAAATATATATTAATGCTAATCCTTTAACAGTAGAAAATAGATATGTTTTAGGGACACCCTGTATAAAGGAGGGGATGTACGTGGAGGAAAGGTTCCTTTCACCGTGCGAGATCTTGTCTTCGCGATCGGGCGATCCTATCTCGGCCAGTCGCTAATCCGCCATAAATTCTTTATCGATATTATCTGTGCACGGGGTGAACGCGGTAGCCCTAATAGAAAATCGTGGAGGGCTCGCAAGTACCACGTGTCGGCCCCGGTAATCACAGTGCGGAACTGCCGCCTCAAGGTGGTCGCGTTATTAACGACACACGTTCAATGAAATTGCAACAGCCGGAAAAGAAAGGTAGAACTTTTGCAGCCTAGACAGAGCAGATTTTTATCCTAATCGCGTATTACCAGTTGCACTGATTTTATTAGTACGCAATCGGACAAAGTTGTTTGGAAATTGCATCGTTCACATCTACATAGATGTATAGATACATAGAGTTAATAACTTTTGTAGAGATAATCATAATAGAGCTTGATTTCAATGATAAATTGAACGCAATTACCAAATGAATCGACTCTTTTTACCTCCCTTCAACTTTTTTTTATATAGACCCATTTATTCTTACCTATTATATTACCAATGACTTGTAAAAATAATGGCACAAGCTACGGCAAATGTATAAACAAAATTTCTGGATGTCTGTCAGAATTTCACAAGGAAATCCAGCCGACTCCTACGATCTTTATCGAAATTTGTGTGATGGGCGTGAAAGAGCAAGTCGTAAATAACTCGGAGGTTACACGGTTGATATTTTCGCGCAAGTGTGTGGCAGGGCGGTCTGTGCGATTATCGGTAAACACGCTATTAACGTTGCCGCCGGTGGCCGCGTGGCCAGGTAAGAAAGCCGTGTACCAATCTAGACTCATAAAACTGGCCACGCCGCCCGGTAATAACGTGCGAACGTCCTATCCATCAGCCGGGGACAAAACAGTTAAGCGGCTGTAAGGCACGCGAAAGCAACCTGGAGCGTTAATGAACGTCCCCCGATTGCGCGCAGGGCCAAACCCATATGTGCACATGCGCGCGCCCTGCCCTGTCCGCCTGACAAGAACTGCCGGAACACAAGTGAAATCCGCCAAGTTAGCGTCACTTTCGAGAAACTGCCGGCTTGCAACACGTACTCTTCTCATACTATCTTTTCACTGGAATTTCATCCTTTGTACCTCCAGTTCTCCTTCCCCTATAACTACCATTCTACAGTTATTACTATTATTATTATTAACACTGACTTTCTTGTGGATTAAGAAACCTCCATACGGTAGTAATTGTATTTTAATGACGATGAAATTGCACTTGATAGTATAAAAAAGTGTGAAAGATTCATGTTGAACAAAGGAATTGTTATTCAAGAGAAAGAAAGTATAAGAGGAACTATGCAAGAAGAGTGATAACATCGTAGAGAATGTGATATTACTATCCTATAAACCACAAAGCTTGGTATTATGAATTTCATCGCATTCCCAGAAGTGTAATGCGTATTGCTGTCTGGTTGTAAGGTTGTAGAGATTATTTTGCGTATCACATGTGTAATCTCGGGTTTCCCTTTCTTCCATGAAGTTGGTAGGCGCGTTGTTGCAAGGATGGCAATGTAGCAAGAAGCAGGAGCGTGGTTCAGTGGCAGAAGGAATAGTAATCGAGCGGTGAGATCACCACCCGCTGATTCAGTATCATCGAGCAAACCTAATTCGAGCGTAGTCCGCTGGTTCACATCGGCTAAGTTATCAGCTATGCGGATCGCTCGAATTAAAGTTTCTCTCATGCGGCTCGAGAGTCCATTAGTCGCGAAGGTGGTGACTAATTAAATTCTCGGCCCCGGACTCGATTAGGTGCGTTCACACGACACTCTTCCCCCCGCGCTTGCTCGCTTCTTTCTCCATCTGGTGCACGTGTCTCTTTATGTGTGTACGCACGACAATTTCACCTCTGTCCTTCCACACATTCTTCCCTGGCGTCTCCCATTCAGAAGAGTGTGTGTCCGCGCGCGCGCTCAAGTTATATTGCTTACAAGACCAGAGTTTGTAGTTCCAGGAATGACACTGGCCATCGCGCGCTACACTTTACTAAAACTAACGGTAACACTCGACGAGGGCTAATCAAGAACTTTACGTGTTAAGTGGATTGTCTTCATATTTTACGAATCTTGTGAGAATGTTTTCTGTGTTCCTCACCATGCTTACATCCCAGTCATTTGTTCTGATTTGGTACCGTTAGTTATAGTTTGATGGCTACATTGCTCTGCCACGAAGAAATCTGCTGGATCTCGTAAACTCGACTAGTTGAATATATCAGTCTTGTCACTTTTCCTAGTAGACAAATATAGATCTACGTGTTACTTATAAATTGTCTAATTAATTTCGAACTAGTATCTGACGAAATATCTTTGGTTTCGTTTTAATTAAGTTGAGAGGATCCCAGGCTCATGGAAACATTGTCAGTAATCATTAATTCATTTTAAATATATATACAAATGCTCAGTTAATTCTTTATTTAAATAATCCAACTATACATAACATTATCAGGTAAATAAAGATTCTTTTCCATACTATTTATCATTTTAGTATAAATATGAATTAATTGCACCGATTCATTGAAACTGTAAGTGACACTTTCGAATATCGTCGAGTGTCCTAGATAGAACTAGTACATTCATGTTGCTCCCACATAAAGGAAAGGCCGCAATTGTCCGAGGCGTTTTATGCCGGTGTCATCAGAGGGTTTGATCTAGCTGTTTGCGGGTTCCTGGATATTCACATGCGCGTATTACCTGGGCTAACACTTAGCCTAACCCCGGCCGGTGCTCTCGCGAGCATAACATAAATCTGGCTTAATGATATCACAGGTAACGCCGGGATGACGCTATCTCGCCAGTCCGTACACGTGAGAACATGCCTGACACCTCGGTCCAGCATTTCGTAGTGAACGCGCGCGCACTCTCTCTCGCGCGAGAGGAGGAATCGTATGACGCGCGCGCGCACTCCAGCGCGAAAAGATTCCTATCGGATGCGAGATTTTCTGCCGGACGTCTTCCTCCTGGTGTCATTTAGGGGAGTTCACGTGGCGCGATGACTTCACGGAGAGATCTCGTTTCCCTGTACTGTATGTCCTACCCTGACCGCCGTGAAATTTCGGCTCTGACTCTTCTGCCGTTTCACGTTTCTCGGGTTTCAGACTTTCAACCGCCATAGAACCATACTGAATTTCTTGGATTTATTAGACGTATCCTTTCATTTTTTAATAATACAATCTTTGCCAATGCGCAACCGCGTGCAATGATAATACTTCGCATACATATGGAACTTAACTTTTTTAATTAGTTTGGAACTAATATTGGAGCAATATATTACAACGTACTACAAAAAGAAAGCTTTATTGATTGCATTCCCGTTTGAATTCACTATAGAACAAGACAGTATCGTCTGAATCTACCAATTTGAGTGGTAAAACTATTAATACAACCAATCCATAAGTAGTACATTGGAACTGTGTTTCCTCGCAGTTCCGAGTGCTTAATCACTTTCTTCCTTGGTCCAGGCAGGTTCGCACGCATCCTTGGGAAAGGCTGCGATCAGATTGAGGAAACGCGGAGACGTAAACATTACGCAACGATACGCAAAAGGAATGAGCTTCGAGCGGCAAACGCGTCTACGTGCACAGATATCTGCATCGCGCTGGATGATTTAAAGTTTAACGGTTGTTCTTTGGTTGCGCAGGTGTAAGCGGCGCAATCCGGCGATTTCTCTCGTTGGCTGGCGGGCGGTGATGCTCCGCTCGACAGAGATAAACAGAGAGAAAGAGAGGGTTTAGCTGTGTTGGTTGAGCGCAGTTGGTGAACTAATTGTGAGATCAGAATGAAGCCGGCGCGGAGAGCGAGCGACACGAAACGATAACGGACCGCGGCGCAAGGCACTCGTAAATTCAACCAGTGCCCGCTTGTACATCGAATTTTTAGGACGGCTCACTCTCTCACCGTACAAACTTATCCACCGCTCAATTCGCTCCTTCCACCTTATCGTCGGATACGAGACTCTCACTTCTTCTTTTCTTTGCTATATTATGCATTGCACCTTGCAATTTGCAATTAGTGACTCTAGCTAAATACTATAGAAAACTTTCTAACATTTGTGTATGAGTGTATGAGTAGCTTTATTTTAATTTTAAAAGTGACGGTGTATTCTCAGATTGGACTACATCTGCTTTGAATGATTTAGGAATTAAGGAAAGATAGAGGGAAATGTTTACAAGTAAATGTTTGCTGGGCATAATTTCATAATGAAATTAACCAATATTTGGTATTTCCACTTCTCTTACAGATGTTTCCTTTAAAATATATATAGTGTTAGGTATGTGTCACCCGGCAATGGCTGACGCGGAACAAAACAGCGCATAAGTTCTGTCGCACTGAAACTCGGAAGAAAGCACAGCTCTCCCAGAAGAGTCCCTCTCTCTTATTATCTCATCGCACACGCTCGCGCTTGCTTCTCGGCCCTTGACTTATGCGCCGCTCAAGTTCCGCCGTGTTAAACGAAGGATTCGTTCCATCTCCGGGTGGCGGAAGGAACGGACGCACACCGATTTTCCACTCAAGCTGCAATAAACTCGGCTCGCCGCGCGCATTGCGCTTCGAGTGATGTTGCGGACGAAAAGCGTGCAGCATCCAAATAGAAAAGTCTCCTCCGAGTTCTATTAAATCTTGCAAGAGATCGAAAGGGATGCTGTGATTTGAAAGACAGTGAGAAAGAGAGAAAGAAAGAAAGAAAGAAAGAAAGAAACGTCATGAAAGGGGTAGACGGGGTGCGGAATCATGAAGAGCTCGAAGAGAGCGTGTCCTTGAAAGCATCGAAGCCGTTGGAACCACCTGTTGATCGAAAGCAAACCTTGGCGCGCTGATTGCGAGCGATCATAAACTGGAGAGTGGAGAGTTCGTGGCATAGTTAGTCATCGACTCCCGCAATTCCGTGGCGATCATTAACGAGTTGAATATGGGGTCCCCTGGCCCCCCCATTGCCACTCTGGTTTGCCCAGTACGAAATAATAACCTGCTATGAAGAGCGCACACGTGAAGGAGGCCGAGCATAATGCGAGGGCGCGTACTCGTTACCGTGCACAATGGGTCGCATGCTGGGCATCCAAACTACTGGCCTGGCCAACCTGAATTAAAGCCGCCATCAGCCGATCTGCCTCTGTGTGTGTGAGTGCGTCTTCCCCTTGGATGCTTAATGGCGCACCAAGAACAGAAATGGGAACGACAGAAGGACATAGAATCACGAGAGATTAATAAACCGAAGAACAAACGATAAAAATCGGATGATACAACGCTCTTTCGAAACATTTTCATACTCGTTGACTTATTAATTGACACAAATGATCAAAATTCATATTTTTAAACGATAATTCTCACACGGTATGAAATAAATTCTTGTTAGTGGGAATTTCATTGAAGATCGTCATTTAAAGAAACATTCCAACGAAAGGAACAATACAAACCTCACGAACAATACCACCTGCGTCTTGGATGTCTGATATTGAAGATTGATGGGAGGCGAATATTAATGCTACTGTCCAGGAGACTAAAGAATCTCACAGTGGCAAGACGGATACAGTCGTTTTGTCTTGGTAGCAGATTTCCAAGAGACTTTCCAAAGGCTGCGTTTCCCAGATGGTAAAGCAACCGAGGAGTCTTCGAACAATGTGCGCGTACGGGGGTCAAGAGGCGGCACTTCCTGTCGATATGGTTTCCAGAAGAAATCGCTGGAGATGAAGATAGCAAGGAATATTGGGAGATGGTCGAACAGTAGCTGCAGGCGGACCACCAGGAAGGTTTGGACAGAGGAGGAGGAACGGTTTCCAAAGGTAGATGGCAGTGAGTCTTTTAGTGGTAGGAGAGTCACCGTTAGAATCGCATTAATATCGACTGATGAATTCCTGGTTCGGTGTCACTGGTGGCCGAGGAGAGTTCTCCCGTAGAATACGGAGCAGTTAGATATGCCACAGTATTGCGCCGGGCTTTGCGGGACGTCCGAACGGTACACCAGGAATCGGCGCTCTCCCACTCTCTCTTTCTCACTGAAGCGCCCTCTCTATCTCTCTCAGTGGGGACCAGTAAATACCACTAATCACTTCTCGATCCTTTCTAACCCACCTTGACCCCCCGGCTCGAAGAGTTATGGCCGTTGGTTTTATTCAGTCTACCTCCGGCAGGACCTCGAGCGAACGCCTGAAACACCTGCCGATGCACCGACACTTCCCTAAGCCCACCTATACAGGGTGTTAAGATTCGCGTCTCATTAATTTCACCGAACGCTTCTCAAGCCAAATCTACCAACGGATTTTCCAATCTTCGTATCAGCTTTTTGTTTATAATTAATCATTTATAATTTAATTTATTTATAATTTACAATTTTAACTGAAGAGTACATGAGTACTGGCTGATTTCTTTTGATTAGTTATAAATTAGTAATTATTGATTTTTCAGAATGTTTCTAGAATTTATAAAGCTTGTGATGTTATATATTGATACAGTCCTGAGAGGAATAAAATGAAAAGAATCCAAGGATTAATTTAATTTCCTGACGGATATTTAATCTAAAGTGACCAATCAGTTAAAGTATGATAAGCTACTCACCAACAGATGCATTTACCTTAATTTTTGTATTCCTCGTAACTACACTTACGTAGTCTCAAGAATGACTGGTTTAAATCAATGACATACGAAAGTTTCCACCCCGTATATAAGAGCTTCCATCATTGGAGCGCAGTATCTCCTTGCAGGATGGATTTGTTACTTACGCCTGTCTCCGATCGCTCGGCGTTGTAGCTTGGTAACAGGGCCCGACTGACGCGACAATAACTCATCTCGATGAAATGATGCGAGCCGCGAGGGATGCGCGCACCATTAGTATAATGCGAAATCCGGCGTTGGAGTTGCTCGATGTGCAATGACATAGGAAAGCGAGGGCCAAGCATTTATATGGGGAAGGAAGACGTAATATACAGAACCCCAGCGGGTTCGCACACTCGGAATCATTGAATCATCGAAGACACAAGTGCGCAGAAAGTAACGGGCATTTCGGACGAGCAGTAATTTATCGGTGGGCTTTTTACAAACGAGTCTTCTGGTAACATTGTGGCTTAGCGGCCATTGGACGAATAATTGTCGCAATTAACGTCGAACTGGAACGAAGCACAGATTGCTGGGAGGACATCAATCACGATCACTGATCGAGCCGTCAATCAGATGCCGTCGCATCTTTGTTCACCACTGACCGACTTCGGCTTCGATTCCTCTGTCGACTCTTGCTCCGCCTGTTCTGCTGATCTTCCCTCTCGCGTTGCTCCTCGGGCGCAGTATCCTCCAGGACTTCCGGGCTCGGACTTCTTTTTTCTAAGTCGACGTCCTGTGATTTTATATTGAGCGATCGACAGTAATCACAGATATGTGGCTTTCGACGATCGCCAGCACTGTTGGCACGGCGTCGCGAACGTCCTCGACGTCGACGACTGCTGCTTCTTTTTCGTCCTCTTGTTCGTCGTCGACTTGTTGCGCGTTTCCTTCTCCGACTAGTTCGACGACGACGCGATCGACTCTTCTTACGTCTTCCTCGACGCGATCTTCCTCTCTTCGCTCGACCACGTCGTCTTCTCGTTGGCTCTACAATCGTATCTATGTCGTCCATTTCCATCTCTGTGTTCAGGGTGTAGTGGCCGTTGCTCTTCTTCAGGATTCCGTAAGTTAATCCACGTTTTAGAGCGCCCCAGATCTGTATTGTTTCATTTTCATGTCTTAAAATGTCAAACTTGTGGAATGAAAAGATGATTCTTTGAAATAGAATAAGTAAAGCCTTGAAAATGATTTTTTTACTGTTGTCGGGGAAAGTTAGAGACATTTTTTGCAGTGCAGTGCTTCCAGTAATTCACTGTGCATTACATTGTAACTGACTCTGTCATTTTTCACTATTACACTATATTATAAAACAATATTATTTGTTACGTATCCCGTATATGAGAACTGAATACCCGAAATTATTCTTAGTTCTACCAACGTTAAAAAACCATTAAGTTTGACCGGCCAATGAAGAATTATCCGCACAGATCATTAATAAGCAGACTATACCTGTCTCTTTACGGTTGATGGATCGTTATTGATGTCGTTCTGTGCCATTACGTAATTCAAGATTTGTTTGGAGGATGAACCGTGAACGTCACACAGATTTCTGATGGCGTTCACCACTCGGGCTGACATTTTCGGTGCCTGTTGAACCATTTTTCTCCTCTTGTTAGTCTTCCACACTGATTTTTATATTTTCTGTTGAGACCCTAAACGTTTTTGCAATTACACTATTTCGAATTATTATAAGATCGACGCGACAATTGTTGTAACATCACGGAACAATTTAGCTGGAGTATTTGCACCGAAAATGATATTATAGTTGTATCACGCGAGAATTTCCATCGACATTTCTGACTGTCCGGACGAGAAATGACAGGCTCGTTTACTCGACTTTTATTTTTTTATTGTGCGGCAAAGTTCAAAAGAAACGCTCGTCTCTCGTTACAGTTCAGGAGTATATTTAGTATGTAATCCTCATATATATAAGTATTATGCATCCGGAACAAATCAATTGACAGCGATTGCGGTGAACCGAAGAAGCGGAATACAAAACGTGAGACAAGCGGACAGAACTATCAAAGAGAGAAATCTGAAAAAAAAAAATCTTAAGAGTATCAGAAATGGAAATAATCCCGATGGAAGTGTAATCGAGCAGCTGGCAAAGGGATACTGCAAAATCGATTATATCATTGGAGTCACAAGGTGGCAGAGAGCAAAAGATGGAATTGAAGAAATCGTCGCGAAAGGAGACAGCGGCCAATAATTTGTCCGATCCATTGGAGAAGAGATCCAATCGGCAACATTTGATCGGCTCATATCTCCGTTACTCGGTTTTCATTACCAATGCCCGACACAATCTTCGCCGTCATTTTTCCTCTTCGAGACGTTCCGTAACGTTTCTCTAAAGCCTTGCAGGCCTTTCTCTTAAAATGCTCGGATTACGTCTCATTAGCATAGGCGGCTACCTGTCGAATAATATTTAGAACAGATTGCGAGGCCTGCCATTCGCCGTGGCAGTTAAACGGCACAAAGCCTGGCACCACGTGGCTGGCAGCTCGCAAATAAGGGCACGTACGATTGTATCATATTGAGCGATTAATTTTTTTGCTCTCATTAAGCGCGCTTAATGGTGTCGACGCTGCTCTGTAAAAAGGCAAGCGCGGCGGAACCGCTGGAACGCTTGTATCTCGGACTTGCCACTTTATCCGGTAATTGGATAGGCGGCGACGCCGCGCTTTACAAGAATAACGTGACAATTCACCCGACCATTTACCCACAATCCTCTTCGTCCTTCTCCCAAAAGCCCATGTACTTGCATACACATCATTCCGATCAATTCGCCGATTCGTTAATCTGCACCAGGTGTCCTCCTGTTTCTTCTTTCGATCTTTCTACCTGCACCTGCGTTTACGTACACATCTTTACCACGTGTTAATCATTATTTATCGGGAGGCTCCTAATACCGGAGTTACGCCTTCCTTTCTGTCTGTGCAGATTTTTTAGTGGTTTTACTAGTTTTATAGGTGACTGAGAGAAAATAATACTTTACGATGGTGTACCTTCATCAAATGTTATTTTATTAAAGAATACATATACGTTTTTCAAAGAAATATTGTGTGAAACTACAGTTAATCCTTTAATTACGAATTATAGTGGTGGTTCCATGGTTCTTTGCACAGTAATCCTATAAAGATAAGTTAAACTACTATTTTATTGAAGTTGTGAAAGAAATTTATCATGTGGATATAAAATTAATATAAAGTCTATAATTATCATAAAGCTGTCGTTAAAGCAGGGAGAGAATTTATAGATTATAAATGACAAAGAATTACATTAAATACTATGTATTTCTCACATTGAAATCTTGATATATAAAATAGTACTTCTTTGAATATTAGATTTATTAACAAAAAAACGCTATACGAATTGATACAATGGATCTAATGCAGCGCATAGTCGAAGAATACCGAACACTTTAAGATCGTAGTGCACAGAATGAGAAGATAATCTGAGCGAGCGGCAGGGCAATTTTCGTCGGACAAGCGCCCAACCTAGCATAATATTCCATGGCATTCCAAGGAAGAAAAGCGAGGGCCAGCGTATTATCCGAAGCAATGTCGCGCGATATTGCTTCATCGTATCCGAGCAACACTCGCCGTTTTAGCCGAGCACCGAAGAACCTTGCAAAAACTGGCGAAACCCATAAAGTAACCTTGCGTAGCTGCCTCGGAATTACGATTTATTCTCTTCCACCTACTTCTCCCATTTTGCGACGGTATTTCACCCTACGCACTATAAGTAGATAAGACTTCTTCCTGAAATTCCTCGTGTTGTTAGAAAAACTCGAAAGAGTACGTATTTAACGAATTTGATTATTCTAGTGTTAAAGTTATTTGAATAAATTCGTGATAATATTTTTCTATCAATGATTCTGTCACAGACGCCCCCAATCTCGAATAAAACTCAAACAATTCTCTAGTAGCTTTACTTAGTTAATTATTTCTTTATTTCCTTTCCAAAAATATAGACATATTTTTAGAGCATCAAACTAAGAATATCAGAAGCCAACGAAATGATCATTGGTTCGAAAGTAAGTATTATGTTGCTGGTCTAACAATCGATCTAATAATTCGAGCGACACGCCTGGTGGCTCGACGTGATCATCAGGATCTCGAGGGACCGCCGCAGGATGTCCGCAAGGATGGACAGTGGACGGCCCATTGCGCCAGTGGCCAACCGAGCGTGACAATTGCTGGGAAGAAGATTTTTACACCTACGCTTTCTTTCGCACAATACGCCTATAGATAGAACGATAGAGCCAGCATTCCAGCTCAAGATTTGCAAGAAGCATCTTGGTCAGCCATAGCTTTGCGGTCTCCAGTATTTGCTTCGGTCACTCTCAATGCCGTCTTTAAATTTAACTATTTCCGTTCCCAACCACAGCTTTACTGTCTATTGGTACTATTGTTTGAGATTCAAATGTTAAAACAGTGAGCGATGTCAATGTAGACGCAGACAAAGAGTAAATAAAGAGAAGTCTTGCATCAAGTTAATCAAATTAATAAGGAAATGGCTAAAGAAGTGACGGCTTGAAGACAGAATCTGTCATGCTTTCGATATACCTTGTTACACGTTTGGTGGCAGTGCATACAAAAAGCCAACACTAGTTGATTCCCTAAGATTTTTTATGACTCACACGTTCGACAAATATGGTCTGTTTTAAGATTGCCAAGTTCCAGCATAGATAATCTGCGAGGGCAGTCAGGCGCAACATGTACTTGAAGTTCTTGCGAAGTATCGTATATGTCTGATACTCGACTTCCTTTTTCCTCTTCCCAAGACTAGTGGACCAATCACTCAATGAAGCATGTATTCCATTGATAATCCCTGATCGGCTGCTTCCTTAATAGAGTATTCGTATTCTTAATCCTCCAATCAAGGATTTTTCATCTGTTAATATCAAGCATTGATTTCCTTGATAGCGGAAAACACCAGGTTGCAAAGAAACCCTATTGAAAAAGCATTATTGACAGAGGGAATTGAGGCATAACGAACGATACAATCGGAACGAGTAGAAGCTCACGCCCGAAACTATATACATGGTACGGATGTGTGCACTCAGATCGCAAGCAGGATTCTCTTTCTCTGATTTTCTCTCATTCTCCGATCTCGTCTGTTTCTCCTCGGGGAAGGAGAGGTGCCAATAAAACGAATGACGTTGCTCGATGGCTATAATCATCGCCTCGATTCTTCGTCCTTAATATCGGCACACCTGGGCATTATTGGTCTTGTTCGTGATCCGGAGGAAGGAGTGGTATCCTTGCGCTGTACAACCTATATGCCAAGCTTTCCTCTTGTGCATTTTGATACCAGGTGTTTCGTTATATTATTATAGATTTCATTATTTATGAATCCTCCCTTCTATAATCTAGCATTATAAATTTCTTATCGTAACATTTAACCAATAAATATTTACTTTTTGTTTGTCAATCGAAACCTTTTGCTAATTTATTGTGTTAAAATCATGTCGATTCAATCAAATTTGATTGGGTTTGGTTAGTAAATTCTCTTTTAAATATTATTATCATAAGAGATAATTCAAACTTGACAGGATCACTTCGCGAACCCATTATTTCCAACGCACACCTTCACTGATCAAGAACCGCTGCTTGTTCATTAATGTTATCGTAACCCTGCACATGGAAACCATTTCGAATGGTGTTCCGCAAGGTTTTCCACGGGAAACGTAATCGAGTGCTCGGAGTTCTGAGCATGTTGAGTCTCTTTTTCCCTATTAAACGAGATATGCAGTTACACACATAGGCGCAACAGCCGATGCTGTGGCTGGCCAATCAAGCAATCAACGGCATTGTACCTGTGCGGTGCAATGATTGCGATTGGCTGATTAACGGCCTTCCTACCAGGACTGGCGGCAGTGCGCGTGCATAACTCTCCCCGGCACTTGAAAATCGGCACTGGCCGTTTTGCATACTCGATTGCGCCCGCAAATATGACACGCCACGCACCGCCGCGCCGCTGCCTACGAAACCCTGAAACTCACCAGTTTTTCTCAGCACTGCCTTCAGCCATTCTCGATATTATTATCGGCGATCGCTAACGCGACACATTGGTCACACCTCCGGCTAGTCTGCAGCTGAGTAAGTAGTAAACGTTATCTATGCTTTTCCCGAGCTATTGCTGCTTGGTCTTCTAGGAATTGGGTAGCACAAATGAAAGAAGCCTTGTCTATCTCTGCTTATCGGTCTGATTGTTATAATTGAAGTAGATGTAGAAAAGATGATGGTTCCAATCAAAGTATTAATAATAGAAAATAGATAACCCCAGCATATTTGAACAACATATTAGTGCTCGAGAAATCATTCTCTGTATTGTACCAATTTTAAGTTTATTAATTATTATTAGAAGTCCAATTTCTCTTACGATATAAACCTGTATTAATATTATATTATTATTATACAAATAATTTCGCATATATACAGAGATCTCAGATTAATCTCGCATACTATTGGAAGACTTGGCGGAAGTACTTTCTTATGACTAAACCCATTTCGATGTTCTCGAATCCCACGATATCCTTTCATCGCAGGATGCATTGAGTCACGGGAAGTCATCGGACTAAGTAGAATTGGACTTCCTCTTCCAATTACCTTCGACGATTTGTTTCGAAGTGATACGGATTTTCGGCTCGTTCCATATAAATGCGTGGAGGGATATCTACCAGCGGCGAACTGAATTAATGCCGACGAGAGCGGGCGCAGTTAATAAAGCGGCCTTATTAAACGATTACATTAACAGAACCGTCGCCGAAGATTAATGCACTTGGGGCGCGTTCTCTCCGGAGAGAGAAACGTCTCACTCGAATGCGGCGGGGACTGAGGGGCTTCCGCGGTGCGGCGCGCCGCGTCGGCAATGGATGTAGGTGCGTACGTACGTGTACGTACGAAGAAAGGCAGAAGCCGACAAGAAATATGATCTACACGGTGTGCTCGCCGTATCGCGGTAGCTTTCAGATAATTACGGCCAGGAGGAGCTATAATTTTTGCGCGTCGAAGGGCTCAGGGCTTTTGCCGAGCGCGCGCGCGCGCGAGCTCGCCCGTCATAGGACCGGCGAAACACGCCACCCCATTCGATCCCTCTTACATGGAAATGACTAGATTGCGAATGTTTATGCAAATCCAAGCTCCCGTTTCGCTGTTTTAACTTTGAGTGTTGAGTCTCCATCCAGCATACTTTATCCTCTTTATTTGCTTCGGTCATGTGTCGGCTGCCATAAGTTCAATATCTTTGGTGTTCTCTCCAAGCCGAACAGGTCCGCCCGAATCGAACATTCTATATAAAAAGTCTGTAAGATTAGTGTAAAAGTTCATCAAGGTTAATACAGTTGTAGTTGGATGAGCATTTTACAGAATTAATTATTCAATGTGTCATTTATTTACTATAGTCATATGCATCGAATTTCTCTTTTAATCACAAGTTTAGTGCCAATTCTTGCCGAATGAACTTTTGATCGGTGAATCTTGGGAATTCCATCTGAAATTTAATCTACTAAAAGGTTAGAAATAGAGAAGATTAACGTTATCATAATCTGCGTGAGGAACAGGAAATTACTGTGCCATGATCCGCAGACATTTTTACTGCGTAAAATGAGTCTGTTATTAGAGCGTCCTTTTACTACGGAAATTAAATGCCATTTATGTAATGCTCGGTGAACGTATAGCCGGTGGCGTTTGTTACGAATAGGCAATCATTGGCTTGACGCATTTGAGGAAAATAGCCAAAAATAATGTATTATTAAAATAGCCATCGTTCGGGAGTTTCTTGTTATTGACGTTTACGGTTTATATCGTATTTAAATCAATCTTTCCTTGTAAGATCTATCGTTCTATTTTCATTTATAGGTCAGCGACAAGCAATTTGTAAAAGTGTGCATTGTTCTTCGAAGTTTTTATTACAATCCCAGTCTTTGGAAATGCAACAATTACAACTTATATTATTCATATTGAAAAGTCTTACTATAATTTCCTGTTAGCGAAATATTACACTTCACATTTGTTTTTATTAAATGACGTATACTTTAATGATCGGGAGTTCTAACACGAGTTGGTTCAAGTATAAAAGAGAAGCAAAGACTAATGATCCTTAAGCTGTTAAAGCTTTTATCAGCAAATTATTCCATTGCGATTTTATTTAAAATAATTATCTTAATCTGGAAAGGTATTAGAGCCTCGAACGGAATCTTACTTCCTTGGCAGCACTAAAAATAATAGTGCATTTCGAATTAAGTTTTTCTTGCTCTGTACACCTACGTTCTGCACATACATCACTCAGCAAAGAAGCCGAGCCCTGATGGCTCTCTTCCTGGCAGAGGGGAAGTAAGAGCCGTGTGTGCCGGCTTCAGGCAGGAATTTAATAAGACGTAGGACACGTAAAGAGGAAGCAGGAGAATCAGAAAACGAGGCAAATAAGAGTAGTCCGCCCGAGCAAGGAGCAGTCTACATATCTGTGTATACACACATGTACAGGGTGATGCGGATTCATGTGCTCCTAAGTCGATATTGCTTTTTAAAAAATCGACACCTGTCAGGTTCCGCACTTTTTATTAATTGAATTATTACCAGGATAGAAATTCACCTCTTGTTCACAGCAAAATATAATGCAATCAATATTTCACACAAAATTATTATGCATACAGCGATTATCATATAGCGAAATCACACAAGTACCTTATAATACCTTGATAATAAAATTATTCTTTAAACATTTCTTATCAAATGTTTCTATTAATACAATTTCACACCATTTATGAAAACATAACAATACCTCAATTTTGATTAAAATCAGTCCTAATTAAAGGATTTATCATCACACACATTTATCGAAACATACTCATATTATTCTCACATTAGCACACTGGCTATCTAAAGTTGCTGGTTGTCCACGTACACTTATCGGCATAGCTGACTCATATGTGTCCGCATCACCCTGTACATAAGATACACAGAGAGGCAAGCAGGTGGACCGGCTGCGAGGCGGGAAGACGAAGAGCTACTCTAAGAGCGACGAGTGCGCGAGCGCTGGCTGATATTTCCTTGGTGGCCACCCGCACCTACCACTCGTCTCGATGTCACTCGTGTTTATAAATAGTGCATCAACCGTAATGCCTGGCTGCTGTAATGCAGCGACGACGAAAGATTTACGAACACCAGGGCGAATCTAGCAAGTAGCAACTAGCCCCTTACTTGACGGCGAAAGAGAGAGAAGGAGAGAGAGAGAGAGAGGGAAAGAGAGAGAAAGAGAGAGAGAGAGAAGCAGAACTGAGTGCCGGCTGAACGCGGAAAGGAATTCCTGGCGATATAATAACGAGGGTGTCCCATCTCGTGCCTAGTTAGGCTTTACCGATGGCTCCGCGCCGTCATTTCCTTCTTGCACTCCATTTTCGTAATGACGATCTACCTCATTTGCATGCTAAGTCTTCGATTATAGTCGGGCCAATATGTTTTCCCATATAGCTAAATGAATGTAGTCTTCATGGTTCTCAGGATATAGGGTGATTAGGTTTTTCAAAGTAATTTGAGTTCGACATACTTAACTAGTTACCGTTTAGGAGATTTTTGTCCGATTTCTTTCGCTGTTCTATTTAAATTGAATGATTTTCTTTAGTAGCGCTTTTAATGGCATCGTTTTAACATAATGTAGTAGGTTTCGAAGAATTTTAGTTGTAATTGTATAAAATAGTTAAAGTTGTACTGTATATATATATAGAGATGGTTTAAGTAGTATAGGAAAGTACTCTGTTTCTTATTCCACTTGAATAGCTTTAGCCATTCTGCAGACTGGGAAGATGTCTATATTGCCAAGTTTTCTTCTGCTTTCCTGCCTTCGTACAATTTGCACAATTGCGAAAGATCGTTTTTGACAAATGGCCGGTGCTCTGGAAATAGACAGTTGGTAGCTGTCACGCGGTCAACTGGACGTGTCCTGGTAGAAATAATTCAGGCGATGGCGCGCGAGGGTGGACAAGCGAGATGCGTTTCGGAAATTGCGGCTTATCGTCCCAGCCGTCAGATTCATATATATGTGTGACAGCGAATTACTTTGCGAGTGGCGGGACCGTGGGCGAGATGATGGATGAAAACAATTAATTTTTCGTCTATGCCGGTCCACTGCTTCATAGGAACACGCCACTGATATTTATGCACCTCATACCTGCGATTTAATACTGGAATTGCTCCGGCTGACTTTAATAACCAGCTGAAAATGGTGGAAACGGCATTTATAATAGCACGCCGCCTAATTTCATCGAATTTCATGACCGAATTATCCTCTGTTTTCGTCAGGCTTTGAAAATGTTAAGTTTTACTCAAATTCACTGCGTTGCAAATGTATTTATTAATAATCCTGATATACATTTATTTTCCTGGCATCCACACTTTAATGATTCTATTAAATGCAATTATATAATGTCAAATGATTATAAAGAAAATGTTCAGAATACCAAATTCAATATTGCAAAGGTTGTACTACATACTTGCATGTACCGAAGTGACAAACAGTGAATGGCAAAGCATTGAAGAGGTTCAAATTAGAGAGTTCCTCTCTCGAAATGGTTCGCAACGATCGAAATAGAGATTGCCGAAATTTCTGCGCAAAGGTATCTTTGTCAACGGTAGCGGCATATATTTTACGGACCCTGACTTTCTCGGATGCGTACTAGCTATTTCTGTTATCCACCGCGGCCGTGTCAGATGTGTTCGCCCGCGCAAGTAACACATCGCTGCCATTCTCTAATGCCAGCAAAGAGCCTTCATGATTTTCGGAGGGGAATTCGTCGGGCGTCCGACGATCTGCCGTCGTCTGCATATCGCACCGCCGATCTGCGCTCCTTCGTGACATTAATTGTCGTCAGACTTCACTCATCGGATGCGATTTATCACTATCTCATACCTCTCATCGACTTTATTTCCTCCGAGCAAAATACACTGATAGTTTGCTACTAATACTTGTACAGATTGAAGTATAAACATGTATTGAACTTCCTAATTCAGCAAAAAAATTAAATTGTAATAGATTATTTCACAAACAATAAATTGTGAATAAGAATTATACATAAAACATGCTTTATCAGTTCATTTATTGCAATTCAATATTACTTTTTTATAATTTGATTCTTTATATTAATTATACTACTTCTTTCTTAAATAATTCACTCCAATTCGGAACACACAACGCAAACTCACCAGTGAAAGGCACAAGAACAACGAAATGATCACCGGCTCTTAAAAAGCGTTATAAATCAAAGAGAGCGGGGCCAGCGAAAAGTGCTCTCCAATGAAAGATTCTTCATTCCAGTCATTGTTCGAATACCATCGAGCGGAGGCTGGATGCTCGCACACTTAAATTTGATGTACGGCAGACGAAACAATCAGCCTGGGAGCGACATCGCGTAGACGAAACATTGAGAAGGGGTGAAAAGAGAGGTCGCGACAATGAGTCGCTTTGGATGCGACTGCGAAACCAAATGAAGGAAAGTGAGATTCTCCCGCAACGTGGATTATATATGCGCACATTTGTTGGCTTAATAGAGTCCGAGGAGCCTGAGAAGTCCATGTATCACAATACAGAGGGTGCGCGAGGGGGAGGCTGAAGAAAATAATGGAACTAGCATGTTGTACCAGCCGGCAGCTACAACACGACTCAATTCTCACCCAGCAAACTTCCACGTGCAAACTGTATTAGTAGAGGAGAGTCTGAGTAAATAGGTACAGCAGAGGTTCTACCAGTATATACACTAGGTTATGTACAGGGTGATACAGATACATATGAGTCAGCTATTTCGATATTGCTCTTTGGAAAGAAACTTCCGACAGGCTCTGCACTTTTCATTAATTGAATGGCTAATAGGGTCGTGGGTTATCTCTTGTACTAATCAGAAACCTGCTGCAATCAGGTTTTCATAATAATTATTGTTAGTACACGTGTGAGGCATCCAAGTTCGAGCTACTCTTTTTTGTCTTCCCTTATAAGAAATATAAAAATATAAATCAACTGTATTATTAATGCAATCTTTGATTGATATGAAAACCAATTCGTAAGAAAACCAATACAAGTAAAGAAAGTAAAATTATTTATAAGAGAACAGAGGAAATATCATGTCTCACAGTTTATTATTTACAACAGTATTGAACACCAATCAACTTAGAGGTAATTGTAGCTCTAAAAAGTAACATAGTTAGTAATTTTCTTAATTGATTAGAACTTGTATAAACTTAAAGTTACGACTTTTTTGCGGATTGGAAATATGTATCCGCATCACCCTGTACATCCATTCGCGGAGGCTGCGTTGGAAACTCCTCCCTGCGGACAGAATGTACCAAGTGAAGCGCTTCCGGGTGCCTCCTACGAAAGAAGGGCCAGCGTGGACCAGTTTAGAAACAAGCGCAGCATGCGAACTGCAACGTGTAGGTGCTCGGGCGTGCGCGCGCGCGTGTATGCGAGAACGAGAACGGGAACGAGGCAAGCAACGAGCGGGCTCCTGCCCGATATAAATAAGGGGCAAGCATATCGCGTAAATCTGGAGCGCACGCATCTCCCCCCACGTGGAATTACAATATACCTCTTGTCATGTTAATTCACTCCGCTGTAATTCCGCGCCACCGCCTACCGAGCCGCACTAACATTAGACGGCGATTTTCCAGCAGTTCTGCTAATTCTGAATGGCCCCCCGTATGCTTTATGATACTGCATGCTGCGCGTAACGAGGGAAGAAAGTATAGCGCTGAAGGATTAATGCCTCCGCCGGCTCGGCCCGATCCAAAATACCGTGAAGAAGTGCTTCTCGAAAATTTCTAAACTCCAACTACCACTTTTGCATTTACTAGTTCCGTATTAGCATTTCACCGTTTTTTTTTTATATTCCTTTAAAGTAATGGGTTGTCTTCAATGTGTTCTAATGCCTGGCAATTCTTTTCGTACATGATTAGTATACTTAATCATTTGAATTGCATAGTATATAATAATGATTTCTCTGTCTGTAATGCACAGTTAATACTACTGAGGCAGTGAAAGTAAGATCCAATATATGCCTGTGTGAAATAATATTTCGGAGAATTAATCCGATCGTTCTGATTTCCTATAAAATACCCAAGTTTAATATTATATCATGTAATATCTATAAACAGACTTTTCGCTTATTAATCTTCTCTCTCGAAGACTTATAATTTCAAGATGTTTTTTCCATTGCGCAATATTAAGCTCAGGTTCGGAGGATAATAATTTTTCCCGTTCTTAATAAAGGCACGGCATGATTGCGATTGGACGGCGGATGCAGCTGGGGTAATACGCACCTCGATGGGATTTTACGAGTGATTAAGGGGATCAAATTCCGCGTAAGGTCAAGAGAGCCTCCTCCGGGTAGCGCGCAGTCGCTTAAAGCGTACGCGCGACGAACTCCTTCCGTAGTCACTAAATCAGCGAATTCTAAGCCCACAGGGTGCCAGAGTATGAGAGAGAGAGAGAGAGAGAGAGAGACAGTGGAAGAGAGAGAGGAGAGAGAGTTTATAAATGTATCTCCCACGCCCTCCACTGTCTGGCGTGATTTCTCTCTTTGTGCTTTCGCTGGCCCCCTCATCCCTCCTTTGACACTCTTCTCTCACTCTCATTCTCCCCCTTCTTTCGCCTTCCTCTTTCTTCTGGACCGTTGTATTACTCCCGAATCTCCCCAGAAGAGTAAATTAATTTCTTTCTTTCTCCCGTTCGCTTCATCCTCCTCTTCGGCTTCGTCCGTCGTCGCGACGGCCTACCAGACACAGCGGCGACGACCCGTCTCTCGCGAACCCTCGAAAAAAGCCTCCCAACGAACAGCAAGAAATGCGACGCGATAATGCACTGGGAATTTCGGCTTTGCCGCGTGAGCGATGCCACTCTTCAGACTGTTTCTTCCACTCTTCGGACAATCTGCTTGCCGAGAGATTCTTGATGCAAGTTGGCACACTGTTTATTGGATATTTTAATATTGAGATGATTTATTAATAGTTCAGTGCCATGTTAGTGTATAGAATATAATTGAGGTAGAATTATTTCTTTAAATAAGAATAGTGTTGATAAATATTACTTTGTTTAAAGTAGGTACTGGTAAGAATTAATAAACTGGATGAATTTTTGTAAATTTATTTGTTTCGTTGAAGTATCAAGCGTAGTTATCATTAAACTCTAGAATTATTAATCTATTAATATTGGAATCTAGGCATTGAGGATAGAATTGATAGGATTACTTGAGAGTATACTTGAGAGCAACAAGGTCATTTAATGGATCCAGACTCACGCTGCATACATAAGTAATTAGAACCAGTAGGGATAGCAGTCTTACGAACGTGGTTTTAGTGGTGATTCTATCAACTGCATACGTAAAGTGGGAGGTGCCAGCACGTGTCGAGATGACGCGCAGTTTTATTGAGTCCTTGACTCAATAAAACTTTGTTCATACGTCACTTTTTATATTTTATTATTGCCTTTACGGTGGACAATTCCGAGAATATGAAAGGATGTTCCTTTAATGGATACGCATGCCAGGGATATTTGCTGGGTGGTACTTTAATTAATGATGCGTCCTTGCCAACTGTACATTAAAAAGAATTGCAAACAAGGAATTGCAGCACTGCGAACCATAAATGTCCAATACAAATGAATCCTGTATAAATATATTTATTGAAACTTATTTATCAAATTATAAAACTAACCAACAACATAAACATACTAACCAGCTATAAAACTAACCAGCAACACGCATGGGTTTTTCAGAAAATGATCAATTAACACTGCATCTAATTTCCTAAACTCATTCAACAGACCATTTTGAGTACTCCTCTTTCCCCAGATTTCTTAAGGTTCCTTCGAGCAATGATTGGATAGAACGATTCATAAATGATTCCACCACCAGTTACTCCACCAATGATGTCTTGAAAGACCTTGCACTACCTGTCCCTTTTTCCCAAGGTTATCCAACATTGCAATTGCATTAAGCGGCATCGTCGCAGATTACCCGCGGGCGGGCGATAGCGGACGAGCGGCCAAGTTGGGCGCCTAATGACAGCCGCGCTAAATAGGCAGGCAATTACAGTGGGCTTTAATTGCACGGCGGCATGGAGATTTATCTTGTGGTTAATCCGGTGCGACGCGCACTTCAAGTCGACTGGACGCTGCCACCCGGGGAAATTAAAATGCGAATGGCGATGGGCGCAGGACGCGCAGTTACTAATAAAATCATAATTAAAGTATTAAGCTGGATAATTGCCGGCAGAGTGCGGCCAACTTCGCGCTCGATCCTGTCACTCTGCAAGGATCATCGCCGCTTGCCGACGGATGACAAGTAGCAGCCTTCTCAGCTGCTTCGAGGCTACCGGTCACTTAATGACACTCCTGACAGCCCACTCTACTTAAGCGGCCGAACGCTCTACTACTCTACCCTCGGTTCCCGCGCTCACTGCTCCTGCATCCTTTCCAACTTAACCCTATACGATCCTATGTTCGCTTCGAAACAATGCTCTACTCTTATTAAGAATACGCCCAAATAATCTCTATTATTTGACTATATGAAAATGAACAAAGGCCTTTAAATTCATTTAATCCATTAAGGAAACATTACAACAGACGAACTAAATTTATGTTTCACGTAATTAAAGAGGGATTAATAAAAAGGTGATTAATTAATAATCGTCATAGATTTAAGATCCAACTGGAGTCAGTAGCGACTATCATTCAAAGGGAATGTACTTATCTTCAATGCCTGTGCTAGCAATAAATCTCGGTTCATAGGGAAAAATTTGGCTGGAGAGTGATGGGTGGAGGGGGGCGAAGGAAGGGTATCAGACGTCAGGCGGCATATTTCTTCCGTTTGATCGTTTTAATGGGCACGGGCGAGTGGCTTGCGGTGTCCACGGGTGGACAGTTCTGCGTACGAGTCGACAGACGTGCCGCGGTTGGCGTGAAAATAGACGCTCAATGCCTCATAGTCGTCGTGAAGGAGACACGGCTGCCGGCAGTGGCACCATGCTTGACTGTTATGAGCAGCTATAATAACAGTGGCCGCGTAGGAAGCCCTCATTAATGGAACACCCGCGATAGAGTGCGCGCGCGAGGAAGCAAGCAAGCAAGCGTGCGCGCATGTTGCCACAGAGAGTATGAATCGCCGAGGACGGCGAAAGTCCGCCTGAACTGTGAACGAGCAAGAGCGCGCGCCCTGTCTGGCTGCGGTCTGTGAACGCGGATGAATGTGCGCTCCCGTTCCAGTGAGACCGAATCCGCCCCGCGTGCTCCTCGCCTTCCTATTGTCATTCTAATGACGTTAATAGACAGGAGCGCTCGCTCCCGAGAGAGGAGCACGCAAGACACAACTACTGCAACACCGAATTCACTGTTGTACTTTCTGCTCCCGCTCCTTCATTCATCCGATCCTACCAACCCGGACAGGCAGCATTTAACCTCCGGAATGGTAGCGTCGTGCCAAGCTATTCCAATTCCTGGATCCACCAAGCATGCTTCGTCTCGAACCTATTGGGACCTTTGGAAAGTTTCGTTGTACTTCTTTCAACCCTCGTGTCTCACTGTATTTTCATCTCAAGCCTGTCTTCTCTTAATTTCGTTGTCTGCTTTTGAAACCAGCTTGGTAATTGTAGGTTCAACAGTTTCTTTCTTTCTTAATGAAACATGTTTTTTTCTTAAGGACAGATGAGTTAATGGATTATTGAGATACAACGAAATTAACAGGTGCTATGGAACAAGGATGGCGTGTGTGGTCGATGATCACGTGTGGGGATAAACAAACATCAATTTGTATTAGCTGTAAATTGTAGTGAACAGTGGCAGTGGTTGCATACACGCGAATAGTATCGTTTCGCCCCTTTTCAACCGTCTGATTTATGAGTATCTCACGCAAACTCGTAAACGTTATATCGGTTTCTCACAGTAGCAAGCGAAACTCGCCACCGAGACGACCTAGCAATTAACTTCGCATCAGCCCCGCCTGATAAAAAGTGACATGTGCCGCTGCCGTTGAAAAATCTTACGTGGAAAGATGTGTGCTTGGCTTTGCCTTCCCTGGATCGTTAAACGTGTAAAGTAAGCACATTATCTGCTCGAAAAAATTGTGTGCACGCACACGCGCACACTGCAATCCAATGGGTTAAATGGGTAAATGATTCTTGTAGTATAGCTGAAAGAAAAAGGAGGGAGGAAATAATTCTTTAACAAGCCTTCCGCATTTCTTTTGATAATTATAGAGTTAAAATACAAAAGACATTAATGCAAGTTGATTTAGCAAAGATGCAAATACAATTTTGTGTTGATATTTAACGTTTCCAAAATCCTTGCAATACATTTGAACTTAATAAAGTATTTTTGACAAATATTAGTACCGAAATGCCGTTGCATAATATAATAATAAAGTCTGTAAAACTAATGACTTGCTTGCAAACGTAAAAAAATTCTACCCACAGAACCCCACGAGTAAATAATGTTGTATGGTTCCCAGTGCATCGTACTATTTTCAAAACAATAATATACACTATTGTAAAAGCAGTGCCATTTTAAGTGGGAAATGTGTAGAAATGAGGATTGCTGTAATTAGGAAAGAGTGAGGACTCGGTTTGCCGTGGTCTTGTTGGGAAAAAGGCGAGAGCTCGGTGTTTCGAGCGAGGGCGTGCTGACGTGGGACACGGCACGAAGCCGGGGCGGAGTGTGGTCCAAAAATACGACGGCACTTTGGCACGGGACACTGCGCCCAGTGAGTTTAGCGGTTGTTTACATCGATGAAGAAGCTGTTGCAAGTGCCATTCCGAGCCATTAGTGGCCTCCTATATTATCCATAAGTCAGTTGGAATCCTAGGTGAACCTCCGAACACCGAATTAGTTCCGCTTTCCTTCCTTCTCGTCCGCGCGCGAGCGAGCGCTCGCTTCTCGCCTTCTCATCGATCGCAAATCAATGCGATCCACTAGCGTCTACTTCGTTCTCGTTACCAGCACTGCCAAATTATGCTAGCACAGCTAAAATGGATCTGAAAATTCGGTTACTCGCACGTCCAATTAGCATCCTAACGTGTTAAATTGCCCTCGTAATCTGTGAACTGATATTCCAATCAATTATTAACTTTGCATATTTATTGGCACAGAAATAAACTGTAAGCGTATGTTTCGATGGCGATAATAGTTAGCGTATTTTTATTTTTCGGCGCATTAATGTTGAAAATATAGGAACATGTTTACTGTAAGTATTACCTGTCTTTTACATGACTTTTTTCAGTAATCTGTATTTATCAGCAACTACTTTTGTGACAAAATGTGCTTACATGATAAAGTTTTTATATTAATAAAGATAATAAAATGAAAAAGTAATATGAGCATATTTGTAATAATATAACTTTCATGAAAACAATTTCTAAGTGCGATTGTAACATTAAAAGCTAGATTTGCATAGAAACTTATCGATACTGGTGCATTAAACGTAAAAATATGGAAGAATGAATATAAAATTCGTATAAATAGCATTTCTTTCGTAAGAATCTAGGTTTATGAGCGTCGCGTACCACTATTTGACCTACATACATATCACTATAGTATATTGTGTACTAAAATTAGTTCTTAATATGCTGGTCACTTAGACGCCATCATAACACTTAAAGTGACGATCGTCATTCGGTAATAAAGAAATTCAGATGAAGGCATCACGTATTTTTCGCAGAAGGAAATAAAGTAGCAAGCGGAATCTAATACCTTCATAAACGTAATGACACGTTCACGAGGCGCATTTGAAATGATGGAAAAAGTCGGAACGATACCGCCGTGACACGTATCCACGCTAAATCATTGCCTAAACGGTGCTTGGCTGATGTGTATCATTGAGGCAAGGTAGAACCTGTACTTAAGGCATCGAAGGCAGCTCAAAAATCTGTGCAGGCCCCATTATAATCCCATTACACACATTCGCTCGGTCCACTCCTTCGCCTTTTATAATTACACCTTGAATCTAGCTTTCATTTGTATTCATCGCACAGTATGCATATATGCGTAGGGGTTCATTCGAAAATTAAATGGCCTCTTCGACATCCTATCGAAAATATCATCTTAATTAATTTTTTGTATATACTTTTATAGATATGTATTAACTTTAAGCACATATTTCTAAGATAAGATTCATTTAGTTGTCTCACCTTCAGTTTTTAACATTTATTCAATATATATTTTGTAGTGCTTAAGCATTACTGCAAGTGTTTATGAATTTGGTAAATGTTCGATCGATTTTGACACTTTTTGTACGAGATTGTACATAATAAGCAAGCGGACCGCTCGCACACTTTAAGATGACGAGCATTGTTTCGCTAGGCGCCGCTCGCAAGGCAATCACAGTGTTTTCAGGAACATTTTTCATGGCCGTTTAGCGGCACTTTGAGAAAAAAGTACAATTTGGTGAAAGGTCTTTTTGCCAGTGCATTAATATCAGTCTCGGCCGCTCATTTACATCCGGACACGATAATCGAGCGCCTGTGGAGGCGACTGTGCCAGCGCAAAGCCACCGAATCAGTTGTATAAGCGCAGCACATTCAGAGTTTTTGCGCCTGTTGGCAAATGTTCTTTTAAGTGTTGCCCATTATTCAGAGGTGGCTCAGCCAATGAGAAGTAGACACAGGGAAATGAAGAAGGCAGCGCAATCCATTTGGAAGTCAACCTATCTATAATTTCAGATGGGACTGAGTTAAGTCAAGACTAACGGTGTCTTGGATAACGAGATCGCTGGATTTCAGATCCTAGGGCAGCCAAACGAATCGACTGCCTTGAATTTTTGGATCATTCATTTTTTTCGCAAACTGCAATATTCATATCATTCAGGATAACCAGTTATTCTTGACTAGGACAGATGGATGTTAATGCATACCCTTTTTTAAAAATTGTCTTCTGACCCAGACACGACAACTTGTCCAGTCTACCAAATTTGCTAAAGCATAATTATGATCGACGCTAATTAAAAAAAGAGTGTTCCATGACGGGTTTCTTCCAACTAGAAATACTCTGATGCCAGAGAACTTTTTATCAAGCGACAATTCTTTATTAATACTGTAAAATCCTATCCAATAATACTCTAAACTCTCTTTAAACCATCCTTGTTTGTCAGCAAAGCACATTGTAATCCACGCGCAATTAAACATCCCTGGCAAGGATTTGGAGCGCATCCCTTGTGGAAATTCCTCGAGTTTACTTTGTGGCAGCACTCGAGATAGTTGTCTCTCAGTAGAACGTGGAGCGCAATGTGGGGTGCGACAATAAATCTCACGGACAATATTTACTGTGGTACAATTCATTCTCTTTTGGCGAAACTGGAGACGCCACGTAAACAGGGTTCAGCTTGCGACTCTATTGTCTAGAACGTCTAGGTTAGATGACCGCGAAATGCGTTTGACGCTTTCCGCAATCGGGGAACGCGAGACTCTCCCTTTCTCTCTCACTCTCGGCTCGACACCACGTACGTCTCGGCCAGTTGAACACATCTGCCGTGTGGGTGTTACCAGTAAATCTCATGTGCGCGATATGTCACATGCCTGTGCTACGGCATTCCCTGTTCACAATGGCACTGACGTATGCTGTCTTGGCGTGGGTACACTCGCGTGTCACGTGAATCTACTGGGTGGACAGGAAATCCTCCCCCGAGACGATACTTTCTCTTGGATAGTTTTATTCTATCGATATTGATTTGTTATCTTTGTGTTGAATCAAGAATTATTAAGTATGTTATGTGGTACAAGATATTCGCAGTGTATAATTTGATTATATTTTACTTTATTGCTTTGTGTCAAAGACGAAGTAGGTAGAACAAACTTTGAGTGTTTATTAAGTATAGTATGTGATTTGATATAGTAATAAACTCTGTAATATTGTGCCGTCTGAATTAATACGAGTCAGTGGGGTTTATCATTAATCAGACGTCTGGGAGCATGTTTCTCGCTCCACCCTATATGTAGGAGACGAGACTAACGCGCGAACGACAGGCACACCCTAAAATCGAGAAAGGCGTCACTTGATCGCACTCGACGGAGTGGCTCTCCACGAAATCATGAACAATGCCAAGAAAGTGCCCACGATTCTTCCGACGCTCTTCCTTTGTTGCTTGTTGTTCCTTTGACAGTTGGCGAACTCTCTTATTTTCATCTCTTCCGCAACTACCGCGGCATACCACCTTTTGCTGCCCTTCTCCTTTACATCTGGATTAGGCGAGAGAGAACGTACGCGCGTCTCTCTGCTAATGATTATAATTAGCCTATCATTGTCACGCCGCCCGCCGGGAGATTTACGGGGACGCGGCCACTTAAGCCGCTCTTCATGAGAATATTAATGCGCGCGACGAAAGCAGTTGGGCCACGTGCGAGACAAAAATCGACACCACCGGCCCTTTCTTTGCCCTCCTCTCTTTCCCTCTCGCGTCACGTTCAACTGCAGCTCTCCCGGCGGAAGATCCCGGCAATCCCTCCCGCGGCACTCAGACTAAACACTTTATCCCGAGTGGGACACGAGTCAGGCAAAAAATCATGTCGAGAGCATTTTTCGCAATGCGTGCGAACAATATCGGGCTGGCCGGAAAAGGGAAGGATGGCTGACAGGGCACGAAACTAGTCTACTGGACCCTGTTGTGGAGGTTGTCTGGTTCCCCGGGCTTGGTAGGGGCCAACAGATGTTCCCCTTTTTTCGACCCTCTCTGCATTCGGGATGCTTCGAAAAAGTTCTTCCTCTCACGCGACTGTCAAAATTGAACGCGGAGGTCTTATTTATTGGACTCTCGTTGCTCCCTGTTCTTTTGTATTGTTTTGTCTTCCTGGATTCTGGGATCTGTCCTGCGGAAGAAGTGTCAATGACTTCTGCATACGAGTAGAATTTACGTAAGTCATTGTAACATAGATGCGAAATGAACTGCCACGTATATGCGTTAAGTTAAATTATCAACTTTGCTAAAGGTAAAACATTTAAAAACATAAATGAACGTAGCGAAGATCCAGCAGATATTTTTTTACGATTCAATTATTTTCGTGACAGAATTATTTATATTCACCGACATTATCGATCTTCAGATGACTTTGAGTAATCAAGCAGTCTTGTCAGCTCTAAAAGAGTGATCATCCATGATAGCAAGGCGACATATCAGGTTGATTTATGTTGCACTTACGCAGTATACGTATTTATCTTCCGTACCTCAATTTCCTTCCCCAAATCATTATGCTGATATGCATGTGTTCAGTAGATCAGAAGAAACACCTGCATAATGATAAGCGTTTAAACACACGCATGCCCTGCTACACTAGTAGTCAAACAACTACTACGAAAATCGTAACCAAATAATATACAATTTGACTGTAATTATACAGTGCAACATTGTACAGGAAGCAATAGAGTGTGATGCTCTCACATAGTTTAACCATTTCCGGCTGCACTCTATTAACTTGTTGCCATTGACAAGCTGTCTCTCTTAATGACTACAATTTCAACTTCATTTTCTTTCTTCGTGATAGAAACGTTCTATCGTGTCAACTTCTGTTAATGAGACAGATAACTGAAGTCGTATTACTACCGTTTATTATACACACTCTTGATCACTATCTTTGATTAATAGTTTAATGATATTTTCTTTAGAAGAAGTGCTGAATCAGATCGGTAGACATGAGAAATCAGTGTGGAAACTTGTGGACATTCATCTATTAAGAAGAAAGCACAACTCTATAAGTTAAATGGTTTTGCCACAAAGTGGTACAAGAAGTACTCGCAAAAAAAGGGGCAAATGAATCTTTCGATTACCTTTTTTATACCTTCGAAAGGATAAGTGTCTTTATTGACTGACAATTCTATTTCAATAAAGAAACCTTGTTCTTTCAAGGCCATCTAAAAATTGGTTGATAAACTTTCACTACTGCTGGTCAAACAAACTTCCTCGGAAAGAAGTGATCTATTTTTTCGGGGTTGCGGGGACGTCGAGGTTGACTGGAGACCCGCAGTCTGAGTTTGCCACAAAGCCGGACAACCCTGATATATTAGTTTCATGCATGGTTATATAACTGCTGAGAGTTCTTCGGCATCGCATACTCGCCGCGTCAGCCTTGTCGTCGCGGATGATAAGTCGTTGTTGTCGTCTTCCTCTTTGCCTCTTCTGCGTTCCTTGCTCCTCCGGGTCGACGGCTTGACGTCTTCGTCGTTGTCGTCGTTCTCGTCGTCGCCCGGTGAAGGCTGCTGAAGACTGGTACGCGTGTTCCGGTGTCTACGACCCGCAGTGTCAACAAGATCGCTTGCTACTTTTTTGTTATCGCCCGATATGTAGGTGCACATCATTTATGAACCTTGCGCATCCGGCAGAATTGTCATCGCAGTCATCGGCCAACGAGGATTGACTGCTGCTGATTACCACGTGCTTTTATCTTATAGTTAGGTGACAGTATTCAATCATTTCTTGCTGTTAATCTTACTGAACGAACAGTAATAAGAGTTTTTCAACTGCCGAGGATTAACTTTTTAAATATATTAATTATCCAAAGTAAAGTCGAATTCGAACCAGATCATCTTACGAACTTGGACAATTCAAATCCAATAAAGTATAATTCCTCATTTTAAAAGAATGATTTATTCCGGTGTTAAAATATCCAATTGGGTAAGCGGACAGCTGATTCGGGGGCTACAAAAACAAGGATCTGAAAAACGTAGTCGAAGTTTGGTGCAAAGCGTAGGAGAACGAAACGAGGGGCTTATGCTTTCCATGTAAATTAGTGGTCGAGACAGAAGAGCCATGCCTCGCCCGCGGGGATGCTTTGCGCCGTGAAATGATCATCGGGCGTACACTCGCTCGTAAAATTGTCAATGACGATGATTACGGCCCAATTACGCAAGCGGGCGCGCGTATCAGCCCCGCTGTAAAAAGGTAACGGGAAGGCAAAATCATTCTGCGCGTTCACCCCTCCGGCTGGCACTAAATGATAATTTAGTAGTCGAAAATACCGAATACGGCCCCGCTCGCCTTATAACCACTCGCTTTTTCGCCAAACCGCATTTCCGTATTATGATGTACTCCTCCCGTCGCGCATAACTTGACAGCCCTCCTTAACTTAATTAGCATTGAAAGTACACTGATCTTCCTAAATTCCTGAAAATAAAAGAGCCACTCATTATTCCAATCGCGTTACGAAATATTAAACTGTCAGAGCAACATGTTCCATCTTCCACCCATTTTTGCACTCTCGTAAATCCTTTCTTTCTCAAGTATGTATATCATGAAACCTTGACATTTTATCTTCTCCCATTTGCAATTAATTCCTTTAAGTTCTCAATACTTTATATAATCGTAATGAAATCCATTTCATTCGTAATACGATTTAACGTCATGCTCAAAACTTTCCTTCATCTAACTCAACAACTATTTAAAATATTCAAAGCGGTCCTTAAAAAAGGGTCGTTAAAAACGCCATTCCAAAGCTGGAAAACGAATGCCTTGGCACTTAGAAGGGGACAGGATCGCGTCAGAAAGACAAGTCAGGCGCGAGGGGGAAGAATGCTGGCACGATCAGCGTGCACTTACCGCATCCCGAAAAAGAATGGGATCATTTTATCATGCTGCCCAAGGAAGATTAGATCAAAGCGGACACGGAACTTGTTGCGAGGCCGAAGGGAGCGAGCGAGAGTAGGAGGTAGCGGAGCAAGGAGCTCCGACGGCTTTCGTTGTTCCGCTTGAAACAACATGACAGTTTGGCATGATTAGTACACGTGTACTATTGTCCGCTCGGAGCTGAGGCCACCCACTACACGCGCCCAGGGTGGTTGCAAAGAGGTGATCCTGTGCCAGAGAGGGGAAAGGAACGCGCATACAGATGTAGATTAGAAGCGTAGATATGAACCGAGAGAGGAGAAACGAAGTTCCTACTCATCGCGACGCCGCGCCAATGCCTGCATCGCGACGCGACGCCCCGCACCATCTAGCCACCTAATGCCTTCTCGGCTTATTTACCAAGAGTCTGTTCTCCGCTTATCAGAACCGTTCCACCGCTCGAACGCCAATCCGTTTCTATCTTGGCCGACAAGATGTAATCGGCATTGTTCGATCTACTTCTGTCTTTCTCTCTCTCTCTCTCTCTCTCTCTCTTTCTCTCGGGCGATCTACCACGAGCGGTGAGCCGCCGAGAAAAAGCAATGAGCAATAGGAGCGATGACAATACAATGAAATTGGAGACAATGGGCGAAAAGTGCTCGGGGGGCATAGGTGGGAATGGATACAAAGGGTGTAGCGCACTGAGATTACATCGGGAGCCAGCCAACGGGAATGAGCGGGCGAGAATTATAGTATACCCAGTTACAATAACAGTATGTCCTATAACAGAGTTCTGTCTGATAAGCTTGTTAATGATGTTTAGGTTTTAGATTGTCATGTGTGCTTAGTGTCATTACATCATTTTGTTACTCTGTCTAGTAGATTTCTCTCTTGCAGGTATTCTATGTTATGTAATTTGAAATTTTATCTTACAAAGGCTATAAATAAAATGACAAATTTATTTGCCATTTCCTAAATCTATTTTCATGTCTACCAACATCCTATCAAATAAATTAAACGAAGCTACATCAGAGAACGATTTACTTCTCAAATTGATCAGATAATGCCGGGTGAAATGATCCTAAAGCCCGACGACATGGTTTGCAGAATGTATAGATGGACAAAGAGAGGTTGTTGGAAATGTCAAGTGGCGTTCCGTTGTTTCACGAGTGGCTGTTAGGGAAGGCGAGTTTGGCATGACGGGTACACGTGTACTATTGTTCGCTCAATCCGTGGCCACCCACCGGAGCCAAGCGGTGTGTGCGCTACGGTAGAAGAGGAAAGCAGAGAGGGAAAGGCTACAGCAGCAGCAGCAGCAGCAGCAGCAGCAGCAGCAGAAGATATGAAATAGAGACGGGAAGCTCTGCTACGATCACTCTTAGGCGCACAGAGAATTCGTGCCGGGTATTATCGTCGCTATTATTACTCCTTCGCCACCCCCGACACCCGGTTGACGGACAGTGCGAGAGACAGCCTTCTCCTCTGTCTTTCCATGCTCCACCTTCTTCCGCCCTCGCTTCCACTAGCTGCCTCTCCGACATCTTTCCTTCTTAGCTCTCCTTTTCCACCGCCCGGCAGATGGAAACTCGGTTTACATTCTCGTGACATTCGCCGATTATTAATAAGGCACTGCTCGTACTTCCCAGGAGACAGTGATCCTCAGTGTGAGTGATGCCCTCGTCTCCCTGTGTTTGTACTCTCAACTCTTGGATATGAAATATTGGAGTACGTGAGCGAAGGTTTAATTATGGATTGTTATAGTAAGGCAGACTTTCTTAAACGCTTATTCTGGGTGAATATATTTTAAAATATGAAATGTTAAATATAGAATATATAAAATCTATTGTTTCTCATATACAAATGTTTTATTTTCAAAAGTTGGTATTTAATATATCTGGTTTTATGTAATATTGTATAGAAAAATACTTCAAATCTCCGATGAAATATGCCAATGGATTTTCTATGGATAGAAAGAGGAGTGTTGAATTTGCGCGGCACTTACATGTTGAGAAAGCCGCAGCTCGTACTCCAGTGACTTCTGTCAGTGTGCAACTTCCTCATCTAACAATAAGTCAAGCACCCGAGAGACTGTCGAGCGAGACTGGCATCATAAATTATATTCCTCGCTCGGCTAGAACAATGCGTGTCCGCGGATGAGCGTCTGAAGCTGGATGCAATGCTTTGCACTTTCACAAGTGATTCATTTCCTTCGCGTCATCTCTGTGATTCCTCATTTCTAAGTACTTACTACTGTCGCGCTCACTTCACGTCGGCCTCTGATACCTTCTGTTGTAACGCATTCTCTCGTTATGTAGCTATTTCTCGATTGTCTTTCCGACACTGCTTCTAACCACCTTTCTACAAATACAATACAACCAACCTTTTGGATTGTATACATAAGTGCTTTGATGTACAGAATTATTCCCTTGCATAGTACTATATATACGCTTTCGATGCAAGCTTCCGTAATTAGTCTCTTTCTTATTTCATCCAACAACAATAACTAATAATACTAAATTTCAAGGTGATCTCAACATAATTTACCAAACCAATTATTCGATCACTTAGAGAAATATTAGAGTATTATTATTAGTCTGCTGCTTAGACCTTTTGCATGAAGAGAAGCTCAAAGGCAGCGGCAGGAGGCGAGTGCCGAATCAACGTCATTTTCGCAACACTTCCGCGAAGCTGGCTCCGAAACTATCGCTGCCAATCATCCCCAGTGGCAATAAGAGCTTACAACTTAATAGCACGTGCGTGAGAGACGGAAAGTGGCGAAGGTCTGGCTGTTAAGTTGGTCTCTCGTATTACGTAAGAGGAGAGGCGGCGAACGATATTCCGGCCAGTCGATGTCAGAAGAGCCTGGCTTGGATGGACAGTGCGACGGACAAGCGTCCGAAGCACACCCACCCACACGACGCACAACGCAGACAGGCCGAACGTGTGTGTTCTCTATTTGTCGGTGCGTGCTGTCGCACGTCTTGCCAATCACGGTAGGACGGCGTGACCGAAGTGGTTGCAGCGAGCTTTTCCGCCGTGCGCCAGACCGGTGCGACAGGCATGCCATGCCGCCCTCCGCACACCAATACACTCTAACATCGACACACATACTAATCCGTGCCACGTCCAGCAATGTGCCGGCGAAATGTTACAATCATCGCTCATTCCGTGAGCCTGTCACTAAGCCGCGTACACAGCCCGACTATTCTTCGATACACTATTTCAGGCGCGTCCTCTGCTCACGACACTGGAGATAGCCGATGGTATGCGTGCACAAACAGCAAGAGTACTTGGTCGAACATTTAATAGATCAGTTTTGGTATACTTCGATGCAGTAGGAATTTATTCTGGTCAAATTCTCGGTTCGTTTTCTTTGGAAATAATTATGTAATGTGTGGGATAATAATTGTTATTGTAGATCAAGAATAAGGGGTTTAAGCTTTTTAAGATTAGTAATTAATTCACTGCTAGTGATTAATTGATAATGTATATAAACTGGCTTAAAACTACCAAAAGCTTAACTTTCTAATGTTAGAGTATTAAATGTGTGCTGCATACATAATAGGAAGAATATAGAATCAATTTATTGGTTCGGGACACATAGTGATTGCGCCAGTATTCGGGTAAAACGCTGAGAGAGCTGTAGGTCCGGAGAGGGGAACAAGGCTGGAAAGCCGGACGTAGCCGGCAATAACTCGTTGCACCCAACCACTTGTTGCACGCCTCTCAAAATTCTTCACGCCTCGCCAGGCAATTTTACCGTAAATTGCCTCTTCGGGAAAAAGTCTCACCCGGCGTGCACATCGGCGCGAGCCCTGCAAACCAGGACTCTCTCTAGCACGAACTGGTTTAACATTGTCAGTTACCAAAGAATGAATTTCTTGCGTGACCAGTCATTGTTTAAAAGTTGCGACCAACGAATTTTGGAAGTAATAAGTATTTAAGAAAGAAATTATATAAAAACTGAAGCAGTTTTTAAATACTGTAAGTTAAAAGACGAAGTGTGCTTCTCCTCCTCTTTTAAAATGCTGGCCCATTAATCTGCTAGCACGGCACATTAATTGTGAATCTTAATAGGATATGCTTAATAAGTTATATCCGAGAATGCTCGTGAATTTGCCAGCACTCATGCTCATATTGATGAGCCGCGAGACGTTATGGTAAATTATGCATCCTGGATAATGTACGCGCCGCCTTATTCCTTCCTATGGCGAATATCTGTAAGCAGCCTACGATAGAGATTTTCTCTCTCTCCGAAATGGATGTACCGTTTTATCGGGCGAAGCATCTGTCCTCTTTGGCTTACGCGCGCGCGTCTGCTATTACGAAATCACGCCCGCATATCGGCGCAGCCTCAAAACCAATTAAGATGCTGTCGATTGAATTTTTCGAACGTTCCGATCCTTTGACCGCGCACCGCCTCCGCCCTCATATAGATTATCCCAAAAATTTATAGCCAAGGTTCGCCGATGCGATCTTTCATATTTGTCGAGTCATTTTCGCGGTGCATATTTAAGTCGAATATTATGAAAATGTTATACTGCTGCTTATTTTAGATTTTTAATCCTGTTATTATTTACATATTTACGCGCAAATGTAAATAGATTTGCGATTTATTTCTATAAAGAACAAAATTGCTAGTGGATATCTTATGCGTTAAGAAATGATTAGGAAATAAATATCCAAATTTGTAAGTAGTGTATTTCAAACTGACACTAACATGACAAGATCATTCCCCGTCGAAACGAAAGCCAAAACAAATACGTGCGCGGGTGTGGCTCTATTTCGGCGGTTCAACTCACAGCCTAATAATACCAGCTTTGATGTGGAGCGCATCATTCAATAAGTCCACGTGCACCTTCTCCTCTTTCAAAGTAACCGTACGCTCGACAAGCCAAAGCTCCGTCGACAGGTTCCTAAGCATCATCGGCTCGAAACTGATCTGTATTGCTGTATCATCACTCCGCAGCCACAGCTACCAAAATACTTCAAGTGTCCTTAAACCAACGAGTTGTATGGAGGCGGTGATAGCTCGCGTCTACGCTCCCCAGTACTTATTCTACTTAGTCCTTTACTGAATACAACGTGCTCTCAAAGGAACTTAATCTTTACGCCACAGACAGTGCCGATATAAATTGTCAGTGGTCCATTGGAAGTCAGAGAAGACAGTGTCGATATTCAACATTCAACACATAATATTGTATTATTTATAAACATTCGAAATTTAAATTGTTTTAGTTTCGATGCTAAACTAAATTATATTTCTTTAAAAGATACGAATATATCTGTCGTATAGAATTGAATAAACATTAACGAAATATTAACAAAAGTATTTGAGTATAAAACTCGCAAGTCTTCTCTCGCGTTTGTAACAAGAAGTCGTAGAGAGAGAGAGAGAGTTAAGTTGGACGCGAAATAAACTGTCATTCGAGAGGAAATCCAGAGTACGTGGTTAGTCGGAGTGCACAGCCTTATTGGGATGGTAGGACGAGTTATCCTGGGAATCGAAGATGACATCTGGCAGGAGAAGTAAACCCGTTCTCCCTCGCAAGGTGTATCGCACGTAGAGCGACTAGATGGTGCGCGTGGCGATATGTAGGACTGCGGTGGATTCACGGGCGAGCGCTTCGTAGCTCGGCGACAGAGGATCGATCGATCGGTTCGATCGACACGATCCACGTTATGCCAACGATATCTCAGGCGGTCTCCTGCTCGTGGCCTCTCCCTGCCGCCCACCAGATTAATAAACTCGTACAACATACCCGTCGGCGTCCAGCTAAACCGGCAAAAATCCTTTCCATGCATGCAAACGAGTGGCTCGGCATTAATTAGCGTCAACGTCCACGCGGCGACCGGTACTCCCCGGGCGTTATGTAAGTGTTAACACTTTGCCCAGCCAACATCTGGATACTTCAAAGCTATTAATCCGTTGTATCGCGAGATATCCTTAATCCGCTCGCCCACGACCTAAATAACAACCTGATAAACCCCTTTTTATTGTGTTGAAAGTTATATTTTTCTCATAAAATAGTCCTCCTTTTTTATCCCTGAAGATAGTTTTCAGAGTGCAGTTTGTAGACTAAATAGATTGAAGATATAATAATAACTTATGTAAATCTTTCACAAAATGAATTGAATGAAACGTATGAAATAACAGTGATAGGGTTAGCAATGATTAAAGAGTTTGTTGCGTGATGAATACGTAGCTTAGCCGTTTGCGGTTTGTGTTGCTACGTAATTAGCAAAGTAAAGTATCCAATTTACAGAAGAGCGCTAACAGAATTATGCAGCTTACCAAAGTTGTAAGAGGTTACAAGGTAACAATCTGATCGCGATGACGTACGATAAAAAATCTCATTTTCGTTGCACCTTGCGTGCGGTGAGCCACGCCTGCTAAATTATGTTTTCCCTAAATCGCTCACAGTCACGCCCATCTCGTGACTTCGGCATTGAGAAGGGTTGACCGTTGTTAAAGAGTTTCATACGCCCTTTCCCTATAGTTCTAATCTCAACACTGGTAATGATCGACTACGTCCGCACTTTACATTCACTTTCTTTAAAGTACTAAAAGTATATTAATACATTGATTTAGATTATTTTGGAAACTAGCTTTCTTTTTATTACAATTTATTGTAGTTCTCGAATATTCAATCGTCGACTTTAAGTAATCCAATTTACAGTTCTCCGAAATCCTATTCTAAAAGATATAGTTTATACGTACGAAATACAATTTTACACTTAACATTAGTTTTTGCAATTGTTTTGGAAGACCTCGCTTCAAACGCCATTCAGGTTAGTCGTTGAATCAATGCGGTCGCGCCAAATTGTATTTTTAGTCGCTATTACAGTAGTGTCCGAAAATCTCGCGTAAATCTGTTATCATCCCTAAAAGCCTCTTCATTGAACGCAGCCTAGCAAGTCATTCCTCTTCTACGACCTGTATTTCACCAATGTCTTCATTGGCATTCAAACAGTGGTCTGGCACAATGATCTCACTAACATTAAAACTGACGTAACTCGGCTTTGTACCATGCCAAACTCATAAAATAGAGTTCTACACTGAATATTGAAGTGCATGCAAATATTAACGCTTTGATCAAATACAAAACTTGTATTCATCATACAAGAATAAGAAACAGCAAATTTTTTGTAGTAACACAGAAGCTGTTAATGTTAAATGTACTGGTTGACCGTCATATGAGCATTGTTCCCTTCGTTAAAAGCATTAACTGAGTGATTAGTCTCAATTACCGTGCTTGCTGTCGTCTTAGCCTACCGAACCAGTCTGACTAGCTTCTCCGACCACCTTTCCATTACATTGACATTTTCGTCCAACGCGCAGCTTCCAACTCGTACGCATCTACATACAGGGTGGCCGAAAACTCTATTGCGAGACTTTGACATTTTGCCGAGCAGATAATTCGTCGTTTTCTCGTACGTGAAATAGTGTGGATTGGAATTAAGTTCTTAATACGAAGAAATAAACTTGAATGCAGGATGCTATACTCGAAATATACATTGGTGTAAAAGAAGTGATGAAGACACTGATATAATAACCCACACGAATTAATTAGCATCCACACAGAACTTTATTAATCGTCAATTCAGATATTTCTTCCAACGTCTGACTTTATTTATTGCAATGATAGAAATTCAACATTTCTCAGTACTAAATAGTCGTGCGTGTCAGAATAATAGAGATGAAAGAAATTTGCTACTTATTCAACATACTAACATGAAAGATTATTGATATTATATATTAATCGAAAAAGTACGTCGATCTAACCACACATTAATTATCAATAAAAATTCAATATTGATTAGGTTGCGGGACATCAGGGCATTTTTAGCACGCCCCGTATACAGGCAGCTGGTATGCGTCATATGGGTAGTTAGGCGTAAATTTATAGCCACTCGTGACTAAAGGCGTTAAAGGTGTTTGCCTACAGATATCCATCCGCGGAAAAGTTCATCACGGGTTAATCCTGAATTACTGCGTCCCCAGGATCCAAAGGAAAATGCGCGAGGCTAAGTCCTCCTTAAACGATCGATCGCGCGGAAGCATTCATACATCACACAGTTTAATCCTTCAAGCGCTACTTCCTTATTATTCGTATCGGAAGAGTATTATTCCCATGGCTCATTCTCCCGTGCGGCTTGACCTTCGCTGTCTCTGGAGCTTTGTCATTCACAGAGGAATCCTAGCTACTTTTAAGCTACTCACAATGTTTGAGAATTCTGCAATCAAAAAGAGGTGAAATTCAATTGATGGTTTCTGTCTCTTTACCTGAATAACTTAGAAATGCTGGAAGTAATACGAATACGCTAATAAAAATATAAGAAATAAAAACATAGGAAAGAAGTACAGCAAATTCGAGGCAATTCAAAGTTTGTATAGTTCAAATACTTGATAGTCATAAAATAGTTTAAATACTGGTATATTATAAAGTACGTCAATAACCACTGTACAATGGTAAAGGATTTTGAAATAAAACGAGTAAAACTAATAAAGCTTCAAGCGAGGCATAGTTAATTTTCTACGTTCATAGATGATTTCGCCGGGTGGACATTAGCCTCTTTCTAATCGCATCTTGTCACTCATTGTCGAAGGCAAAGTATAGGCCCACTGGCTGTTCTATTGATTTCCAATTGAAGGGAATGCCCTGTCTCGGGGCGAGCCAAGAATCACGCATGGTGCACGTTGGCCTGGATGAATGGAAATCGCGTGAATGGCCTGGGTGGGTAATCGCGAGCGGTAGAATGAGCTGTGCTTCCTCGCAGATCACACATGCGTGATCAAGGATGATCGAGGAACTCCCCGAAAGGGCTGACCTCACTCCACCAAATCGACGTAGGAGAATAAGCTTCCTGCAGGCGTAATCGAATGCACGTGCATCAAGAAACAGCAAGATTCACCTTCGGGCTAGAGAGAAGCCCCTTAGAAATTATCGGATTAAAATTCCCTTACAGTGCAAATCTCGCTGACGAGTTTTGTTTAGACAGGATATCATTAAAAAGGATATAGTAAACAATGTTTTGTTTGACGCTCTAAATTTCTTTGATTCATAATTCTTCAAAGAGACTAATAAATATTCGTGTGTCTGTAACTCCCATACTTTCATACAATCATCAAAAAATCATACCGCAAGAAATAAAAGAAATTTCGTCGAGTAAAAAATTCTACCACAAACTTCTCCCGCGCTGATACAAGTTACATTGCACTTTAATAACATCAACATCGAAAGATATACCAATATCGGATCGGTGGAGCATGGAATGAGCCGCGAGCCAAAGAAGATCAAGCCGAGAAAAGAAAAAGGGCGAAGCGGCCGGCAAGCAGTCTGCGAAAAAGAGAAGGAGAAATAGCCGAGTGGAAAGTGGCGGGCCACCGTTATTGAGCGCATCCGAAAACCCGCCGCCTTCAGGCGCTATATGCAAACGACCCTTTAAAACGGGATATTTGCGCTTGGCGCTCCCCATGGCTAACTAAACGACCACATACGCGGCCACATGTGCACGCGATTTTCTCTTGGCGGCGATTTGCCGGCCTCTGTGCTTCGAAGCGCCAGCCTCTTACCTTCGCTTTACTGTTTTCGTGGATGGCCGCCGCAGCCTCTGGGGACTGCATTAGGGCCCACGCATCTGGGCCTCACCACCATGCTGGGCCCTCGAGATAAAGAATGCCGAAGAATGCGCCTTCTGGCCATGGGATGTCGTAAGAGTCCCCGGACAGCCCGCTCGTACCGGACACTTAATTTACGAAGATAAACAGGTGGGGATTAGGATTTATAATCAATCATCTTTATGCTCGATCTACCCTCTACATCTATCCATGTGCTGTTTGTACGACGTGTCTAATAAGCAATGTACATGTTAATCATAAACATGATTTTAATTGACATGGCAGTGTTAATAAATAGAGTCTGTGAGAAGCTGTTCCTGCAGTAAATTATGAATTACAGTTATTTCTAGTGGAATATCTGTATTTAGTATTCAGATCTTTATAATTGTTTTAATTATTCTGTCTCTTGACTTAATTATTTTTTAATTCATAGCAGTAGAAGCAACCTGTCGTTCCGACAACTTTGTCAATTACTTGTCATTTCAACATCGGAGCAGTTGCACTACCCGCAGATGTATTTTCGATCATTAATTTAAAGGATTGCCCGCACTCTTAGTAGTGTGGAAATGACACGTGTCGAGTACACAATATTCGGATAATACAGCACGAAATCGTGCGATCGTTCACTTCGAACTGGTACGTGCGGGTAAGACCAGCTGACTTTTTTTATACCGCTAAATAAGCGGACTTCGACTTCTTACTTCTTCGGGGTGCAATTAAGAAAATTGCACGATCCTGCCGCGCGCTGTTTCGAATTACCTTCGCGAAGTGAATACGTAAGGTTGCGCATATATGCGCGCTTCAGGAGCAATTGCACGCTACATTCCAGGCCGAAGTAAATTTTCCACGAAAGTATCGAGGATTCCAGGCTGCGATTACACGCCGACTGACGCGATTGCCGGGAGAAGTGTATCAGAGGCTTGGGGGAGTAGGCGGGCGGGTGAAGGAGAAGGAAAGGCTGATGGACGTGGAGGAGAAGAGAGGAGAAGAGGAGAAGAGGAGAAGAGGAGAAGAGGAGAAGAGGAGAAGGTTTGCTCCACATATAAGAGTACCGTAGCCCCGGGCGCGTTTCAGCTACCGACGTTTCTCCGGCACTCGACGAGCCTGGTGGATGCAAGGATAATGTGGTAGGAGCGGGACAGGGCGTCGGTGGAGGACGCCGAGGACGGAGAGGATACGAGCTCCATCTCATCCATCCTCCTACCGTCCTCTCATTCTTGCTCCTCCTAATGATAGCGTGCGCGCTGCTGCCCCCTTCGATGCATCGTCCGCTGGACTGCAGCGGCTCCGAGCAACCGGCGAAGAACAACAGCATCACCAGCAGCCAACACACAGCCTCCACAGCTTCGAACCATCTCTTCCCTCAACCGAGAGAGTATATCCTCTGTCTTGAAGAAGGTATATATATATACGGGGAAGGCGAACCTAACTACCAGAGCACGCCTCCGCCTCCGTGTACTAAAACATTACCACGCCAGCAGCGTCGGCTGCTGTTCCTGCTACCTTGTAGGGTATCATCCAAGCCACGTATACGGCCCTAAGTGCTAGTCCTCCGACCTCCGCCCGCCACCCTTCAATCCCTTCCATCCCTTCCATCCTACACCTTCTCGCTTACTCTTCCTCGACAGGCACTCGCTCCATCTCCTCGCAGGAGACGGCTAATCGAGGCACACCCGTCATTACCCATTGAGGGTGGAATTCATTAAACCGAAATTCACCATGATATCCTTCCTCGGCGCTCGATCGCGCCCATACTGACCTCGCGATACTCTGCTTCTGGTTTTTCGGCATTTTGTTTTATTCTTTTTTCATTTATTTTACAGGGTTATAATGATTTGATGTTTCCATTGAAGTGAAGTGTAATGTTTATTGTTGCCTTTCTTGAAAAAGAGGGTTAAGAACTCGAAATGATTAATGTATAGACTAGTTTTTAATTTATTCAAGAACTTACGTCGTAGTTTTGTATGTCAAATCAAAACTCGTGTTGATTTACGCTGCCGGAAGCTCCGAAAACTGTCGGAATTAAGATTTTGGCAAGCCAGTAAAAAAGTAACATATGTACAATAACAAATACGAAACGTGCCATTCAATTTGACGAAAGAGAGACACGCGTGTCTGACCATCGATCTTTGGATCCTGCTCGACCCACGATCAGCTGTACTGTCTTGCCTCGACTCAGGTTTTTGTCGGTCGGTTCTTCGGCCATGGTTTTTTACGGACTACCAAGAAAGAAAGCGCGCTTGCCGCTCCTACTCGATGTGTACATACACACCTACAGGGTGATGCATCTGTCTTAGAATCAGCAAATATTTTCGCTCACTATTAATTTTGTTAAGTAAAACAGTTTATTACTACCAATTAATTCTATTATTGCTCTATTATTACACATTTTTAATATTTGTAACGTATTACATAATATCAGTATGATTAAGTAAAACAATTTTATCACATTTATTAGTACGAATTAATTCTATTATTATTCTGTTATTACACATTTTTAATATTTGTAAGATATTACACAATACCGCCATGATTGCTTCCAAGGGAAATGCATCAGCCTGTACGCGCATGGGTACTCGAAGGACGACGTCGGTCGTACGTGACAACGATAATCAGGGAGTTAAGTGGGGTTTAATTTCCTTGGGCGCGGGCGGAAAGAGAGGGAAAGGAAGGTAAAGGTAAAGGTAAAGGTAAAGGCAAAGGTGGAGCGGTGCGTGGAAGAAGAGGCGAGGAAGGAACGGGTGCCGGCAGGATGAAGAAGTCGGTGGCGCAAAGGAAGGGAAATGCGTGTATACACCTGCCAAGAAACACGCTCGGTTCTACACGACATAGGCGGACCTGCCGCGCGACTCTCCGGCGCTCAGGAAAGAGAGGAACACTCGCTGAAACGAAGGAGAGAATGCCGGAGGATGCAAGCCGCTCTGCACCCTGGACCGTGCGCGCGCGCGCTCGACAAGAACCCTCCGGAGCACGGCAAAGCGATCCGGAGAGCGGCCGCCCGCGCCACCTGTAATTGGCTCCAATCATCCTGCTGCTCGCTGGACTCCGCCTGAGATTCTCTCGGACAACTTGGCTCCCTCGTTATCTCTGTTATCTCGTAATGAGCCAACTCACCGAATTAAAACTCTATACTTTCAGGGTGTTTCTCCGATTCTTCTGTATCTCTACAACCACTTCGTTCCGATGATTTCAGTAATCTTTATATTATGCGGGTATTTCTTCCGATGGTTAATCTTCCTGATTTTATTTTCACTCCAAGTTTCCTGTCGGTTAAAAGGAATTATAGCCTACTATCAGGAATGAAAATTATTGCTCTTAAAATACTCCCTAAAAGAGCTATTAAAATTGGCTATTGGTTTCCTTATTGTATAACTAATTGATGTACATCTGTAACTTATGCGAATGGATCAGCAATGCATACAGGGATACGTCTCTCCGCAAGGAATTCATACGCTTCTAATTTAAGAGTTAGTTCCAGCGTCATTTATGACAGGTGTTCGACTAGTATAAATAGATTGGAATATAGCCGATTAGGTGAAAAGGTACGAGGAATGGTTTAGGGCTTCCCTCGTCGCTCAGCAGTTAAGGGTTAAAGCTTCGAGTTTTACAGACAGTTTATCTCGAGTTGGCAGGTGGAGGCGTAGATGGAGGTATGTGTGCGTGCGGCGCTCGGGAGGATGTTCGTCCTGAGATAAACCGGCATACGTGTCCACGAGATGCGCGTATCATGCTTTAAAGGAAGGAAGAGGCTTCTACCTTTTCTTTCATGGAAGCCCTTCCTTTTCCCCCTTGGAAAAGGAACGGCTGGACAGAGGAAGGGAGTTTATATGAAACGCGGATGGGTGTATAGCGGGCCGTGCGATTGCGCTCTCACGATGATGATGACCGAGCACGCCGGCATGAGTCTGCTTCTTTTACGCGTTCATAATTGAGATAATCTTTGCGGACCGAGAGACGAGAGGACCGCCGGTATGTGTATTTTTATGAACCGCGATTTCCACCGACAACGCCCCCTCCTGCACTCCACATGACTATCGATTTAGGACTCTAATATATAGAGCAACTATTCTTACTTACTTTTCTACTAACAAAAAATTCCACAGGAATCCAATATTCCAATTAACTCAAGGATTGTTTTGATATAATTGCTTTTGTATAATTAATTGAAAGATCGATATGGTAAGAAAATTGTTTACTCGATAAACATACATGTATAAATTGAATAATTATATTAACTAAAAAGTGGAGTCATTGATACAAGATGAAATGACGAGTATTTCGATTGTTCCTAATACTTTGATCGATGGGAAGACTTCTCTTGTACGATTTGAAAGCGGGCAGTGGAATCATATATCGCTGCTCGTTTTCGCGATCATTACGGTGGATCGTTTAAGATACCACCTCCGCTTCTTATCTAGATCTCATTGTGCCGCTGTCCCGATCTATCACTTTCCACAAAGGGATCGTATCACACCCCGTTGGAGCAGTAGCGAGCGGCTATCGGAGCTTTGCACCGCCGACAAAGCGATCCCCAACCTATTCTATTACCTCCTGGCTCGCTCTCGGTAGCGTATGTCGCTTCTTCCATCGTACACGTCAACTCATCCCTATTAATAACTCATTTATCAGCCGCAACTAGGAAGTGCACCTCTTCACCATGTAGATACGCCTCACTGCATCCTTGGCAGTGCAATTAGTCTAATAAGTAACGGTCAATAGAGCGAAATACTTAACTCGGACTCCTAAGAGTTTGATTGTAGATACTGAATTCTCTTATAGCGCTTTGTTCAGTTGTAAGATAGTCATTGTCAGTATTGGAAAGAGTTGGCGTGATGGTTATTACAACACATAACTTGTATACTCTGATAGTGATCCATCCTTGATTAAGAATATTCTTGCTTCGTTTGTTACCCCGAAGTTTTAAATCATTTTCATTTATTTATTTAAATGTATTCTTCCTCTACTTATACAAAAATACTGAATAACAGATCATTAAGTAAATCCTACGAGTTTTCTATAATAAGAATATTAATAAAATAGAATGAAACAATATAAGTCGACTAAAAAGAGGATTTGAATGGATTAAAAATCCTTGGGCACCATAGCGCCTAGCAGGCTTTCCTTAATTAACATCCGATGGCAATCTCGCGCGCGTTGGTCGTCAGTAATGATGCCGGGCAGAGACTCGAGTATAATTCGCAACAAGTGGTGCTGGCCAAATTACGGGAGTGCGCGGTTGTAAAGCGCGAGGATGCTGGGATCGCGAGGCGCAAAAAATCGCGTCGTAACTGTTAAGGGCCGATAAGGGACGATAATAACTGCATACCATGCCTCCCATAAGTCCCTGCTGGTAAGTCGATCTCCCGATTATTTCCTTCTTATTCCTGCGAGTGTGAACTCGAATCCCTTTTCATACGCCGACTGTACACTCGGCGCAAGTCGTACAAAAACACAAAAAGAGCCCTCAAATATTACATTTATACTGTAAACTTATTTTAAACATAGAAATTATAAAATGTAATGCTCGAATTGGTGTACAATAAACCACAAGAATCGTTTCAGTGGTATTTATTATTATTCATCTCCATTTAATTTCTCATTATTATTCAACTCTAATTTCTTACTTTATAATTAACCTTTCAGACGAATTTTGTAAAAGTAAAAGTTGCCTCTCTATAATACGCGTTTCCATTCATTTTTGGGAGACGTTGTACGTGAGTATCGGTGGTTTGAGTCTCGGGCGCTACCGTGGGTCGCTATCGGGAGGCATAATCAGCTGGCATTCCCGTGAGGGGAATGAGGAGAGAGGGGAAAGGGGCGGGAGTGAGGAACGGGAAAGAAAGCTGGCGGAGTCTACGGGGCGACTTATGGCGGCGCCGTGCAATGACATCAGTAAGGTAGAGCAGGCTCGTACGTCATTGGTGCGTACCAGAGATTCCATAGATGAGCCGTTGATACGCGCTTATTAATGCAACTGGGATCGGCCTATCAGAAGCAGTGAGGAGGCCAAGAGACGAGCGAGGCAGAAAAGCAGAGGAAGAAGAAGTACGTGCTCTTCCGCACGCGGAGCAGACCGCAGCACACCGACAACTTCTTCTGCTGGCTAAAGTGCCAATAAAGTTTCATCCGGACGTGCAATCGCCGGGAAAGATCGCTGGAACGTCGGCTCTCGGTGCGAGTGGAGCCTGCTGCTGCTGCTGCTGCTGCTGCTGCTGTTGCCTCACCGAGCGCTTGCTCCTCGCCTCTGACTTCTCACTCCGGTGCGGGGGCGCTTCTTATCTCAAAGGGCGAAAGCCCGCGCGCGCAGCACTGCTTTTTAGAGCTTCGCTGACTGGCCTTTATCTAGTCGCCCTCATCTCCCAATGTCAATCGCCGATTTTAAAAGCCTGCCCGTCCCCGCCACTTTGCTCGAGTGCACCCAAAACACACCGAGATCTCTTCGGGCACTCGTAATTTCCACGCTTCATTGCACCCGCTGCTTTCATTCCCATCTTGAGAGATTATTTTTTATTTATTTATCTTCTTATATCTCACCCTTCATTCGATATATTAATGATTGATTTTATAAGGTTTATACTAATTTAGTATAAGTAATAATAATTTAAAGAGACACGAATTAATAACTTGGTCGTTTGGATCTTATATTATCACTGGTGTTGGTATGCCTGTTTCGATATCAAGGTGAAAGTATTCAGCGATTAAATTGACTGGCGTGTAATTGGTGCGGTTTCGATTAATGTTGGGCAGACTCGTAAGATTATTGGAAAGGGAGGGTGAGGTGGCATTCCCGAATAGTGTTTTCCTGGCGATTAAAAAGTGGCGGGATGTTAGGGCGCGGGTCAAAGGCACGAATGCGGGGGTCATAAAGCGAATGCGGGTTCGCCACCCGCGTGCAAGGAATAATAATAATTAAAGACGCTTAATTACCAACGCGTTGCCGGCGCAAGGTTTCGGACGGGCGATAATTCAGTGACATCGAGGGATTCTTGGGAGTTGGATAAAGGGCGGCTTGCCGGGAGGAATAAGCGCGAGAGAGAGACGAGGAGTGCAGTTCATCAAGGTTGCAGTCTTTTCGGCCGGCAAAGAACGGGGGAAGATGGCGCAAGGGGGCAAAGATAGCTCTGCAGAAGCACGAAGCAGTTAATATTGTCCCCCGGAGGCATATTTTACAGGAGATACGATCTTCGGGATGCCTCGCTAAAAGCTACACGTGTTTATCAGCGCGCATGCCCCACCTTTCCATCCTCCTTCAAGTGGGCCTTCGCCCTTTTTCGACCCGCGCCACGCTCGGCTCGGCCCCTCTTCCACTCATGCAATTTCTTTCCGGGTAATGTCACCCTCTCTAACTATCCCTTTCATTTCTCTCGACTTTCCTTATCCCGCTCAAATCGCACCGATCCACCCGGCGATCGTCTCCGCACGTGAGAGAATCTTCCACTTCTTTCGCTCGTAGGGTGAAAGTGAGAAAAAGCGAGCCACGAGAATCCTTCCTTTTAACGAATGACGCATCAACCTTTACACTTTCCATTAACAATTTCAGCTTTGTATTTTATCCATATTAAAACAATGTAAATTGAAATAACAAGTCTGTCAGAATTAATAACTAGCGAAAGAGAAGAGTGACAGTATCGGAAAAAACAGAGTCATTTTGACAAGCAGTAAATCATTAAAACGCATAGGCGAGTGCGGAGGAATACCATCGTGGATTAGGCATGGTTGGCGTTTTCTTTTATTAGGATCTCGCGCTTGGCAATCGATTGACTTTCGATTTCACGGGGAGCGGGATAAGTAAATCGGTTGGAGTCTTAATGATGCCATATAATTTGCATGCGTCACGGGAGGAAGGTAAACAGAAGGAAAGAGAGGTTGCTGTTTTGTCCGAGGCAACCTGACAACTTGGTTCGCTGGATCGGCGGACGCGGAGGCTGCAAGAAGAAGAGGAATTACTTGGTATAAGAGATGCACGCGCCTCCGCCGCTCAGACACGCGTGTCACGTTCTCAAAATCGCTCGGCATTACCTTGTCCACCTAGTACCTTCGCAGTCGTACACCATGAGATAATCACCCGGTGCTTCTTCTTCATCCGGTGGTACTTACGTCCTATTCCGCATCTGCACTTCTGCGTCCGCTCGTTTTTCACCGCAACCTCTCTTCGTACAGTACCGAGAGCGACCGTGTTGACAGGAAGAGTCTACTTTATTTATGTCTATTCTACTTGGATAATGTTATTATCTCCCTTGCCCGAGGATGCAGAGAAGCTCGTTTCCACTGATTATTCCTTACGATTTACTCCAATTTACTTGGCTTCTTATACGCAAGTATAGTTTCCCAACTTCTATCAAACCATTCTCAGCAGTATTGCTCAAGTTGCGCCTATGTGCATTGGAATTTGTTGATTAATTCCCGTTCCAGAGTACAGGTGAGTGGGTGTGTCCGAATCTTGAAATTTTCAAGTTAGTAGTTTCCCTGAGCAATATATTATCACTTCGAAGAGCCTGAAACAATCAAATTATTTCCTTTCCTTTTCTTATAGCAAAAGAATAAAGATTCAATGAATCGAAACATTCACATCTCTTATTAAATTAAATGAGACTTTTTACGATTTATTATTGATAGGAAAATAAAATGGTTTGTCCCTTGTGAATAAATATCGGTATCAGACGAAAGACACACGTGCCGCGTATGGAGAACGTCGTCTCCGTAGTGAGGAGCGTAGGTGTCGGCCCGGACTTCGGAGACCGGTTTGAAAATGTCGCGGCGAGGCCCCTGTTTCCTCCTTCTGAAAGTACGAGGCCCCGCTGACTTCTACTTGCTTCTATTGCAAGGGCGTGACTATCGATGCCGATGTCGTTCTCTGCCCATTGCATCGAACGCATAAACTTGGCTGCAAGCATATGTCGCGTGCACTTCCATACCTTCGACAATCGATTCGGGGTTGGTGAGCATGAGGTGCGAAAATGTCTCGGAGAATCGAGACAATGGAACTTCAAGTAATAGCATCGGAGTTGAATAATTTAAATGCAGTTATGCTATTATTAAAATTTTAATTCGATTTCCATTAAATATTTATTATATACTGTAATAAATATTTCGAACATCAATCAAAGGAACCATTAACTTTTGAATGCTCCAATAAATCCACGCACTCCGAAAGCTATTATTTCTTGGCGTCACAAGTTGCGAACCCGAATAAAAAATGCATACCTTTTACCCACGCCTTTCCGATTTACACGTACGAGCACTAAACTCCTGCTGGAAACCCGTAGTATTAACGCGTTAGTTGAAGTCGCGGGCAATCTAGTACCCAGTTCGCCAAGAGAAAAGTGTGTAATTCAGTAAGTAAATCATTATCGGATTAAGAGAGAGAGTGAGTGAGTGGGGCATGTTGTCAAGAGGAAGGAAAGGGGCTAAGAAGGTAAGCGAAAGAGTTCGCCTGGAGCGACACGAGCTATTTTCATTTTTGCCCCCAGCTATCTAGGCGCAAAAAATGGCAGGACGAGAGAGGCTAGACAATCGCTTCGGTGCGCCCACGCTGCCGGGAACACGCGTGCCACCCGATGGCGAATTGCAAATCCCACCGGATCGCACTCCTGCTACGCAATCGACCCTCGCTTCGACAGCCCACCACGCGTCTGTCCCGGGCATTGATTTATTTCTAGACACTTACAGCAGATCACGCTGATAATTGGACGTTACGGACCCCTTTGTTGCCGGCCCCCGTACTATCTTGCCGTTGTTTCGCAAAACCACGCGTACATTCTCCTTAGAAACTCGCCTTTCGTTTCCTCCACGAAGATTCACTTCGATTACTGCTCCATTATTTTATGTAATAATGAAATTATATGATATGGCAGAAAATTCTCTTGCAACTAACTTTTAATTTGCTCAAGAGAATTTTCCTATGTTTAATAATACAAAATTAAGATTCCTTCTTGTTTGATACTGAAGACGTCCCTAAATTGTTTATTGGGATTATCTATATTATATTATTAATCATCGAGCAGTCTTATTTCAAAGTTTCGTACTTGATATCTGGACGCAACAAATCAAAACTGATTGTTGCAGCGTTAACTCGAACCGCGGCGAAGCTATAAGTGTCATCCGTCGCACCACCCACATATCCGCTGTGTCAGAGCGATTTGACTGCGCAGTACTAACACAGATCTGACTGGGATGCAAAGAGAAAAGCGAAAGGTAGGTATAGTATACATGAGTCGAGGCGGTGGAATGAAGAGGGTAAGAGAGGGTAAGAGAGAGAGAGAGAGAGAGAGAGAGAGAGAGAGAGAGAGAGAGAGAGAGAGAGTGACCGGCGATAGTTGGTCGCATTACGAGATGGCTTGACATGGGGCGCCGTCGTCTTAATTCCCATCAAGCATTTTCGGTGCCTGATACTAATCCGGCAGTTGGTCGATTGCCGGGCGATCACTCGTGGGCCTCGCGTCACTCGGAACCCTCTTCCTTTTATTTCGCCAGTTTTATTTCACTCTCTCGCGCGCTCCTTGCCTTTTGCTCGTTTTGCTTTTGGGGGGCAGAGCGCGCGAGGCCGCCACGAAATCCAAACGTCTTAATCCGACACCAGGACGAATGGACGCCAGGGAAGGACGACTCGTCTCCTTCCACCCGCTGCACCGGGCGCAGAGAGGTCTTCGCCGCGCAGCATCACTGGACCATAAGCCCGCGCGGCCGCGTGTCTCGTTTCGATGTCTGCAAATCCTCAAGTCGATCCTTAGAATCCAGCCGTACGCCCGGCCAGAGCCGGACCACCTCTCCGTCGATCCGTAATCGATCCCGTCAGAGCTCACCGCGCGCGACAAACTTATCCGACCGACGAATCTCACTTACACACACACACACACACACACACACACACACACACACACACACACATGACGCAGTCCGCTCGCTGAGCCTCCGCCGACGCCGCGCCGCGCCGCGGCGATCGATCGCAATTATGCGCGTTCCGATTGAATTAAGCGCTGCCACGCTGATAAGCCGCGGTTAACGTAATCCACTTAAGAAGTTATACTGATCAACTTGGACGTACCACTCTAGACCGAAAACAGTAATGTTACTCATTACCATTCCCCACACCGACAGATTTTCGAGGCTATAATACCACTCTCGAGTGCGTAATCAATGAAACTTATGAATAAATAGCGTTTATTTATGCAAATATAAACTTTTCATTATGTATTAGACATTAATGTGTAAAGTTGTCGAGTTGGAATACGCTCGATTTTTTTTAGACGCAGCCACAATCCATGGAACATTATACAATTTGTATGTAATCTATCGTTGAGGACACATGCACGCTCTATTTTACATAAATTTCTGCCTACTTATGGACTTGTAAGTCCGTGAATGCAGAAATATCAAGTTTTTCTCCAAGCACTATCGCATATTCGATCTTCCCGTAAAATTACCTGACTAAATTAACTCACAAGTGCGCATGATTGCCCATCGGGTCTTTCACAATAAATCCTCAAGTTAATTTATGCACAATAATCGACTAGTGAGTTTATCACGTTCGTTTCATTAAATTAAATTCTAATTAATAAACCGTAACACCTTCTTCGCGCAATCCCAAGATAAATGTAACTCGTGATTAGAAATACTTATGACATACGAACACTTATCCCTCTTTAACTTTCATCGGGTCTTTTCTAAAGGGATTTTTCCACGTCATAAAAGTAAAGTGACGCTTTGCTAAGTAGGAGTGAATGGTGGGTGATGCGAAACTAGTGTTAAAACGCAGGCTTGTGAGAACAGCGATGAGTTGGCTGCTGAACGGGGTGTATTTACGATATGATTCCGAGTGACTCGCATCTCAGGCGCTTATGTACACCTCGGAGCATTATCGCGGCAGATATGCGTGGGAAGGTAAAGCATCGAGGATAAGCCGGAGTTGGCGCGCGTTTCAATCGGGGCGTAGTAGGTGCTACCATAGAGGGGGCTATTATGTCCCATCGACAATCTATAACTCGGTGAAAGGCATGATAGACCCGTAAGCCTGTACAAGCACGAGAATGTAAACAGAGATTACTTTTTCGCATATTTCAAGAGCCGCCCGATCGGACTAATTCCCACAGGGCAACACAAGTGGCACCTTCACAAGTCCTGCCAATAAATGGATGATGTCCCGGCAAAATCGGACACTCACCCTTTCACTGCCACTGTGAGAAACTTAATCTTGGTCGTCGAATGAAGAGTAATAGTCGAGAAATTTATTTATTTTCTATAATGTTTAGTTGGCTAATTATAGAAATATAGAGGATATCAGGGTAAAATGGACTTAAGTAAAAAAACTTCCAATTGTGTAGACTATTTCTACTTTAATAAATGTTTTCAATAAATACATCACATATCCAAATCAATAGTATAAAATACATGCTGTCGTGGTTAAGAACAAGAACACAAAGGATTAAAGGTTTCCCCCAATTAATACCTGTTCGAATTGAGAACTACTTAATAATGGATCCACTGACCCTCTAAGAACAAATGTCGACATCCCCATTGAAAAGACAGAGACTTTCAAAACGAGAAATGCCAACGGAACTCGCGTGAATATGTTCAAACCTCCCATTTGCTTTCGTCAGCTTATCGAGATCGCAACGACCTTTGGAGGAAAAGTTCACCGCCGGAAGAATAGCACTCGCATCTATCGACTACCCTTAATGGTGTTTGACAATTTTAATCACTAAAATATCGTATGTGAGGGTTACACTATATTTATTAGTATACAATTGTCATTAGAGGTCTGAGGGGCGATTATCTAATGATATACCTCCGAGAACACGTTTTTATGGAGTATAAAGCAGTGTCGTAAGTAATCCAGGTGACTAACAATGGAGGTACTACGTTGACACTTCAAGTGCTGGCTGAATAAAAGGACTAGTGTATTATTAATATGCAGCTTGCCATCATTACTCGACAGTGACAACTCACATTTCTATGGGTTGTCACTTCAATTAAGTGTCCATGTAAAATATAATAGTACTAATCAAATGAAATGGGATTGACGCATTGTCATGATATATTCACTTATTGCTGATCACATTTTAATCACTAGTTTCCTACCTATTGATACTGCAATTTTTTAATGCAAATTTATAAAAAGAAAGTGAATTCAAAGGAATCTCAATATTTCCTCAAGACATTCTAAAACTGTGAGCCGAGAAATATATCTGCTGGTCTAATAATTTCTCTGCTTCATCATATCAATAATTTAATAATCCATTCATACTTATTTACAAATATTTCAACTGTCAGAAAAGATGTCCAACTACAAATATACGAATCTACAATACATATTGCAATATGTTACACAAGAATGAAAAAATAGGTCAGTCAATGGAATTCCTTTACAATGGCAGGGGAAAATGCAATATGTTGACGAGGAGTTTGTGCGTCATTGGGATCTGTCGAGGGTTAAATCGCAAGCGTGTGCCGGCGGCGTTCGACACTTCCGTTAGATTTTGCGCAAGGCCGAGGTGCAAGAGCGAGAGCCGGGTGATTAAGGTACCTCGCCTCCGCCTTAAACAGGATAATTAAGCGTCAGGGCGAGCGAGCGCGCTCAGTTAACGGTAAAATATAATACTTTTAAGTCGGCCCTCCAGTAAAGCACATCGTACACTGTAGAATATGGACAATTACACATACACTGGCATATGCCAAGCACATTGTAGACTCGGAAGGCCGAGCAACCTCTTACGGATCCGCCCCTACCTTGCTCGCGCATTACGCACCTTGTAATTTTGTCCAATTAAAAGCGACCGATAGCTCTATGGATTATCGACGTATCCCGCCGCTCTTCACCGCCTAGACCAGCGCGAGCGCATTCCTATTAGCGCCGATAATTGCATTGCTAACAAAAATTCACTCCGCCCCGACGATGCTGCTCCTATCGCCGAGGCGAGACGAGCTTTATAGTAGTCGCCGCTCGATCCCTGTAATCAGCCATTTTCAACCTTAACTCGCAGCTTGCAACAGCTCGAGTTCATGTGCGCCCTCGCTTTCTATCGCATGCGAATCGCATTGTTGAAAACTCCACTTTGTAATTCGACTTTGGAAAAAGGGATGAAGCCTGTTTTATTATTAGTATCATTTAGAATCCGTTATCGGTGGCGCCGCAAGGAAGTCAGAAATGCTGTGTTTTACTAAGATAAAAGTTAAAAGATCCAGTTTAATTTTCATTTAAAAAATTAGAGAAATAAAGATTAAATTAGACATTGAATTAAATAGTTGATTTCTAAAAAATGAAACTGAAATATCCATATTTCTATCCCATACATATAAATCTTGTTGTTTATACTGTGCGAACAAGAGGCTGTAGATTAAATATGCACATTGTGCAGGGTATGTATAGGCATTGGACAGTAAAAGGCCGGTTAGCAAGGCTGGAGGCCCGGCAGGAAGTAATTTCCCGATATACGAATTGAGATATAGTATCGTTCCCCTCGGACATAATAGTCCCATTAACTGTAATAATCGGAGTAGTATGACGCGGGCGCGCGCGCGTCGAGCGCAGGACATAATTCCGACGGTCCGATAAGTATCCACCTGGTTGTCGTGCGACATGCTACAAAGTGGCAACAGCGTAATTTACAGGCTGCTTCAAAAAATGTAAACATTTGGATTGAAGAATTGCCTTTATAAATCCAATAATAGTCATACGAATGTGTGGTTTGAAATTTTAAAATTTGCAAAATCATAAATTCGAACCTTGTAAAAATAACACCATAGCTTGTATTTGTGAATTATGGGTTTAAACAGTAATAAAGTGGTTTTGCCACATTCCTACAGTGTTGTTCATTCATGGAAACATTAATCGGATTTTACTTAGCTGGTGTTTTACATCTTTTTGAAGCGACCTGTACTCTTTCGGCGCGCACCTGCGCTCATTACGCGCCGCGCGGCCGCGCCCGTGCGATAAGACTGAAGTATGAAATGATAAATACGAAATAAAGTCAGCAATACGAAGGAACCCTTCGCAATTTCGTATTTCGCCGACACGCAATCCGCTGCGGTTTCTCTCGCCGGCAAAAAAGAATCGTCCCGCGCATAATTTCCGTGTGCAACTACTTGGCGAAATTGCGAGTCGTTCGGCACGAGCGCCGATCCGCTGGCAATTAATGATCCGAGCTTGCTTACGATGTAATTTCGCAGTGAAATAAATGGAGCGGTATTCATTCGAGCGACTAATCCCTCCGTGTAGTATTCTGTGTCTCTTTCCGTATATGTTCGTTATCGTTATTGTTCGCTTAGCAAATAACGGGATACCTGGCTATCTGGATGAGTCATTTGCAAGAAAATAGCACGCAATTCTCTTTTACAAAATATAAAATAGAATTGACTTAACATAAATTTCTGTCTTCTTCAATTACTATTTAATAAATCAAACATTGTAGCTGTACGATTGTCTTAATCTTCTCATCTTAACGATGCTATTGTTGCGTTTGTGTCTCGACAACAGAAAACATTTATATAAGATAATAATACAACGTCTAGCACCTTAATCATTTTTCCCGTATCGAGAATCGGAGGAATCGGAAGCACCGGGAGCGCTCTGCAACGCGCATCAATATTTGAGTCAGTGGGCGGAACTACATTTGATTTAATGACAATCGACACGCCTGCAACACGTTGCAACAAAGTATTGCGTGGCACAATGCTGCGAGGCAGATTGTTGTGCTCAGTGTGCGGCCGACCTTTACGCCCATATCTTATAAGTTGCATGCGTGCCGATCGCTAACTAATTTTCCTTATGCTACAAAAATAATAAGAAACGACGGAGAAGCAGCAGCAATGAAACTATCGATCGCTGCGCTATCACGCATTGTATCTGCGCTCAGCACTTATATCAATGATGCGATTATGAAGCGCTTTCCCAACTTAATATTAGGGTATTCGATCTTAACTAGAATTATGAATGATATTAAACCATTAATAGTTCCCAATGGGTGTATATGAATTATTTCTTACATTCTTTATAGATTAATTGTAATAGAATAGAAAATATATACTCATTTGGAGAATAGATTGTGAAAATCCAAATAAGAAAATGAATAATAATAAAATAATTATAAGTCAATAGTTTAAATAGGGTAGAATTTCTTGTATCAAGAATTCAGAATAAATCTACTATTATTTCTTAATTAATATTCCTAACCTAATTGGCATGGATAATTGCAGTTTCGCATTCTGAATTTATCGGCGTGGGAATTTTTATTAGAACACCGTCACCCACGCACCAAACCAATTTCCACGTGGCGCACCTACAGCAACACGAAGTGTCACAACGTCGTTTTAAGTGCTCATAATTATTTCGCTGCGAGGATTTCGCGTGGTTCGGCCGAGATTGATTGGCTCGGGCGACGCGGGTGTTCTTAATGCAAAGATATTTGAATATTCGGGACGGTGTTATATAAAGGCGACCCAATTTTCCTAAGGCGCGCACCTACGTTCTCGCCCGCCGATATACACTCGGTGAACGGTTATTTGCGTCGGAAGTGGGCCGTTTATAGGCTATGCCGGGGCCACGACTTTGAACTGTGCGTCGTTTTTTCTTAGTTTACAATGACTGCGTGGATCACACTTTTTTGTTACTCTTGCAAGAGAAACATGTCGATGAGATTTTAATGAAATTTATCCCAGCAATGATTTCGACAGATCTTGACATGAATTTTTAGATTGGTCAAGGTTCACTCCTAAGGAATGAAAGTATCCCTCGAAATTGGAGGTATAAAGAAACTGTAACAATTGTTAAATTATTAAAAATATTAATCAGGCTCGTTTTGGTTTTTACTTTAATAATAAAAGCTTTCATCCCAAAAAACAGAATCAAAAAATTGTAAAAAGCGCATACACTTATGTAGAATATTGAAGACCATACTTGGAGGTTTCGAAAAGTCGAAAAGTTTCGTGGAGAGTTTATTCGGAAATCATTACTATGCGCGGAATGAAGGAAAAGGGTGGGTGACTCATTGCTTTCACAGTGGAACGCGGATTAGGGTAAAACTGGCTAGTATAAATCCCTCTGATGACTTTCAGAGAACGTAATTGGATCGGTGCCAATTGTCGCGTCCATCCACGCTGAGGAAAGTTCTCCTCCGAGTCGAAATTGAATGGCCGCCAGGGATCGAAAGATAAGACGGGGAGTATCAATTCATTATCCCAGACTCGCTGGTCCACTTGCATAAAGTGCTCCATTTGTTCCCACTCCATTTCTTGATCTGTTTATAATTATTTGAAATCATTCATTGGACTTTCCAAGCATCATTTCCAGTATTGCAAGTATTAATAATATTCAGCAATCGTTTAAGATATTAAATCTAAGTTAGATAAATTATAATTAACTTCTAAAAAATATTATTATATTATATCGCGTAAGTATTTGCGCATTTATATTATCTCCTATTAATATTACTATCTCTAAACTTTTCTCAAGGTAGTAAATATCTACCTTCTAATTGCTAGTTACAATAAGTTCAGCAAAAACTTGTCGCATAAAACTTTGAATCCGTACAAGAATTTGAATTAAGAACTCACCAGCTACCACTGGGAACTTAATTTAGAAGGAGACTGTATTATTGCACATAGTTTTCCTCGATAAGTACTCTCAACACTTGCCACAAGGGGGTAAACTTCGGCCGATAAAACGCTTTCGATAACGCGGCACGCAGCTGTTCGCAATTACAGTGTCCGCAGTTTAACGTTTTGATGTTGTAATCTCGGCAGTGTACTGTAATCAAGGAACATTGTTGGCGGGGAAAAGAGAGCCTCCGCCTCCGAGGATTCGTACCTCCCAGGCCAGCGGGAAAAGCACAGTGAGGCGCGTGCAGGAAACGCATTCCGGAACGCCGGGGCGAAGGGAACGCGACGAGATACGCTCCATTTTCATGAGATTACATCGCCAGGCTTGCAAGAGGTTTCCGGCCGATCGAGCTGCTTGTAATTATAAACTGGAATCCGCGATACGCCAGCTTTTTCATGCGGGCGCCCGAAAAAAGCGCTCTTATCAGAAACGGTCTTGTTAGGGTTCTCTACACATTCCCGATAATAAGAATTGCGATCGGCGCGCCACTTCTAATGTCCTCGTATACACCGCCCGATCGAGATAGCCCTTGCACTCGCTACCGACGAAAATTAGTATTTTCTCATGATAATATCGATATCTCGTTAGCCACCGCTTTTCAGCATGCAATTAAAATTAGTCGCTCTGGAATTCACGGTGGAGTTACGCTTGTATATGAATTTTATATGAGCGTATAACATTTATCTGTACAGGCGTCTGTGTGTAATAAGAAAGTCTAGGATCGTAATTAATTATTTTCATCACTGGTTTCATGTTTAATGGAAAAACTAAGTTTAAATATTTAAATTCCTTTTTCCTGTTATACTGCAGTGATTTGCTATGCAACAGAAAAATTCATTCTGGAACTGCAGACAGATATATTGAGAACATACGCTGAATTTTTCATATGGTGTCGTCTACGTTCGAATTTAATCATTGTCTAGTTTCGAAGTTATTCCAAAATCATAACTATTAAAAATGAAAAAATACGAAACATACGGATTTGTATACTGTATTTTTAGTTCTGCTAAATTGGAGCATTTTTTAATATAACAATTTCGAATACTACGATGAATTTTATGACTGACCAGCATAATATATTCTTTGTTCTATTCGCGTCGTTTTCTCTCTTACTGAACTAAAACATTTTTCCTGTGCTACTTATCCTCGTTCAATTCTAGTTTCGCACTTGACAAACTTTCACTGGCGAAGGAAAGGTGTTCCGCGTCACATATCCCTCACCAAATAATCGAGGCGATCACGCCACGTGTCGAGCTCGCAACACACCCTGCCACTACCACGAACACCGCACGGGAATTTGCATACAATCGGCTCTCGCATGCCAGCGACCTATCGTTTCGCACAGTTCCAGGGCTTCTTTTCCTGCACGCGCACTTCGCCAACCATGCCACTCTAAGCGCTGGACCTACCATGAATGAGATATAATACCCATAAGCCGATTGATCTGCAACTCTCCTATTTTTACTGCGCAACAGAAATCCTACGGTGATTCCATCTACCAGTTTCACCTTGCGCGCTTACAATACCCAGTTTCTTTTTAATATTACGGATTAATGAAAATACACCTGCATTGGATTACACATACACGCATTAGTTTCTACATGTTTTCTATAATATTTGTTTATAAAATAATTATTTCTAAGAATAGTTTTATAGTGACGTAATAATGTTTTGAATTGTAATATACGAGTTAAAAGTATTTGTTCCTGAAATGTTTGTGACACTTGGAAACCTTCACCTGGCATTTAAAGTGTGCAGCTTGTATCAGTGCCAAACTGGCGAAGTATACTTCGATCAGCCGTTCCTTTTCGTGCTGACTTCATGATAGACTGTACTTGTGGCACGTCGATGTTGTACCAGCTGTTTTTGCATCCCAATCGTCATGCATTTTAATGCCGAAGAACTTTCGTTCAATGACACCTTGGCAACTCTACTTTTCCTAGTATCGTCTTCGCTATTGCGTGTAGTTCTCGTTGCGCAGGCGGAGCAGATGCATTTTTCTCAATGACAGATTGGCGCTGCACCAAAGTCATCCTCGATAAAACGTCCGCGCGATTCCTCTCGGCGGAGTGCCAAAGCGCGTGGGGCACGCGGCGAGGAAGATTACTTATTCATGGGCGACTTTCGGCGCGAAATTGATTATCGCCGATAAATCAATCAAGCCACCTTGGCTCTGGGAGATCCGCCGAGGGAGCGAACAAAAAAAAAAAGGATCGGCAAGCACGAAGCCGCGCGATTTCTACGTCAAAATTAATAGATTGATTTAATTGATTTAATAAGTCGGTCGATTTATGGAAGCAATCAGTGTCGGCGCGCAGATTTATTGACGCGCGAGCCCCTTGCTCCCTCACGCCTTACGGTACGCAGGCGTCATATTCACACCAGACTCATCTTTGATCTTTCATCTTCCTATATTCCTCAATTGACACATTTTCCTAGATTCCTGTTGATTCGAAGGACTTTTTTAAGCAATTTGTTGAACTATCGAGTTGCATCTTCATCATCTGTAGCTGTGATACACTGTGTATCGAATTTAGAACGTTTGAATTAATTCAATTCTTGAATCTAATAAGAAATGCTGTCTTTCACGAATTAATGTAAGTGATCGTAACTTTGATGTGTCACACATCGAATAAATCACTTGTTGAATAAATCTCTGAAAGATTTAGAAAAGTACATGAAAATATAACTACTTAGCCCAGTTCATCACTACTAATTTTTCTATAAGACAGCAAAACTAAATATAAAACATAATGCAAGGCTAGTATTTCCAAAATAAATCGTATAAAAAACCTGCAGAGATTATCATACTGGAATAGAATATTTCTATTTGAGGAGCGTGCGACGACAGGCACCGACTGATAAGTTTAACATAACACAGAGAGGTTTTGAATGCGCTTTAAATAACCGATGAGGATACTCGATGAGGTGGCGTTCGATTGCGCTTCGAAAAACAAATTGAAACACTCGATGGCTGTCGGGTCCCATTCAGATAGGCATCGACACGAATCGCAATTCCAGCAGCGAGGATCACATAAGGAGGAAATCCTGTGGGATACACGACGCGCTAAACGCCGTCGTTATCTCTCGGCGATAAGGGATCGATACGCGAGGAAGATCGATGTAGATGGTACGTGTACAAATAGCCTCGAGCTAGCGATCGATAGGGATCGATTCTACACGGCGCAAAGTGGAAGCGTTCTTTTTCGTGTTCGTCGATCGTGCAAGATGTCCGAGGATTTCGAGCTTGATGATGGACAGTCATCAATCTGGGATTGTCGGAAATGCAAATGAAAAAAGGAAGATTAGAGCCTGGATTTACATATTTCCAAATGAAATAGGAGTCGACGCAATTATGCACATGACAGTCTTCAGAAATCTTTAGTGTGTCATTAATTTAAATCGATGATAACTGATGTTAAAGTGCACAGGCATTTATATCAAGTGGTTTTACAACCCACACGTCTGTTTGTTAGTTGCAAAGATTTTTAAATCGAAGAATAATGCATGTGACTATAAAACGCATTCAAGTTGGAACAATTTGAATACTTCGAACTAAGAACTTGAATCTTAGGATTCAAAGGAAACAATGAATCAAAATTACCCATTCAGAATTCTGACTTAGGACTGATTATTTATTTACAATCACATCATTCAGTTCATCACCTGTCACTGTCTTATTTGCACCAGCAAAAAATCCCGTTTGAAATCAAACCCAATGCTTTAAACGCTGTGCATAACTGTACTTCGTAGGAAGATGTCAAAGTGACAGAGAGAGTTTTGAACCGACCTGTAGAATGCTGTGGTATCGCGATTTAGAAACTGGTGGGATCGTAAGGCCGCCCGTGTAATTGGCTGGACTTTATGGGAAACGGGTGGCAGCGTCGCAAATTGCGCTCACTGTGCACGCACCTTAAATCGTCGCTGGCTGCCAACTCCGCGGGGTGCCCTGACTCGAGTCAAGCATACCTGACACCCTGAAGTGGCAGCCGGAACCAGAAGTCGAATGGCATAGAACACGAGGAGCAGAAAGGGAGCGGCGATCTTGCAGAGGCTGCGAATTTATCTAAAATCGTACGTTAGCAAGCAGAATAGTAGTAGCATTTGGCAAGATATTCAAGTACTTGATCAAGTATAAAATCCAGTTGCAATCACTATTAACGTAACCTTGAAACTAAAGACTTTAATTGAAGACTTCTACTTAATTAGCATTTCCATTTTCGACAACGTACGATGCGAATTACAGTATGCATCATCAAAGTTATGCAAACTATTGTATATTTATTTTGACACTATAAATAATAAAACAAATACCACCGTTTAAAAACTAACTCATACAAATAACTATTCCTAGAATCAATAGAAAATCACAACAGTGACTAAAGAGTGATACATCCGATGCGGCGCGTACGATATTTTAAGTAATAACGCGATATTAATATCGCGCGTTAGGTGTCCACCGACTAAATATACATTTTTGGCATAGATCCAAGTGATCTCTGCCGTTGGTTTTATCGGTGCTGGGTGGTACGCAGGGTGGCGGGGCAGGGTGGAGGGCGCGTAATGTCTTACCCGGTAATTAGAAACCGTAGATGTCCGAAGGAGGAGCCGACCGGTGCCCCGATAACTTTTAATTGGGATCTCGGACTTGGTCTGTACATAATACGTCTCCCGATGTATGCCGCGCACTTTCAGCATTCCTGAGGGACGGCCACGAGGCAGCCAGATATCTTAACAAATCGCTTCGACTTCCCTTGCTTCGTTCGCTCTCCTCCTCCTCCTCCTCCTCCTCCTCCTCCTTTCTCCTGCCTTCTTTCCATGGGGACGAGGCATCCTGGCAGATTCGCCTGCGCCTATCTCGCTCGATCCGAGATCGCCGAGTTCTACGGGAACTCATTAGTGGTGCCGGCCTACGCACAGCATCCGTGCGGCAGCTCCGACGTCCGAGATCGTTGATCATTGCAACTATGTTCAGTGACAAGGTCGCTGAGGAAATGCCTGCTTTCTAGTATCAGAGGACACGTCTCTAGCTACCGTTAGTATTAGATTAGAGATTTTTTATGTGTCTCTTGAGTTTTATACTTGCATTTTACGCTTTAATGGAATGCCTGTAATTGGAGTATTCAAGATTGTGTGATTTATTTCAGGTAATTTTGAAGATGCGAGTAATTGAAGAATAGAAATAAAGTCGAAATTGAATTCTTCCCTTTAAGTTTCAGACGTACTGTATTAATGTAGGAGAATTTATTCGTGAGTTAGTCCGTGAGCATTGGATCATCGGGACTGACAGTTGCAGACCGTCAAAGAGAGTTAGACAGCCGTCTCTCAACTACTTGGAAGGCAAGCGTTCTAACGAATGACCTTGCGAGATCTCTTGTGACAGCTGCGATAGAAGGGACGTTGATAGTCGTTAAATAGTAGCTGAAGAGGTGTCTGTTGGCGGGCGGCATTCAGATGTAAATGGACCGGCGACCAAAAGGTAGAAGGGCTCGTGGAGAAGAAGAGTGCGCTAAAGGTTACGTTCGCAGAGAGGAAAGAAGGGGCTTTCGATCTCAAGAAGACTGACTCTCTCTCCATTGAATCCGATGGAGAGGATGCTCTGGTGAGTGCCAGTTCTGATTGACACTGGTGTGACCTGGCTAAAAACACCCTGTGCCCTCGCACTGTCTTTCCCATGGCTGGCCTTCTTCAAACTCTTATCAGCCAATCTGACTCGGTCCACCGAAAGGAGCGGTCACGAACCCGCACGCCAACGCACTATAGTGTTACGAATACCAACCTGCCAGTGCAACCTCTTCAACTTCTCCTTTCTCTCTCCTTGCGAGAGCTCTCCGCCCCACCCGGTACTTTGATACGGTTGGGATTAAAATTGAGTAATCGATCGTTGCGCCGCGTGCCCCTTTCGATACTCGACGAGCATGCACGTTGTCGGGCAGAGCACAATGTAGCGAACTTCACTCATCTGCATGCACTGAGAAGACTGCTTGATGCCGCGCATACATAAGAGGCTTAATTTGTGAGCGAAGTTCGATCGACACCTTCCTCTTCCTGCGCGGAGCTACTTTTATAATGTTCTACCGAGCCAGACGGGGGACTCCAGTTACACTGGATTCCTTAAGAGAGCAGGTAGTTAGTTGTCGGTGCATGCACGCCAATTTTGTATTTTCTCTCATTAAGTCGCTGCCATTATCGGTAGCTCCGAGAGTGAGCCTTGAAACCCGAGAGACTATAATTGCAAGGTTTAATGCGTCCTTTCGTTACGCGAGATTTATTTCTCCGCTTCTTGCTGTCGCGGAAGCGTGACTTTTATGCAGGATACCACTTCGAAACCCGATTTCACGATTCAGTAGGGAGCCAAGACAAATTGGCACTATTAAAAAGTAGCAGCAAGTGTTCTTCGTAATTTCGGAGTCAGATTTTTGATTACCGTCATTCTCAGAAGTGGTTAAGTGAATATTCGGGTATAATTGATCGACTTTGTTCCCTTTGAATACTAATTGATCCCTATTTCCACGCGTTCTTACTTAGTAACTATAACAAGTAGTTGGATACCTTTGACTAATTTGCAAGGAGTAGTATCAAATGCTTTTTTTAACTTCTTTCTAATATTAAGAAATCCAGTGATATGGTACACAATAGATAACAGCAACAATCAAATATTAAACAACAAACGATGATACAGATTATCAACTAAACAAGAATTGATCATTTGCTCTTTAAATATAATACACGACAACAAAAAGGAAAGTCAAAAGAATACAAATTATCTTTAAACTGTATCTTAAGATTCTGACACCTGAAACTTTGCCACTCCTACGATCATGAATGAGCGAAGAAAGCGGAGTTCTGCGCTGGGAGGACTGGCAGTGAACTCGATCGGGGTCGCATCTGGAAAGTGGCGTGTTGAGGAAGCGAATGAAGGGTCGAAGGGAGGGCGTGTTACACGAGAGAAACAATGGGCCCGGCATTTGAGAGTACCAGGTTTGCGAGTCAGGTGAGCCAGGGCGCCCGGAGCGCCGCTGATCACTTTGACCTTTGACCCCATCAATCATCGCCAAATCATACACCACTTATCTCGCCGTGGCACGAAGGAGGCGCGCGTTCCCCACACACGTGCATCGCCCGTGTAAAGATCCTGTTACACTAGCGATTTACTCCGGAGATCTCTATCTGGGACGCAGAAAAATCCATTCTAGTACGATTTATTGCTTACGGAAGCGTACGTCTATTTATCTCATTTTATATGTCAACATGTTACCATGTCACAATATTTAATTATTATTAAATACTGTTCTTAATATTGCTGTTATAAAAGGGAATTTATAGGATATTTTTGTATAAATAGTGAAAAATTATTTAATACACACTCAAAACATTATTTTATTAGTTATTAAGGACGGGATTTTTATTATTGAGACCGCTGTTTAATTTAATTCAATTATTTTCTGATTTTATGCCAACGTTTTTGTTACCTATTTTTTCCCCAGTACGATTTCTTCATGTTATTACGATTAAGGATACTTGTTCAGGGCGCTTTCTTTGCTCTCGCGTGTTAACCTCGAATCAAGATGATATCCGACTTCTCTTCTGGTGGCTGCACGGTGACACGACGTGTGATTCTGATAAACGACACGACACGTGGGAAACTAATAGTATTCTGACCCATGTTATATAACGGATTAGCCAATGTCAGGTACACAACAGCTTCTGTTGCGGTTCGTATTGTTTCAAGAACGGAGAATGAAACAGTGATTTATGACGGCTGGCAGAATGCTGATAATCTAAGAAGCAGTTTTAGATTGAAGCGTTTTGATTGCTGCCAAGAACAGTTATATTACGATACAAGTAAATGCAAATATCAAGAATAAATTTATAGGGATAAGCTTATAAGAACTCCAATATTATTTCATTTGTTCTTTCATTGCTTATAATAAACGACTCGTGTTATTAACAGTACTTGCAATTCATTAATTTTCTTTTTCCTCGCGTATTACTAAAATCCAATAACTTAGACTTATAAAATTTATCTAGATTCGAAGAATTATTCCACTAAAAGATAACAGAAATTCATCAAGTTCCAGGGAGACTGGAATGGGATAAAGCAAGCCTAGCAGAACAGTTCTATAATCCCCATTTCCTTACGAATTTCACGAATGCATTCATCCAGTGAGGCCTCTTCCGAGAATCATCCGCGACTTCCGCGACAAATTGGTCCAAGATGCATCCTCCGTGCGGTCCACCCTCTCTCCTAACACCCTGGCGGTGGATATAAAGCGCGCCATTAGTCAAGCTTCTGACTAATTCGTGCAATTAAGATTGCTCGCGGCCAGCACGAGATGAGCACGGGAATCGGAAGGAGTTGCGCCGCTCGCTGCATCCACTTATGCCTAAGAGAGAATGAGCCGGAAAGGAAAAAGAAAAGACGAGATAGGATGTCGCCCTCGAGTTGCGGGCGGCCCGTAATTAGACGTAATTTAGGGCCGAACTTAATGAAAACCGTGATAATCTTGACCACTCATCGTGACCCACATGCCTCCTCAATTTAACTCGGTTCGGTCTCCATTTGTGTATTTGCATTCGCTGATACTTAATGTAGTTAGTGACTGCTGTAATTATATGTTTGCTGTGTGCGTATTGTCGATAAGGTCTCAGTTTTACAGAGAAAAATGGGATTGCTTTACAAGGATATCTTGTAATCGGTAAAACCTCGAGAAATATATGGAACTGATAAGAGAAAGTTTCATTAAGTATCAGGGACATTTGATTACTCTATATTCGATGAGTTGATTCCATTATCAATCATGTTTCTTAAACTTTTTTCTTAAAACCAGTATTTATACTGTAGTAAATTTAAATATACAGAAACAATACCAAAATCCACATCAAATGAATTTAAACATAACCATCATCATTAGAAACAGCTTATCAAAGACTTTCACCATGCATGTCTAATCAATACCTCATTAATCACTAAATTCCCCAATTTGGTACTTCGAACTAACTAACGACATCTCTAATCAGCAAGATTCGAACCCTCCAACCACCAAGAGAGTCTGAAAGTGAGGAGCAGTGGCCTGTCAAATAATTATTAATTCATCCACTTTACAAGTGCGGGTAAAAGCGCACCTGCGCCTTCCCTTCCCTTCATTATAGATCGAATAGCTGAGTTAACTGTCGGCCTCTACGGTCTGCGTTTGATCTCTATCGAACAAATCCACTGTCTCCCGATAGGGAAGAACGAGGGGTGAGAGAGGCGAGAGGGGCGGGCACGCAGGGAACAGTGGCAGTCACTTTCAGCGGCATGCTCTTGCTGGTAGAGGATAATCGACCAGTAGATAAGCATTGTCGATAGGCACGATCGATGTTCGGATTACCGGTAGGTCCGTAGGTACAGGTGGATACCTACCTTCTACCTTACAGGGTGTACGCTTTAATCTAAGATCAAATTTTAAATTAATTATAACCTTTCAATAGGCATTGAGTGGAAACCTGAAAGATACTTGTTAGATCTTTCACGCTGGAAAGAGCAGTATTAAATCATTATCTGTCAGTGTCGTGTGTAACACATAGTACGTTTAGTTCGGATATTTCGCTGTTTAGTGATTTCCTATGGAATTAAGTCATGGCAGACCTTTTTTTTATGCCGACCCTTTCCGTTCAGAGTGAGTTACAATTGGTTTTGTAACACTATATGTATTTATTTATGGAATAAGATATATTATATGCTTGACAGAAGGAGGTTGATGTCTATCAGTCCACTTCTTTACTTGTTTATGGATTTAAATAAATAGTAAGTAATACACAAACGTTCTCAGTAGGAACGATAGACTGTTCTAGGTTTTCTAAGATATTAAAAGAAGTTTCCTAAAAAGTTAAAGACAAGATATTGCTAGAAATCATGTTATTTCCCAAGCAGGCTAGTAATTAATAAAACGGACAGGATTCTTTCACAAGTCCCTTGGAATGGCTCTTAATAAAAGACAGGTACCGAGTGTGACAATCTCTGCGCGTTCTCAAATTTCGTGCGCACGTTCCATTAATCGTTCCCGAGCAACAGATAATAGCGACAGTCGCCTGGAAGTTTACGCAATGTCGGCGATCGTTCGCTGAAAAAAGAAACAAAAAAAAAACACTTGGATTTCGTAAGTTCGCACCGAGGGGTTTTTGTCCGGTGAGAATGGGTGATCAGTCACGGTGACAATCGATGATATATGCGGACATAAACGGTGTCGAGTGAAAGCTCGCGCGTCAAATGACACGGTTTCGGAACAATCCCTGAACGAAGTCGCATGCGTGCGTGCGTCTATGAAATCGATCGGATATTGATTACCAGTGACACTTAGCGCTACTTAGTCTTCGGTATCGCTCTCTTTCGTGACCGTTTCCTTCTTACTGCGACGAGTATGCTAATTCGACACTAATTCCAAAGAAACTTCCCTTCTCGAGTCCTCGTTACATTCACCATAAATAATATTCTCCCCATCATGCCTAATAATAGATCCACACTAACTAAATCAATTATCTCTGTTACTTCTTTAACAATTTCGAAATATACTCTTACTCAAATGAGTACTACAACTTCGACCAACTTTCAAGATCGAACATTCTGCGCTGTTTTGCCTTATCGAATTCTTGTTACATTCACCATAAATAATATTCTCCCCATCACGTCTAATAATAGATCCACACTAACCAAATCAATTCTCTCTATTACTTCTTTATCAATTTTAAAATATACTCATACTCAAATGAGTAATACAACTCAGATCGACGACTCCTTGCCGTTTTTCCTTCCGATTCCTCGTTCTTCTGACATATATGCGTCGCACGGGTAGCAGCGGAGTAACGAGGCAGGCATTAATCCAGGCTAATCAATTTGGGCCTAATTGGAGATCACGGCGAACTCCCTGTGCTTTGGAGTTCCTTCCCTCCTGGCTTCCTTGCCCCCCCTGTCTTCAGGGTTCCGTGGCTACTACGAGCGTGCGGCGAGATGCGGACGGTCGCAGCGCTAATAGATTAATTTATTACTCGAAAGCCCTCAAAGAGGCCGCCGGAGTGCTCGGCCCGACGACATATTAGTATCGTGTCACAGCGATCATTAAACAAAACCCCCTTCTCGCCCTTCTCTCGAAAGGGGCCAAGAGGCGCGGGGCAGGGTGGGGGCGGCGAGGAGGGGAAGAGGTCCCTCTCGGGACGCGGAATGTTAATTCCATCGAGATCCCGCAACCGATGCATACCTAAAGGGAATGCACTTCGGCGTGGGTGAAATTTAATATCCCTTTTTCGCTGACTGCCGTCCATGTCGGCCCTTGGCATCCCTTTGAACAACCCCGGCGCAGAAATACGTCGCCCCTCATTCTCTCTCTCTCTCTCCCCCTCTCTCGCTCTCTTTCTCTCATGAAAGCCCTCAGCCCAGCATTCTCCGGGACCTAGAAGAGGTTGCTGCTGCTGCTGCTGCTGCTGCGTTCAGGATCTCGCTGACCCTGTTAACTCCGCCGGCGGATTTATGGTAGCAGATAACGCCAGAGCGGATAATTTATTTAATTATGTTGCCCGCCTGTATATCACCCGCCGCCGGCATAAAGCACTCGCGACACCGATCATTATTCAGTCGCGGCTTCGAAACTTTGTCGTCGAGATTGGGATGTCTTCATTCTTCCTTTCTTGCTGACCGCGGATGCTCCTCGATTGGATCAAAGATGACAGTGAAGTATATTTGTTGAAGTTGTTGGGAGAGCTATTGTTAAGTATTGTTGGAGTATAATTTTTAATACTTGTGAATATTGTTATTAGTATTGAGCACATCAATTCATAGCAAAAATCTAAAGTTTTAAATAATTAGAATTAGAGTATGCAATTCATGGAATATAGTATCTCTGAGTATTACTTTTTTCTGAACAATGAAACGAACCCTGTTTAGCCAGCCACTGATATTCGCGCGATCTGATAATTGGCCTGGCCAATCTCAATTTAATGTTGCCCTCATTATTAATCCATTCGAAATCTCTATACCCCTAATTATTGCCGTCCTTCACTATCGACAAAGCTATTGATCCAAATGTCGGGATCTTGATTGATAGTGTCGTATAATCTGAATTGGGACATCAGAGACGGCAGCTTCCGGGATCAATTTAATTACCGTACTCTTTATTAATCGCCAATGCTGTTTGCGTTTCATTGGCGCAATGATCGACGTCGAAAGCGGCGTTCATTCAATTGCCGAACGTCTGGACGTTTATTAATCGCTTATTATGCGCCCGCTCTCTATTATTTCGGCTGGCCTTCCCTTTCGCGCCCAATGGCCTCGCCCTTTTTTTTCTCTCCTCTTTTCTTCCACCATAAGCACAGAATACGTGTTCATGTTAACCGACTCCTCGTAGAAAAACTGGCTATAATAAATCTAATAGACGCATAGTGTTCATTGTCGACCCAAATTCAGAAGTGGACGTCGCAAGACTCTTAAGTAGCTGGTGGTGAAAGTAGCCAACGCCAGTATTACAACGCCAATCGTTGTATTCTTGCAAAATAATTGGTTGGACATATTTTAAGGGAGAACCAAGTGCTGTGATTATTGCAAGTGCTATTGCGATATACATAATAGTTTTCTATTAGAAAAGATCGTGGTCATTTAATGGAAATATTTAATACATTTTTTCAAAGTATGTGGGTAGTAATCATATATCAGGACATGTTCGACACACGAATAATTGTACTGCTTAACATAAATATTTGTACGAAGTGGTATGCATTTTTAGAATGCTACATACTAATTTGCCGAGAGTGGAACACACTTCACTTCACTCCACTTCACACTTTTAAAAGACTGTTTTTTGATTGAAAGCAATGATTGTTTCAAAATTCTTATTCAAATTCTTTTCATTTCTTTTCCAGCGTAACACGAATTGATAGTAATACAGTCTTCAGTTTCCTCGAAAGCTCGATTTACTTGAAATGCTCGCCCACACGTTCTGCGCGCGCAAGGGAAAAGACAGCGCGAAATCTGCGAGACCCTTAACTCTCAACACCATAAATCCAGGCTGCGTAGCGTCATTAGCACCGAATAACGAGGGCGATGTTATGCCCGCTCCAGCTTCACTCCTCCGGCTGGTCCTATCCGCCGAAATAACGGCAGCCCTTACCAACATCCATGGGGTGCGTCACATTCCCAGAGATCCCGAAATAAGTATTTTCGCCCTTCTTATGGTGCGGTATCATTCCTATGGAGATTCCTTTACCCAATCCACCTGAATTCGCCCATTCCTTCCAAACTCCACTTCATTAGCCGAAAGAAACTACTAACTGTCTTATCTGATGGTTCATTTATTCCGATCACTGTTGCAACTTTGTCGTACCATTCCATGGATTTATGGAAATGATTCTATTAAGGAATATTATATGGAATTCTTAATAGTAATGATAAGACTTATTATTATTTCTCATCAACCTTTGTCACTCGCAATGCTATTGATTTTACCCAATCTTTTCCCTGTATTTCTCATATGTATTTATTACTCTATTTATTCACTTAAGAAATGGTTCTACTTCAACTTTATGTAATTCTTGGCATCTCTAAAGATTAGTTTTAAACTAATATATATCAGTGACATTTATAGCCGATTGACAAGCCTTCTAACCCAGATTACATGAAAACCAGAGCTGTTTCACTGGAAACATTAAACTAAATATCTTTCTGGACAACTATTTTAAGACGTCGAGATTCCCCATGAGATTTAATGCGCGCATCTTTCTGTAATCCTAGCAAGGCCGTCTAATCTCGCGGCGAGGGAATGCTGCGCATCGTTGTACACGTTATTACCGTAATCAAGGGAGTCCGTGCTGATTATCGGTGCTCCGTATTCCCGTCCTCCCTCGCTTTCTTGCCGGTCCAGTAAGTGGATGCTGCCAGTCGAGGAGGCAAGCACCGAAATCATCCTGCAATTACTCGCTCATAAACGAGCGACACTAAAGGAAGTTATGCGCCCGGCCAATAAAACCAGCGTCAATGACACACGCACGACCGTCGGCAAAAAGCGTTAATGGCCGAAGTACTACCCCGCAACCACTGCCGGCACAAAGTCTCCCTACAGGATGCTGCATTCACCTTCGAGCTATATTTACATTGGAGATGTGAACTGATTATACGATATGCAACCCAATGGAATGTCTGAATTCAATGATTCGTGTCAGTTGTTTGTATAAAATGCATGTACTGTGAATAAAAATAATACTCTCATAACCAGTTTTATTGGAAAAATGTTCTTATAGAAGAAAATTCTTGTGTGTAAATAGAAATACTTTTTCTTGGAGAAAGTTTTCCTTTTAAGGAAGAATACATTTCCTTAGATTGTCAATAATAATAAATTTTAGATACGGATTAAAGGATACACTGAATGATACAAAAATTAAATGTTAGAATCAAATTCTGCTTTCTATCCTTTCTATCCAATTCGATCACTTATTATACAGTAATTTCTATAGAACACGCAACTTTAATATTAACTTTAACAGTCTGCCTTATTATTTAACAAGAAAGAGGGAATTTTTAATACTGATATTAATTTACAAATCGACGCAATATTGACCAAATAAATTAAAAACGAGTATAAAAGGAGATAGTAGTAAGTATTAAAGGTATCTTTGGTATACTCGTGTCCTGAGGAAAGAGCGTGAGAAGGGATGCCGCTTTCCTGTCACTCGTAAATGCTGGATCCACGTATGTATCCCGGAGTACCAGCTCCTCTTGATTACTTATCGGATATCCGTCATTCGGCCGGCTCTCAATTTTATTCCCTACCGTTGAAATCGTGGTCCTATCATTTAAATGAGCTCCAAACGAGCGATTACCGTCGGTTTAATATCAGCCCTCTCCTTCTCACTTCGCCCGATAAATCAAGTGCTACTTCGACCGAAGTGTGCAAGTAATGAGTTCATTTTCTCCCCTTTTTCTTCACTGTGGCAAGAGTGAGTTGACTCGATGCCGGCCACTTAATAAATATGCCTAATGTACATCGATATCTCGAACGTCAACTTGCGAGTGTGTTGTGACAGAAATGTCGGGATCCGAACACAGTCAAGATCGTTTTTATCGATCACCAGTTTAGACGAGGGTGTAAATTACACGTACTTATACGAGACTATACAGTCTCGTCGATTTATCCTCGACAAGACAAAGAACAACCACTCCTCTGGCATTCGACATCGTATACGAGTAAAACAATAAAAACAGAAGAGACACTCCAATAAAGAATCATTTCATCCGATTACTTTATGATGTTTGAATAACGAGCGCTGTTCCTTGAAACCTTAAACTGTTAACACCTTGATCGGTATAATCGCCATTCGATTTATTCCTTCTCTAAATTCCCAAGCATCGCCAGCGAACAATTACTTTACCAACAATACGAGGCTATTAAATACTCAAACAAGCAATGTTAAATCATACAACAATAGAACATATTCTTTGGAAACTCAACACGAGTCTACAATAAACAGAGGAGCGTCAATATTCGTATAAAGATCGACGGTCTAATAATCATTTAACGCGGTGTTAGAAGCGTCAGTGAGATAGGTGTAATGATTAGTTTCGGACTGTTAATAGCTTCATAGTACAATCTACGTGGGTGTAGGACGTCGCTTTGTAATTCGATGCGAGCGGTGTCTCGCAGCACGGAGAGACAGTCTGCTGGCAGGTCAACAAAGGCTCATGCATTTCGCACAGGGCCGCTCCGAGGAGTATTAACTCCGAGAATAGTGTGCGTGGGACGTTCTCCCACGTAGCCTCAATGTGTCATATGGCTGTATCATGACAGGTAAAGGCTCTCGTCGTAGTGCGACAAAAATAAGCTACAGACATTTACTTTCCATTAGCCAGCGCGACTTTTGCTACCAACCAAGTAGCCAATTCTTGCCAATCTATAATTAGTAGTATTTACTAGTACAATAGTTGTAAGATTTATAATAATAGATTTCTGTACATGTGATTATCATTATCAATCGTCAAAGTAATATGAACAATGTTGAAAGTGAGTGAAATAAATATACAATATTATATACAATTGTCAAAGAACTAAAGAGAATCGTCTTCATAAAAGATATATTTAAAATACTACTATTTTAACTGCAATAAAAATATCCATTCTTTGTTACATAATATACGTCTGCAAATCAAGTGACTAAAACAGGATTGCAACAAATCACTTTCTAATTTATCGATCCTCTGGAATATATTCACAGTGTGATTTAATTCTTTAAATTTGCTAAACACCATTGGCGAGTACTTGAAAGTGGAAAAGTCAAGATTAATGGTTGAACTTTTAAAGAGAAGGTAGCAACCATTAGTGATTTAGTGAGTGGTTAGATGGTCGCGGCGATAGAAGGGTCGTCCACCGCTTTTGCAACCACGAGTCATCCAGGAAAGGTAAAGACATACTCCTGGTAGCGGGGAAGGAGTTCCCTGTGAACCTGGCTTGGCTGGTCACTCCGACAGGCAAGCAAGCAAGTAAGCAAGCAAGCAAGCAAGCAAGCAAGCAAGCAAGCAGGCGGTCGTCCCCGATTAGAGCCGCGGAATAAATTTCTGCGGAGTGTGGGAGCGTCGTGACGGCCACCGCCGCCGCCGCTGCCGCCGCCGCCGCCGCCGTCGGGGTCCTCGTACGTCCAATTGACCCCACTTTGCAGCGAAACTCAAGCGACTCAAGCGGACTCGAGCGGGTGCACACGCAGATTTCAGCGCGCGCAACTCCGAGGGAGCCTAGATTTTCCCTGATTACGCCGGACACTGCTGCCTGCCAGATAAACCACCGCGTGCTTCTTGCGGCGTCGTTGGCGTCGCTCCTTCTCTCTCTTTCCCATATAAACTAATGTGTCCCTGTGAAACCGCAGCCTGACTTCCACCGCGGTCGAGAGTCCATCGAGTTATGGCGATGTGCTTGCCTTCCACGTTTCCGCAAACACGTCGGACCCAATGTCCCCTTGGTTCTTCAGCTGCCTTTTTATTTCGACCGCTTTTAACATTACCTCGCCGCTGGATAATTGTATACTCTTTGATTTATGACTTTCGGAAATAATAGTGCTTGAACCGAGTGCTAAGATTTATTTGTGGGAACTTGTTGCTTTGATGACACTCGAGGCTTACAATGTTTCTGATTTATACTTCTGCTTCTGTTTCTCTTTTACTATAATTGCTATCATTCCTGATTCAGCTTCAGTAGTATTATTCCTAATACTACTTAATCAGTAGAAATATTCGAGATATTCAAAGTGTCTCATTAATTACTATTAAAGCCTGGCTAATGAAATCGGAAAACATTGTAATTACCTAACGTTCCGACAGGAAACGGTTAATTAACACTTGGGTATTTTTCCGCGCGGATGAACTCGGGATTGGCTGGTAGTAGACGGAAAAGATGCGCTCGAGTAGATGGCGTGTCTGGGCAATTGCTCACTGTCATAGAAATCGAGATCGAAATCAGATTGGTCGTCTGTCCCGGGCAAGAACGCTCCTTGTGGGTGGTGGTGGTTTCGTGTGGACGGCTCTTTAAGCGTTAATTGAGACGAGAGTGGCTCGTGCGTTGGTGGTCCAAATTCTCCGCTATTCCCGGAAGGTTATTCTCAGTAGGTGTACGGACGCATATGACGCTTGCATCTACGTGTACAACACACCACCACAACAATTCGTCCGGTCCAAGTGGGAAGCGCGGGTGGCGGAACCGCTCTCATGATGTAGATGATTTATGCACCCGCAACTCCTGACAACCCCTGTCGCTATATCTCACCGAGTTATTAACCCGGGAAATTGCTGGTCGAACATCCCAGCTTCCCTCTCTGCTACTGCAATACTCCTCGTCAAATTTGAAGATCGTTGCGATTTTGACAATTACTAGCAGAATGACTTTCATGCATATTTTCATTTAAAAAACAGCGCCAATAATTCGTTCTGCTAATCAATATTTGATTCAGTTTTGTAAAGTATGAAAGTCATTACTAATTATTCCCAGTTCAAATGTAGATATTCGAAAAGTCAGGTTTTGTCAGAAATAAATGGAACAGTAAGAAATGTAAAGTGCTAAGGAAATTTACTGTGCGTAGAGTTACAGTAATTTAACTCTGGCGCTTTGAAAATGGCAGAAAACTAGTATAACTAGTTCTTGCATACAAAGTATCATTCATTTAAACCGGGGAGTGTTTTTTGCTAATTCAAATGCACATATCCAACTATTCCGCAACCCGTTCATCCATTTCTTCGGAGTAATAATTAAAAAAGAAAGGAAAATCGCATCTTTGGAGAGTGAAGTTAGCGAAGTGCCACTTAACGCAATTACTGCTGGCAAGGCAATCAATCGTCTGCACAGTGTCTCTGATTTCCTGTTCGATTGGTCATGCGCGTAGGTGGGTCAAGACTTGCCAGTTAGTTACAGAGGCGGTGTGTAATGAATAGATATGCACTCGATCTGCCACTGAACCGGGAGCAGCTATTCAGTGCCTCGTGACTCCTAACATAATCTATAACTAGTAGCTCACTATTTATGGATTAGCTGCGCACGTGATTAACTCTCCATCATTAGTTCTCGAACGTCTACCTGGTATTGTGACACTTCTAGTAGAACAGAGATCGAAACTTCAAAACTATGAGGCCTCTGGAATGAAAACAATTTCTCTATCTTATTTTTCATTTCAATTATATGAGTGTATAATTAAATTTTTGGATCAAATAATTTGGATCAAGTGGTGCTTTTTTCATATTTATTAATTTATCATACTACAAAGCACTGTATAATTTTTTCTCCATCGTTGCTAATTCTGCGAATAATTATATAGTTTCTATAACGTAATATAAATAGAGCATCCCATAATTATAGCTCTGAAATAAATCATTATGAAACAGAGTGCCCCTTTACGAAAGTCTTCCATTGCATTAATGGCAGATCGAAATTCCCATTGGGTTTTAATGAGAAAAAGATTTCAGTCCATACCAACGGGTCACGTGTCATTAAGCGAACGAACTAATTAAAGGGCGGCTTCGGTTTAAAGAAAATAGTCGGGGTTATCGACTGAATGTTTGCCATTGGAAATTGATAAATTAGCTGTCGATTAATGCTGGGCCACCTTGGCGGCGTTTTAAGTTCGCCCGCTCGATAAGAGCTACCCGAATTTTGGTACGGCCAGTTCATTAAAGCGGAGCTCAATATCGTGTCTAGATTTGCTCTGAAGTACACGCACAGGCACATATCGCGGTCCGGCAAGTGGTCGATCCAGTCCACGTCCGAACGCCCACACGCGAAAGACGCCGGCCGTCGCGTCTTAAGTGGTTCCAATGGGAAAAAAGCAGCAGCCGCTCCCTGACGGCCAGTTGCATTATAATTACTACAAATTGAATCGTTTAGCCGCTTTTAAGGTCGTGAGATAGTGGCCGGGAATGCGAGCCCCTCGGATAAATCCATCGGCGGCGGCGGCGGCGGCGGCGGCGGCGACGGCGGCGAATTCTTCCACCGATTCTCCCTTTATTTTACTCCGTTTGCCCGATGTCTTAAACTAGTTTATACTGTTGCTGTTCCTGTAAAAGTGTAATACATCTTAATGCATCACTTCCAACTGGGATACGCCAATCCACTGTGTTAATGTGCTATTTTTTTAATTATGTGGTATTTCAATGTGGAAAGCAAACAGCTTTACTCGTAGAAGTTACATACACTTGCTTAATACTAGAATAACTAATATTCATTTTATATAATCGAGTACTATATATACGCCTTCGAAATCAGAGTGGTGTATGCTAAGTAAACTAACGTATTTTGTTCCAAGAAAATTAGGAATTCCAACATATTCACCTTGAAGATAACTGTGTTATCAAGTAATATCCAAGTTCGTGAAGTCGAGATAATTAAATTCTTCCTAAGGAAGAAAAGATCTAATTATACGCAGAGTGTTTCGTTAACTTCAAAGGACGACTTTGCACGATACATATTAGTATGTATAAAATTCTGCAATGTTGTCTAATAGATTGCACATGGACGATTGGAATTCTTGGCATGGTGCGATTCGGACCAATTAACGGAAGGTTTGTTTAACTCGCGTAACGATAGATCGGAGTGGGCTATGTAATGCAGCATTAATAGGCTGGAAGTGGCATGTTTATGCGGTCGGGGGAGAATTGCCGATTGATTTCAGTGGAGCGGCTTTAATAAGCCGACAATGTAAATACCACTTTCCTCGGTGAGGCTTTCTCAGCGCGATCGCCATGAATATTCATGCCTGTAATGAAGCGTATAATGGTTGCTCGCGTACCACTGACTTCTTAAAGGACTTCGCCTCCATCAAGTCGACTTCGACTTGGTTAGCCCTTCGGCAAACTGGCGTAACACGGTGGTTCAATCGTGCTCGCAACTCGAAAACGCGATTGCAAATCAGCCTGCAGTAATGCGAGAAAAGCTTCGCAACGGACAATTGAACCTGAATACATGGTTATTATGTTATTAACGTCAGCAAACTGACAGCTGATTAATGTAAAATGAATGAGCAGCTTTGAGACGTATGTACTTTGTTTAGTTGTTTGAATGGTTAATCGGGAATTAATAATATCGTTTAAAGAAATATTATAGTGTATTATGATAATATAATATTATTATGGGAAATAATATCGCACTAGAAAAATGTCTATTGAAGTGAATATAAAATGAACCCTACTAAAACCATCTATTAACACACATATTAAATTATGTAACACTTCAAGTTACAACTACGAAACTTTATCCTTCGATTTCGGATTTAACTAAATATTACACTTTTTAACATATTATTTTAAGATTTGCTTAAAAGAAAGATAAATTTCGATGATTACCACACCGAGTGTCAGTGTCATTTGCGACAAGCCAGTGTATCCGCAAGGCTGGCTCGCCCCCACCGAAAATAGCTAGAAACACGACAACGATCTGCCAAGTGTAGAGCGGGAAGTGGTAAGCAGTCGAGGCTGGGTGTTTGGCTGGTGTGCTCGAAGCGAGAGAGGAAATCAGCAAAGTGAAATGTTCGAAGCACCCACGCGACTACGGCGTCGGCGGCGTCGGCGGCGTCGGCGGCGGCTTCTAGATGAACTGTTTGTTGTTGGGCCTCGAGTGAATTATGGCGAGGCCGCGGCCCGCTGCTACGGAGCCGCAGTATATTAGCAGCTGAAAGCCAGCAAATGAGATCCGGGAAACATTACAATTACCATGGCAAACAATATTCCGCGCTGGCGCACCGAGAAAACGGTTATTTACAGCCCATTATCCTGTATACGTGTGTGCGTGTCAAGGTGGGAGAAGGTGCGAGCGCGCCAATGACAGGAGTATGCGCCGAATTCGAGAGCTAAACCGTAGAAGGACCCTCAAAGGACTATGCCGCAAGCTGTCCTTCTGTCGCCTTCCTCACCCTTAGGGTTCACGGCCTATCAGCTGCATTCGAAAGATCCGCCGGTGCCGAGTGACCGACGGATAATTAATTTTATGCAAACTAACCCCGACGACTACAAAATAGGATACTTAAGCGACCGAGCAACAGCTGCGCGAGCGTGGGGACACCAGGGTCAAGGATACCTTTGTAGAAGGATACCGAATCTTTCTCGAGAGATCCTTTTACCAGTTGAATGGTAACATTGACGGAAGAGTTAATCGAAAATTTGTTCGTTGATCGAAATTGTTTTAAATACAAGTATTTGAACTGTATTTGAGTTATAGGTATTTAAAGGATTATCACTGAAATGTATATGAACTCTATCTTGTCATTATAATAGATAGATGAATTCTATAATATAATACTTTTACAACATTACTATATTAATAAAGTAATGAAACTACTAAAGAATCTTCGATGGTTTAACTTCGAAGAACCTTTAAATTCTTATAGTTTCTTTTTTCCTGTACAAGTTTCGATGACCATTAACAATATTATCTGACAGAAAATTTAGTATCCACGGATGTAAAAAGGGATGTGAAGAAAATCAGGCGTATATATTCTCATTTGGAAAGTATCGAGGATCAATGAAGGGGCCAGTGGCAGGCACAGGCGATACAATCCCTGGCAGGCGAGTTACCCAAGAGGCACAGAGAGGAAAGTCACCGTGGTCTCCGGCATTAAGTGCATTCAAAGCATTCCCTAATATTTCATGCGAGGATTTATAACATATTTAGTGAGCAGCGCCGCGATACATCGCGAGATAACACCGGTGCTCGCTTGTATGAGCGTATGTGCGCGCGCGCGACACACATATGCCCCCTTGTTCCGAGATTTATGTACCCCGCGTGGAACGCGCGCGCTTGTCGCCATTGTGCCAGCATTAGGTAACCCGGATAGTGCTTCATCATCGATGATAGTCCAAAACCCAAGAAAGAGGATGGACCTTGGAATCCAGCTTTCAAAGGAAAAGTATAAGAAATATATATATATACTAATTATTCGTGACCCAGAAAATTCGGTGTTTCTGATTTATTTAAGGAAATAAACAGTAGTGAGTAGTTGAAGTATTAACTTTTGTGCGTAAGTTCCAAGGAAATCATGGATGTGTTTCACTTTTAATGAACTTCAATTTTCTTATTTTTAAATTGTAGAACTTCCAATAATTTTTTGTTTCAATAAATTAATCGTATAGGTTTCTACGTATAGATTTCAATCAGCACTTCGTTGAAAAGAAGGAAGCATGCTCACATTTAAAAGTTGTTTGAGATATAGGAAACTAGATGTTTCGCAAAATCAATTCCAGTTCTCTAAAAGAGAGATCAATTTGTTACGCTGTGAAAAGGTTTACAATGCAGAACGTTCGTGTCTCCGCAACGAATGTAGGGTACCCGATAATAGGTTCTCCATTTCTCGAGGCCGGGTGCGTGCCTCTAGTAAACCACATACCAGACAATGTCGTTCTCACCTGGTATGCATTACCTTTCGCAACCACCCTTTAAGCCCCTCTTAAAATCAAATTTGTTCGAAACAAGTCCTACTTCCTCACTATTATCACTTTAAACCTTTCAAATCCAAGTGCAAACGCACATTGCAACATTCCACGACATCATTATTGAACTATCCGAAACTCTGTCAAAAGTACCTGTCAAAAATCCTGATTCAATGCCGGCCACGGCAGGGTGGGAATTTCCGGAATGTAATTCAGCTCTGTAATCGAACCGTCAATTGATTCGATGGTGGTTGGTTTTCGCCCACGCGTACAGTCTACGTCGAACGAGCGCGTGGATTGTCGTAATAAGGATATTAATGGCGAACAAGTTGACTGCATCAAAGTACCGAAAAGCAAGAGGCCGAGAACCAGATCGGGCGGGGTTCGGCACGACGATAAAGCCAACGAGAATGCGGTAGGAATCTAAATAAGACACAATCGTACGGAACAATCGCATACCGCCGGTGCATTGGGACTTTCTAATAAGCGCTTCTCGGCGCCGGTCGGCCTTGCTAGGACTACTAGCTCTGCACTAGTCCAATCCGAGCCGGACACTCTCGAAAGCCCGCTCGACAACCTGTTGCTCTTTGACTACCTTTGTAACCCGCAAGCTAACCCGTTCAAAAAAGCCGGACCTTAAATGAATTCTAACAACACTGTCAATTCTTTGATTTCAATAATATTACTGTTTAATAATTAGTCAAGAAATTCATTGCTAAAAACGGCATTATTCTAGTATTCTTAATAAAGATAGCAGTAATTGTCTATGACAGTATTTGTTTTTAATTTGCTCTGTATTTCATTATGTGTTTCTAGTAAAAAAATGCAAGTACTGACAGTGATTATATGCATATTTATTATTTATCTTCGAGATTTTGTATAACTCTCTGCGTGTTCAGATATCTTTCTACTCTCATTCCCAGAACTCATACGGTTTGCACTTCCTATAATTCCCTAGGAATTCCGCGTGTATCAGTACCATTCACATCTCAATCACCGGACTCTTCCATGAACTGGAACGAGAATTATCGCTGCCGACTTCCGTACAAGTACTTAAATGCAACGCTTGGGTAAAAATGATCTTGTCCTATATCGATTACCCTGGCCAATCATGGCAGTTCCATTAGAATTCCGATACCCATCCGATCTCGTTCATCTAATCAAACCAGTCTCACTCAATAAACCAGAAAGACATACAACGATGAAAAAATCACAGTGCGATTCGATCTTAAAATTCTCGACCGCTCTCGAGAAACGTCACATTTATTTAATCAAGCGATAATTTCGAGGGGAAACAGAATAAAGAAATGGAAAAATTCCTATTCATATATATTGATTTCCGCGAGCCATAAACAATAAGTGCTACTTATGGAATATTTGCCGTAGCAATACCAGCGATATGACATTTAATTCCTGACATAAAGCAGAGTGAAATAATCTTGAAATAATTCAAGATTAACGCTGAATAAACACGGCAGATTTCCGGTACGAGTTGCGGAAAACTTGAGCGTGGCGGAGGAAGAAGAGGAAGAAGAGGAAGAAGAGGAAGAAGAGGAAGAAGAGGAGGAGGAGGAGGAGGAGGAGGAGGAAGAGAAAGAGGAGGATGAAAGCGGCGGGCGTCGATAGGGCTGATGACGGGCGACGGGTTGTCGGCGTGTTCGTGGGACGAGCGACGTTGATGCACGAGGGCGATCATTCCACGTCGTAAGCAGGCACACAAGAGCTTAAACACGTGATCACCTTGCCGCTCTCGTCATCATCGGCCGAACTGCCGGGCGAGCGAAAACTGGACGTGGAACCGGCCGTATCTCCTGCTCTCCACTCGTACCTACACCTATATAGAGCCTGCAGCTGGTGCATACACTCACCTCTGCCTATAAATACGGCCGGTTTGCATAGTGATCGCCGTGCGAGATTGCGATCGATGCATTTGGAAAAACCGCCCGGCGGCGCAGCGGCATGATCGAAATGGGCCGAGGTGTTCTCCGCACGCTGCTTTTGCTGCACGCACTAATTCTCTTTTCATTGCATTCTCCAGTTCCAAGTGAGGGTTGGATTCTATCTTTTTTCATTTAGTCGTTTAGTGTAGAATTTTAGTTATTTGATTAGCAGAGAGAAATAATTATAAAATATTTTATTTTATATAGTAAAAGTCTTCACTTAAATGTATCTCTATTAAAATCCATCAGGTATGTAATAAAACACAAATTAGTAGATCTGAAACATCCGAAATACAGTATAGACTCTCTCTTAATTAATAGTTAATCTTTCCACGTCCTTTTCTCATTCGATTCTCTTTCAAGAAATCCTCACAGTTCCTCTTAACGCATTACAATACATTTAAAACATAGCATCTTTAAAAAAAATCATCAGCAACATGATCTACCAAAAATGAAGGCTGCTTCCATGCCACGCGTCGACGAGCAGTAGAAGCATATCGCCATATAAGCGCGGGTAATTCAGAGCGGCAACGAGACTATCGGTCGCAAGTAAATCTGTCTAGGCAGGGAGAAACTGGGCAGCAGAACAAGCTCTGGAAATGGGCAGGTTGCACTTGAGCCGAAGCACCACTGCGAGTGTCCCCTGGGTGGATTCACGTGCGCGTAATACATAAACGTAAATGATCCCGCGGTGAACCTGTCGACGGGTTCTCGAAAGCCACCGATGCCCATCGGGATATTCGTAATAGCGGCCCGATATCGGGCACCGGATACTTTATATGGGCCGTGCGCGCCTGCCTTCTTTATTTTCCTCCTCACAGCGATATTCCGCTTGTACGACATCGCCTACATGATTTTTACCTTTCGCCGTCTCTTCCCGCTCGAGAATTTCTCCTTTTTACTACATTTTATTAACAATAACTGTCACTGTATTATCATCGTAAGCGACTATTATACATATAATTAACCAATGCGGGCCTGTAAATCAAATAAATGGAGCAACATAAGGATAAAAATCTATATACATGCATATATTTAATATTCGTCAGTTACAATGTCTGATTAGCATAGTAAAAGACTGTTCACCTGTACCATCATCTGGTAAAAAAAATTGGTATATTAACGAAGTGCTGTTTTCACCCTCATCTTTTACACGCTTTCAAGAAGCAGTTGTTGGAAATGGCGAGGTATTATTATGCTAATGTGGTTTGTTATAATTGGAATGATTAATTAATCGATAGTAGAACGTACATTCGTATTTACTCATTTGAAAGATGCTTCTGTGTATAAAATTCTGTTAACGTCAAGGATTGTTACAAAGACTATAACTATCACCTGGATGCGGGCAAAACTGTTCATACTACGTAGGAAAGTGACAAATACTAAATCAAAACCAGTCACGTCAATTGAATTTGTTCACAGTATGTAAAAGTGTTCTGTTCTCGAGGCGAAGATAACAGCGATGAACTTGGCCCACGCGTGTCCCTGCGCGTGGGTGTTGGTGTTAATTAATACCTTGGCGTTTCACCGCGGTGGTTTATCATTGGTTGGCCGGTGTTACGGGTTCAGGGAGTTGGTGGGATTGCGACATCCCACCCGGGAAAGATATACGCACCAGTAATAACGGTGGAACAATTATTGTACAGGTTTGGCGCGGGCCGCGCGCATTGTGGCCGCAGAACCGCTTAATTACTTCGATGACCACACAAGTCGCGCCGTTAAAAAATCCTGTAATTATGCTAAAGCATCAGCCGGAGCCCACCCAACCTCGTACTTCGCCCTGTGCGCCCATACTTTTCACTCGCCGGTCCTCCTGCTCCAGAATCTTTCTGCCCTCTCATCTCCTGGCAGATTTCACTCGTCATCCCACTCATATAATTTCATTCCGCCCTCTCCACCGTCCACGTCATCGAACTCCAGGTCACCTGTTCATCCGGCCTTGTTGTGAATGAAACTGGAAATCAGTCTTTAAACAGCTGTAAATTAACAGTCCATTATTACCAGTTGTTAATTCGATTTATTATAAAACTGATAAGATATTTTAAGTAGACATTACCGAATATTATTTAAAAAATGTCATCAAGTGCAAAGATACTCGAAAAAATATTAACCCTGGACGAAATTGTAGTTTGCAGGGATGAATACCAAAAAAAGGGTGCTTCATACAATACTAATACAATTGATGAATACCAATATTTAAATTAATTGAATTCCACATCCAATCTGATTTCGCTCATGCTCCTACTAGTTCTATTAAACTCTCTTTTACTCCGGACACTTGTTGCATCGGTTTCAAGATCCCGCCGCTACGTAGTAGCACCGATCAGCTCCTCAAATCATTCTAAGAACCGAAATATTTTTCAAGCATATGAATACGCCTAATATTCTATTCCAATCTATGTGTCCCTTTAACTAATCAATAAACACAAACAACTCTTGTCGCACGAAAGTCTAACACACATTACTATTAAAACATACATGATTTCCTGTGTCTTTCGGTATTAAAATATATCGGCGTAGTGTCACACTGTCGTGTGGTAAATTATGCTGGTTGATGATCGTAAATCAATATCCCAGCATCTCTTATCTGTTGCGAGCGTTGCTAGGATCGCCGGGGATAATTTTTAATCCTAGATATATCACCGATCTGATCCGGCGGAACAAGACATTCGATCCGAGATCGAATTAACGAGCGCCCCGCTGCTAGGGCATAGAACAATAACGATCGCGACACCAATGATTTGTGTGTGAGTAAAAGCTTCGGTCGATGGGACCTTCTTTGAGAGAGCCAAAGAGAGGGAGAGAGAGAGAGAGGAAGAGGGAGAAAGAGGGAGTGAGAGAGAGAGAGTTAATTGGACTGGCAGCCTCCGCATTTATGCCCGAGCCGAGTGCTACGGGCATCGCACGCCACGGAGAGAGCGCCTCGTAAAATCACGCGTCTTCCACCCTCGGACATATATTCCGCTTCAAACGGACGAATGAAAGGAGTTAGTGAACGTGGCAACATTAGTACCCCTCGCTTAATTTACAACCGCTCGTAAGCATCAGGGAAATTCTATTTTACACAGTCGTAGAAACATATTTCTTTGCCACCGCACCTCCGCCTCGAAAGGACTATTGTTCATCCGATGCTCTACTCTTGTCTGATTTCTGACATATTTGGTGATAGCATAATGCATTCAAGAAAGAGAAGTGATATGACTCGAAAATCTTCAATTATTCAAGATAGAGAAAATAGTGTACTTGGTTTTAAACTTGAATTCACTTAGACATATTAATTATAAGTAATTCAAATTTTGTAAAGCTGGAATCTCAGATATTTCTTGGATCACGTAAAACTTTGATACCAATTGAAACAAAAACTAGTTCGAACCTTAAAATAATTGTACCACTCACCCAAATAAAATGTCCAATCACCCATTCCCTTTAAAATCCTTACACCTTACAGATTGCCTGAAACATTAACGAAAGAAAAATATGCTAAATTCGCTCGCCACCAACTTTTCACGGTTCGAGTAGGAACATTTTCACGGCCACTGGCAGTACTATAAAACAGAGCCGCGGAAAGAGAGAGAGAGAGAGAGAGAGAGAGAGAGAGAGAGAGAGAGAGTGAGAGAGAGAGCGAGAGGAAAGGGGAAGAGAAAGGAAGGAGAGGAATCGCACGCGAATCCCCGTTTAATTACGTGCCGCTGCGCTGCCAGTTTACGTGCCTGCTCCAGCCTTATATCGCTCTCTACCGTAGCAAGGAGAGGTGCGTCATAAAGTGCGTTTCCTCGCCACGACGACCAGTTTATACTGCAGCGGCATACATACGTGTATGCCGCTGTTCATCCTGAAATTTATGGGTTTATTAGGCGCGGCAATAATGCTCTGCCACATTCAAGGTGCACCTAGGATTTATCGGAACTCTTCGGCGGCAGACAGCGCCGTTCGCGTATCGAGTCAAGTGTAAGTGAAGCAGCAGCGAGCGGCTCTTGTATCTACAAATTGAAAATTAGCTTTATTGAAACTCTTTGAAAATCTTTTGAAAGTGGTTAATGATCTTGCGTAAGGAATTCTTTATCATTACATCTGTTCATTTGATATCTCATTTGAATCTGATTATAAATGTGGGTAATTGAGTGTTAATATCGAAACTGGTTACTGGAAAGAAACAGAAATGAAAAGAGAGTGGATTTAGTGATGTGAAAACTTCCTGTCAATTAGCTTCAGGTTGCTGTCGCAAGATATTTATTAGATTAATGATAATAAATTATATATGAACCTAATTACATTGAATCTGTCATAGTATAAGCTGTCAGTTCTACACTATTACTGTTTCCTGATAATTGTCTTTAAAATGAATCGCCTCCATTTTCGGGGGCAGCTAGTAAATATACTCCGGACACCTGCCATTAATCGCAATTGGGACACGCCCCGGCAGCACGTCATTTTCGTCCTTTTACCGGCAAGCGCACATTGTACCAACCCAGCAAAGGAGATACGTGCCTCGACTACCAAGCCGAGTGATCTGTCATCCGCGCTTGATATTCCTATGTATATTGTACGCCGAAAAAGGAAGTGCGAGGTTTTACAACTGTGCGAGTCTCAAATTCTTCATATTGAAAAACTTACTTTCTTTGGTAACAGAGAAAGGCAATTAAGAGCACTTTGTTTGGTAACACCAACCGTTACTTTCGCAAACCGTAAGACCCCTTTCAGGCAAATTTGCCTGACTTTAAAGGGAAACACGATTCATTTGCCAAAGTAACACAGACCAGATATGATATTCATATTCCTCCATCGAGTAAGACTCGTTAACAGATTTCAAAACGAAAAAGGGAATAAAAGAGACCTAATTACTACGCAAATCCCTGCAATTCTCTCTCATAACCAGAATATTAAATAATAATATATCCTAATAATGTATATAATAACATATACTAATCCACATGAACCCTTTATCAAAACCTTGAGGATTGCTTTTCTGGGGAATGCAAAAAGGATGTTAATAGAAAGATGAACTCCGATGGAAGATTCCAAGGGGCATAGATATCGAAGTCTTTCGAAACGCTACATAGTTTCATCGAATACCAGAAGGCGGTCTTTATGTATCCTTGCAGTAGAGGATCCTAGCTGTAGTGGTTAATTGACAGTAGCCCGGTAAGGAGAGGGAGAGGGAGAGGGAGAGGAAGATAGAGAGAATGGAAGGATTTGGACGGCGCTACCTCTTGCTCCTTATTATCGTTAATTTTAATTAGAGGTTACCGGCGGTCTCGAGTGTCTCCGCAGGAAATCCCGCGGGAGCAGCGGGGAGTCCTGGCGACGGAGAGGGCGGAGGAGAAGGAGGAGGAGTCCCGCGGCGGCAGGTGACGCGAAAAAGGACACGGCGACTGATCCTGATTATAAACGAGTGGCCGTGCGAGGATGCGCGAGCCGCGCACAGCATCCCGCCGTGCCGAGAACCAAGAGAAGCTGAGACTCCTCTTCGGAGTGAAGCTCTCGCGAGAGAGAGTCTCGAGAGTCTCGTCTACCTCGAGAGGAGAGCGTGGCATCCGGGCGACGTCCAGTGAAAGATGTTTTGAGCTGAGCTTCTTCCCCGTTGACGATATCTGATCCCACTAGCGACAGCTCCTGGATCCAACCCAACTCTCTCTCTTTCTCTTTCTCTTTCTCTTTCTCTTTCTCGGACTCTCCCGATTATTCCCAGTCCACCTACCTGATGCGCAGGAATCCCGCGGTGAATCTAATTCCACTAATTTCGGAACCCGACGTTCCTGTCTTCGTTGATTCAACTCGCCGAGAGAAAGAGAGGAAGTGCGGGAGGAGTCGCTAGTATTCGGCGGCCAATCCGCTATGCCATGAATTAATTACCAGCCTGCATGGAATCTTCGTGAATGTCGATGCGCATTAGACGAAGCACTGCGTCCCGTGTCTCCTTGCGTTGGGATGATGGCTGAAGCGGCAACAAATTTTATGTGTTAGCCTTCTTGGAGATTGTGGGATTTACGGCACCTGCTGGTACATGATACACTCGTAGTAGTTTCAAGTAATATTGCAATTAGATTTAGTAGTGTTTCAGAATGATTTATGCTTCTATGAATTTATTTCTAATTAAGATGAAGATTTAATCGAATTAAGAATGAATCACTCGACGAGAATAATTAAATATAATCAAACGGGTCAAAAGCAAATAACTACAAATACATAATAATATTCCGTATTACACTCTTTTAATTATAAACAATTCAAAACATAAATATAATAATAATCAATTGTATAGTGAATAACCACGAGGATTCAACACTCTCACCTTCTACTGATTCTTTCCCTTTCCACTTTCTCACGCAGCCGGTTGAACCTCGCTTGAGGGTGCCAGCGGCGCGTCTGACAATTAAATCTTTTTAATCGGTCCGCGTAATTGGAGCGAATTAGGGACGCCATGGATCGAGCAGTGGATGCGTCTGCTCCCTGATTATCGTTGGTCGCGGCCTTCCAAATCATAGAGCGACCGCTGAGGTGGGAGCGAAGAGCGACCGATAAGAGAGGAGAAGCAGAGAAATGGAGAGTGAGAGAGAGAGAGAGAGAGAGAGACGAGAGAGCCGCCCCAGAGCAGAGGGGAGCACTTAGCGGAATACGTCCCGGTGATTATTGGCCGTGATAATGATCGAGTCGCTCGGAGTTGTCTATCGTGTGATTGCAGGTCGCGCCGGCGATCCTTAGGCCATGTGCGAGGGTGGTTATTAGCATCGACCGGTTCCAACTTCGGGCGACGGCCACACCATCGAGAGAGAAACACAATCTGACATTGCTTTCTCCTTTCTGCTCGCATTCCATCCATTCCCAACTTGAATTCTCAGCCTAACTTGACGATATTGTAACTTTGTTCGGATGACAACGTTGTTGTGGGCTTTAATTTTGTGGATTTTTAATTTAAAGTTTGTATATTACAAGTTACAACTCGTTGATGTGTACGTTGTTCAGGAATTATTTCAAGTACTTCTGTCGTTGCTTTAAATTTTCTATTTTGGTTTCTGACATGTACCTATTAATTGTTATTACAATCTGACATTGCTTTCTCGCTTCTGCTCGTATTCCATTCATTCCCAACTTGAATTCTCAGCCTAACTTGACGATATTGTAACTTTGTTCGGATGACAATGTTGTTGTGGGCTTTCATTTTGTGGGTTTTTAATTTCAAGTTTATATATTACAAGTTACAACTCGTTAATGTGTACGTTGTTCAGGAAGTATTTCAAGTACTTCTGTCGTTGCTTTAAATTTTCTATTTTGGTTTCTGACATGTACCTATTAATTGTTATTACAATCTAATATTGGGTTCTCACTTCTGCTCGCATTCCATCCACGCCAAAGAACTTAATTCTGAAGCTCGAACGTATAATTTAACGATATTGCAACCTTGTTTGAACGAGAGCGTTGCAGAGTGCTTCAATTTCCCAGCTTCGAAGTGAGTTAAGTTAAACGTTCCTTAGTTACGAAGTTCTTCGAGTACTTCTATCATTGCTCTAATTATGTTATATATTATATATTGTAACCTTGTTCGAATGAAATCGTTGCAGGGAGCCTCAATTTCCCAGGTTCGAAATGAGTTAAGTGTTACACACTGCAACTCGTTAAAGTGTACCTGGTTTAAGAAGTACATCGAGTACTCCTATCGTTGCTCTAAGTTTTGTTTTGGATTCCCGAGATGTACGCTTTAATCGTTTTTGCGGTTACTCGCAATCAAGAGTGCAAGTGATTTACATTTCTCGATGGGCAAGAATTGCACCAAGTCATTAGAACTCTGTACTGATTCTAAAAAATGTTAACATTGAGCATAGATATGATTCATAGTTGATAGTAGATAGGACAAATATTCTGTTGCAAAACAATCTGTAGGAAGTCAGCTGTATTAATTTGAAACCAATCTCGCTTCCCTCCTAATATGTAATTTAGTGTCATCTATTTTGGCAGGATGGAGAATTCTTCAGGGTGCTCATACGTCACTGGCTGTAATTACTTCGAGCTCTATACACGGGACCATAAATTAACTAGTGTAACGGCTGTGATACGCTCTAAATTGCTCGAACATCATACACACTCGATCCCCGTAGATTGTAATGATGGATCGCGCGACAGAGGCATTTCATTTGAATAAAGATAGTTGACAAATGAGCACATCAGTCAATGCAATGCAATTAACGCTCCGCCGCCCGGATACTAATTATCCGCAAGTGAATAAATATGATTTGCTTTAAATCTTTCGGACTAAACGGCTTAGAAGTTAGAAGCGGGCGTGCGTATACTATTTACCCTCGAGAGACAAGGTAATGGACCAGCAATTAGACAAGAACGATTAAAACCTGCTCTTAATTGGCGATAGTTAAATCTTCGAGAAGGTTTGCACGGCCGTTCTTCCGCCGGCTTTCTTCCCAGCTACTTCTCTTACCCTCTCGCATCTTCCAGCCCTTCTGGCTTCCATGGGCTTCGAGTTTAGACTCACTCTTTTCGCTTTCTTTTCAATGGCGTCCTTGTCTGCTATTCGTTGGCGATAAATCACGCAAACTCATACGAGTTGTAAGTACTAAGCGACTCGTAGGACTCGCCCGAAGATATGTATTAGCTATTACAAAGAGTTATGACCAACGGTGCCACCCCCAACCCTTCGGCTACGTCGACTCTGGTCGATCACTGTGATCGCTCTTGATTAATTGGTAAGCGTGACGGACACTCTGCCATTTTCGAATTACTCAGCGAAATGACAAATAACGATTGCCTGAATAGTGAATCGACCTGCATTCCGCACTACCCGAATAATAATCCATGTGAATTAAGAAGGCCAAGTAGAATAATTTGTTAAAGTAAAGTTTTCAATTTGTATTTTGAGGACTTTGGTACTTTACGTAAGATTGAGAATTCTTTTTATTTGTATTTGCAATTATATTGATTAATTTCTGGATAAATTTACTTTGAGACATCTACGAACTAGCGAAAAGAAGTTTGCCTGTTCAATCAAATTTTTGACAACACTCTATTGTTTTTTACGACGATTTTTCTGGTATCTCACAATCAACAACAACAAGAACATTCGCAGGCGTGTCTTACCCTTTTATAGCAGGGAAGGCTACATCTTTTCGTTGCATCGATGCGGAACGAACCACATGATCAAGTGAAGAATCCTGTCAGTCATCTTTGGCAAATTCATGCAAATACTTCGAGCAAATACCTATAATGAAGCGTATTAGTTCCCCGAGGTTTCTCTTCATCGTCTCCACTTACAGCTTCTCGCCAAACTATTTACCATCTTTTGTCACGCAAAATATCCGATGTTGGGGTGTCGGTAACTGGAACAAATTACTGGTCTAGTAATTACAGATGATCCTCGTTGTCAACTATCTTTTTTCTACCTTGCCCCACTTAGAGTTCAGTAAATTAATACTCTTTCAACTAAATAAATTCTCTTTTCCAAGAACCTCGGACAGGCAAAGTGGCCGATGGCTGCCAGAAACTGTGGAGCGAAAAATTGTTCATCAATGCTGAATATATTCTTCGTTATTCTCAATTTAGTTTGTTTCTTAGAATGACACTGTCAAATTTTATCATACTGCGAAGAAGGTATGACAGATTCACGATCTTCTCTATACATTTATATATAGAACATATTAATGCAAATAAAAAAAATAAAATATTGATTGAAATTTACAATCGCTCTAAAGAACTGGGTCTTTTTATACCGATCATTTTATTCTGCTTCATTATACTTTTTGCCTCTTGCTTCTTTTCAATCTGCATATAATAAATACTATTAATACAAGAACACCAGAATTGGACATAATTCCAGACAATTTAGTTCGTTTAATACATAGTGCGATCATCCGCCAATTAATTATAATTCTTGCTAATAAATAGGAATACAAGAAGGGAACAATCGTCGAATATAATCGTATTTACTAGAGCCAAAATTCCTCTAAGGATTATTATCCCTCTAGACGGGGTGGTCGATTGATTACCGGGAAGCAGAGCAAATTATCCCTGCTTTCCCCCGACTAATCCTAAGATCAAGGAGACCGTGTCTCTGGGCTGTTCACCGATTGAACCGTCGTTGGACCAACGATTACCAAGACTTTTCTAGCCATTCTCCTTCTCTCGGCGCTAACGTGTTGCGAACACTTAGCGCGCACCAAGAAGAAGCCCGGCTCTCTCTCTCTTTTTCCCTCTCTTTCTCTTTCTCTCTCATTCTCTCTCTTGACTAGGGACGGAATCATCTTAAGCGGCAAATTACACGTATGCTAAGTGGCAGCGATTTAAATTATTATTATCATCGCTCGGCCCATGGAGTGGCCCTTCCGAGAATGATTGCACGTGCTCCGAGATGCCGCTGTACTCCGGAGATCCGCCCGCCTTTTTTTCCATCCCTTCTAGCCCTTGGTCCTTTGCTCCTCATTTGAATGCGATTTGGACTGGCAGCGGTGCCCAGCCGAACAGTCATCGACCAACCAAACAGTTTTTATTCTTCTTTTATTCAGAATTTAACTCTTCATCGAATTTCTATTGATTTCTTTATTTAAAGATATGGAGTGAAGCGTACAAATCTTTTGATTCGACATAAATTTCGTCATATTCTTTAAAATTATATTATTGATATCTTGGAGGAAAATTTAAAATGCATTAAGTTATTACGTAATGGAACTTGATTTATATGTAAAATTGCATTGTCAGCGAATGAGTACCGAAGGTATAAGTTTCTGATTTGAAGATGAGAGAAAAACCAAGATATTTGATAGTCCCGGTGAAGAATGATTATAAGAAATGATAGACTATAAGTGTAATTGGCGAGCCGAGGGCCGATTGCTAGCAATTCGCGTAATGTGCTATTAATTTGAATGTCTTATGCCTGATGAATTATTTAATGGTACCATTAGCCTAACACACTGTGCATCTTCCTACCGACGGTTTGGTCATCTGTGCCTTCGTCAGCAGCAGGAACTCTTTCTTTGTGACCCTAAGTCACTCTAGGGATCCAATTCTTTTAATTGCACGGGTTAGGTAACGCTTTCTAACACACTTCTCGGAAGCTTAATTATTATTATTACCTTTCTAACATCAACTTTCTTCGTCTCGTTGGCTTCCTTGCCCGCTCCTAAAGATCCTGTTCTGGATCTACCTGCATGTTCTAATTCTTTCGTTGTCTTATATAACTTCGCAAGATCCACTTGAAAACAGAATAATTTAACCGAAAATGTATAAAAGATCGTATTATGAAAGCAGACTAGGAGTAGACTGATTTAAGGGCGTTTTTTTTATTAGTTTTCTTATGTATAGAAACTTTGAATACTTACCTAAATAGAATAAGAAATATAAAAGATACAATTTCTCCGAATTGGTCCTTGACCGAAAGGAATTCTCTACTTAGAAATCTAATTCTCACCAATAGTCACACTTCCCTTAAAGTTTCAACTTATCATAACTTTCAAGTAAAAATACAAACTATAAAATTCTTTAATACACATAATTATCTTCGAGTCAAGAATTATTACTTGAAACTAATAACCACTACAAATTTTGATTGTACTTTTTTAAGTAAAGTGCTAAGTATAGTATTATGTGGGACACATAAGTGCTACATGGATTCTACTTGTTCCAAGTCGGAATTGAATTAGCTCAAGTTTCCGTTTCGAAAGGTAGGTTTACGAGAGGGGCGCAGACCTCGAGGGGCATTCTTGGGGTCCGTGCAGCGCGGTGCCAGCAAAGGAATGGTATCTCGATTGTATGTGGCAGCCCTGAATAGAGGATCAACTGCCCTTGTCCTCGGGGAGCTCGGGATGTCTATCTACGCTCGAGTAGTATTGGTGTGCTCCAGTAATTAGGGCTGGCAACTTCGCCCGCGGTGACCCTTTCGAAAATATTTGTGAAACATCGAGGGCTCTGTGATACCTAGAATCGGCAGATGGTTTCTCCTGTAGAATTTCGTGGGTGGAGCCTTTACGAAAGAATCTACCCTTTGGCACTTTCTGCCTCAGAAAGGGAACAAAAAGGATTGCGCACTCGAGCTATATTTACGCAAATATTTGTGAGTAACGATAATTAGATTCGCTAATGTTTCCGTAGGTAAATCAGTTCTTAAGTAATTGATAAGAACTTAGTTCAAATTAGTTGAATAAAAGTAAAATAGTTCAAGCAATGATTTATTATCGATAGGTGTTTTGTTAAGTTTCATTTCATTACATTCCATCATTTATAGTTCTCGATTTCTCATGTTATGATAACTACACACAAATAATAAATCAATTTACGTAACAGGCTTTTGCGTTTCCGAATTAGGCAGAACATATCCAGCTTGATAACTTTCCCGAAACTGGTGTTCCATTAATGCACCTGTATTTATGAATAATATCCGCAAGGAATTTCGTGGGTAACCCTAATGTATCGAACACTTTGGCTGGAGCTAATCTGAGTCGGTCATTATAGCCGTTCTACAGCGCAAAGGATAGATAAATGTCTATCCTGAAATTATAAGACGGCTATAACGTGATTACCTCGCAATAGAGGTGAAATGGAATTTTCTCTTTTTCTCTCATTAAGATTTCATAAAACTAGATCCTTTAGGTGTACGGGAGGCATCGGTGTGGCCTCATAACGAAGTTCGGGATATAAAAACGGTAGACGCGGTGCCCTATCCGTGATAGACGTGGGTGGATGATTGCATGATTACCATCATTATGGGGAATTTCTTTATAAAAAAGCAAGCGGCGCCTACGGCCTCGCGTATGTCTGAACCTTTCAAATCGATCATAATTCCTTTCACCGAAGATTCTTATAATCGCCACTATAAAAATTTTGTAGAAGCAACGCGTGAACCATTCATATCGATCATCATCATGTAGATCCTAATACACATTATTTCCCCAGGTATAAATTGATAATACACACGCTTTTTAATAACGTAATTTTTATTGTTTAAATTAAACGTGAAAGTATCATATCGTATCTACAGGAAAAGTACAATTATAAGTTAGGGTATATGTATAATATATTATACGGTAATTGTCGTACGATATAGCGAAGTGGGTTTCATTTTAGCGCATACCTTCAATGACTTTGATGGGACGCGCCTGCGACAATGACAGACGCTCCCATCCGGAGAGAGTGTGAGTGACTGGGATAAGGGAAGGAGGGGAATTCGGAGATCTCGGGGGATGGTGAATAGAAGGTTCATGGAAAACATATATAAAAATAAATGTGAATCGCCGAATGCAGCCACGACAGAAGGCACGACGAGTTGCTACACGGAAGCAATTGCTTTCGCATGTTCCTATTGCAGACAAGACTTCTTCTTCGCACACGATTTTCACGATCCGAGTACTCTTTGCACAGTGATTTAAGTAGCACGAAAAGTGAGACGCCAATTGTATCTGATAACATAGCTCTCTATGAGTGATGTACAATCAACAATATCGAAAAAAATTCTATATAAAAAACAGAAAGGATTGTCATCCAGTAGTTCGTGAACTACTCGATCATTGCACTCGATTAAAATGCACTTTTCATGCTACTGAAAACTTGAATCAATTGTTTCACGAGTTTCGCAGATAATTGCGCGGCATTCCTCCAGTTTGTGCTTCCCTCTCCTTCTTTTTGCGTTGAATACACGTGTGCGGCATTAAAGTGCGAGCGGATAAATGCTCGAGGAAGTGGTGCAAAGGGAGAGGCAAAGTTAGCGATTGAACTAGTTCCGCATTTCGAGAACGTTGATCTTCTAGAGAGAAGCGAGACGAGGTGAAACGCGACGAAGTCCTCGGGGGTGAATATTTACAGAGAACGACAGTTTCCCCGGAAAAGCTCGGAAGCACTCGAGATTCCCTTCTAGCTTTCGAACTACGGTACTTCGAGCGTTGCCGATTGCGTGAAGCGACTTAAACTAAACTTCTCAGTGTTAATGCTTATGGTTCTATCATAAGAATACTATGTAATTTCGTCGATCCACATATTCTTCGAACGCCAGCCACACAAGGCCAGCCTACACTTTACTTCCAATTCTCTTTAAATTCTTCGTCGCTCAAGCTAATCTGTGCTTATTCCTCTTATCTTAGTCGGTAAAAAATAGTGATTAATATGAGCGCACGTATGTATATATTCTCATTTTTAATATCAATAGATGTCTATACGTTATTGCGAATTATGCGCATATTTGGCGTGACTTGAATGTGATTACGTTCGAATGCGGAAATAACACGCGCATTCTCATTTCATCCAAAGTTTGATCTCGAAGACTGAGGGAGGAGAAATTAATGATCGAATGGAGACGCGTTCTTAAAATGTGACGAAGTACAATGAATTTGCAGAAACACGATACGAATATGTATTACAAAATCCTTTAACCGTAATCGAAAGATTTATACAATAAAAAGCAGTGCAATAACAGAGAAAAGAGAGAGAGAGCATACAAAACAAGAACGTTAGTCTGTACAGCAGCACGATTTTCGTTCTGATTTGCTTGATAACACTTAATGTTACGTTGCGATATTATTTACATTAAGGGTGAAATGCAATCGGGAAGAACATTACACAAAAGAGGGCGAAACAAACGTTGCAGGCGCTGATTTATAAAACTGACAAATAACGCCTTACTACCGCGAAAGAGTCACCCTTCGATTAAAAGCTACGCATTGCAACAGTTGCAATTCAAACGCCCAAGCACAATCTCATTCGTTTTGATGTGGTCGGCCGTGACGACCGTTATGTAGTGAAATAAAAATTTGTTCTCTCACAGTCTTATGATTCCTAGTCGATCGTTCGTGCTAGCGTTATACTTGCCCCGATATATCGCATCGGGGACGCGGAGGCGTGTAACATTTATTAATACATCATCCCTGCTCACGTCACATCAAATGGATTTGCGTTAACGATCTGGCCGCGCGATTAAGTGGTGGTTTTAATTGGTCATGGTTAAATTAATGCGCGCTTATAAGTAGTTTGTCGCTTGTGCCATACATTTGCATCGTATCTCTCGCCACAGTCCATCTTATGGCATCGATTGACAAAGCAGTTATCATTGCCTACCGTTTGTGGTTCGGAAAATACTATTGTTGCATACCTTACAAAACGGCTGTCTGAATTTCCCCTAAATAAAAACAGAGTACGAACGCCTTAGAAAGGACAATCGCGAGCGATAGATGCTTTCCGCTGAAGATGTGAAGAAGTGAGTTGCAACGAGCATTACAAACACCTTGCATTTAGAGGCAGGGCGGTAGGGCCCAGAGGGTTGCCGTTTTATCAGCGGAAGTACTCAAGAACGAGAACTCCGTCGGATGCCACCGGCCGGATATGACCTTGTCCTGATGTTGCGCGACAACGACACTGGGTAAAGGCATCGTTAAATCACCTGTAAACACAGTAACGTAGTCGTAAAGAGCTCTGCAAACACGTAAATCACTCTGAAACTACTAGATCAGTAAATGGTCGTTTACCTTGCAAGTCCGTGAGGACCAGTTTGTTGTCGTAGCCGCCGGTAAGCAGATAATACGCCGATGGCGAGAAACGTATACTTCTAATGTCCGCTGCATGCGGTTTGAAGCACTGCACAGTCCTACCACCGCGTATGTCAAATAGAACACAACTGCTGTCTTCGTGGCCGGACACCAAAAGGCGTCCGGATGGATCGACGCAAAGTGCGGCAACTGGGCTGCCCACCTGAAATACAAAACACATTCCATATTATAATACTAATCATAATGTTTTACATGTAGTTTCTATTGAAACTGTAAATGTAAAAGCTTGTAGGCTTTCGTTTGAATTCTAGATTAACCAAGTGTAATAAGAACTAGAAGAATTTTGAAAAGTCTAAGTCGAAGAATTCAAAATAATACGAAAACTAACTCTGCTTCCAGGTACAGTAACCGGCGTGACCATATTGACACAGCCTCTGGTTCGAAGATCCCAGAATCTCACTGTCTTGTCTTGGGAGCCGCTGACAAACATTGCTCCACCCCAGTGATACAATGTGAGAACGTGACCACTGTGACCACTCAGGGATTGGAAGGATGTGCCAGTGGCACAATCCGTCACATAGATCTTGCAATCGCCAGATCCACCGCTTATCAAGAGGCTTGACTTATTCGAAGTGTCCTCCAGGAAGCATAAGTCACGAACGGTGCCATCATGCATAGTCAGTGCGATTTCCTGACCTGAAATAATCATTTGCATTTTATTAGAAACATGAATTGTAAAGCAGCGTTTCATTATTCTTTTTCTACAGATTTTTCCAGAATTTATGTACCTTGTACTCGATTATTAATAGAACTAGTAATATTTTCGATTAATATTCTATTGTATAGTGTTTAGTCAATCAAAAACGTGGGGAAGAATAGTCTTAGAAATCTTTTTACCTTCAAGGTTCGATGTTTCGGCATTGAAACGCATCAGTTTGATCGTTTTATCATTACTACCAGTCGCAATGAGTTGACCATCGGGCGTCCATGCCAGGCAATATATCGAGCCTTTGTGATGTTTCGTTCTCTTGAAGAGAACTGTGGGCTGATTCGTTTCATGATCCTCTCTGCAAATAACGAAAAAAGTTATCATAATATAAGAATTAATACGAAACAAAGTGAATACATCAACGGAACTTCGTAAACAATAAAAGAAATCAAGAGCGAAGTACTGAATATTTTTCCTCTATTTGCACGGCAGGACTAACGAACTTCACTGAAAGTTTCATTAACGCACACACTCTTCTTTAATCAACAATGAATTCTGCTCACGCGTACTGAATTCCATTTCGCCGATCTGAATGATCGTTCGAGGAAAAAGGAGAGAATCACCGGTTCACAGACTTCACTTTCCTCGCGATTTCCTTCCTCGTTCCCAAGCGAGCGCGTGTCCTTAATTGAAAAGAGCCGCGCGAGAGCAAGGGAATCCTATTGCGGCTTGTCTTTTGACCGTGGAAACGGGAGAACTAACCGGAGCGATTTTAAGGCGAGGAAGATTCAAGTGCGACGTTGCTTTCACGCCGCCTCTGTTTCTGTCGATTATAATTAAGCCTCCGTTTTCTCCTTCTAATCGCCAGCTCAACATTTCAACGGGAATAAATAACGTCCAATATACTTTCACTATTGATGCGTTCTGTTGAATGGGATTGTATTAATAAAAAATCGGTGTCAACGAATAAACCTTTGGTCACTGTTAATATGTAAAATGTTTATGTTTAATAAACTGTCTATAATAAGAGATACCCATGACTTTTGTATGTTGGAAGAAACAATAAAAGAAATCTTTTGAAAATCGATTGAATAGTCTTAATAAATATCTGTGTACACCTTTTTCTCTCGAAAACATAAATCATAATTTAAGTGTCACAACCTCTGTTAAAAGTATAAGGAAAACCAAGATAAAACGCATTAAAATATTGTATATCTCAAAAATTATAACCCTCCATTTTTCTCTACGTTATCTGAACCCTAAAGCACAGGAGTTTACAATACTCAGTCGATCAGTCACCCAAGGACTAAGAATTTCTGTTCCCCGAGAATCATTCACTTTCCCCGATCGTGCTGGAATCGCGTGCTGGAAATGACCGGGCTGGTCCGGGCCGGATGTAGCGTTGAGGGGGCACGGATGAAACACGAGGCTTTGCAGAGTAAAACATTATCATTATCTCGGACTCTGAGTACTTTCTCCTCTCGCGAGCAGTATTTTAATTAGCGCCGAGGTAATAAACAAGTTTCTACGAATATTCATGGGAAACAGTCGATCGTCCGGTAGTCATACAGCATATGCTAAGAGACATCGAGAACCGATGACGTTTCCTTTGATTTATGATCATTAAGGCATCCTCGGATGCAGGTTATATATTCTTTTTTCGAAAGTTCCAATACGCTTGGCAGATGAAGAAAAAAAAATGGGCCAGCAGTTTTGAGAGGCTGGGGACGACAGGTTTTCACGCGATCTCGTTTGTGCGCGGCAGATGGGAAGATGGATCTCTCTCTGCTTATCAATCAAACAGCATCAGTGGCCGCGAGCACGCCTCTTTGTCATGATGACACTCGACTAATTTGCACGTAGATCCCTGGCAGAACAGTTGCCATTGTCCTTTGGTAAGACTGTGAGCGAAGAAAGTTGTTTGTCACTGTAGTGCAACTTTATGGACCATATATTTGCCACGCGCTGCTCCCTCGTCTAAACGTAAGTAGTATGAGTGCTTTGGCTAGGCGTACTTAGAAATAGGTGTCTCCGGATTTAATTAAGAACTTAGCAGTTTTTAGTCGCAGTTGAAGGAAAGTGTAACGTTAGGTGAGATGTGCTTTTAACATTGGAATTTTAATGAGGATCAGATGGAACCCTGCAATTAATTTTATTAAATATATTACATTTTATGTTTTCTGTATTACTAATTGGAAGTCAGTACAAAGTGCTAGTGAGAATGCTACTTTATTTAGAGCCGTTGTTTTTACTTTTACTAAGTTCATTGCTCGATAGAATAATGTAAATTGACTGAAAGATAATTGCTGATTTACATTAACGCTATATTAGAACATAATTAATACTATAAAGATATTCCTGTATCATTAACATATTTTACAAATAGATATATAAAGTAATAACAACACAATTTGTAATAATCCCAAGGCACTTTCATGTGCTAATTACTAACATTTATCTATTTTTTATCATAATGGGTTAATGTTATCTAACCCTTACGTTTAGAGAAAGTGCTTCCACTTGACTGAGTATAAACGATTCAAAAAAGTGAAAACTGATGTTGAACAGACATTTCACCGTTTGCAATGTGCAGTATGTGTCAGGAAGCGGGTTAAAATCGGCGCATTTCAAGCACAATTCTTCAAAGTAACGAGCGCTACTTTTCGATGCAAGGTGTTACGTTAACACGTTAATTCAGCGTCCAACAGCACAGACGGGAGAAAGTTACTCGCACGCGGAATATGACGACATAGCAAAATAGATTTATGGGTGAACACCAAAAGTACTTTTGCAAAATGTGAGCCGGTTCGTCGTCCGCCTGATAGAAATTCCCAGGACAAATCAGGAGTTCCTCTGAGTGTATTCGTAAGTATGGTCGAAAGTTCGTTGCTTTTCAAGTTGGAGGTCTGAATAAATTAGCCATAAAATCGCGTAAAGCACTTCCGGAGACATCGAATGAATGAGTTTTTAATCAATTGAAATAAACATCCATATTTGGCCAATAATTACTGTCAATAATTAATTCCCTTAACAATTATGTTACTTTCACTATTTTTATCTTAGAAGATAAATATTGTTCATGCGCTTCTAGATTTCTATTTTGATGAATAAAAATGTGTATTATTTGCACACTCATTTCGATATTTCTTGTACGTTTACAATAGACGACGGAATATTTCCTTTGTAGTTAGTTCCTACCAAGTTTTTTTTTTCAAACAGTACTCCTGCTATAATTATTGACGGGTTCTTAACTAGTGCAATCAAAACTAGTTTATGATAAAGCGGAAGACCATCGTCTGGGAGATCGTTGCGGCGACGGATACAAGCATTCCACATCGCTTAAACATTCGGGAATGCTCCGTTTACTATGAAGGCCTTCGCCGTTCGTTAATTCAGTTGGCTCCCGGAAAATTGCTCCGGCGACTGCCGTGATCTACCAACTGCCAAAGCAGTGTCCTAGTAAATTTCTAAGCTCGTTACGAACGAAAATCAAATGCCAAATATTGTCCAACTACTAATAAATTATTCTCTGCTATTAAATGTCTGCTGAAATTGTTCCTGAATCAGAAGATTATTCAATGTGACTTTGCTTTTTCTGTTTATACGTTGGCTCTTCAAATGCTACGTCATTGACGTGTATGTGTGTGTTATTACATGGGCACACACGTGTACACGTTTTATTTAAATAGAAATCATAAACGCAAATATATTTCACAAGGATTAAATATTGGTCTTGTATGAGTGTGAACGTAGAAAGTGTAAAAAGACACCGAACCATAAAACATTATTTGAATTAACCAACATTAAAGAAATTAGACTGCTCCAGAACCAAAAAGAATCATTACAACTTTACATCTTTTCTTTCGAGGATCTAGGTGAAGTGACGATTGGGAGCAGAAGAAAGTCGAACATCCGCGTGCGCCTCGCCAGAAATAGCTTCGCTAATAAAGTGTCTGGTTTTCGGGCGAAACGAAGCAGCGATCTACCTATGTTTTTTTTCAAGCATTTTATGGCAGCGCAACGCGCCCTTAATTTTTCGCGTGAACGTTCGCGCGCGCAATCAGATTCTATCGATTATTATCGCGGAACGCTTTGGGCCGCACTAAATCTGCTGGATTATCATACGGATCGAAGGATTATCATCGAGATAACGTGTATGAATCCAGGTATTTATAATGAGGGCCGCGCCACTTCATCAAGCTGCCTTGAATTTATGGCGAATCTCACTTTTCTAGAAATATGTATCGTGCGCCGCCTGCCTTTCTCGCCTTCCTTAAGCTTTATCCACATGTCGGATGAACGCTGGTATGTAAATCCATTGAGTTTCTCTTTTCTCCGATGGGAAGTCGGTGAAGCGAAAGAAATTAATACTCTTTCAATTATTTCTAATGCTTCTACTTGTGAATGAATTTAGAGAGCGCTTACAGAGTTGTGTAGCGCGTTACACGATTCTAGTAGTTTATAGTCGTATGCGGAGTATTTATGTTACAGGATAATCCCAGCGATTATTATGAAAATCTAACATGTTCCTAATAAAATCTAGATCAATTTTCGAGGAACTTCATAAACATATTCCTGTTAGACTTTTTATTACCAATATTTACTTCAACTTAAAATCACAATCTAATTAAATGTTCAACACGTATTCTTACCTGACATCGTGGAGTTTCGGGTAGGAGCATATTCTGAGGGTTTTCGAATTCGAACCAACAGCATAGAGCTTGCCATGGGGGTGGAATTCGGCGCAACGGACTGCTTGAACATCCTCGAGGGTTGTGACAGCAACGAACCTCGATCGAGTCCCATTACTGTTCCCATTGGTAGCGTCGAGGTCGGACCTCGGTTCTTGCTGCAATCAGAAGCACAAAAGACACGTTTATCGAGCTGCTCGACGGCCGACCTCATCAATTATCGATTTACGATCGACGATATTCCTCGGTGAACGCAATCCGTATAATCAAATGACCATAACCGGGATATTTAAGGGAGCCCGTAAACGAAGCTGCAGATCGTAAACTATCGTAATACTTGATCCTTACGAGCAATAATCGCGTACAAACATAAACTATCTCACGCAATTTTCTGCATATGATTTGCGACCACTGTGAATTAAGTAGGTCTGATGAGTTTGTGATCGTTTTAGGAAATAGAATCGTAAATTTGTCACTGAACACCTAAAATTCTCTAAGCGTAGCATCGTAAAGTAGAATAGTTGTCTTGTTAAAGTCTGTTTGTAAATTCATTGATACTTTCACCGATCAATATAATTCTGTCCGCTTGAAAATGGATTATATACTTTACAGTGCACACGTTGAAAGAAGATCGAATTTGAACGCATTGAATTTCAGTTTTGGCATAATTGATATGACTGACTTAAATTCAATGTCATGAAATAAAAGTGGTTTGTATACCTCTAATTGATCTTTATCAAAATGTTAAGCTCAATGAACATCAAATCTGTCAAATCTGTCAATGATAAATTGTATCGATGGGAAGAAATCCAGTTAAAGCATTGTTAGTCTGTTTACGTTTTGAATACTGGCAGGCAGGAGCAGTTCATAATGCCGCAACTTAGAGAGAAAAAGTAGCGGCACGATGAAGTGTTACGCGAAAGCGGGATACGGAAGAAGAACGAAATTCCAGTCGCTCGTCCCTCTAATTACGATTCCCGTTACTCCTGTAATTCCCTGCTATACTCGTGTCTTCCTGCGGACTTTCCGACCTTTTGCTTCGCCTTTGCGTAACCAAGCGCCGTTTCTTCCGACGTCCAATTACTTTCGCACTTCGGCGACATTTTCGTCCTGGGAACGAATTCATTTTCGGTGTCGAATAAATCACTGTTGCCAGTTGCGAGAGGAGTGAAAAATCATACGGAATTAGAAAGTTGAATATTGCTCGCATGCTTTTCTAGCACCCTCGACCTTTTTTTCGGTCCTGCCTTAGTTCCAACTCTCACTGTATGTTAATCGCGCGTGTTTCCTGCCGCTGAACTCGCACTGACTTGTTGCTTCATTGTCATAAACGCTTGACCATCTTGGAACTTCGCCTCTGCACGTACTTTACACTTGATTCGAATCGAGTGATGAGCGGACTCTAATTGCAATTTTAATTACCTATTTCCAAATAAAGAGAATTAACACACTCTGTGTGATTTAAGATTTAATAAACATGGGTATTATACACGTGGGTCACGTTGTGTAAAGTTTAAAGCATAAAAATATGAAAATCTAATAAACCAAAGTTATGATTTAATTCCATTTTCAGAATTTCAACATAGGTATTTTTTTAAATCAAATTCGCGGTCCATCTTAAAGTATTTACCTTCATTTATAGAAGTTAGAGTTAAAATTGAATTTGTACTCGCTCTAATACGTAATTAGAATTCCAATTCTAATTTCTCCTGATTGAATTATTGAAATGAACAAGAATCATAATTATTCTTGCCCACTAAAATTACCGACTCGATTAATTTAGGTTGGCTCGAACAAAGAGCGGCAAAAGCGACGGATAACCAGATTTTCCACGCCACTTTTTCCCTCTTAAGGAAACCGTGGCCAAGGCATCTTTGCGCGATTCGCTTTGCACAATGGGATGCCCGCTTCGCCACGCTTTTACTTTCATGCGCCGGGACTTCTTCGGCCGCGGCCGATTATCTTGATGGACAAATTAGCAACGCAAATGAGTCCTGTGCCAGCCAACTTGCACAGGACTCTTAACAGGAGGCTAAACTGGACGACCAGTCTAAAAATATATCTAACAAAAACGGAATCAAGAATGATCAAGAAAAAGTTGTGTATTCGATGAAGACGATGAGTCAGGTTCGATCGATCGAATACCAAAACAATATTGTAAATTTAAATGACAGACAAAAGTTTATTTTATATATTAATTAAGTTTAGAAGTAATTGATCACGCAGAATCTGTTTTTATTACACGCGATTATATTATGTGCATTGTACATGAATTTAATATTATAAATAATATCCAGAATATAGAGAAAAATAAGGAAATTTATAATTTATAATTATCCTACATACAGTAATATATATCTGATAATATCGACTTAAAAGTTTCCCAATACAAACATTCGAACTCCTGATACGTCGACTTAAATTTCAAACAATTTCCCATTGATTGTCATCCAACATACAATAATCCTATGTAATAATACTCATTCTTGACAAAGCACACACCCTGTCGAACGATGTGGTTCAGCTCGCATGTGATTTCACGCTGTCGTAGGTCTAACGGTGCAGGTATTTTCTATTCCACACGCAATTAATGGCTGTTCAGCCAAGTTTCTTCCATAACTCGGAGTCACCGTATCAGATGCTCGGCGAACGCACAATGCAACCATGTATAATAATCGCATGGGGTGTAGCAAGATGACTCACAGCGATTTGATTTACTTCGCTCAAGAAGTTTTCTAGGGGAATTTATGAAAGTTCAATTTACACAGTCTTGGAATTTGTAATATGAAAATCCTGGAATCCTGGAGTCATCATAACAGTTTCAGTTGCGGACGCTCGCGCGCCACATGAAGTAGCGGCAATAATCGAAATGATGTAACTGCGACTGTTGCCATAGGAAAATTGCGCTCTCGACAATTTCATGGAGTTGTAGCAGCTTTATTAGGCAAGCCATTAAATAGGTGACTTCCGCCAACAATAGTAATTTCCCTCTCCGAAAGACACACTCACAGGCGTGCTTAGTCATGCCGCGAAATGTTACGAATACTTTAATGAGTAATAACTAGTACTTTAGGTAAAATAAAGTATACTTGTCAGTTTAAAAAAGGATCACGTGTGATACACTTAAACGTAATTATGTATGATACATAGTATTTTTCACATACGTATGAAAAATTAAAAAAACACATTCCAAGTATCACAGATCTCTGATAAGTAATTCATTTACGGCACCAGTCAATTAATGATTGATGGACAAAATTGATAGACAAAAAATGACTTTAAGGTTTTCACCTGATCCGCACAAGAGTAGACACAACTAATTTAATATCTTAAGTCAATCAATCTAATTCACACGTGAAAGGCTTGTTCCGAGATTAAAATATACTCTAACGGATATAGGAAAAGTCAATCAGAAACTGAAGTGCCGAGACACATTGAAGTGCACGCTTGACCGAGATCCTTGAAAGCGAAGTTCGTAGCGGCAATGCCGAAAAAAGTTCAGTTCGTTATCTAGGACGTGGCAGGTGTGGAGCGGCTAGCGCGTGCGAGAAACATTTACGATCAGTGTTGCCCGCTGCTTAGTCATTTGGCATCATTTCCCCACTGCGGTTTACGCCTTCGGCGCTCCAACGTGTCGGAACATTCGTACGAATTAACTGAGTCATGGTGAAGCAAAATGTTGCAGTCACTAATACTCCCGTATTTAACATAAGGTTATAGAAAACATATATAACAGCAGTTAACAAAATACACATACAACCGTCTGTTTAGATATTTCTGAAATGATTCAGATCTGTCAATAATCAGTTATATGAAATTATCAGTTGGAAATCAGTGAAAAATGACAGGGAAAAAGTGAAGTGCCGTCGTAATGCTGCTTAATTCACTTGGCAGCGTTGTAGACGTGTTTACAGACACGTCGACCAAATGCTATTTCATTCACTTGTTACGAAAGTACTTGCATTTATTAATAAATATGACAATAAAGAAATAAAGAAATATTTCGAGAAATATTAATCAAAGCTTTAATCCTTGCAAATATATTCGCAATACTTTATAACAGTTTCGACTATTGGAAATCGAACGCTTCACTGTGCACGCAGATAACCATCAAGGTTCACCGGTCAATAAATAAACAAACTAGGAAAGTCAGAGTTATAACTGGCACAAAGATAATCCGCTTAACTCTCTTCGGTCTGTCAGTTTTACGAGTGAGAACGGGATCAGAGGAATCGATCACAGACACGCAGAGAGGATCGACGACCACGGAAATTCCAATAGACTTTCTTCCGCATGGTGCAACCAGCCGGAAACCGTTTGATCGTGATCGAACCGGATGAAGAAATACTATTTTCAAGGAATTTCCTGGAACCTAATTTTTAACTAATTAAGGCTGATCGATCGAGCTAATTTTTGGTAAATGAGACAAGAACAGATAAGGAAGGTGCACTAGCACCGAAGAAAGTACTTAATTGTACTATTAGAACTTTACGGATGGACAGATTTATGGTTTACACTTCCAAGGAGAAACGGCATGGAATGTCTTCCTATTCGTTATTGATAGCTGCGGTTGTACAACTGTCCAGCGAATGTCGTAATTACTGGCACTTGGGATTTGTGTGCTTAAGAGAGCGGCCATATGTTATGGGTTTTCCCATGGTGTGATTCATGTATGAATAGGAGATGAATCTAGTACTAGATTTCACTAACAGATACTACGGTTTTCTGTAATGACAACGTCCGAGAAATTCAAATGGTTAAATGATGAAAGCCTTTGGACAGCAATTCAAAGCCAATTCATTCTCAAATTTTTACGAAACGTAATTGAATATTCTGTAAACAGCATAAGTGCAATAATAGTTCTTAAATAATAGTATCAAACAGCAATAAAACTAATTAAAACATCTAATAAATATATGTACGAATTGTAATGAATTAATTGCTCTTATAATTAATCACTTCTTTAACATTCTCAACTAAATAAAATTTGTTCCAGCTAAGAATATTGCAAGAGAATATTTAAATAGCACACATAAGAAAAGCGTCTGCATCGAACCAATCACAGGGACTAGCGGATGTCCCGAAGGCCTCGAAACATCAGTACTCATAACTTTAATCAAAGATCATCAACGCGGGGTAAACGACGCGTGGAATCGTGAATAACAATCATCCTTGCATATCCTTGACACGATTGCTTTATGTTTTACTTTCCTTCCAACAAGACTGGAAAAGAGTTCGCAGGAGAAACTATCATCGTGCAAATCCATCAGGAGATGATTGAAAAGCAGCGCTCAAAATGTCGGGATGAAAGATCGTTGAAATGAAACATGGATGTAGGACTGGTGCGTTAACACTATCGATAGCGTTTAAAAAGCTATTACCCTCGAGTGCAGTAGGTTCGCTCGAAGGAACTGGAACGGCTCCATTAATTCGCAGATGGCAATTAGGCGCGACTTGAATGAAACTCCTTCGTCTCCGGCGATTTGAAATTTTCACTCTTCGCGGCGAACCGGTCCGACCGGATCCGTCCTGAAATTTCTGCCCTTTCTCCGAATCTCACGCGGAACTCTGACTCTCCAATGGTACATTCATTCGACGCACACTGATATTTCAAGACACTTTTCGCTTCTTGTACACTGCACCAGGTGATGCTGGCACTTTGAAAGATCCTCCTTTAAGATAGAACAGTGCAGCAGCCAAATCCGGTGAAACCAGTGTCGCACTTTATTATCTGGGTTGCGACACACTTTTCGGCTGGCGCTGCTTCCCCAGAAATTGAAGGTGCACGTATGTGTCTGGCGTCTGCCGCATGTCTCATCTTTTATTTATTTTATCATGGCGGAATTTGTATTCAGCCTTTTTTATCGTGTTCATTCTTTCTTACAATGAGAATTTAAATCGTCGAGATCGTTGTATTATTTGAAATCGAACTGTTAAGTGTATGGAAAAGTTTATGACAATGTAATATATTAACCTTATACTATGTTTATTTACTTGCCAAGTATTCTTAGATTGTTTATTCAACAATCTGGAAGATTTTTAGTTTTAAGAACTTTCTGATGTGTCACCAGGAAGTCATTGCGATACATAAATGGATCTCAAAAGGTTCATTTACAACAAAATCACTGTGCATAACACTTCAAAGAAAAATATCAATAAAATCGAGGATATTATTGAACCCTTTCACTAATCGAACATGTTACGACCACTTTAATCGGGCAACTATGTATGACCAAGTTTGTTGACGCAAATCAAAGGAAATGCGTAGATGTAACACGCAAATTACGTAAGAATGCAGAGATTGCAGGTTATCAGAATCACATTAAGACACATTTGGTACATTAACTAGTTTTCTCCAAGAGGAAAAAAATCGTCGAGGCAGCTGTGATAAATCTCGAAAAATGAAACGGGTCTAGCACGTTTCTTATCTGACTCCGGCGGCAGAATGTAGTCGAGCAACGCGCACTGGGCCAAAATACCATCACGTGAGGTCACTTGTACTTGCAGCTACGACTTCCTTAGCAGAAACCCGGCGCAGTCAACCTTCGCTTTTTCCAGACTAGAGACATTTATGTTGACCGCGCTTTGCTCACGTAATAGTTCAATGATGGTCCTGTATTATATACTAGTCAGAGTGCCGCATAATAAACTGCTGGTACGTAACTTTCCACGAAAGGCCAAGAATACTAATAAAAGCATTGAAAGCTTTTCGATTAAATAAGTCAAATATATCATCTTGTATTAAAATATCGTATTTTATATCTTCCTTAATTATAATACATTGCTATTGTATTCATTTCCAATTCGTTACTCAAAGAAATTTAAATTTGTTGTAGTAATTAGGTATAAATTATATATTTTGAAATTATTCCTACATAATTGAATTTCAGTAATAAATTACTATGATATAAGAAAAGATTGTCAAGAAATCTAAAGAGGATGATGCAACTGTGCAATGTTCGTCATTGATTGACGTGGGTAATCTGAAATCAATTGGCAACAAAAGGGCACGCGGTACTAGAAAGTCTTGACGTGCGATTAATTGTATATTTTTGCAAAGAACCGCACGTTTTATGGTGATGACAGTTCCTTTGTCAACCATATGTTCTTCTTCAGGCATATTAAATACGAGACAAGACTGCGAAGCTGCTAATGATCATGAAATTTCGCTGATGCTTTCGAGACAAGGCGTTAATTACAAATCTCATCAACTCAACGATAGCAAGCTGGTAAAAGCCTCTCTTCGCGGTATTATTAGAATCTAGGATCATTTCTCTCGTCGATTACGCAATGAGAGTGTTCCCTTTCACCAGAAACGAGTTTTGGTCCACTGGGCGGAATTCTCGAAACTCATCGCACACCGAGATCAAAACAGATTCAAAGTACAACTCTCTTTGACCCGTCTAACTCTCACTATGCAATTATATTCTAAGAATGAACCATCCAAAAAGATGTTATTTAACAAATATATAACAAGGGAACATCGCTCGGCGTAAACTTTATAATATCAAAAGTTTAACAGTGTTCAATCCTGAAGATATCCATTATTATTATTAAAATATTGTTGTTGCTTAGTCATCGATGTACCGTTAAAATACTAATTGCAGATCCTCAGTGTTGGAAAGATAAATTTAGATAAAAATCTGTACAACGATGTATAAAATGATCAAAAAACTGATGTAATGCATTGGATAATTCTCATAATTGCAAAATGTATTGATAAAAAATGCTAACTACCGTAAGACAAGATGAAAAAGTCATTGGAAACAATCAGACGTAATTCCCAATAACGGGGCGGGTTGGAACGGTTTTCGTACTCGGCCTATTATGGGATCTTCAGTTGGAAAGATCGATCACACTTTCTACTGATTGGCAAAATGATGCCCCTTTAATCGCATGCTCGTATTACGGAGTAAATTGGAGTTTCGGACGCAACTGTTCTCCTATTGGGCTGTGAATATACCAGGAAGAGGAGCCACCTTTCTAACGATTAAGTATTTGATGGAGTTGGTGTTGTGCAAGGGATTAGGAGAATACCATAATTACGGTATCAAGTCAAGGTATTGTCAGTTGTCTAATCATTCTGAGATTCTAGTTGATGTTTCCTGGTACACTGATTTTTATAATTTTATAAACAATTATTACGGATATTTAATTGGCAGCAATTAAAATCAATGAATTTGAGCTGATACTATTATAATGATTTTATTTGCATTATTGTAACGAAAAGAGATTTCAATCAAATTTATTCAAGCTCAAGTGAGTCGACCAAATATTTGGAAAGCGAAAGTTGGCTCAAATTCCAATCGAATCGAATTCTATTTTTGATCTATCTGGGACGGCATCTAATGATGTTGAGCAACGTATTAGAATAATTACCATAACAAGAAGCAAACAAGATAGCAGGTTTAAGCACATCAGGAAGTTATTTTTAGGAAAAGTGGCGAGTCTGTCGTGTACCGTTAAGGACGATTGGAGGAATACTTTCTTCGACCGATATTTACCGAATCCACTCTGATGCTGGTACTTGTCATCGCGAGAGAAGTAATTATTTCGTTGTAATTATCTTAATACAGTAGCTTTCGTATTGTGCTTGTACTAATCATCTACAACGACAAATCTAGCAAGATAAACTATTAAATGAATATATTTGTCATCGATAGAATCATCATGAAACTAAAATTGAAAGTGGACAAAACATATTCTGTAGCCATCAACATCGTTTTTAATACATGATTTAATAAAGATAGAACATAATTCATTACAAACCATGGTGAACATGAAAGGATACTTGGATCTCCAAAAGGCAACACGTTTCATTGTGTCAATAAATATTACAAAGCATGTTCTTTCTCCATAATTTGCATTACAAACGAGACTTGTTGCTTAAAGCAAAGGCTTGTGACAGCGTGCAAATGATTTCACCGTCTACCTGTCAATTTCACGAAGCAGCAAACATGATTTATTCATTGACGCGAGAGTAACCGTGTAATCGTTGGAAGTGTTCGCTCTTGGAGCGCGTGAAATCCAATTTCGGTAGAAAGGAGCCTGAGAGAGACCGCGGGCAAACATTTCCGGTTCCAGGTGGATTTATATCGGATTGCATCACAGCAGCTGGTCCGGCTTGTCGAACCAGTTGGATAAATTGACCGATCTCCCAGACAGAGCAGAAAGTTGTTTCCGTTTCCAGTTTATCATATATGTTTATGTACCTGCTTAGGAAATTGCGCCAGGTACTTTTTAGCGCCGTCAGAAAACGCCTCTCGCGTGTTAGTATCCGGATTAAATGGGCCATCGCTCATTAAACTTCAGATTTACTGTTAATCAAGGAGCTTGTGCGTCTTTTACTAGTGGAGCTGATTATTCCTTGATATATTGATTAAGAAGTTTTTATGCCGCAATCATTCGATGGAACGAAGTTTTATGCTGTTTAATTTGTACTCACTTCCCGAATATATATAATATTATTTATGCTACTATGTATTAATTCCGTCTGTAGCAGTATTTTCATAATGAATTCTTTTTCTATACAAGCAGGTTTTAAGTAATTGCAATACTTCTTTGAAAACTTCATGTTATGTAAGTTGTACATTATTTTCATATGTCGATAATACTAGGAACATATTCAGTTCCGGTAGCAGTGGTAATCTACAGCTTCCTTATAACAGTGGCTTCGTACTCAGAACGACTTACGAATTTCAATTTCCTTTCCTACCGAAGCAAGAAGAAAAAGTGAGCGATCCATCAAAACTCGATACTTCTGAGCAATCATTGTTCCAGGACGCCTCATTAAACGCGATCTCCGAGGCAAATGAGTCTGGCATAACGACGGAGAAGAATGAAGCATAGCGTTTTAGACGCGAAAGTCGAAAAGGTAACGAACCATATAGCTGCCGCGTCTCCTTCCAGGTTTCTCGTTCCGTTTCTCTTCCGGTCTCCTGCAACCTTTCCCGCCGATCCTATCGAACGTGTTCGCGCAATGATTATCAATACTCTCGACTTCCAGAAGATTCTCCATGGACCTTCGAATCTGTCTACAACTAGGCGCGCTCTTCGGACTATTTCTCTGCAGATGATTCCCATTCTCGTCATGGTAATCCTCCCATTCGCTCACTTCACTTCTCACATCTTCGAGGGATCTCGTCCTGCCAACGGTGCAAGTACAGGGCGGAACTGTGCTTCTGCAATGACCGGAACTCTTGGCGCGTAACCTCGGTCGTTCCATCATCATCATCCTAGGGGAAACGGCGACTGGTGGTACTTGCATCGCTGGCATTCCTTGTGGTGGTGGTGGCATAGCATTTCGATAAAGAGGTGCTAAGTAATAATAATCACGACCTTTGTTAGGATTGCCAGCGAGTCTAGCTGGCATATAATTGTAATCAGCCATGTGTGGTGCGATCCATTGTGTTAGAGTGTCAAGTGGCATTGGACGATAACAGAAGGATGGACCTCTGGATGCTGGATGGTTCCTATACATCGGAGGCCATGGTCGAGATTGCTTCAAATCGAAGCGAGGATCCATTCTTGGATCCAATACTCTTATATCACCCATCCTTTCGCTCGGCTAATTCTACTTATTTCTTAAGTTCCCGTTGCTCAAGTTTCGAGGCTGCTCGCTTGAGTTCGAAGCCGGTGTCAGTAAATACGAAAGAGAAGCATAATTGGGACAGGAGATCCTGCTCGCAGTCGAGCGCCGCTCGAATCGCGATTATCTCGATTGCCTTTGCTCGGTCACGGGCCGTCGATTTAACGAGAAAGGTGGAGAAGGCAACCTAGTCGAAGTCGTGTACAGACAAATGATCAGATGCGTAGGTGAGCAGTTGGGGACAAAAGATTCCGTCGATTTTCACCACTTTCCATTGGCCACCGAATGGGCTCTCTCGCGGGAAGTGTCACTTTCCCATGCTGCTTCCGCCGAGGGAATCACAACGTCACTTCACTTGCATTCCATTACTTTTCTGCGTGCTCTTCTTAATTCTTTAAACACTTGCCGCGGTGATTCCTTCACAATTATCAATTAATTTGTAATCAGTTCTTATTAATTTTACTCTCACGCGTCACCTTTGTAATTAAAATAACTACGGTGAAAAATTGTTTAATTCGAAATTTGTGAAGTGTTTAGGACGATTTTTTGGAAGAGTTTTAAATTTGTATATTAGTGGAGCCGAAGTGGAAAGAGGTACTTCTCGGATCGCGAATCCAAGCCGACTGTGCTCAGCTGAGTGCAGCGAAGGAGTGCGTGGCCTACGTTCTTGTCGAGTGAGTACGGCCCGTTGAGAAACGACCCACTTCTACTTCGCTCGTGGATCGAGACACCGTCTTCCCCCTCTTTCTCATACTACTCTGCCCTCCCTCCTGTCTCATCCCCTGATTTTTCATCTCGATTACACGAGATTCAAGTAACCGCGCGCAATTTTCCGTAATTAACACACGAACAACATTCACTTCGCATTCTCTGCTTTCGTTTGCAGAGCTTCGAAATTAGAGTGGTTGGTGCTCGATAAATCAGCGGGTTAAGTCGTATTCTTTATCTCGATGAATGCAAAAGACGATGAAAGTACTGTACTGGTTTTTACTGAATAATATAGAGAAATAAATGTATGACGAGAGCATATGCATTAAACTTCTTATAGTATTGCTTTAAGATTATAATTTAATATTTCGCATCCTCATTGCTTTCACTGATTGCAATATTCCAATGGGTGGGGTTAGTTAATGATCAGAAAAAAACATCATTAAGTCGAACTTAGGAAGTTATAGAAATTCCCTATGATCCCGGCGGAATAATATCGTTTAGATTCAATAAAATCAATACTGCACATTCCAGAGCTGTGTCTGTATATTTTTCAGGATCTTTATGGAATTCATTGAGTTCTTTCACTCTTCGCTATTAACGATGTTATAGATCTGGTGCATTTGCATAGCATAAGAACTGTGTCATAAAAATGCATCTATGAAAGTTGATAATTTTATTAATCGAGAGAGCTCCATGATCGGTAAAGAGAAACAAAAATAGAAGTACACGGTTCGTTCCTTTTCCAGCTTCTGTCGCTTTCACTAGGTCGGCATGCGATATTTTCCTGTGCGACACATCCTTCGCGATTTGTTTTGTTCCCGCATCTCGCATCAGTACCCATTGGATAGCATAGAAAATGCTTTAGCGATAGCGGTATTCGCTTGTACCCTGAGGAAATATGTTTCAGTTTCACTCGTGTTAGATCAAATTCGCACTTCACCGTATCGCAGCATCTTATCCGCCGAATTTTGTATTTATTCGATATTTCCTCCACTTTATCCTGTTTACAATTTATTCTATATTTTGATATGAAAGAACGAAGTTTATTATGCAGGAAGTATAATATTATTTTATAATTATGATTGTTTCAATAATATTCACTCTAGAAAATGGAAATGCGAAGGGTTAAAGAATGCCCTGAAATCTGTTGGTGTACTGACCAGTAAAGTATGTTGAATTAGTAATAAATTATGTTTAAGGAGTTTGAAAATAGCCAGATTTTAATTCAAAATGTTGCAATCGAATCATTAACAATCGATCAAGATTTATACCTTTACACGAAATATAACTTTCCGATCTTGCAATTATAAATTGGTTACCGTCGACATAATAGAGTGAAGGGAATGGATCCAACAGTAAAGATCAAACGATAGGCTATAAATACCTTGTACAGCTAATTGAATACATTTTAAAGCCAGCAGTGTGAAATAGAATTATGTTAAAAATGCATATGTTAATCCATTAATCATTTAAAGAAGGCATGTAAATCATTCTTTCAAACACGAAAAGTTATTGAAAAATACGAAACATAATAATTAGGCCACATAACAAAAACTTTAGATCTCCGATCTAAATCTAATACGTGTGAAGTGATTTTCTAACGTTAGAAAACATTACAACCCAAAAAGAGGTGAAACGCAATTGAGCTACAAAAAATCGAAATACGAGATTGCTGTTCGCATGATATCGAAGTGTAATGGATTAAACAGCAATCGAAATCGAGGCGAATTTTTACAAATGCCACGAACACCGTTGTATTTGACCGATTCAATTTTCCATCAAGCACTTTCTCCGTTACGCTCCGTTAATAATTCGCCGCGATGCGATGCGGCAATCCTCCCTGCTTTTTTCCCCCCTTTTGTCTCTTTCTGGCCCTCGCGCGGCGTGAAACTAACGGATCTGACAAGCCCACGCAAGATTTCCTTTCGCTAGAAATGACGCTCGAATGATTCGAGCCCCGCCGCGCCGGCTGACGTTATCACGAATCATCGCGAGCCGCGGGCTATCGATTAATGTCAGCTTCAATCAGTATTCCTATACATCCAACCACTTGTTTACCTTTAAGATCCGATTCTTGTTCTTGGAAACCATAGAAAGGGGTTTAGAAATCCAAACATTCAAAATATAAATATCAATTTCAAATGTGATAATCGTAATTTGTATTAATATAAATAGCGAGCTTGTAATAATTATTTTCTTAAACCCAAACAACATTATTTAATTGAAAAACAGTAATCAATACGTCTTCCATGTCACTGATTATTCCCGGTCAATCAATCATCCTATACTAATCGAAACATCTTAATTTTCCGCTCTAATCCCATGTAATTAAAATAAGAGTAATCGTGTATGATAAATACTAAGGCATAAATCATTCCTCAATGATTCCACACGGTGAAGGTTTATCAAGCTGCTACAAGTACTATCTAATCATAAGTTCTGCTCCCCGATAATTAATTATGAATGACTCCAACAAAGTCATAACTTGCGCTTTCATGGGCGAGGTGAATGAGTTCAACGCAAAGACCGTCAATAATCTATCGATAGTAGTACGAGAGCTACTTGGCAGAGCGAGTAAAAGCGGTCGCGAGTAAAAGAAGCGCTAGCGATCAGTGAAGATTGACAAATCGATCTAGTTTTCTCCGGCAATTCGTCGCGGCAGCGTAAGTGCGGAGAGGCATTCAAAAACTGAAGGGGAAATGGGTCGCCGTCAGCTGTATAATCGAAGCGAGGAGTGTCTGTGTCAGTTGGAGCACAGCTTTTAGAGAAAGTGTGTATCCTGCGACACGAAAAGCAAATTGCTCTGCTCTCGCTCTGTCTTCGTTAGTAATTATCTGATTGCCGAGAACCACACGGGAGTAATTGCTCTAATCGATTGCATTTCGACTAGACGGAAATCTTAGAACCTGAGAACGTGGAAACCAGAATCGCGCGACAACCAAGCGAGAGTGCGAAAACCTGAGTCCTGCATTGCAAAAAGGACGTTTTTGTATCATTTAAAGCGATAGAATTATAGAATTATGATAGTTGTAAAAATATAAACTTGGTGGAATAAAATGGAGTCTGAACTACAATCCTTTTTAAATGATACACACATACGCATAAATTTATCTAGTTTTTGTTATTATTATAGCCGTTTGTTGCACTATTTCAAGGTATTCTAGTACTTGGAAAAACGAAGCGTACAAGTTTCCTTATGCTCTTATTGCCACGCGACGTTAATCCCGTGTAAGTGGCTCGTCTGCAATTTATCACACGCTAGACAATGACTAATCACTTCCGAATTATGAGCCATTGATTTTACGAGGAGACTTTCTTTTCCCCATGAGAATTTGCTCGACTATCCCGAGCACGAATACACGCTACTATTTACATTCTCGTTTATGCACATCGCCTTAAATGTCTTGATGTTTCATACGGTACTTCTGCCAACTGCATTTTTTGCATATGTATTCAACAAGGAATGGACAGTGTGTTTAATGGTATGCCGCCTTTCTCATATTTTAATGCGCCGAAAGCCTTATGGGAACTGGTTGACAAGTTCGAAAGAACAGCAAGAGAAGTCGCAGTTCAAACTGGTCTTCATTAACCGCAATTCTTAACCCCGGTTTAAAGGTCATTGGTTTTGTATATCCTCGTTCGAGCCTCATTACTGGGCGGTGACACTGCACTGGTAAATGTTAACTAATATCTTTTTAATGTCAGAACTTTCAAGGTACTCAAAATAAATAATAAATGGTAGAAGTGTTCTTGGTTGGATTTATAAAAATCTTTGTAAAATCGCTCGCATAAAGGAACAGAATTCTGTGAAAATTAATGAAGTGCTATTTTCACAGGATTTATGATAGAACCATTGCAGACTAAGTAACAATAAACGTGAGAATTTTTTTATCGCCTAACTAGATTGCAAGCAACGTTAATGAATCAATTCTGAATAGAATTTACTTCAGTCTAATGCAACTTACTTTCAATCTTTACGCCGTAGTTGCTTCTAAAGAAAACTGCTTAGTTTTTCTCCATCGGCAGAACTAATTAGCAGGCACCAATAACTCACTCTTGCAATCTACGCACGACTCTTTTTATCTTGAAAAAGTACCGAGGCTGATAAAACAAGGAATTCTTTTATGAATTGAAACGGGCTGCAATGCGACAGTAATCTTTTCGCTCGACCCAACATTGGTGGTCGATAATTTCTAATTAAGCGGTTCACCGGCATGTTGCCCTGGCTGAGATAATTTATTCAGAGCGTGGCACCTCTTGCGACTAAAAGACGGAGTGCAACCAGTTTTTCCGGGCGAGCGTTGGTTACGCAAGTTGGCACACTGCTTTCAATATTCTTTCTCGGTTCTTTTTCCCACTCTTTCAGGACGAGTATTGCCGGATTAATCAGCCGGCAGAAACACTCAAGGAGAAAGAAAAATCATTAATGACAGGGTTGAGCGTGGAAGGGCCATGCGCAGGAGTGACTGGAAGTGCACTGTGCTACCTTTTACGATTGTGGACTCTGCGCACCCTAATTATCATTCATCCGGTGTTCCGTGGACCATGACTTGTCCAGTTTGACTGACTTTACCCATGGTAACAGCCAAAAGCTCGCACAGTTCCTGCAAACGTAAACGTGTTGTTGCCTGAAAGCCTCGCATGCCGGAACTTCACACAATCCTGTAATTATTGAGTCAGACACGCCGGCCGCGGCGCTCTGAATAACATTTTGAAGTAACCGTAAAAAGTTCGATCTTGTAACTCTGGGAATTTAGCGTGGGAAAGTAGTATACTAAGTTTGGATAGAACTTTAGTTGTTGTAAATTGTATTCTTCGCCATATTTGAAAAGATTATTAATGTTTAGGTTATAATTGTATAATCATTGTTTAATATATAATTGTGTTACTGTTTATTTTTATCCTAGGGCTTCGATTTATCAAAACACTTAGACACTATAAATATTTAATTCCTCTCAACAGTTATCTATCCAATTAAGAAACAGTTAGCAAAAAGTGAATTGTAGACGTAAAAACGGCATTTTGTTTTAATTGCCTATGCTTTGCAAAGATAGTAGAACTAATTGCAAGGCATAAAATTAGAGTCATAAATTTACCAGTGGCTTTCAACGATATAATGTTTCTACGAGTGCGATATGATAAAAGCACGAGAAGCTTGCTCAGAAAATATAATAGCCCAGCAACATCGACGAAGTGAGCAGTATCTCATTCATTAAATTACACGCTCGTTTCAAATGAACACTACAAGTTGCGCTAATTACACTTTGTATTCCCGGTAACTGAAAGGCTCCGAAGAAGCAATTGGCTATACTTGGAAACTAATATAATTTTGAATCATAAATCATTTTGAACCAACGAATACATCATCAATTTCAGTGTAAATACATCATCGGCTTTCTAAATCTAAGTTTTTCAAAACAGACATAAATTATGAAAAATAGATTTAACGATTCATTTTATATCAATGTGCAAAGCACGATATTTTAATATTTAAAAAGTATAATGGCTAATATTACTAGCTGCCTTCAACGAGCAAAAATCGAAGGTGATCATCGATTCTGAGAGATCGGCGCCGTTGAGATCAGTCAGTGATCTGTAACGTAAACGTTGAAAACGTGTCCAAAGTAAGTAGCGAACGGCGCATGATAGTCAAATAGAGGATGATTGGGAGAAAAGAGAAGGCTCGCTCGTGAAAATCGGTAGGAATTCATAAGAAAGTTGATGGCCATTAGATCCGGCTGGTCGAACTCGAATCCATCCGCGCGAGGATCCTGACCTACATCGACAATCCCCACCAATCACCAATCATCATCCTTCACTGAATACTTATTATAATATTCGATGATATTCTCTTTTTCGTGAACGGTGCAATAAGCGACAATAAAAAAAAGCCGCTCACTTTCATCTTCGAGAGAAATTTTAATTATTGACTGCTCCTGTCAAGCGGAGCAATTATTATGTAAATTCCAGCGCGGCTCCGAGGCGTTTATGAGGAATCTGAAGCTTCTAGGAGATGCTCGTTGGATAAAGCAGAGTACTCCATTCTCACGACTCTTCTCGCAGTGAGTAATACTGGAATCCTCGGAAACCGAGTTACCAGCGTGTATTCTTCCAAAGATCGGTAAGCGGGAAGGTCTCTACTTCACCGAGTTACAGAGAATTCGCGATAGATTGCAGGATGTACTCGAAAACCTTCTTCAGGTAAAACTTTACATTGTAAAACGACATACTTCTTCGAATATTTAAATATTTTCCATAGTCTTACTTTTTTATGCAAAATATCAGATGTTTTCTACAGTTTTAAATTAGTTTTAGAAATATATAATATTGTAAATGACAAGTAATGGGTAAGACAAACTTAGGATGCATGAAATAAACATTTTTAAGTGCTACTTTTCCATTTAACTATCTTTACAGGAATTTATGCGCTCTTTATCTACTTAGCTGTCGGACGAGGAACACAATGGTTAGACTAAACAAGACAGGTTTAAAAGGATAAAAGAAAAGCTGGGGAGATAAATACCCGCGTAAAAACTAATGTTTTCAAGCGTTTTCATACGACCCTGCGGTACTACAAATCACCTCCACTTCCGGCATTTACTATAATACCAGTTCTTAACAAGAGTAATGTGTGTAACGGGTTTAATACTAAACGTATCCACAAGGTTTTATATAAACATGTAAATGTTATTATGTACTGAAAATGATATCGTGAAAAAATTATTAACTATACTGAATTTATCATTGTCACTTGGTTTATATATATCGACCAGAAGTTCTATGACTTTGTTTGATATTGCTAATTATTAAAACATCAAAACAATTATTTTAACATCTAATAAAAACAGATCAACGGCCGATCAAAACTGAATCCATTAAAATTGTAATAACCGCTTCTAAACTCATCGAAATAACATATTCCACACTTAATGTCTGTATTACAGAAGTTCTTAGTACGCTTTTGCTGGTTTTCTTACATTAGTCGAAATAAGAAAATACTGTTACCATCAACCAATCTAACTCGACGTTCTGCTACACGTATCGACGAGGCACTGGCACGTAATTCCAGGATATAAATTGGACTAAGGGCCGTAGAGAGAGAGAGAAAGAGAGAGAGAGAGAGTAATTGATCGACCTCCGAACGCGAAGGTCGATGGGACGTGAGTCGACTACTAGGTCGACTTAAGAAACCAGAGAAGAGTGGGAAAAAAGGCGGAAAACTCGATAGGCGTTGGCAGAGTCGCCTTGGCGAATACGTCGGCCAGCAAAAGTGCAACAGCAAACTGCCCACACCATTTACTTTATATGGACATCCTGGCCAGCCTGACCGAAGGTGACGAAACGGGGTAATCTGCGAGGCAGAGCCGATAAACAACAGCTTCCCCACCGCAATACGCACACTGTGCCAATCAAAGCATATCGAAATCACTCCACTTTGTTTAGAAATCAAAACAAACCCACAAAATAGAAGAATCATTGATGAAATAATGGGTAAATGAATAGAAAGGTAATTAATAGGTGGATTTTCCATGAAAGTTATTATAATAATTGATCGTTATTAGAACAAATGGCATAAGTAATTGAACACTATAGTTTAATACGTCTTTCTGCCTGACTGATTACTTAATCGAGTATTCGTATTCAAGTGTGTAGTTTTTGTATGGTACAATATCTATAATGGTTGATTTTATTTTGGGTTTCACTTTCCATTTCTAGCATAAATTATACAATTGATTTACAAAATTGACCCATAAAAGTTCTAGCCTTTCACAATTTACTACCAGTCACGGCTATAATCTGCGACTTAGAATTTTATTGCGCGTAATTGTTTTGGAGTGTCGGGATCATAAAGTTTGTGTTTCCAATCGACACTTCTGCGAAAACAAATTTGATAGTCTGAAAGTGCAGGCGCCATTGGAAAGTGAATAAAAGAAGAGAAAACATTTGGCGAAAGCGAGATTTTGGAATGATTCCACTTGCAGACACGGCGCCAATAATTATGCAGAGGTTTCAGCTGAATCAATTAGCCCGACGAATTTCTAGGCAAGTTTAAACGAGCCTTCCGCCCAAGCCGCATTGATCCACCAGTCTTAATTATAAGATCGCATAGCAATAAAAGGAGTGAAACATTCTTGCTAGGGAAATGTCAAGGTTCAACATCCCTGCAATCTAATCCGCCCGATGAATCATCGCTCTTTTTTCGGCAATGGCATCGTGAATGCCGTATCGTTTTATTGTTCAAAAGAGATGCTAGGAATAAATAACTTCCTTGTAACTTTTATACACGTTGACAAATTTGTCGATGTAAATAAATTCTGTGTTGTATATCTTAAAATTCGAAGGATTATATACTATGTTTCTATAAAACATATGTATTCGCATATTAATTTAAAATGTTTTAAATCCATAGAACGAAATTTGCAAAATTTAATAGATGTTTGCTTATAATTGATAACGTTTATAAGGTTTCCGATTCGCAAAAGTTCGTAAATACCACATAAAAATTCAATATTTATAAACTTATAAATACACATTGAATCATTAATAATAATAACTTCTTATTGAAGGAAATTCCAAGTGCTTCATTACACTTCATTCTGAGAAGTATAATTGAATAAGATGAATATAACTAAATAATTCCACCTTCCAAGAGCTTCCATGCGATTTCGTGTGCACAGCTAATGTTGCTCTCGCGTGCAGGGATTTCCGGCAATTCGGGCACAATCACGATCGCAGTGGCTAGCAGAACGCGAGCTAACAACTTGCGAGTCGCGTTCCAGCTTTATGTTTATGTGTCAATATGCCTCCATTTTTCTAACGGTACTCTCATAGATCGGTCAATCATCGCGGACGTCGTACCGTGAAACGAAACGGTTCCGAGGACTACGACACGCTGGAAAATCGCCATACGCTCCGTTCAACCTGCTTCAACTCGCACGAAGAATAAAGTTTACTATGCCAAACGTGTATAGCTTGCGAATAGAGGATCGTGTTAGTTAAAGTCTGTCTTTTGCTAGAAATGAAATTATTTAATTTATATAATTACTATTTTTAACTTTTGGTATAAGTATTTATTATTTATTATAATATTATAAGTATAATTGCCTTTCAATAAATTTTTAGCTGTTAAATTCATTAGGATTCTAAAATCGATGGAGTTCTTATTGCTTTCAATTATAAATTCGATTTGACAAGATAAATTTAAAAGACTTATTGCTAGGCATTAGGCTTATTGATAACACAGCCTTCACCACAGCTATTTTCACAAACTTAAAAAATCACAGTACCACTCTGCCGCTGCTAACTTATTTATGGATTAAACTTACTGTACATTAGCATAAACATAAAGGCGCATGTTTAAATATTCAAATAAGAAGGAGGCCGGACAGAAATAGATAAATTTGAGCAAAAACAAATAAATTCGAAGGAAATAAAGAAATCAATAAACTTGCTTTCAACAGGAATTTATTGACTCGAGGGGGAAAGCTTATAGGTGAACAAGACGAATTAGCAGTAATGCCAGTACGAAGCAGGAAACTTGTCGTCAGCTTAATAGCCACGGTTATAGATAGCAACCAGTCCACCAATCAGGGAAAAAGGAGACCGCATATTCGCCGATACTTAGATGCAAATGAGCATTAGCATACTAAACAGAGCTACTGCGTCAAACAATTCAGCGTATCTCAGTCAGCGAGGCGCAAAGCCATTGTTCCATGGCACAGAATCACGCGCGCGAGCGTCTGCCTCATTTGAATAGCATGATCTAGCACGCGAATAATCATCCGGTTAGCCTGTGCAACCCGGTGGTACACGTGTATACATCGTCAATCAACACGCTTTCTATAAAGAACTATACAAATTGGCAAGTGGGAAAAAGTAGGAAATATCTTTTAAAAGTGAATTAATCGCTGAGTTTATAAGTTAATTCAAAACATCCGTGAAACTCTGCTTCTTTGTCGAGAACATAGTTGATTAGTTTCTATTATGTAAGATAGCAATAGAAAATCCTAAGTCCAATCAAATTAAAAGTAAATGTTACAAGTCTTAAACAGTCCTAAGTTCGTCGAAACTAAGGATTCACGATCCAAATTACAAGAATACTTTTTAATAGAAAAAGTAAATTACAGTCACATGCAAAGTTCGTACGCAAACATTCATTTAAACTATTACTAATACCATCCATATGCAATTGCTAAGTATACAAAAAATCGAGATAGCTAAGCAGGTTCTTGAATGTCTTTTTAATAGAGCAATTCTGTACGATTCCCATCACAGGGAGAATCAAGCGGAAGTCATTAAAGGAACTAATCAGGGCACAGATCAGATATCCTGATTAAACCATTAATGCCTTAATAATCAGGGTAGCATAAGGCTTGGTGGTGCAGTGATTGTAGCAATCGGTGGGTACTAAGGTGTAACGAGATAGCGCTGTTCAGTTGGAGTGCAACGGTAGCCGTGCATTTCCTGATACAAAATCGTAGCAGGTAATGCCTACGCCTGGCAACGTGTCCCTGAGTTCCTCAGCCCACACGCACCTGCGCGGCGCTTGTAGCACACATTTTTTCCATCGCTGCTTGTCCTCCTCGTCCTCTACCATGCGAAACTACCTGCTTTTTGCCAGCGAAAATCGAACACGCGCGCGCGCGCGCGCCACCAAATCGCCCACGATCCAATCGCCGATCGTAAATAAGCTTTTTACACGCTGGTCGCACGCGAAATTTCTCCCACGCCTATATAGGGTTAGTCAAAAATCATTCGCGCCGGTCTGCTAACTTGGTTATTGATGACGATTGATTTTTGGTGCGTGAGATATCGTTGATTAAGTTTGCTTGTTAAGGTGATGTTTGAGAAATTGTGGGTTCCAAGTTACGAGAACTGGATCTTATTTATTTGGTTGTTTTGAGTATGAATGTTGCGTATAATAATTAAATAAAAGATGGAATGATTGATAAGAGTAATGTGAAAATGATTTCCTCATCCCTTATCTAACGAAATTGAGATTACATATTTAACAAATGTAAAAAGAATTCGAAAACAGGAAGAGTATTGCAGAGATATAATAAACAAATAAAATATCGAATTCTATTTCCTAATAAATCTTACAAAACTAGATCAAGAGCAGTGTAAGTAAGGTTGCAACCTCAAACTCAACGGAATGGAATTCCAAGCAGACACTAAAGCCACGCAAGCAGCATTGTTAGCAATGTGAGCTATGAATGGCGGTAACGAGAGAGATAAACATTGGTTGATGGTAGATATCAAAGTAACGAACACTTTCCTGTGAGAATGCGATGACCGAGCATTTTCTAATGGAGGAAAGCGTGTTTGTCGATCGCAGGAAGGATATGATCGTAACTAACAGGCGATTGCTGGGTAATCGTATTAAATAATATGCATCATAAAGTTTATTAATGAGTGGCGCCGATCTTTGTGCGCTTGGTTCACGCGCTAACGAGATCGCCCGCTCCGCTGGTAAACCAGCCGCTTTCGTAATCCAAGCGGATGACTAACACCGTGTAACATGTCCATATCGTCGCTCGAGGAATGCTCATGACGTAAGCAGGTACCAAAGGCCCGCTTCTAAGTACACCGCCCGTAGAGGGAATCTAACATCGCTGGCATTTCCTACGAAATGTCAGGGGTATTGTCATTCGAAGGTGTCTGTACTCTTAACTTTCCATAGTCGAAATGCAGATAAATATTGGAAGGAATGATCCTCTCAAAGGAATTCAAAGTTTATTATCGATACTCGGGATTAATTTAAAATATGATTTAGAAATTCAAGAGGAATTATTTTAGTATAATCATCTATTACTAGTATTGTGCATTCATTACCAATTTGTAATCCATGATTTCTTGTTTTCAATTAAGAAACTGCTGAATAAAAAGCATTAAAACATAATTTTGAAATAAGCATAACAGTCAACTCGATTATGAATCCTGCGAAAATCTCATAACAGATTTACCCAACGAATTAACTTATCCCACAAGAAATCCCCAGGTTCATTGAATTAGCAGAATGGCTAGAGGCGAATATGACTGATATCACATGGACAAATCGTTCCCTGACTTTCGCAGCATGCGTCTTTGTCGAGAGCGTTGACAATAACCGCTAAATTTAAGCTTGATGATTTAACTGTTTCATCATCGTTCAAGGAAAGAAGGTAATGTTGTATATGAGCAGCGGTGAATCGCATGCCACCAGCTCATTACACTTCTTGCGCATCTTCTTATCTCGCCTAGTAACGGAGCCCAGTTTCCCACGGCTCATAGAACGCCGAAGTGCATACTGTCTCTTCTAAACAGGCCCAATAAATTTTATCTGCCCGGAACAAGGCATTCTAGATGCTCCGAACATTTCACCCGCTCGCCTTCGCCAAAGTTTCTCTTGTCCTCTCGTGAGAGGCCTCGGAGACAATGCGCGTGGGCGGAGATAGTTCTTGTCAATCTCGGAAATCTATGCAAATAAAGCCTCCAACCAACCACTGCACGTTTATTGCCGCATTACGCAAAACATGACTCGACTGATCTTTTTAGTTGCATTTGAGATTCATTTTCATTTTAAGCTTTCGGTTGTTTTGTTTGTGGTCATTTTATTGCGACAGATATGAAAAGGAGAGTGTTGAATATTTCGTTACAACGTTGCTAAAAGAATAGACTGATCTATATAAATATTTGTATATCTTCTGCCACATATAGAATAGGTTTAAATTAAAAAATCTTCAGGGTATAAATAACCTGGAATTTGTAGCATTTTCTACAACAATGTAGAAAAATGTCTGAAGAAAAACATCCACTTGCATGACAAAGTTTCCGAATGTCTGAACTATTTTTTACCTGATCGATGCCACTATCGAAGGTGCCTTCTTCCCAAATCGGGTCGTCCCATCCTCCGGATGATCCAGAAGACCCCCTTCGACCCGGATCCCACGAGTTTCTCTTGAGATTATCCAGAGAATCCGTGGAGAGTCTTCGTCGGTCATAGGATCCCCTTCTACTAGAAAGTAGCATCGAGTGTTTGCCATCCTTCTTTAAGTTCCCATTGGAACCCATCGCAGGATCAGCGCTGAGTGTGACATTTAGATTGCTCCTTAAATTCCCGCTCGATCCAGCCAAGCAACTCTTTAGATTCCCGTTGGAGGTACTTCTCGTCTTGAGGTCAACATTGGAAGCGCTAAGGCCACTTCTCAAGGTCGTCCTCGAAGGGGATGTGGCAAAGACGCCGGACAAATTACTGCCGGCGCTGTCACGGCGAGGACTCGCTCTTTGGAGACTCGTCATCGACTTGGCTACGTAATCGCGCCTTAACGGTGAGTTATAACTCGAGAGTGTGTCCTTTTTCAGACAACCCATCGAGCGTCCGATCGGATCGCGCCTCAAAGGGGATCCACCGATCGAATTCGTCAAGGAATCTCGTCTAGTATGGTTGATAGCACTCATCGAAGAGCCCAAAGGATTCTTACGAAGTGTGTTCGGGAATCCTGAAGGATGCAGTTCACGTTTCGGCGGTGACATAGGAATGCCAAGCGAGCCTTTTCTACTCGGTGATGTTCCCAGATAACCAAAACTTTCCCGACGACCAAACGAATCCCTCCTGGTTTGATGAACATTTCCAAGCGATCCCCGCCGATTCCAACAATTCTCCTTCGCGTGTTTCCCGTGGATGTCGCAGCATCGGTCGACCTTAGTTTCTATTCGAATCACTTCTGGCTGTTGCTGCTCTAATTTAACATCTCTGAAAAGTGCCTCCAGTCGCCGGATGGCTTCTTGTTGATGCGCCGCCGTTGACATTTCGAAAGTGCGACTAGGCTGCCACGGAATTCCCCTAATTGAGACTCTCTCTCTGGCGCGTCTCCCTCGCTGGATTGTTTCACGCTCCCCGTAAGTGGAGTACTAGTTGAATGTACTAGTTGGCCTCGTGGGTGCACTTGGTCCCGGTTATGCAGCGCATAATCTCGCTGCCGACAACACTTCCAATGGGAATTCCAGCTGGTTTGTCCTTCGGCTTAGCAGTGAACACCAGTGATGATCATTCGCGCCACTTTGCTTCGTTCGATTTCCATTTAAACATACCGTTCCTCACCTTCTCTCATACGATTGTATCAGTCAAAGCTTTAATACAAAGATTCTTAGTTTGACCGATGGAGAGTTACTTATCCGCAAACGATTAAACTTCACTCGGCTAGATTTGCCGTCACGGCGCGTTAACTCGGTCTGTGTGTATATGATGCGCGTGGATGTGCAGGATTGGCGTTGGAGATCGGTGCTCGTGCGGAACCGGTGGATTGTGCTTTAGGATATAAAAGGCGTGTGCGCCGCAAGACACGTCCGGTGAGGTACTGGGGTTCGAGTATACTCAGCCGGCGAAGGAGAGTCCGCTCCTCAAAGGAGAACTCTCCGCACCGAGCGAATCCCCACCAGGGATCCAGAAGTGCCATTCGTAAACTCCAACTCTCCATATTAGGACAAACCTTATGGGTTTGTCGCGCAAAACTACCAGATACCAAGGTGCACACGCTGACCTTCGCCGGGCGGCACCGGCAATCGGGTCACCATCGAATCACATTGTCATTGCGAGCTCCACTTTCGCGTGTTTACGGTCCACCTTGCGCTGATTCGCCGTTTGTTGCACCGACCAGCCGCTTCTTTGTCCCGTACGCGACTCGCTCCACACGTAACCTACATTAATACTAGACGAAACAACATTCATATCGTCTATGTATTCCTATATCATATACACAAATGTCAGATTAGTTTCTGGTAATAATCAATAGAGAAATCCAAAGAGTTTTATCAAAGAATGTATTTATCTTAATTGAATCTTATCGTCAGTTTTATAATTAACCTACTACTCGAATACTTATTTTTAGATCGTAGATGTTTATAAAAATATAGAGTCTTAATGTGATCAGACATTCAAGCGAATTTATTTAATTTCTTGTACATGTGTGATGCTTGGAATTAATAAATAATTACTGGTATTACTGAAAACAATGCGCTGTTAATAATTAAAATTCCCATGACTTAAGTGCTACAGATTACTCCATGAGACTGTGTCATAAAGTTATTTCTATTAACGTTCATTATCTTATCAGAATACAGTCAGCAAGACATAATCAGTAGACTCCGACCTATGCCACTTTAAAACAATTTAGGTACAGGTGAGTCGTCGATATCATCGGATAACTTAGCAGAGTAATCGAATCGCATTAGAACTGAATTGATCTGGAAACGATATGAAACGTAAGCTGCTATTAGTGGCCGAGCGACTAAGAGAGACGGAGTAATAAGGAGAGAGTGGGAGTAGTTGGAAGTATGAGATACTTCAAGCTGGAGTTACTCAAATGGCTTGGTAAAATCATCAGCGAGCATTTTCATCTTTATGACCACGCCAAAAGAAACGTCATTGGGTTTGGCGTGTCCGCCGAATGAAAAAGGCATTTATTACCTGTTACCGAGCACCGAAACGTCGGTGAGTCATTGACGAGTGAACAACGTGTATGATTGTGTCATCCTCTTCATTAAAACGCATTTATCGCTTTAGAGGGGAATACCTTAATTAAATAAACAAATGTAAATGTTGTTGATAATTATGAAAGTAGGTACCATCGGTAATAAGTCGTAGCAATGAAAGAAAAGATTATTGTTTTTAAGCATAAACTTTCAGTATTGTATTTTTAATTAGATTATACTTTAAGTCAGTTCACGATAACTATTGTTTTCAATTTCAAGTAAAAGTTCGGGCAGGCATTCACTTTAACCTTCGATTATTCCTTGAAATAATCTTTGTTTTTCAATAATAAATCGGAGTATTTATTGAGACACAGTATTTATTAATTTGCGCGCTAAGGCGGCATTCACTAGAAGCTTTCATACATGTAATGTTTCCTACTACCAACTGCAATCTGCCACATGTGCAGTAAGATGGAGCCAGATTTCTCTTCCAGGCGCATAAGCAATACAAATGTGTAAATACTGGAAGAACTTCTTGAAAATTTATAAATGATCTTTTAAGTGTTGTAGAATAAATGTTAGACGTTTTTAGTAATATAACTATTAATATTTAAGTGAATTGAAATTAAACTCCCTTTGTCAGGATGTTGCTTTCCTTTGTTGAAATAAAAAATATGAATATATAGAATAATTTGTTTAGGAATGTGCCACCTAATTTCAACATTTTCTATATAATGTCTGAATAAACGAACTCAAAGTTAGTTATTCTAGACTTAATCTAGTTTAATCACAAATAAACCGAAATTCGAGAAAATAATAAACTACTTCCAAGAGTAAGCGTGAACAAGTAATAACCTTTTACATACAAACGACTAGAAAGTAGAAATAATTTCATGGCGTGTTCTGTGGGAATCACGGCATTTGCAACATATAAAACAGGGTACGAATATAATTTTATAGAGCCACGTACAATTCCAAGAACTCGTTTGACTTCTCTGAAAGCCGTTGCATGGCTTATTCAATGACTCTCTTAGAGATAGAAACTAGTAGAAGTGAATTTTAGTGGCGCCATTCGATGTTCAATTAGCAGTTTTATAGAAGCACCGAGCTTGCCGGTTAGCGTATGCGATAAAAGTAAACTGAGTTAGCAGGCATCGCTTTGACACCTACATGAGATATACTCGACGACGCCAGTTCACCTTGATGCACGAAGGTGTATCACACCTTCCGCCGCGCAGGAAAAGGTGTACCCTTTCGGAAAAGCGACACGCAAATATCAGCTCTGGTTACACGCAAGCTATCAACTTTCAATTGTTTCGATTTGCCGCTGGAGCCATTCCAGGGTTTCATCATTTCGCGGAGATCACAGTGTGGAATTACAAGGATTCGCGGGATCTACATTCAGCGGATCGTAAAAAATAGATAAATTATAAAATGAAGAAATGCAGTAAGACATTTAGTAATTCAGATATCTGATGTTTTGTTGTGACAAAGTTAAAAATGTGTAAAATATGTCATTGTAATTATAATATTTCTTGTAAATGGAAATACTGCTTCTTTTGGATGAGGCAGTTCATATACACAGTACTTGAATTGTTCCACAATCAGAACTTGAGTATTCCTGTTTCTAGTGATTCACAATTGATCGATCCTTTATTAAAAGAAACCAATGACCAGTTCAATAGAATATCCAAGTACACTTTTATCTTATCTTATCTTAGCCTCAATAAATTGTACATTTATATTACTTGGACATCAAGCTTTACATCTACAAACTAACTCACATCTACAACCTGCAGAATTATTATTTCAAAACAACAAATGTTAACCAGTGAAAAATCGGGAGCGAAATCCAGCAGACTCAGCTGCAAATTGGACTGGCAAATATTTTTCCCGGTTCGTATTACGTCAGGACACGGACATAACTATTCAAATGAGTGTGGAACCCGTCAGAGGATGGTCGCCATGTAAGTATCGCACCGGTAACCACAAAAATCTTGGAAACGCGTGTTCACCCACGCGGAACAACCTTTTTCGTTGACACATATGATGCGTCTTCTAATTGTACGATCGATCCGAGTTCTACGCGCGCAATCGATTTGCATTCCTGCAAATGCGTCATCGCGTTAACGACATGTATTATCTAACGATGGCCCAGAACGAGCCTGGCCATTTGGTGTGTGGGTGCTCAGACCTTGCGAAGATTTTCCAGAGCGCCGTGAATCAATGGCGAGTGATGACGGACTCGTTAATGACTTCATTATAGTAATAATGCAGAAGAATGCAGTACGGAAAATCGGAAGTTCAATTAAAACCGAGAGGGTGAATATCGGTGATAACCAGAGTTTGATTTGTACGAGTTTGTGTTATGAAGGAATATTTTAGTAATAAGCTCACCTGAATCAGAATGAAAATATAGAATGTATAATATAAATTAATTTATAGAAATGTAATCGCCTTAATTAAAATGATATGTACTGGAAAGAAATTAATGCTGGTCTTTTAGACATGATTTAATGATACCACGTTGATATAAATGAAAGCAAATCGTGAAAACATATAAGTTCAAATCATAAATCATGTGCAGGGAACAAAACGCACGCGATTGCAATCGTGTTCTTTGCAATATCTGCAATGTTGACACGTTGACGAATCACGAGCTGCGGAAGTAATCTGTTACCAGAAATTGGCAGACAAATCGTCTGTCACAGTAAAATGACGATCATTAAAATCGACAAGCATGCACAGTGAGAAACATATAATATCTGGCATCATAAAATACGTCTCTGTCAAGTTGATAGTTCCAAGTATTGAAAAAATCATGACATTTTTAATATTTCGCATACCTGCATTTTTATTTTTCATTTGTTTACTTTTTGTACGCTCATTATTCACTTGAAAATAAGTGGGTGATGTCTCGGAAACGAGCTCCTGAATTATTTAAAGTTTCATTAATGATGTAACCCATGGAATGCGAATGATGAAATATGAACCGAGCGCGATCGGGACACTTCGCCACTTTTTGCCACTTGCAAATCCACCGAGCTTCGCCAAGTTCACGATTACGTCAGATGAACTTGTGTATTTAAATTTTCCTCGCACACTTGGGAACGGAAGTCGGGGAACAAAAAAAAATTGCAGGTATGGGCGGGTTAATTAGCGTGACCATCACAACAGGATTATTCACTTTGCGTGGTCAAAGGCGAATAGGACTTCGCTTAATTGTACTAACAATTATTCGCTGTTTAATTCCGTCTCTGACAGGACATCCTGTCGTATGTTAATACATTGCGAAATAAATCGCAAAACTAATTTTGGACACACCTTGACGAAAATTCAGCGCCTGTCTTCCAAAATAGTTCAATGAGATTTCGCGAAACATAAAAATTGTTTAAAAAATAATCGCAGGTTTTTCCCGCATCTCGACTGTGGCATATTGTTACAAATAGGAGTTTCTACGTACATAGAATTTACTATGGATTCAAACGTAGTAATAACCAATCCAGAAGTGATTAGATTTACTATAGGTATACGGTTTTTCCACTTAAGTGTCCAATTATTGCATCGTTAGGAATAACTGATCTTAACGATCCTAACGTACAAAAAGTATTGTCGCGCAATGTCTTACAGCTGTGTTTTGCTGACATCAAAGTAACTCGTAATATGATTTATAATATAACACTAGAATTCAAATCAATTTAGTACCACCCTCACTAATTAAGAATTTCAATGGCTAATAATTATGATTCATTACTTTAATACTTGAATGATTAATAATTGACAGTTCAAGGTACTTTTACTATCTTACAATGATTTTAATCCTCATTCTATTAATTAATTCTAGCTTCTTATTAAAGCTAAATCTCTCTCTGCTAAACGATTTGATATATTAAACAATTAAGCGCATCATCGACAGGCTAGCGCATAGAAGCGATTTTCTAGAACATCAATGATTAGTCATTGCTGCCGCTTGCAATCGGTGGACTCCATTATGTAACTCAAGCGTTTCGTGGAGTTGCAACGGCTTCGTTCATGTGCAAGAGCAGGTGTCCATTCCGGCTCACCCAGATCCGCGCTTAATTCGACGAGAGAGCTTCGTACGTGATCCTGGTAATCACCACCATCTGCCGGCAACGCTCTTTTTCCCAGCGTGATCTAAGTAGCCAATAGGTCATGGTCGATTTTGTTTCTTTCCATTTCGGTTTTCTCTCCGACCATTTCGCTCGCCTGGTCGATCCGTATAAGCGGATTTCCTTTGATCGTCGAAGGAGGTTCGCTACTGACCAACATACTTCGACTCTGCGACGACCTGTCGCATGGATTCGTCATCTTGAAATCATTGTTGGGATACAGGCTTGACATCATTTCGCTCGGCCTCCATTCCCAGATGTTTTTACTCCACATTGTTTATAATCACCATTGAATCGCATTCCTTTTGTATTGCACTATGTTTATGTTAATATGTTCCAGTTCCTTTTAATATGATGAAATTGAGGACTCTTTTTGTTTATATCCTTTTGAATCGTCAACTTTCGATTATACCACTTTTAGTTGCAATAAATAACGTTGTGTGTGCCGAAAGGCAAGAATGATATCGCATTGCAGTAATTTAATGGTGTAAGAGAAAAACTAGACATTGCATCTGGAATTATTTCCCGGTTTTTGTCTCTTAATTAGCAACATACAAACTAGTTTTTAACGTGGACTTAGATGATTTTTAATTAGAAATAAAAATGTACTCATAAATTGTGTTATTACGACACTTTACAAACTAACACAAATATGAAGTACAAAACATTCTGATCAACATTGGAATGATTTATTGAGGAATTGATTAATAATTACCCCAGTTAAAAGGAGGCAGCATTCCTCTGGCATCCAAACCAAATTATCTAATCGATCCTTGCGACAATTAGACTCAACTACCCAGGCGTAGTTAATAGCCGCGTTTGCTACTCCAATTGAAGGAGAGATCTTAAGTAATTGAATAAGATACCATCTGAGATCGATTTCAGACTTTGAGAAAGCGAAGTTTCTCCGAGGCATTATCTTCAATGGGCGCCATAAAGAGTTTGGCAATTTTCACAAATGTGTGTAAGAATGAAAATTGGCGGATAGAAAGCTCACGATTATCGCAAATTTGTTCGGGTTGATCAAACATCGAACGTATTTTCTTATTGCCTATTATGAGCTTATTTAATAATTTGCCTGACTTTTGAAAGAGAAACTTAAGAAATAATGCTTTGGTGCAACATTACTTATTTACCCAAGTCATTTTAGTGATTTCAAGAGAAAATTATTGTGCTGACAAATGGGTTTCGAATCGAATGATCGATTACACAAACTCGGCTTGAGTAGCATTCCATAATTGTGTCTGGTTAAATTGTTTTCCGCAATTGCGTACAAATGAATGAAGATGGATAGGACATTTTTATGGATCGTGCGCTGAAACGGCGGTACAATTACTCAGTTGCGACTTACCTTTACCGGCTTCACGACATCGTAGTGGCTCTCGTCAAACCGCACCCTTGAATCGTAGACATTGCTGGGTATCGAGTTCTGCCTTCTGGGAAAGTAACAAAAGAACACTCGGTTTTAAATCTACAGTCCTATGTTACAGAGGCCAACACATTCGCAATCGCTGTCGTAATACATCATTTTAAAAATTCGAATTAGTGAACGTTAAAGTACACTTTTTTAAATTCACTGACTCGTAACTTAACTTTCTTTCAATTTCAAAAGATACGTTGCAAATTTATTTTAAAACAAATGTTCTAGATCTATTTCTTATTTTCAAAACTGTGCGATACAACATACGAATTTAATTATTTATTGTAGATAGATTCATGTTGTAGAAAAATTAATAAATTATCGATAGCGAATCTGTTCAGTATGATAATTTATTCCTAATGTTCCATATCGAGATACTCACACAAGTGCTTCGGTGCCACTGATGGTAGGCTTTGGTGACTGAATTCCAGACCGAACTGGCGTACTGGTGTGCACGGGTGACGGTCCTTTGCTCCCCAAGGGCTGCTTGATACTGCGCAAATTAATTAAACTAGATTAGTTAATTAAGGGAGAGCCGCACTCGACGTTACTAGCGTAATAAACGATCTTATGCTAATTTGTGCCTCATCAATGAGCACCGCACGCTTGTTACCGTAGTTGGCAGTGCGCCAACTCCTTTTGCACTCTTTCCAGTGATATTCATCTCCATTAAAGTTCGCGTCCTTAACACAATGCGCACGGATTGCAATATATCTTCTGTGCGGAAAAGTCTATGCGGTTTAAACAAGTTGTAATAAACCATGATGTCTCAGATTGAATGCAAACTTATGATTTTCTGCCACCATAATAAAAAAAGATTGAATTTTAAACTTTAAAAAAATGTGTTGCAGCACAGAAAAGTATAACAGACCTTATTATCTAAAAAGAACATTAGAATAGTGGATATTTATTTTAGAACATTCTTTAGATCGTACGAGGATAATTTGAAAACATAGCTTTCCATTTATAATGAACCAAATTTGTTGTATGTTTTCCTTGTATTATTTTATCAAGTCTCAAAAGTATAGAATGAAGTCTAATCAAGGCTTCCTGTGTCACATCGCACTGAATGGAACCGACTGGCTTGAAAGGTCACTCAGAGTTCAAATCATTAATCAAGCGAGGGTGATTTATGAAAACTGTACGTGTTCTCCTCTCTGCACTAATGATAATCATGCAATTACTATTTCCACGATCCGTTAGATATATCATTTATTTAAAAAACATAAAAGATGAAGTGCTCACGAGTTTTAATGTATGCATAAACATAATAAACCGGCGGCAGCATAACTGAACTAGTTATGATCATTAACGACTTCGTCCAGACTCGTTGTGTACACCAAACTATTCTACACATTGTTGACATAGGACTAACGGGCTTTACACACCTTGTTGAACAAGTGTAATCTGCTTGTTAAAAGTCTAAAACGCATAAAAGTTTCAATTACTTGCCTGGAGTTGAATAATTATTTATAAATACTTTTAGGAATTTTTGTCATTTATCAACAAAGCTTTTTCAACCTATTAAATTCCTAATCTAATTTTCATTTTATTCACAAGGACAGAAGCCTTCCAGTACTACTTGCAATTCTATTCACATTGAGAGTTACATTATGGAAATTCAATTGTACAGCGTCGAGTTTGAGATAAAATCGACCTCATGATTAATCACTGATAACGATCGAACGGAAAAAGATCCCACATGAATTACCGATTGACACAGGGTGGCGTGGCACTGCTGCTTCTCAAGCTGCACGTGCTACTGTGGCTGGTTTGTTTATTGTAAAGCGGACGATTACTCGCCGGTAAACTGACACGCTCGGCGATTCGAAAACGCGGCACTGTCGGCTTATGGTAAATCATTGCTTGGCTGTTCTATTCCTTTTTCGCTCGGGCGTTCACTCCCAGGAATCACAAAAAGCACAGTTCTTTAACCTGCCATATTTGGCAAAGAACACACACAGTTAATGTAGAAACCTTTCCTTTCCGTATGCTTCACTTTCGAGCTCGACGAGAATGACTCTTTTCTGAGTTCTAAAGTCAAAGGCAGTACTTGTAACAGAGTACCAATACAGAATCTTCTTTGTATGATTTCGGGTGTCGAAGGCAGTGAAGAGTTGCGCTGAATTCCAATGTTGTCTTCTTAAACGTTTCACTTTCAATCTCTACGTCCCTTTGAATGATTCCAATGAAGCAAGACGATATTTTCTTCTAGATCGTTTCAGATCCGATCGGAGCTTCTTCGGAAGAATGCACACGTGGATTTCGGAAGTCGTCGATGTTCGGTGTGCGTCGACAGTGACCGTGTTGGAGGGTTCAAAGCCTCCTGACCGCACTGGTACTCGCAGAATTCGAAGTGGGACCTCCTCTCTGGCACTCTCTGGCACTCGAAGAGCTCTTATTTAGCCGGTCGATTAAGGACGCCGAGGAATCTCGAGATCGCGCGCGCACCGCGGCTGCAAGTGCAAGAAGCAAGGCGTGCAAATGCGAAAGAACGAAGGAAGGAGCGCCGGAGTGGCTGACTGCCGATGCTGCTTGCGAGCTGGCTCGACGCGAAGTACATCGACGGAGCACCACGTTGCAACCATTAGCCTCTGCCTCTGCCTCTGTCTACCGACTGACACTTCGCCCGACTCGCTAACTATAAAGCGTATCGCAGCCTATCACGGCTCGCTTTGATTCTCTCGATATACATGGACGCACTCCTATACTCGCTCAGTGCGCTTCTTCTCTTCTCTTCTCTTCTCTCATCTTTTCTTCTCTTCTCTTTGCCGATCTCTGCACAGCACATCTGCAACGATCATGCCCAGTTATGCTAGGATTCTGAGTGCACTTGGACTCATGGAATTCGAGTTTGTCTTCCTCGTACGATGATCATCTCTTGGTTTCCGAGTTTCCTGAAATTCTTGGTACTTCCAGAATAAACTCGAGTGGCTTAATATATGTGAATAAATTGCTTCGTTACCCAAATCATTATGGGCATGCCTTTGTATGAACAATCGAGAGATACTAGAATTTCTGTATATGACAGCTTGTTCATTCGTATAGTTTTTGAATTACGAAAGAAATTCGTTTATGTTAATACATTTTTGGTTTCTGAAAGCCTCTTTGACATCATAGTAATCTTTGTTTATAGGATTTCGTCATTATGTTAATCAAAATGTGGTTGTGTATCTTCACAGAAGCTATTTATGATTCTTAATCAAAAAGTAGTTTTAAATACTGCGAATCAGTATTTTATTCCTCGTAGTTCCTTCTTCAACAAAACTCACTTTTAACTCTTTAATTCTGTCTTGTAGTTCATAGTCTTTTTACTAACCCAGTTCAGTGGTTCACAAAGTCCGCACAATTGCTAAATAATCCGACATAATTCACGTTTTGCAAGGAGAGATTTCCAGGAAGAGTTTCTAATTAATTTGGTGAAATGCATACTGGTTACTCGAGGGATCACGTGTCTATTTTGCGAGAAGCGTATTGCAAGGATGGAAAGTGACACCGAGTGGACAAGGCATAAGACAGACTCCGAAAGGAGTCACGATAATAACCATCTGGCAGATGCGATATCTCGAAAAGAAGCACTCGGTTGCAGCACAGTTATTCCTCTAGCTGTTATGCTTCCAAGACTCGTAGACCAGGCTGGATTGTACTTGAACGATCGGCAAACTGTACGACTATGCTGAATTTCACAACAACCTGAACCACTTGCACAGGGCGCATGTCAGCCTACGGATTTCTATAAATTTTCAAACAACCCATTGCCACGCTTGCAGACGGGTTTGTCCGGAAGTTATGATTCATACCAGTGTGCGTTTGATACGTTATTTCGACCGTTTAACTCGAAAGTTATGACTCATGTTACAGTGCGTATCTCGCAGCTGATCAAACTTGCAAGAGTTTTTGGTAGTGCACGCGAGATTGTTGTAATACATTGCAATGACATGGCTTTGTAGGAAATTCTTTGTTTAGACAACTATATGAGTGATACTTGAGATATTTTATTTCATTTTGTTCTTTGTGGTAACTTGGTGTTATGAAATGAAATATGAGATTCCCACTCGGAGTTAATTCCAATTTCAAATTATCTACAATCAATAATTACAACAAAAATCACATAAAGTTCCATGCACAGATTTATTCTGCCATTTTCAATTTTACAAAGTAAATTCTTTTATAGTGTTCAAAGAACATAGCAATTTCGAAGCTTCACCGAAACTATGCCCGAGAAAGTCGATCGAGCGTTTAACCAGGGATTCTCCCGCAATTCATCAGGCGCAAATCGAGTAAGCGGGATGACTGATTTCACTGGAGTGTTCGAGTGCGCTTTCGCACTTTCTCGAATGTCAGCTGCGATTGCCAAGAGAATTGCTCGAAGGAAACCCGAGGAACTCCGTTGCCAATGAGTTTTCCGCGCAGAGGGGAAACACAGTTACAACACCTGCACTCATTCGAGGCAACGAAGCGCTTTAAGTCGCGAGATAAAGCGGGATCCTTAAACAAAGCGGCGTCTGTGACCAATGACGGATGCCCGAGCATACTAATTACGCATTGCCTCTCTCGAGATTACAGGAATGTAGGTGGTGTACTTTTGCGGGACGGTAAACACTTACTGTGCTCCGACGAGCTAGCGGCGTGTGCCAAGGAAAGCCGGCCTGCTATGTACAGTTGACCACAAAAGTATCGCCACAGTATAATAAATTACAGTAAACCTTTATCTACGTTGGAGTAACAATAAAGAATAATTTGTTGCTCATGGTTACTCAATATTTTCGTATTATTCGTACTCTTTTCTGTCTATTTTAGTCATCCACATAAACGACATGCAGGAACATTAAAGTAGGATTATAAATATTTATAGGAACACTCAAATATGTCACTGAAATATCGTATTTTTTTTATATCGATATTGATTTCGCTACTTTTATTCCGCGTTAATTTATTTAGACAGTCTTTCATCTATATTTTAATATTTTATCTTTCACATTAATAAATGTTTGATTTGTAGTTTTACAAAATATAATCATACACACTGAGAAAGGATTATACCAATATGTTTCTTGATAGTTAGTATACTTGACTGTGACAGAAATAACTTGAAGCAGGAACGATCATTTAACGGGAGGGATACTAAATCAGAGTAACGAAAGTGAAGGGTTCATCAGTTGTTACTGCAACGATTACGGCAGCCGGAAACTTTTGTGAGCAATTGTATGAATGTATGTAACTGGCACGATGCGACGTCGACGTCGACGCCGTGGCTTTGAGTCCTCGGAGAAAGCAATATTTATGTCAACCGGTGCCGTTTGGCAGTACACGATGGATCGTCTGGAATCTGACGAATCAAGGGCGAACGTCTTACTTCTGCTGTGTACACATGCTCGTCGCGTGAAATTGCTTTTCTGCTCGCGACAACGCGCTTGGCACGCAGCATTCCCTGCGTTCGAATCGAGACCGTTATCGTTATTTGAAACCGGGATCGAAGTAAATGCTTGAAAGTTCATTCGTTTTACTGAATCTTTCTTTTACGTGTACACTGCAATTAAATTTAATTTTTAATAATGAAGCGTCGTTTATGGAATATTTCGAATAGTTCTGTCTTACTTTAAATACTTTTCACAAGTCGAGAAATTAAACAGACACTTTTGGATAATCTCGTAGTCATTAAAATGCCCCAGTTTCTGATTGGTTTAGTGAACCTGTATATAAATGACATTATAAATAAAATGAATCCCACGTTCTCCTTCGAAGGTTAATGCATGCATTGGATTCACTGACATTCTTGTTCAGTCAACTACGATACATATATTACAGTTATTGTAAATATCGAAATCTTTAGTGTATCACTAAAGTGCTTACAAAGGATTAATTAAAAACCTGTCAAAAAATGACAAGAATGCTGTTGAGTTACAGACGTGCGCATAGTAACTAATTATCTTCATCTTTAAATTATTATTTAAACTCTACAGTGTGTAATATGAAAGAAATGCTGCAAAACCTCAATATATTGTAAAAAAACTAATATAAAAGAAATAATAAGAATAATAAATAGATTGAAAAGTGACACAAACGACCTTATTGCCAAAACGTGCGCTTCGCAAAGTTCTACTGTCACACTGAAGACTTCATTCTGTTAGTTAGTTTGAGGCTAAATTGTATTCGGGACGGGTCAGTTGAGCAAAGTTCACGGAAGGAGCAGGGACTCCTCGAGTGACGTGGCGCATTTCGACGCCCGCCAGACGTAAATTTTCCCTTGGCTAAATACGCTATATTTTATCGTTAACGAAGTGCCAGACACTCGAAGTTCCTTCGGGTCGCGCTAATTTCTCGGCCCATGTCTCAGAAGTGTCAACGAGACTGCTAACCGGGATCGTTAACGCGTCTACAAAAGTACGGTATTGCAAAAAGAAGATCGCGCGAATGTGGCAGACGAAATCATCGTCATTCCAGCGTGGAATTGCAGTTCCGACGGGTGTAGGAGTTCCTACCGAGGAATGAATGGCGCAGGGTCACCAGACGTTTACACAGTTTCTCTGTCATCGTGCAGAAAATCTGAATTTCATCAAGGTTTCGTACCATCTGCAAATCTTATGGGGTACTTGTGATGCCATCAAATTAGGGTTTCGTATCCCCTTCATGAGAGACGATTATTTTCAGCTTTCAAGTTTGTATAAAGATTCTTACATTGCGTACTCGAAGTCCTTAAAACTTTGTCAACTGATTAATGTGAAACGAAATTATAATTATAATTAAGTACCATATAGCAAATTAGATCGTAGAATTCAATAAAAATTCAATAAAAAGCGTACAAAAATAAGACAAACCCAATAAAAGTTTCAACAGTAATAATTGAAAACTAATCCCACGGAAATCCACTTAAACCAGATACCTTGGAACGATCTACTCACGATTTTACAATTGTAACATGTCAAACTGAGTCAACCCGATGATAAAACGGATAAAAATGATTTTACAACAGTATTAACAGATAAAGTTTTATTGTCTCCTGAGTCATTCGAATGAACATCGCAGTTAACGCGAAGAACAAAATCACTATTAGATAAGAGGAATAACTGAGTGCAGGTGTTACGTACCAACACTTTGTCCATGACAATGGGGAAACGTAATGGTGTTTCGTTAGGGTGAGCGTGGTATTGGTAGCTAATGGGCAACATCTATTAGTTCCGTCAGGATGCGGAAGAAGGGGAAATAGGGGGAAGGGAAATAGGAGGGCTAGTTAAAGTTGGCGTGTTATTCTCGGTGCTGGGAGCGTGACAGGTCCATAAGTCCGTGCGTCAACACAGGTTTCGTTGGCGCAGGTTTGTCACGTGGCCACCGCATTACTCCGTCGTTACCGGTGCGAATTAAACCATGCTCGCAAGCTTGCAACGCCTGGCTTGGACTTCATTAAATTGAATAACCTGCCACGCAAACTGGCACTTCATATTTGCTCCCCGGTGCCTCCTGTTCTCGCCGCGGTAATTAAGCCCTTCCGCCGTGTTGACTGTCTACGACTCCACTATTGTCGGTCTAGCAATGTGTAACTAATTTGAGTAATGTAGGCAATATATTTGGCAAAATCCGTCGTATTTCTAGCATTTTGCATGTATCATTGTAATTATTTTGTCCACTGGAAGAATGGGGAAGAATTTGTATAAGGCTTTAGATTTGAATTTATTATTGTAATTAATCTTTAAAGTATTTTACAATGGAATAATCAAAGATTGACAATTACAAGGTCCTTCAATTTTTAAAAAAAGAATATCATGTCAAGCAAAGTCAAATGAAGTTCATGAGTAATTTACAAAGTAGAATCATTAAGTCTGGTTCATTTGTGACTTAACAGGTCTCGTTACGCTTCGGAAATACATTTCTTCTCATCTTTTGAGTGCTCGTAAACGATCCTCTGAGCCGAGAATCGCCGGCATTGTCGAAGCAACAATAAGAACGATCAGAGCCGAAAGAACCATCAGCCGATCGAAAGTGACCGGAGTGACAAAAAGCAGTGGAACAAGAGTCGTGTCCGGTCCGCGCCCATGCAAAAGGCAAAAGCGCTTTTCAGGGATGACTTGCGCGCGAATGGGACAATGAGACGATAAATATGCACCGTGGAGCCGTGAGCCGTGAATCATCGATGGGACACGAGCAATGCTAATGCCGGCTGATTATTTCGCCGTGACCGTATACCTCGCTATTACAACGTGCATCCGGCATCCGGTATCCTCGAAACAATGTCACCACTTCTCGATGCCAATGAACCGCGGCTGAACGCCACTTTCAATTCCCTTTATACGCGCAGATCTATACTGACTCGATACGCTTTTATCCCATGCGCGTCATTGACTGGTATGCGCACCACTCGCTTACGAAACAAATACCGGCTTGCTTACGTGAAGTACAAGGTGTTTTGTAGAACATTACAACCCTTTCTATGTAAGGCTAAGAGATAAGTATATCTTTTTTATAAAATGTAATTCAAGAATTAATTTTTTTCTTCAAAGTACTTGAAGTTTTCTCTATATTTTCATGTTTTTGGGACTTCCCTTCATAGGCATGCATTTATACTGACTCAATATTGAGTATGTACACTCGCTTACGAAATAAATACTAGTTTTAGTTGCGACCCTTCATGTGTCACTCATTTAAACCAGTCATTTTTCAGGCTTTTGCAATTCTGCTACTGATTGCAAAGGATTTTGCAATCGGCAGCAATATTTGTTAGAAGAGATATTCGAAAATCCGTTGAAAGTAGCACTTAGTTTAAAAATATGTGGATTTCTTACAACCATTGCTCGTAGTATTGCTACATGCAGATGGGTGACAGGCGTTCATTAGCTAATTACATAATAGAGGATAAATAACAAATTCAAGGAGAATAAGACTGTGGTCGAGTAACCTGTTATTATCGGACTACTGAATGATCCCTTTCGATCAAGGACCAGTCAGCGATAAAAAGATGTAATTGATCTTTTCATTGGTTTCGTACTATTCTTTTAAATTCATAGTAACCAGGATACCAAGGTTTTTACTGTGCCTACATAAGAACTCGCGTTCGATGTACTTAAACAAATCAATGGAAAAACTAGTTTTCATTGTAATTGAACACTGTGTCTAGTTAAATTTAAATTATTTATAACTTCCTGACGTTACTTCATAATAGTACAATTTTCTTGTAATTTTTTATTCCTTGTAACTAACAAATGGAAATGCGAATGTCAAAGTTTCTTGGCACGTGTATTTAACTTAACCGCGAGAGTCGCTTGATTAAATAAATGACACGTGAAGATTTACATCTTATGCATAGTGATTTATATGGCGTTACATGAGACAGTTGAATGCAACAGTTTTTCCTTGGCCGCGGTGTCTCTAATAGCGCGATCAGAAAATTGCTGGTGGCATTAGCTTAAAATTAATGGCAAGTCTAGTTAAAGCGTGCCCCTTAAGCCTCGGAAAGATACCCACGAATACAGTGTAGCCTTTATTCTCTATGGAGAATGCTTGTGAATGTGAGCGCCGCGTATTACATAAGATGCTGGGCACCTGTTGCGCTTAAAAGCATTTATACTTTCAATTAAATTACATTGAATACACAGTTAAATGCAGTTAATTAGATTGGCAATCGGAATATCGTAATTACGAAATCTACCGAATTGGAGACAATAATAATTAATGGAAGAGTTGGATAAATTCTTATCAAATAGATCCAATGAGAATTAGGTAATCAACGCAATTGATTAGGTCATTTTACTAACCCTTTACAATCTTATGTCGAATCAGTGTCGACATCACAAATTATTTGCGTGTTTACTACTTGAATACTTTATTCATGCGATAATACGTATGGAAATGCGATTCTTCTGTTCTGAAAGTATTGGCCAAGTATTGCTAAGCAACAACAATGTGTCTGACAGTCGGTAAAATTGACGTTGGTCACAGAAATGGTACTAGAAATTAAACTCTAACCCCATTTAATTGTCAATATTACTGGAACTACCGAATAATCAATGAAGCAGATTAGTATTTGGCAGGAATTTAGCTGAACTTTCGGAGTTACGCGCTAAAGCGGACGGAAAATCATTGCCGGTAGAATGCGAAACGGATGCCCGCTTTAATTATTGCCACCGGATGCGCGACGTACTCGCTCTCGCGGAAAAGACACATTACACTTGACATCCCCTAAGCCAGGCGTAATTTTAGCTCGTTACACGACATTTGCGAGGATACAGCCAGGCGCCTTTACCCGCCTGGCAAAACGGAATGCGCGCTCGTCCGCTCGTCAACGGGGTGGCTCGGCGTTCGTCTTCATTTCTCCTAGTCTGCTTGAACGAAGCTCGCATGCTTCCAAGAAAACAGAGAGAATCTTTGGTCAATAAACCGCCGAAGAATGGCGCCACTGATCTCAAAGGCATCCGCTGCTGCATATGGCTCGGATAATAAGCAATCTTGGGGTGCCGTGGATTCCGGGCGCCGATACTCGATACTCCAGACTAATATTCCTAATTCGCATCGATCGCTCTAGTATATCGGAAACTGTTTTTCTTAGAAAATCGATATCGGAAGATCATATACGAATTCCTACAAATATAATCATCATTCGTGAGCTTTGTATTAATTTCTAATTTAATACAAGAATGTTTAATGGACAGATTATTAAAAACTTGAATTCTAGTATTGATCAGCGTCAACTAGAACTAACTTACAAGAAGTATTGAGAAAAAGCGAAAGAGAATTCACTATTGAATTCCGCAATCGATAGCGTCGGGATTTTTGTGGCCGGTGTTCTGGCAGAGGTAGCAACTATTTCGAGCGGCGCCACTGCGCCGTCTAGACCGAACCTGCTATTCTGAGCTCATGGCGGTTTAGTGCCATAATAAGCGCGACAAATCCCTTACCGACATCTGTTGAGAGGAGTGAATGTAAGCCGGCGGGAATGCACTCATCGCGGCAGCAATGCATCATGGAAAACAATACCATTTGTCGGGCGCGAGGACCGCGACAGACTCATTAGCTCTGCAATACCACCGCGGCAAATCTGCACTTATTCCTGTCTGGCAGCACTAGTCGTCTAAGCGCATCCGCATTCAATGTTCTCTCATCTTGAATAACGAATTAGCGCCAATTAACGATGCTAGACCGAAGTAGCTCATGAAAGTTCATAAAAGGCTCCTTTTAACATCTGCGAAGGCAACGACTCGCAGAAAGAGTTTGCCTCGAGTCATATCGACTCGTTAAGTGAAACTTGGCAACAATGGACTCTTTACTTACCCATCGCCCTGGAGTCTGTTGTCGACGACCTGGGCGGGCAGTGGCGAGGATAACTGCCTCACCAGATCATCCCATTCCTTTTCCTTTTGTTGAATGGTCTCTTGCAGCCGCTGCTTCTGCTTCTGGTACTCCTTGAACAGGTCCCCATTGTAGCTCTGCTCGAGGTGCTCGCCGCTCATATTCGCTCTGATCGCCGCCGGCGTCGTCGGCTCTGGGATCTTCGCTATCACCTCGCTCGACTTCTCCGCTAAGGAATCTCGTCTCGAACTCCTTGCAGTCGAAGGTGCCGGCGATTCTCGACCAGCTACCCTTCGTTCTGGCGTCGAAGCTGTAGATGGGTCCGCTTTAATACCTGTTGGATAACAAAGCAACGGAAGTATTATAAATCTCTCTTCTACATTCCATAAGTATTTAATTCTAATATCGAAACTTTACTGATAGTTTTGTTAACAATAGAACAACCAAACTTATGAAAGAAATAGATTTCAGATCTTTTCTTAGTAGGAATTACAGAAATTTCCAAGGTGCTTTTGTCTTTTGTTGGCTTAAAAAGTACGACTTTGTACCCTAATTTATTTACCATGAACCTCTAATTCCATTCTGTGTATGATACCTGAAGACACGCAATCAATGTTGGTTGTCCCAGTGTTGATATCCAATTGATAACTCACCATCAGGACTTTTCGACTGGCCTCTGACTCTTGGCGGTGCTTTCGGTTGATTATTCGGCGTCGTTTCTTGTATGGAAGGCAGTTGTTGGAAATCGGCATAACTAGAACTAAGGAAGACGTCGCCCTTATTCTCAAAGAGCCGGTCTACGCTAGTGTTCATTAACTTATTATTCTTGAATCCGGTGAGGTGAAAACTGGCGAACGATGACCTCGACATAGGATTAAGGTCGCCGGTGGAAAGAGCCATCAAAGCGGCTGATGGGATTGGCGTATTTTTAGGACCGGGACTTCTTGGTCCTAGTCCAGCCTCGAGAGCAGGCACTAGACTTCTCGACATCATGTCAGCGGCCGATCGGGGCCGCGTGAACGGCATAGCACTGTGCGGGAAAGTCTTCGGCTTTATAGGCGTGATCAACATGTGTTCCGTCCAGGAGGTCTCCAGTGATGGTCTCTCCAGACGTTCCACATCCACGTTTAAAGTCCGTTGCGCGAAAGGCACCGCAAATGTGTCCGGTGGTATACTTTGGAGCCACGACAGTAGACTTAGGTCCGAGTCGCTGAAGCCCACCGATCCATCCAGCAGTCTCGAGAAACTCATTTCCACCTGAAACAATTTATATTCATTAATATATGTCTGTATTCGAAGAATAAATAATCAAAGAGAATATAAAAGATGTGCTAACCTGCTCGCTCTCTTTGGATCCAGTTGCTTTGGCCTGACAGTAGTTGACGCAGGACTCATAGAGAATTCCCTTGATGATCAGCTGTATCAGCCGATCATTCTTGGCCGAGGTGACGGGATGAGCGGGGTCGGTGCTCTTCCTGTCACCGCGCAGGAACTTCTCCACGAGGGGGTGGACCTCCCGGAAGCACTGTACCCTGGCATTGCTAGGATTCCAGTCCTTGTACTGCAGGTGATCGGTGAGTCGCGGAAGAGTTAAAAGCAGACATAGACTGCTATACTCTTCTTTCGATGGCGCGACCTTCTCAAGGTCGGTCAAGACCTTGACAACCTCCTCGACGGCGTTGTCCACGCTGCCGTTCGTCCCCGCCGCGATGACGTTCGCCTCGGACTTTATGCAGAGGAGTTCGACGTATTTGTGGCGCAGGATCGAGTAGGTGAACTTCCTCATATCGAAATCGGGCAGCGCCTCCAACGGCTGGATGAACTCGAGTACGTCGTCCCATTGTCCGTCTAGGATCAGCTGGCGCAGGAATAGAACGTCGTCGCTGTACTGGCCGTTTATCACGCCGGTCTCGCGCTCCAGCGAGAGCTGCGAGATGTGAAGGTCCCGGCTGTGGAGGAACTCCAATGTTAATCGTACCACGTCCTCCTCGCGCAGCGTCAGGTGCGCCGCCGGCATCACGTACCGAATACGCAACCTGGACAAGTTCCAGAGCACACCATTAGTTCCTCACGATCGCCTGTCCAACCCCAGGCAATGCAAATCGCAAATCTGCGATAGAGTTTGCCTTCCTCCCTTCCAGACATCCAATCAATTTCCCGATATTCTAATGTTGGACACCGAATAAAGGGGACACAATCGACAATGAAATACAGATTTTTTTTTTTCCCAATACAACGTCTTCTCTACATTCAGACACATTAAAATATTACAAATATCGACAATCGATAATACAATCATTTAATAAAACTTATCGATCGATATTTCTAATAAATCTGGATACTCTTTTACATATAACAAAGCTGGGGTATACGCAAATTTAACTAAGGAATTCAATTAAAGTCGGGATGTTTTATATTCAAGATACACAAAAATTACATATTCTCATAAACCAACATATATATATCGTTATTAATTATAATAATAAATATAAATTCTAACAACACCCTCTTTCAGCATAGCCTCCCCATGAACCAATTCATACAATAATCGGATAAAGCTCTCCCAAGCGTGAACTTAAACTACTTTAATACTACGTAAATAATGCAAAGCAATGATGACAGTGCGTATAAGTACAAATACTGACAACGACAGCTTCAACACGCCAAGCAGAACATTTGCAACCTATAAGAATTAGCTGAAGCAGGGAATACGATTGATGTTGCAAAATCATTCACTGACAATAGCATGGATTTTCTCGCGATGATAGGTACATGTGTGTGTGTGTGTCTGTGTGTCTGTGTGCAGAGTACAAATGAGCGTAGAATTGCAACATGAGAGGCGCCTAACACACGGAGAGTGTGCGCGCGTGGAATGTGCGAAATATCCTTTCTTTGAGAAGTTCGTTGCACTTGGAGACCGACGCCGGCCGTCGTCCCCTCTGACATGCCCTGATTCACGTGGTAACTGGGTGTTGAGATTCGGACATGTTGATTTAAGCATCTCCGACTCGACCATTCTGCATAGCCGAGAGATTCTCATGTCTGCGCATTTAATAAGTATTCGACTCGGATGGTTGCATTTCGAAAGCTGGTGCTGATTTCAATATCTTTAATAAGTGTAATCAATTATTTGTCAAAGATATCAAATGCTTGTACGATCATTTCTCATTTCTCATTTCAATGCACTCGAAACTGATTTTATACAACTCTGTTATTCTCCGAAATATTCAAAATCGTCGAAAACACCGTCGGCTGACGCAACCCTCCCAAAAAATACAATACTAGTTTGAATTTCAAATAATAACTCCTGTTTATACGAGGAAATTCTGACTCTGATCAACACGCAAGAGAACAGAAATTCTGCGGTGTTTTTATTGAAAAAGAAAAGCATTGTGACGCAGCCGGCAAATTCATTTCCGGCTCTCGAGGAAAGATGTTGAATATAAAAATTGAAACAAAGGGTTTTGCAGCTGAGAGTGGAGGGTTGTAGGGCGCGTCCCTCGTGAAATCTGCCACTTTATATTCCCTTGGCAAGCCCTTCGGCAGAGCTCCAAGTCGCAGGGTGGAGGAGAGAATCAGGGTGCAAACGAGCGTGCGGAGGAAAAAGGACGGCACACAGGACGCGAGAAATCCGAGGAAATCCTTATCGACTGCACGCACATGATGCTCTAAGTTTGCTCGCAGACCCAAGCCCTTTCTGCGAGGGAGCGCAGCAGACAATGGCCCTTCGTCTATAGGGCCAGAGAACACGCATGCACTGGCATTTTCGTGCACCGGCAAAATCATCCCCGACTCGAACACGCATTGTAATGAAACACGCGATGATAAGACATTACAAAGGCCTGCGAAAAGCCCCGTCAACAAGATACTGTATGCATGAATGGGGTGGTGCCTGGAATATGTACTTATGAGTTTGGTACCTCGTACCATGCGCGAGCTTTAAACTTATACCGTTAACACCCTCATGAATAGTGTAGAAAACTGTTCCTTAAAAAGAACAAAGGGGTTTCTAAATTAGAAAATAAGTCGTGTGTGTAATGTTTAAGGTGGGAAGTCTAATATGCTGTTATATATAAATATAATGGTAAATGTGATTAAATAATATAATACAAGTATGTGAAAAGCCTGGCAGTAAGCGATAGATAAATGTATTTAATAGCTTATGAACGAAAAGTTATGAACAAAGCTATTGAAGATTATTTTAATTGCAATGGCTTAATGGCACGATTGTAGAAACTGTTTTGTCTCATTCCAAGAAAACAGAATATGCCAGCTTGACAGAAGTGCGTTTTAAAAAGAATGCATGACATCAGCGCCTTTATAAATTGGAGGTTCCAGTAGTTAGGGGTATCAGATTATGTTGGCAGTGTCAGTTGGAGTGGCAGGTGATCAAGAGCTGCCACTATGGGACTTGCAATAATGGTGAGACCACATTTTCTATTATATTTAATTTCATTCTTGATTTCTTCTATTTATAAACACAAACATAAGAATATCTTGATCATCAATTGAATGTATTATTATAATAACTAATTTCTATTAATACAATATTCATTGGAAGTACAATTAAAAATGCATTCCTAAAAACTCACAAAAATTCCTACACAGATATTTTAAAAACGAGTATCTCCAAACGCACCAGCTCAATTTATCTCTCTTCTAAAGTTGCAGATCATCAAAGCCATTCTTTTTTTATCGATCGGTGTATCTGCCGATATTCTGGTACAACCAGGATACGGCCAACCACATCCGGCAGTTCAGTCCTACGCAAGTGCACCGACTCCTGTTGTGAAACAACCTTCGAGTGCACCAGTTGCGAACAATGCCTATCAATTACCGTCGTTGCCTTTCGGACAGTCCGTGGCACCGTATTATTTAGAGGTGCAGCCGATCTATGTAGATCAATCTCAAGCACAGAGTCAAATCGTTGGGTACCCACGCTGGCATCAACCTCACATCAGCCCTCTGCCACCAAGGCATCTTCCACATCAATTTCACTACGCCAGAATTGGTGGCTACAATATCATGAAACCTTCTGTCTTTGTAGGACAGCCACAAGCACCTTTGGTAAGCATTCTGTTCAATACTTTTATGATCTGCTTTATATTTATTCAATAAATAATAATATAATATATATTATTATATTGCATGGAATTTCGAAATTTAATTTCGTTGATCATGAATAAATTGGGGAAATAGTAATATTTATATCTGTTTGGACAAATATTATTATTTCTATTATTATACAGGAATGGTTATGTTTAAAACTCAGCATTGTTATTTCAATGTTGTAACAATGGGCAAAAACCGCAGTATTCAAATTTTCTGTATATTGATTGAAAGTTCATTGAAACGCTTGTCTCAGGCAGCACATAATCGACGGAGGAGATCAACTGACGGGGGATCAGCTTCTGGGCGAGAAACCGCCAAAGCTAAAAACAATGATGTGGCCAAGGACCCGACCTTAACTGACACTCTATCGCCAATCACCTTAGCCGAGAACCAAGACAACGAGCACACAAAAGATCTCAATGGTAAGATGAATAAATGAATTAATCGATCTTGAGTCAATCAACTAATTATGAACTTCTATTCAATCAACTATTCTTAACTGAACGCAGTTTTTAAATAATGCACCTCATTTCTACATCGCTAATAACAAAAATAAACATGTATTATTAATCTTGTATTTAAATAACTTTACATTCATTATTATTTTATACTTCAGTCATATAATACGCGTTAAACTGAGCAACTCCGATATGAGCAATATTTTAATGTGTACAGACAAGTACATGGAAGCACGACAAAGCAAAAATGACCACGACATAACTGGAACGACACTGCTTGGCCTGAATCCAGCGAAAATGCGTCCAGACTACCACGAATACCTTTCGGACGATGATTCTCGTCAATCTCAAACCCGACACGTCGGATCTCGACACAAATCCCATCATGGATCAAGCGAAATACTCGGCCAACAAATGAGAAGTCAACCTGTGCAGACTAGCGTTCCAGTAAAGGAGAATGGCGATGAAAGTGTGACTGTGGCGCCAATGAACCAGCAAGTCGGAAGTGCCACCCCCAATTGGAGGGTCATCACACCGGAAGGTCAGGTACTCGAGCTAGTAGCGGCAGCGCCAAGAAATTTCCCGGATCCCAGGCCAATTAATCCCAAAGCGCCCAAGGAAAAAGTTGTACTGGTAAGATATAAGATAAACCACAATATAAAAAAAAGATATAAGAAAAATGCACGTACGATAAATGCAATTATTTCAGACTTCACTTTAAATAAGAAATTGGCAAGTGATTCTAGCAAAGCTTTTAGTAAAATCCTTTTTAACCGCAGTGATTACAAAGTTAAAATTAATTAATTCTCGTAACTATTATTATTATTTATTACAAGTCCCTTGAAGGTAATATAGATAAAAAGTTCCTTATCACAATACAAACTTTGAAAATTGCATCAAGTTGTACGACCCTTCTTGCGCGACTGAAGTAGGCGGCTCCCAGCTTAATTACTTCATTAAAAGAAGTGTCTGCCCCACTAGCAAATGGCGAAACCGAGCGAGATAAACAGCGACGGCGCTTTGAACTCGGAGGAGATCGTCGGTACTTCGCATCACCACCACAAACACAAGTTGCACGCTTTGAAGCATCACCACTCGTTGCCAATGGTAGCGCCACCCTCGGCGCCACCCCAACTGCCGACCAACTACGCTCAGTACAACACGCCACCAACCATCACCAGCTGCTCTTGTCCCTCGAATACACCATCATCGAGCTACGTCATCCTTAAGAACAATGCCGATTGCTACAACGGTGTGCAAACGTCGGTGCAAACCAACCAGCCAGCCAGTCCGCTTTACCAGCTTTCCTATGCTCCGCAAAATCCAAGTGCTAGTTATATGATTCTCCCGCAAACTAACACACCCTCCAATTATGGAAGAAATACATACATGACTTATTATACCTAGTTTTTTTTTTTAAAGCGTATCTTTTTAATGCACTAATATAATTTTTATGGTACACTTTGTGATGTAATGATAATGGGATATTATTTAAGTACAGTACAGGTATTGTTTTCACAGAAGCGATCATTTATGCTTTTTTAATATTGATCTAGTTTGAGTTTTTATTTATTCCATTGTAATTCCGTGAACGCTTGTCAGTGCATACCGTCCATTTAACGCGTAATATTCTTGCATTAATATTAATGTTTCTAAAACGTTGAGTTGCTTGGTTCTTGTAAAGATAGGCGATGTATTTCTTAAGTTTATAATAAGCTGTAAAACAGTGTTTATGGGTGATTTAGAAAAGCCTGCAGGAGGTCGACTTGTTTATATTGAATTGACCAAGAATATTTTGTATTAATTAGAAAATTACGAGATCTTGGAATATATGATTTTTTGTAACAACAGGCAATAATGTTGTACTAATATTATTATATCAGGTTCCTCCAGAAATTCCATCTATTTTATTCTGAAAACCAAGCACAAAATTCAAGAACGAAAGGTAATGTTGTTTATTACATTTAGAAGGCTAATTATCCAATTTATGTCCATGGGGACCGTTTGAGGCATTTCGCCGAGCAAAATACATTCTTTCCTCGTTGTTGTTTCACTCCTCGTTAACCGTAAATTTCATCAAGACCTGTAAAACGCAATGTATAACTAGAGGAGAGCCGCTGGCGGAGTAGAACAGGGCGGAAGGAAAATTGAGTTTCAAGCAATTTAGGAGGAGCACTAATTGACCGGTCGCAGAGGACAGGGCGCGAGAGATTTCAGCAATCTCGGCAAGCGCTACCAGCTACTAACCGGAAAACGAGGGCAAACACTAATCGAGCAATTTGTGATTCTCCCTTCGCCGAGAAGGCTCATCGTGTCACTCCGAAATCTAATCGCCTCGAAGAAATATCTGCTGGGAACTTTCACCGTGTTTTCACTTGTCATTATACTTCGACTCGATCGAAAGTAGTTGAAAAGAAGAACAATCATTAACCCAAATGTAAAATGAACACTTTATATTTGCCACATTTGTGGATTCGAAACTCTTCAAATTAAAGATGATAGCAATCATCTTAATGTAAACTTAAAGGCATGATGAAGTTCATTTTTTTATGTTACAAAAACCTAGCTTGGATTCCTATTGTCCTAAAGATTTATCATCCAATCTTTTAAAGTTCATTATTGCTTTCCGTATAATTAGAAAGAACATAGAGTAACTCATCACACTACTACTTTATTTACCTCCGGTCCTCATATTTGGTCATAATGGAAGCCGGAGAATCAGAGCATATGACCTTAGTGATTAAGGCATCATCACGACAGAAGTCGTCCAAAAGCGAGGAGGATGCATGTTTATAGAGCGGAAGCTGTGAATCGTCGGCAAATCGTTCCGCCACGTTTACCAGGAGGTAACGGCCGTAGACGCTCGCCGTTATCTCCGCCGTAATTCAAAACAAGTGGATCTAACCGAGTGCAATTAGCCATTCATTCAAAGTGATTGGCATTTAACACACCTGAATACAACTCGACATTTTACCTATCTTCAATACTGCAGTTGCTACTAAATATTAATATCGCAAATCCACTAATATGTGACTAATCTGAGTCTTAGAAATTACACTATAAAACTATTAAACAAATAACGTGAAGTGTTATATATAAATACAAAAATAAATGGTATTATATTACATCTTTAGAGTTACTTTCCAGCACGCTACATGAATCTTGATTTAACTGGAAGTTTTGATTAGATCTGAGTTATTCGTTAGCTCTACAGTTTGCATAATATAACAATTTCAAGAACGACCTAAGTAGACAAGGCAAGATGTAAAGTAATCAGTCATTATGCAAAACGGCTATACCATAAACGTTACCGGTGACATCTATAAACATCAAAGCAGGACAGCACTCGACATTCATACGTGGAATAAAATAGCTTGGCGTAAGGGTAAGCATGGCTCGGCAGGCATTTCATAAATTATGTAACACAACATCTGCAATAAAGAGTTCTTTGATCTGAAAACTGGCAGGACATTGCGGCTACAAAGTGGAAGATCTAAAAAGCTGACGAAGAGAGAGAGAGAGAGAGAGAGAGAGAGAGAGAGAGAGAGAGAGAGAGAGAGAGAGAGAGAGAGAGAGAGAGAGAGCGAGAGCGAGAGAGAGATTTGAAAGCGAGTCTCTGGCTACAGCAGGTCCGAAATGTCGCGGCGCGTTTAATGCCAGCCAGCTGCGCTCTGTCGCCGAGAGTTCCTTTGCTCTCAAGCATTCCGCGGTTTCCCGTGTCATTCGTGATTTCGAGACTGAGTTGGCTAGCTCGCTGCCAACCTCGCCGTTAATTTATACGCCGGCCCTTCCGACCAGCTGGAGACGACTCGTCCCGTCTGTGAGACGAATTAATCGGCCATGCAAATCGAAGGGCGAACGGAGACTCCAATTGCCCAGGCTCCACTCTCTTCTAATATCCGCCAATTTCACGGCTACCCCATGGATTCCCATCCAACCTTCCCCATTCCGAATTCCAACGACTCCAGGATCACTAGTAATACGAACTTTACTTTCCCAACCAAACCATTTTCGGAGACATTCAACCCCCCCGCAAACGTGTTTCAAGCTTCGAATAACCTGATCTTTCAGTCGGGGTTATAGAATTAGTGAGTTGATCAGTTTATTTGAATTCTGATGGCATTCACGAATTAAATTTAATTATTTCAATCAATTATTCGTGTGAAATATATATAAATATTAAATACACCCATGCTCCTTTATCGAATTAACTTTAGAGATGATATGTATTTTTCAACGACGCTTGCAACTATATTCCTAAATTTCCTATCAACCCTAAATTAGAGGAAATAGAAATCTCAATCCAGAAGAAAATTGATTAGAAGACATTTTCACATCTACCAATTCATAAAAAAAGGTGAATGACCCTAGAGAAGAGAGAGTATTGAAACTGTCGAAGGCACACGCAGCCTGTCTGGTATCGAGATGGCGATTCACAAGAGAGTATCCGGTCCTCTTTCGCGCAAGCACACCGCTTTCTTTATGGGCTGGATTCAAGTAAAGGAGCCATTACACGCCCGGTAATGGAGGTATTCAGGAGTGCCTACCTTTGACCCCTGAATCTCAGCGAACCGGTATAGAGTGGCTAGTTTACCCAGCTAGATAGCCATAGCCAATGACAGTCTTCCGCCTCATGGCCAGCACTGACTTCTCAGAAAACTGGTAGACACCGAAAAGAAATAGCCAGACGCGAAGATAAAAGCATAGCGAAAGATGTAGAAGAAATAGTTTGTTTTTTTATTATGAAAGGAAAAATTGTTGGAATGTTCCTTGTGACTCATGAATTTAATGTAATTGCCACATCACGCGACAGAATCCTTTCTTGGATTTCAGGGATTGAATAGTGTTTTTGTAAGAATTATCATTCACGATTCAGGAGAATTCTGACTGTTGAATATAGTATGCTCTTGAAAATACTGTGGAGTAATTAAAACTTCATAAAGTTACTCCTAAATGTATCTAGAAATTCTAGAACTTTCCGGAAAAAATTCGAGAATATTATATTAGATAGTTGAAGCACTATAATTTTTTGTGTATATTAAATTAATATTAGATCTTATGGCTGCATTTATTTGTAATATTTATTGCGAGGATAAATCATAACGAAATGCTATGGAGCAACCGTGACAAGTCGATCGGCAGATTCTAAAGGCTCAACTTGACACGAGCGATTCTGTACTCGTAATATCGGCCAGCTTTCGAAAGGATAAGATCGAAAGCGTATTGTCGAGCAGCCGTCCAATTGGCGAGACAGCGGAGTGCAACAGAGCGAGAAGCGATGGAAAGCCGGAATAAAATCCTGATTCCCAATAACTCCCACTGCAATCTATCGAAGTAGTCAGACACTCCATTGTCCATTTCTACTCATTCTACTTAACCTGGATCCAATTGAATAGGATATAAGTAGAAAATAAAATACACAGGATCTTTCTCAAATTATCTCTATTAATTGATGGTTAAACAATTTCATTTAATTCACTATTAAATTGTCAGTAGTGAATAATTAAAAATATTTTCTTCCAAAATTATTAATTTGTGTCTAAAGTTCCTTCTGTAATCTTCGATCTTTTGTGATATAAATATAGACACAAAATAACTTAATAGTACATAAGTATTATTACCCTCGACACAGTAAAAACAACAAAAAATTACTACGGATCTGCTAATTGTTTCCACACTTCCTAAAAGGGAATTTAACGATGAAAAACTGTGCACTTATCGTGTGAGTGGCTCAATGAAAAAAAGGGAAAGGCAGATACTCTCGATTGCGGGAAATTTCATTAGAGGTCGCAATTACCAGGGATTCACGTTTCCCAGGCGAACTTGAATACACTCCCGCTCTCCTTATATCCTCCCATTGTTCTTCCACCCCCGAGGGAATAAAAGCGAGGCCGTTATCGAGCCGGCGGGACAGCTTTCGGTTTCATGAAAATTCTACGACTCACTTGGAGTAATCCTCACAATGTTTGTGTGCGTGTGCGTGTGTGTATGTGCTCGGGTAAGGACGAGCGAATATTAACGGAGAGTCAGAGAGTACCAAGCATCGCTTATCCATGCGTGTGCAACGAAGAATGACAGTGTCATTTGTCGACGTTCGCGGGATCACGGCCGCCCATTCATCGCCGTAAATCCGTCCTTTTAACCCCCGCGTTCAACATAAGTCAGCGTCTAGGCAAGTATTTTCATCACGAAACAGTTGCGATGTTGATGGTCCTCGTGTAAGCTCTGGGGTACCAACAACTACCACGAACTAATTCATTTACTGTACAATTTCTGTTATATCTTGTAAATTCTATTCAATTTATTTGGGAAATTGTTATCTAAGGTTTTAAATTAGGCTTGAATTATAAATAACTTTCAACCTATTGCGTTACTTGTAATTAATCCAGTAATAAACTTGTGAGAAACATGTGTGAAATCCTGAAATATTAAAATACTTTTCATGCAATAATTTGATTTGGAATGCGAATTTACTGCAAAGAAAGTATTAGCCGTGTCTCACTAAACAATAATATTTCCGATAAACGTAGCAAAGTATTTACAGACACGATACAAACTAGTGGACCGATGGGGCAAAGTTTCAGGGGGATTTGCGACAGACTAAAAGAATAAAGTGGAAGCGAGAGTGGAATTTTTGGGGAAGTTCACAGTAGCTTCCAGTAATGCTTAAATCCGTCTGCGCATTCATATGCAATTGTATGGCCATTCGGCTCTTCGCCTCGCTCGCCCATTGTCTGCCGGGCCAATACTCTCTCGTGCGATCAATAAGCCGCGAAAATCGTTTTTCTTTCCATGATGCTGTATGCCAGACTATGCTTCTGATCCATCTGAACACTTTAAACCTACGTACAGACAATATGATTTGATTCTAAACTAACCCATTATCTTCCAATTTGCATCAACGCCGCATTTAACTTGCACTTTCGTAAATATATATTTTAGTTTCATCTAAATTATTAATCTAAAATATAAATACTAAATTAAGTCTCTTGTAATTCGGTCTACAATTAAATTCACCAGAACTCTGATTTCAGATTTCAATATCATAAACCCTACATTTCAAATCCAATTTCGAATTTAATAAGACATATTCTTTAGCCAATAAAAAAATTGACAGGACATTGATTGAGTTACATCGACCTATTCATTCAATTAATGAGATATTAGAGCCACGATGGGAAGACCTTGGCTGTTCGGCATAATCGATGAAGAATTTTATCGGGCGAGTCAATTACGGGGCTTCCAGCGCTATTTCTGCGAAGCAATAATGGGAATCCCGTGGAGACTGAAAGTCTCATATCCATGCGAAATTGGTGGTAAAGCAATACCAAAGAGTGTGGAGGCGGCAAAGGGAAAAAGTTGCTGGATTCTGTATGAAGCGATGTAAATTTTTTTGACGAAGCCGCCGGTATTATTGCTCTCGGGGATGGCATATTAAACCGCATGGCGCCCTTTCTCTCTCACACACACACCTGTCCGCTTCTGCATTTCCCCTCGACGCTAGTTTCCCATTGTTTTACGGTTGAATCGCTTCCTGATATAGCCGATAATGCACGCCCAGGAAGTGGTTCGTTATCCCGTCAAATTCATCGCCGCTTTTCACGTAATCATCTATTGCGTAAGCGCTTTTATAATGAATGGCGTACATTTGTGCGGATAACTCTTGTCTGCTCGCTCGAGAGCAGGTAATGCAAATAGATTCTCATAATAGAGTAATCATATCGGTGTAATAATAGTTGATATAATGTAAATTCAATGCAATTTAATTAACTACCTGATTTCTTTTTTTATGTCAACACCTTTCAAGTTTGATGACTTTATTGTTTAAGTATTTTATTCGATAAATGGGTTGAAATCAATTGAAAATTGCATGGCTACTTTCGACCACATATGCCGGAAACTTGTTAAAGTAATGTACTAGAAAATTGAATGCAAACCAACGATTGTTTAAGCTAAAAAAGGTACATTTAGAATATTTTACAATCAGCACAACCGTTTGTTACTAACGGCTTAATAAAATGAACAACAACCAACACGATATCACGAATCTGACACACACAGAATTACCAAACTAGACTAACTGATAACCAATAAATGATCACCAGCAATCATACTTCTAATCTCCACAAAAGCAAAAACGATTCTAACAAAAGCACCTCAAAGATTTCTCTCATTAGCAATGAAAAAAACTCTGTAACGCGTCAATTTGACACATAACTTCCAGCATTAAGGAGAAGAATATTTACTTCGTTTTGGCGAGCCTTTTGCACGTCGACATTCACGTGAACTTGCCGGAGCATAGGAATTCCAGTGTAAAGCACATCACCCGCGATTAATAGTAAAAACCGATGCTAACGAAGCAGAGATGTAGAAAGTGAGAGACCGGAAGCACGTGGTCCAACGGCAGGAGCGACGTCACACGGCGTACTGATGCTGCCAGACGACGACGGACATCGGCTCGTCGATGCGACGGCGCCGACGTAACGCTCGAACACGCAGCTTCCCATACAGTCAACCGGCACATTGATCATTCATGTGGACCACCTTCTCATAATGCAACGGGTCGAGGCTGATGCTAAGATTAACTGTTGTCCCACAGGTGGTAGAACTTTAGTAGTTCGATGAATCTCTAGGATAGTGGCTTGTCGTCAAGTAAGATTATTATCGGAGAGGATAATAAAGTTGTCTGGTAGATCGTAAGAAACGAGATATCAGAATAACTGGAATGGACCGATGTTTCTAATAATATTATATTAATAATAACTGATATTTCTGGGTTTAATTAATGCTGAAGTATTTTGTGAATCGTAAGTATCTTTTTAAAGTGTTTGGTTTGAAATGATGATATTATAAATCCTTCGAATTGAAGAATAATTGGAATGATGATGATAAATTTTAAAATAAACTGCGAGTGTCCAAATTTTTACTTCTTCTCAGAATTACCAATTACTGTTTACACCAACATCCATAAATCCGCGAGCAAAAAGGATAAGAACATGAGACATCCTGCTTGAATGAGACTGAATTATTCATGAAATCAGTTTAAGACGTGACAAAAGAACTGGAAGAACAGGATACACTTTAATCAGTAAAATAAAGACAGGATTTACAAAAATGTAAAGTTCCCCATCGTGAAATTGAAGTCTAAAGCAATCTGTACTACAAAAAGGGTGCAGGAACTTTAGTTTTACAACTTTCATGATTCATTCAAAGTTCTGCGTCGTGCGGATGACATAGAAATATCGCTTGAAAAGACTTTCCAACCCATTTACCATACACGCACAGTTCTAATCGAGCTCGAATTACCATGCAGGTAAGGTGTACGCCCGGGAAGAATTGCTCTCTCGAGAACAACATCGTAGTACACGGGTACCATACAAAAATGTACATGGTGGTCCATTTTTGTCGACAACGCTGCCGTCAGAGACATAAAATCGTGCGCGGCAAGTGTAGTGCTCCAACCTGCTTAAAAATTCATTGAACGACCAATGTGAAGGGGGAATGTGGACCTTACAAGTGGCTCGCAAGAAAAACTAGTCCCGAACATGATTGGGTGTTGGCAGATCTCGATTTATGAGGTGGAGCAGGTGAAAAAGCTGTAAGCAATCGTGGCATTTATATCGGAGCACCAACGCCCAGCCGGCACGCGATCCCAAGATCAGTTTTGTGAGCACGAGTTGCTTGTATATCATTACCTAGAATTCTCCACGAATCGAATAAACAGAGATAATGATAGGATCGCTTAGAACGAACCTTTCATTTCTGCTCTTATCTCTTTCGTTCTTTGACACAATAATTCGACTGACAGACATGAGAAAGACTAGAAAGAAAATTACTAATCTAAATCAGGACATTTCCTTTCACGACCATAGTATTAAAAAATAGTTTTCAATATTATATTATTATAAAGAAAGTGCTTCTCAGTATGTTTCTAAATACCATTGATTAAATTCGACCGTATTTATACAAAATTTCTAAGAGACTCAACTAAAACTGTTATATCAACTGTATAATTTTAACATCTATAACTGCATTTACAAAAAGATTACTGTCATGTGCTAATTAATCATGAGTATACTTTACTGTAACGGTAGATAGCTTCAAGAGATAACATTGCAAACTACAGTAAAACTCGTTTAACGGAACTAACACGAAATCAGTAGAACCAAAGGGTAAAGTTAAACTTTTGCGACGAACTGTAAGTTCCCGGAGTGCGCGATAACCACATCAGTGCCGTATTTGCGGAGTTTAAATTTAGCCTCAGTGCAAAGTGAATCACGTCTTATTGCAGGAGAGTGAACTTAACATAGAAGTAGAAGGCAGTGGTGTTGAGGGATCGGAGCTCAATTAAATTTGCCACCCTTTCTGCCTTCTCGAGAACAAGATCGACTGAACCTTTGCCACTTATCTCGACGAAGCACTCGACACGCACTGCTCGTTAACACAACTGTCTGGCATACATGTTACCTGACGCAGCACTATCAAAGCACACAATGAGCCTATTAATCAATGAGTGACGTTTGATTGTTTACAGAACTCACTGGGCAAGCTTACGTACACGCATCATGCGATCGTAGAAAAGAACCGGCGGGATGACATACATTTTCTTTCGCGTGCTATTCAACGCCAATGCACTCGGTGTACATTTGCCTCGTGCCACTTCTTTTGTACGAGTGATTAGTCATGTGTTATGAATGAGACCGATGATTCGATCCAATGTTACTCAATACCAACCAGGTTTCTTATACAGTACATGTTGCTATTGAAAGTGTTGATTGAAGACAAGAGTAGAAAAAAGACGTGGCGAAAAAATGTTGAAGGTTGAAGTATATTCAATTCTAATGATTCATGATTCAATGTATATGTTACATTATTAACTAATGTACGTAATTTCAATTATTACTTAGAGTAATAATTTGTTTGCAGAGAATTATGGTTGTAATTTTCGTGAACCACCGCGTGATTTAAACCATTATTATTCAATACCAACCCAGTTTTCTTATGCGGTACAATATGCTGTTATTAAGTGTTGATTGAACAAAAGAGTAGAAAAAATTCGTTGCGAAAAAATGTTTAAAGTTCCTGTATATTAAATTCTAATGATTCATGATTCAATGTATATGTTACATTATTAACTAATATACGTAATTTCAGGGAACGATGTAACATTACATAGAGTAATATTTTGTTTGCAGAGAATTATGGTTGTAATTTTCGTGACCCACCGCGTGATTTAAACCATTATTATTTAATACCAACCCAGTTTTTATTATACGGTACATGTTGCAATTAGGTGTTGATTGAAGAAAAGAGTAGAAAAAATTCATTACGAAAAAATGTTTAAGGTTCCTGTATATTAAATTCTAATGATTCATGATTCAATGTATATGTTACATTATTAACTAATATACGTAATTTCAGGTAACCATGTACTATTACTTCGAGTAATGACTAGTTTGCAGAGAATTACGGTTCCAATTTTCGTGATGTACCGCGCGTGTGTGTACAATATGCCTGTATTTTCGATTACGCTGTGAATGAACTTGCATAGCTGCGGTACGTAAAGGTTACGTGCAGTTAGGTAAATGCGACTTCCCGTAAGGGTGAACGCAATGTCGTGAATAATGCCTTATCCCGCAAGGAAGCCTGGAATTCTAGTGGAATTCGTATGAGGTCAACATGAGTGATTGGTCACTTTCGAGGGTTTAGTAAGAAAAAGGTTAATAACTCAATCATTCACGGTAAAACACATGATGTTGTGTTTTTAGAAACAACTGGATGGACAAAGTATTCTATGAATATGCAAATCTTCTTAATTGTTGCCCGAATGTTTCGGGAACATTGTCTTGCAATAATTTGTTCAATATACAATTCAATTATACGTATTTTATTTATCGGAGCAAGTCCAGCGGATTCGAGAATCGTATAATTAAACAGTATATTCAGGAATTGATTAACACTGAATTATCGATAAAGTGTTTTGCCTGGTTAAATTGTCAATATTGTACTAACAGAGGCGTAAAAAGAATAATGGTCAAGATAACTCTAGCGGAATGTGTCTGGCGAAGTTCGGCGTCGCGTGGAAAATGAAATTACTGGGAAGGCAAAGTACGTGCCTCTGGAAATGTATCGACTACGCGTGTCAAGCTACTTCCGCAGTCTCTCTCCTTTCTTCCGAAGTGACGCGCATGTTTTATTCATGCTCGCCATTCATGGTACACGCACGTGGCGGGCTTTATTATCGGTCGTAGTTTGCCTTTCGTTGCAGACACGATTTTTGACCTTGCATGGCATACACCTGGTCGCCAGCAAGTCGCCTGTCGTTCCGAATTAACAATCATCAAGCTTTCTAAATTGCGAATCATGCCAACTTCTACAATGGCACAGCATGCATAAACATGTGTCCCCAACTAGGAAAGTAAAGTGAAAAATCTAACAAAATCAATAAACTTATCATTTATTATTGTATAAAGTTGCAGTAAGATTTTTTATATTATTAATTGAATATATATTTTATGCACTTTCCTTAACTGTTTAGATTTTAATTATTTCGAAGAATGTTTGGAAAATAAACGGCCTGAAACTAACTGAAAACAATCTTTCTCACGATGTTTACCTGTCCTTCCCAACCTTTCGTTGACCTTTACCTACGAAGTTACTTTACCGGATACCTCAAGACTAGATGGACTTCCGCGTAAGAAACATATTGGCATTGCTGCAACTACCACAAGTAGATTGGGGATATTAAAGAAATTAAAGAAACTGAGAAAACACCGAAGTTTCAGAGAGAAGAATTTGTAATGTCCACAAGAAAAAGTATTTAACATTAAAATTGTTAATACTACCACGATTCGATGGAAGTTTATACTTCTTACTAACTGCGAGTCAACTTTCCTTTAATCTTAATTGTATAAAAAGTAGGTTGTATTTATAATACATTTCGTTTTAAAAATACTAATAAGTGTATTTGGCATCAAAAGGATTAAATTGCTTGCTTTCTAACTTTAGCAATGAAGATTTAGATATGCTCAATAATTACAGTCCAGAAGGTACACGCTAAGTAATTCAGGGTTAATCAATTACAGTAGTACCTGATTGGAGTGCTATCAGGAATGCAGAAGTAAATGAAGTAATAAGACTGCAAACTGCGGTTTATTTGCAATCATCTCGACGGTAGCTTGTCGCCAGGATTCCTGAAGGTCGCATACTTTGCAACCGTGTAAATGAACGGAGAAGAGTCTCGAAGGACTCGTGGATTATTCCACGCGCTACTAGCTCTGCGTTCATTGCCAATGATTATGATCATTAAAACTCTTCAATTAACATTAAACATTGTTTGGTTACTTTTATACTTCCGGATCACCTTGGCATTCGTGCGAAACGAAATTAAGCCGCAACGGCCTGTAGAACTTCCGGCTCTTAAAACTTAAAGTCCATATGTAATGAACCTTCAAGGTGGAAGACGAGAAGATCGCGTTACGAATGACTTCACTAACTCCAGCAATTATCGCGGAAGCCGAAAGATCATAAAAAATGAGATCAGCGAGTAAATGAAATTCCTAGGATGATGCACAAATCAGTCTTAATTTCAAGCTATTTAATTATGAGCTGTGATTAATTATACCATATATACTTTAAGAATATCCTTTATACCGTGTGGTATAGCAAGTCGTAATTAATATTACTAATTAGTAATTAATACCTAATTGAAAATCCTTCAAGAATGTACAGTGAAAATAGCACTGTATACACGTGAACTTTTTATATACACTGCTTGATACAATGTTAATGTTGCCAGCGTGCATTAGCCAATTAAATGATAAGGGATTAATTGGTAACTACTAATTGCAAAGCAGGGCTTCAAATTCCTAGAGTTATTGAGCATGTAATGCTACAAGCATCTAACGGTTACATAAAAGTCACGTTTGGAAAAACTAATATTTCTATATCTTCAATAAATGTTTAATTCAAGAAAATCTGTTTGGTGAAGACCTGAAAAACACTTAATATTGATCCATGTTAAATTTAATGAGTACTCTTCCCTTCGCATGAGCATTTCTACATAAATTCCTATTACTCAATTAGTAAGTTGCGCCACGAGCAAGGCAATAATAAATGAAGACATTTGACGGAGCAAAACAAATAAATGAGCATAGCAAGTTACTGTCTAAGAAAGTTACAGGCTAAGCCACAAGAAAACAAAGTGTTTCGCCGGTGAAACCCGGGAGGGGAAGAAAAAAAACTACGCCGGCACACTTTAGCCGTCCGAATGATACATATGCGCCTTCGGATGCAGTTCCGGACGATGATGATTAAAAGGCTCTGGGACGTAGGCATCCACGTAGGCGTCACTAACGATTTCGAGAAGTACGAAGGAGCACTGCTGCACGTCCAATGATTAGGGGGGCCGCGCAGTTAGGCGAGTATGTAGAATAGCCAGCGGTAAAAGGAAGCGCGTCTGCTTCGAGGAAGGAACGAAAGAGCAAAGCGAAAGAGGCGGCGGCGGCGGCGGCGGCGTCGCACTCTCTGGAGCAACGTCCGTTCCGGACTGTGTGCTCCCCTTAATTGAGCGTGCGCGCTTTTCGCTCGCCCCTCGCCGACCAAGCGATCATTCTTTTCCTATGCCCGCGCACAGCTTGTCTTCGTCTTCGTGACCCGGCATTAAGCCGCGTGTTCACCTGCCTGTGTAATAAGTCCCGGCATCGCGCTTCGTGAAAGCTCGCACAATTGCGCGCGCAACAAAAAGTAGCATTTTTTGGCCATTGCGAGAACTAGTGAAAAACTGACGTTTTCAGTAAGTACGCTCGTTGAAATTTTGTTAGAGTCTGAAGAATGTATTGTTTAGTAAAAATGTGACTTCGATTAGTTGCATTAAATATCCCTATGTTTATTCTAATGGAAAAAGTATTAGCAAATAAGGTCTTTAAAAATTGAAAGTATGAATTATTATCATTAGAATATGATTTCTCTCATAAATCAAGTGTGTCATCACCCAACTGAGAAAATGGATGAATGACAATGTAGATCTCCGTTACAGAGTTTAGATAAATGGGAGCGATAATCTGTCGAGAAAGGAAGTAACCAGCACCCTCTTTTTACCTTATATCTCATCCCCTATTTGTCACGCTGGGAAGCAGTAGGCTTAATCTCGATTAGCATAGAATGGAGTTGGGTACGGCTTTCAGGATGTGTGTTACGCTTCACGCATGTACATACTGAACATGCTCTAACGTGGTCGTTTAAAGTAACCGCAGGCTCGAGCAGCCAGCCAATGTATCATTTAGTATGCCGAAGATCAAAGGTGCACGCAGGTAACTGATACTCTCCACTTTTGGAATCAGTGTACGCGAATCCATACACGTTGAATGTAAATGCATACAGGGTGGCGAGAAACTATATCGCGGAAGTTCGCTGTCATCCAGAAAGATCAATTTTTATCAATTTTTCTATCTAACATAGTAGAAATTGAATTTTTATATTTGAATAGTAGAATTTGGATTTGAATGACAGTAACAGCTTTGTTCTTTCGTCGAGTATGTTAATTAATACAGTGATTATGTGGCAGCAGATAAACTAAATTAATAATTAAGACATTTGTTACGGGGAGTTTAACCAATTTATAGACCCGTAAAAAATGAATGTATCAAACCAAGAATTCCAAGGAACTCATTCGTGTGCGACCCTATATGTATGCACGGGATGCTGCAGAAATGCAGTCGAAGCAACCAGCAAAAGCAATCGCAGTAGAATCTAGGGAAGTAATCGCGCGGCTAGAGATTTATCAATGATTCACAACGGTGCGCGATGAGACTTCAGCACGAGATCGACACAGGCCCTTGATGCGATTCGTTTCTCCGAGTAATCGAACATATTTCTCTGTTTCGCAGGATACACTGGCAATAGGAGAAAAACGAGCGGCCATAAATCGGCATTCACGCGTTAGCGAGACTCGTGAGCTAACAGTAATGATAATAAGAAAATCTAATCGTCTATTAACTGTTTATTCCAGTAGCAGCCAGGCTATCATAAATGATAATGATAATTGTGTACTGCATTGTATCACATCAATTGATCATTCTATGTCAAAGAAATATTTCTTTATGCGCAAACATTTATCTCTCGCTTTTTCGCAATATTAAAGTCACATTACAATATTTATTTTGTTCCAAGTGGTTAACAAAAAAGCTAAATTAAATCACCCATTAATTTCGTTTGCTTTTCAGCAAATAATAAAATTAGTCAGTGGTTCTGTTTGCTTCTTATTCACTGATGTACCAAGTAAGTTTAATCCATTAATGCAAATATAACTGAAGTTACTATTCCCCTATAATTGAAATTCCTTGTATTACACCAACATCTTCTCTGAATACTTTCAGTGAGTGCGTGTCGACCTTCGCCAATTCCGTTCTCCGTGTTCAATGCAATCGTGGGTGAATCTGCTATCGACCAAACTTTCGATGCCCAACGTTTTACGTGAAACAAGAAGGTGGTCAATGATTTATCCGGCAAAGAGAAACGGTAGATTTCACCGACCTAAAAAATACGCCGGCAGATTTCTGATCTTTCGTGAAGTTCGCTTTGAACAACTTCGAATACCATAAATTCATCGGTTTGACTTCAACGAATACATGAATTATGTTGTACGTTTCTAATATATTACAATGATATTGCTATTAGAAGTGCACCCAAGAAATGAAGAAAGACCACCATAAAAGCAGAGTAACAAGAAAATGACAGGAGCACTTTGTTGCCTCCATTAAAATCATGCTGGGACTTGATTGGAAAAGGAGTCTAAGTTTAGTTCGTCTATTTTTAGTTGTACGTTCTTCAGCATAGTCAATGGGAAACGAGTGCTGGTGAAACTTTTTGCAAAAGCGAGACCAGTCACTCTGTGATGTTACTGACGTACTAGACTTGATTACTGACGGACTAGACGTGATGGAGCGAGCACAATTGCCTCGTACCTGCCTAATGTATCCTTTGAAAAATCCTCAATCACAGCGGCCGCGGATGATGCCACGACGACCATCATCAAGCTTGAGTCCCATATCTCGTTGAGGATGAATTAGTTTCCGGCTTTATATCACGTGAAGCCACGCACTCAATAGTCAAAGTACACATCAACTCAACGAACTCACTCAGCTTCTTTTTGATGAATTTCACACTAGAATTTTGTCCCGATTTAATAGTACATTCGTAGAGTAAGTAATTAGTTAAAAACACAGAATTAACATTACCACGTCACTTCGATATTGATTGAAATATAAAATATGATTCTTTATTAAATCATTACTTATTCGCATATTAAACCTGAAGCATAAATAATAATTAATAATTCTAAATTCGACTAATAAGCTTGAATTATTAATTTCTTTCTCTCTTTTAATTCAAACTCAATCACAGATAGTTCATTATTAAATTCTCCGTAACCCTAATAGGCGTGCAATTTTTCCTTACTACGAATCCAACTGTTTCACACACAGTCACACCACAATTCCCATGGAAAGTTGAAGTAGGATTGACGCCTCGATTGTGTTATGAAACATTAAAAAGTTCTCAGGAACAGGCGAGTCAAGACGCTAATTAGCAGAACGGTGCGGAGGATATGTAAATGGGGAGCCGTGTGGCGGAGACGTGTCTATGAATCACTCGGTTCCGACCTCTGGCACAGCTCAATATCCAGCGGGACTCGATGACCCTAGGTCAGTAACAAACTACGAAGCTTCTCTTGACAGTCAGGTCCCAGGAAACGTCGACTATCTACCGCGAGCTCCGACTAATCCGTGGACGTACACGCGCTCCAGGCGATCGCCAGGTTGAAATCAACGATCCACTCACGGCTGCATAATAGCCCTCACACGTTGTCACGTACGCCACGTGTCTCTCACCGGATTGCGATTCCCTCCGCCTGTTAGTCCACACAAAGCCACGTCCAATCTTTCGCACGATAAGTAAAGCCCTGCACTCACTTGCGCAATGTATTCTTCCAACCGCTCCGCTAAACGGCACGTGTCGGCTGGCACTCGCCAGATTCTAATCAACACGATGATTCAAACACCTCCAAATCATCCTCTATTAATGGATCCACAGTTCGTATGTTCAATATCTGATTTCGTTGGAAGATCGAGTGCATCCGGTTTCAAGAGTCTGGGTTAATAGCACACAATTTATCACACTTTGAAATACTCCTGGGAATTCGATCGATTCGTCGAATACCAAGTGCAGTCGGATTGAAGCATCTGAGTTAATAGCACAGAATTTATCGCACTTCAAAAAAGTGGAGATTTATTCGATTGGAAGATTATTTGTGTTCAGAAGAGTCTGATAATGACTGCACAATTTATCGCACTCGAGAGAAATGTTGGAAATGGTTGGATGCCGCGGTAACCAATTGAATCTGGAAGAGTCTTAATCACAGAGCACATAACTTGAAACACTTGTTTGAATGTCGATGGAATTCTATAGTCGATGGTTGAAGATGACCGAAGATGAAGTCTACTGTGATGGAAGATGTGCCTTATGAGGCGGTTAGTGAGAAGAAATCGGAGTGTCCGGACGGCAACGATGCGGCGTTGTGCTGCAGTTCTTGAAGAGGAGAGAAGGAAGATACGACTGGCGGTGGCCACGATCTACAAGGCACATTCACCTTACCTCCACGCACCTGTGTGCACGCGTGAGTGAATCCCTGCCTCTTTCGCTCGCTCTTCCCTCTGCTGGCTCGGCCACCGCTCTATGTAGGCTGGCTTTGTACGTATTTGTATGTATGTAAGTACGGATCAGGCTTGCACGCCGGCCACCACGCGAGTTTTACCCTCTCGAACGCCGCGAACCAACGGCGAGTTTCACCGTGGCAGACCGCAAGCAAAGTCCCTGACTTCCGCAACCTTGATCTTGCTTTTGAAGCCCCGCTCTTTCGAGCACCGTCACACCGCACACTCTTACCAGACTTTCGGGCCAAGGAGAAGCGTGCCAAGCCGTGTCACGGCTAGACCGTGTCCATCTACATTCGAGAACATTCAAACTATTACGAACAGCATGCCATTTTATCTTTTGCTTTTCGAGATTTTCTACTGCTCGTCATTTTATGTTATTGCCGCTTGATGCCTACCGTGAGCGGTTTCGTTTTAAAATATTGGTATCCATGGGAGAAAACACAGCTGAACTTTCGATTGAATCTCTTTTCGATCAGTGAGCAACATGAATATTTTCGACAGAATTCCTGTTTTTGAATTTGGTGATACGAATTTTAGTAAAATTCCTGCGAAGTGTTTAAATAACGTAGATGCAATTTAACTGACAGTTTTGCGGATATAATTGTATTTGTCTCTGGTTATAACAGAACCACACAAAATTAATCGAACCGGAGAAATTCGTTCCTCTGAATAAGCTTTGCATTGCTTAAAAAGCAAGCGAAACATTATTATCTTTCGTCGTAAAAATTCCAAAAAAAATACAGGCAGAATTCTTAAAAATCGCACATTCCACTGATTGATACAGTCAATGAGTACAATCGTTAAACGCTACTACTTCACAGTAGAGAGTCCCGTCTGGCGCAGTTTTAAAATAGAAGTCTGCGCTAACACGTCTGCCAAGAGAGAAATCGGTGCGGTCCTTCTATCTTTAAATCCGTCTATTTATTTGTAAACCGATATATATATATATATATATATATACATATACTATCGAGGGCTTTCACGGACGGCCCTTTGAAAATGCTCTCGTTGATATACCGAAATTGACACTCGTGAATAACAGCAATGCAAAGAGGGATAAGGTAATAAAGAACACCGAAAAGCCATTGGAAAAGCTTGTTTCATAGCCGCGCTCACCGAGGCCGCCGGTGTAATTGAAGCGTCATTAATCTCGGTAATGAGAACGCGCACACCCGTGCTGACGGGCCTTTAACGCAATTACAATACGCAATGTCCTGTCGTGAACGGAACAGGATGAGGCTTCGATTTTCAAACGGGTTTCAATAATAAACTAACTGGAGCAATTTAAACGCAGTTCAATAACTAGTGTTGGTCTGAAAACAGTCTGTTGACATTATTTTCATTCCCTTTAAACGATCGTTTCAAACACCTTGACAATAATCACTTTGCAATATGTATAAATGTACTGTAGAACTACAAACCGAATATTCATCACTACGAAGAAGATAAAATATTATAAATATAAAGAGAAGTGGAGAAAATACTGGGTTATTATTACAATACTTTTCCGAGCTGGTCAGATACTTTTGTAGCCGACTATTTGTGTCGAAAGCAGTAGCACTTCAAAATACACACACATACATTGAAAGTATAATTAAATCAATAGCAATTGAGAGGATAAAAGTAAAATTACTGTTTTTTCGTAGAATTCTCTCGATAAAAAGATCATCTGCGCGAGAGTAAAACGGAAGACCCGTTATCTCGATCATCTCTATACAGCGAATCTGTCCTAGATCTGAAATCGATCACTCTCTATTCACTGCCACTGGCGACGCTTGTTTAATTAGCGCTGCCGGAGCATAGTGACGAGGTGAGCCCGCCTTTTCAACTTTCTACCTTGCCTTGGAGAAAATCAACGAAACCACAGGGCATCACCGGCTTTCATATTCGTATTTGACAACTGGGGGAATTATTTTTGCACCGTGATATCAAAGTCAATCAAACGGTATAGCAAATAATAATATTTGAAAGCCTCGTGCATTAGCAGTTGCTTGAAATTATTTATCGATTATTGAACCTGTTTCATCAACTAAGAAGAAGCTGTACAATTATTTTTTTACATACGATACAATTATCAACTACAAGTACCATTTACAAAACCATTAACATAACCAGTTACAAGAATAACTTGATTCTTTTCACCAATAAGAACAAACTAACACAGCTTTCTATATCCACTATTTGTCATGATGACATGATTGTGAAGGTTCGGACAATCGTCAGCTGATAATTATTGGTCGCAGGGTGCGAGAGGTGTATATCACATTTTAATTAGTCTCCGCCGGAAACACTGACACACCTTTGTCAGGCGAAGTAAAAATACAGCGATCGATCCATACATCGAAAAATAGATCTAATAAACGAATTGCGAAGCTATTGATTAAGCGTTTGTACTTTGAATTTTAAATTCTCGCTACGACATTTGGTTGTCGTCGGATTTTAATTCATGAATAAGTGATCACACGTGGTAATAAATTATGCAATGTTAATAAATATGGTGCTGTATTCTATGATGTGCAATTTATTAACATGAAAAATATAAGAAAGCTTGAAGATTAAAGTATTCCTATTTCCTCTCTAAATTTGATGTTAATTACTAGATTAAATGTTAGTCAAGTAAATTATAACAAATACTTCAACTTAAATGATTACCCTTAATTTCACAACATCGTACGTTTTCACTATCTTTCGCATGAAATTTTTACTTCACGAAGTCGATCTAATATATAATACAAGAGACGTAACTGGTTAGCGTGTCACAATTCTTAAATCAAGTGGGTTGCACGTGGGAGCGAATGCAGTGCAGATCAAATGCACTTGCCTTGCAAGTGTTTGTTAGCACGCAAGCTGTATGTTAAAGGGTAAACGAAAGAACCAAGCGACATGAAATTCAAACGATACCAATAAATGCAATTAAACGTGGCCAGTTAATTAATTAAAAAAGAGAGGAGAATCGTAAAATGAAAGTCGCATTCGCCAGGCAAGTGTACAGCACGAGCAATATCATTCGTAATATCATTTGGCATTCGACGATCAGCGATGCACGAATTTTTCTCGCCAAGCGGCAAAGTACCAAACGCAGAGAGCGTCGGCGTCGCGGCGAAACGCATCGTGCATCGCACGCCGCAAGTAAAAATAACGGTACAAAGTGTTCTCTCACCAAAACTGGTTCCCAGAATAACAGGCGGTGGCGGCGGCGGCGTAAAACTTCAATCACCGAGCGGCCAGTCCCTGCGCACACCAATTCAAATGATTACGTTACTGAGAGATTAATCGAGAGACATTGCATTTCATAAAGCACTTCGCCGATGTGCGAGCACAACGTGACAGTGTATTGTCAATTTGCAATAATTGCGAGTGACTGTCATCCCCTTTTTCGATACCGTACATACGTTTCTGTGCGTGGAAACCACTGGTAATAAAATCGTATCAATAACAGTATAACGAAACGTTTTTCATCCGAGCACTATTTTGATTGGTATAACAATCTTGCGATAGTAAATATTCGTTTTAAAGGATTGGTTAATTGTAATATAAATGAAAAATAAAATGAGGGAATGTCAGACAAAATTACATATGTAATAAAATATTCGAAAATAATTAACACGAAAATAGATATTATTCACTTCAATCAATACCAAAAATATCAAAGTGGCAAATGAACTATTTATTAATCTTCCATTGAAAACTCCAAACTTCTTATATTGTTGGGCGATAAAATGAGTGAAATGTCATCAAATGAATGAATGAAACATGTATACAGAATAAGTCTCAGCAGAATAAGTCAGTCATTAAAACGTCGCATTCAAAAAATAGTGCTACGATAAAGCGTGCCATTCATTATTACTGGTAAAATGCGGAGTGCAGTCGGTGTGAATGACTGCACACAGGTTCATCAGTAGAAAGAGGCGCTCTGTGTGAGCGAAACACACGTGCTCGACGGTGGGATGCGTGAGATGCGTGAAATGCATTAGGCCGCGTGGCACGCACGTGTCTAAAATCAGTCTCGCGTGAATCTCCGTGAAAACAAATGTGATCTTTTCCCATTGAACACCAGCCACTTTGTAAATACTTCGTTAGAAACACCTCTCCGATATTAAAGTGTTATTTAAAATACATCGTTCAAAGTGAAACTCTCGAGGAAGCAAGTTTTCTAAAGGTCGAGGTTCTACTATCTAATATTGTCGTGATCTAACAGGTGGTTGTCTTGACAAGTCAATTGATACTCGAGTACCACTTGCAATTAAATGTTCAGTCTTTAATTAAACATTAACACAAACTGAAACAGCAGTAATTAAAATAAAAGTTCTAACCGCGTTTTACAGAAGGTCATTAACAGCTGACAGTTGTCTTGAGAGTCCAATAAAGAAAACTGAAGCCAACAGTAAGCATGATAATCGTCCCACGCGGTCGTCGGTTAAACGGAAATGTCAGCTGACGCACAATGAGATAATCGAGTTATTCCCGTAGAACTCGCGGGAACACACCCTTTACCTTCTACAGCAACATTTTCCAATGCAATTACGAACTGTCTCCATTCACGTCACGCACAATCCTCCCCGCAAAACCACCAAGACTCAGGAAAGAGCAATTGCGTCAAGCAAAAAATCCACTGTGCGTTCTCCTTTAACTCGTGATTCACCGGAGCAAACGTCAAACGTACAAAATGCTGGCTGTCTTCACGTGTAAGAGCAGATGTGTCAGGGAATCGTGTTACGCTGGATGCAAGAAGAAGAGCGTAGGATGTAGATAAGAGTGCCGGCAGCAAAGGGTGGGAGGGAGTTTTTTGCGCGGACAGCAAGTTGAAAATAAAGAAGCGAGGAGAGTGAGTTTTGCTGGCGGTGCCGGGGAGATCGAGCGCCGAATTCAAGGATCTCTCGGCCTCGAGAGCGAGTGGCCGTGACTTGACAGCACCCCGAATTCAGCGGGCGAAGTGAGGTTAAGTGTAGAGCGCACAAAACACAGCCAACTCGAGCACGCCACTCGAGGATTCGGTGTGCGGGCCAACGCGCTTAATTAGGCCCAGCAAGAGCACTAGTTCTTTCTTTCAGCATCCTTCGAGAGTGCGTATAGACTGTCGGAAGCCTTGTCACCGATCACTCGGGAAGGATGATCGGGCTTGACTAATTTCGGACGAATGTTGAATGGAGGAGTGGCAGAACGCACGCGGGGCTCGCGTCATTTCGGTCAATTAGGCGATCGCCCGGCAAATAATCGGGCGCAATTCGTGGTAAAAATAAACAGAGCCAGTTGACAGTAATGCTGGCAGGGTGGCACGAACATGCGTAGGAGAGCTCGGTGCCTGGAGCAGGCCGCCTGGAGGAGGACTGTTTGTAAACGGGAAATCGCGTATTTCCCGCCAAAGACTGACTAATGAGCGGCTGCACACCGCTCGGGCTACTCACCGATTACGTAACTATTGTTGCACCACTCGTAAATAAAGGCTACTTACCGCTGATCGAGGCGAAAAACGTCAGGATCGCGCGCACACACACACCTCACACAATGCTTGGCGCAAACTGCCGTGGCGCGGCGCTACGCCGTACTACGTCGACGCCATCTTGGATCAATTCCCGTTGAGCCTCATTGCCGCGAAATTTAAAAGACTTCTTCCACGCGCAGGGAATTCAATTTACTATACATTTTGAAATATTTGCCTCAAACTATTGAAGGAAACTTACTTGTCATTGCAATTAAATCTAATATAAGTAGAATTGGACTTTGTCTTTGCATTTAATTATTAAATAGCAGTGAAGAAATCTCAAACAAATTTTACTGAATTATAAATTAAAGTTGTATGTAAAACTGATGTTCCAATTTCATACAATATAATACCCGAAATAAATGGAAAATAGAGTGAGTTCTAATTAATATATGTAGTATATTGATGATTCTTGTCAGTTTCCAAATGTAAACCAGCAATAGCTTCAGCTTTGGAACTCCAACAATAGCATAGAAGGATAGGAATAATGAATAACCATAGAGTTGGAAGGGAAGGAGCAGGCTTAATTCATTATTGAATTCTCTCTATTACTTAATCTGCACAACGTTGAAACACAAACGATAACAATCGACACAGTAGAGCGTGGATATCGTTCACACAAGTTCATTCGTATACAATTATACACAACGGTGCTATCCGCTTTCGCGTAGAATGCATGCACTACACAAAGTATTACACCGACAATCGAATAAATAACGCTCAAAGAGGACGAGCGATTGACACGCCGCCTTGCACTGGAAAAGTATAAAAACAAGGAGAAGTCGAAAACACGATAAATGCGTGAACTGCCATTAATTCGTTAGAGTACAATTCAAAAGTTATATCTTCGCGTTTCGTGAGTTACAATTGTATGTGTATGTATATGGAACTGGCATTACGCCTGGAGCATGTACTGCGAGACATATTTCACATTCTTAAATGGCACCCTTTGCTTCCACATACATAGTTTACCTAGACGCATATGACTTAGTAGGATACAGCTTAATCGTTAAGCATTGTCATCCTATTGCCCAGACGCCTTTTCCCTAATTTTAGTGCAGAGAAATTGTAATAGTATGTATGTAGTACCTCATACGCTCTATGTAAGACGCATTACGAAAAGACCACTACATTCCGCATGACTTAAATTACGCACGCGTAAGCTCTCGAATCGTAATTTGCATAAAAGTTTGATACACTCACGACTTTCTTTCTGTCTCCTGTCCTCTATGCACTTAGTGGTTCTCTACAATTATTTATCGATAAAAACCTCTTATCTAATACTTAACAAGTATTATAGTTTCGCGCGGGCATCGAATTTTCACACTTACAATTGGAGCTACTCAATTCATTACACTCCCATTACACTTTATCCCGCAGTGTATAATATTCCCGTCAATTCCAGTTGCTCCTTCGGCCTATTACGAGAAATGAAAATAGTTCCATGGGAGATCAATATAAATGTACTGCTCTCACTGTGGTGTCTTCTGCTATTAAGTACAGTGTCTTTGACGCACGTGCGCGGTAAGAGTATTCATATGAAATTATACAATCGTCTATTAGCTTACAATGCGTGAATCGATAAGTTTAACAAGACTAGCACAGCATCACTGTTTCCTGTATAAGCCGACTAGCAGCCCCACGACACCTCGCCTCTGCTTACTGGCAGTTTTAAAAAGTGTGCGCGTTACGGCATATGCCGCAACCCAAAGCGAATTCTTCTCCTGTCGGTGGATGTTTCACGTGCAGTGGACATTCGTCGCCTTCGAGTTGTTTTCCTCTTGGTCCTAAGACAACAAAATAGATCAGTAATGCAGTGTCTAGAAAAAAAGGGAATTAGCTCGAACAGTAAAATGGAATGCATAGTTACCAGCAGGACACGATGGTAATTCGCCCTTTGGTATGTTGGTAACTCTTTGGAAGTTTTCGTGGCAGGGGTTGCAGAAGTGGGTAGTTCCAAAGCAGAAGAAGACTGCCACCGAGCAACAATAACGACATTTGTACTCTAGAAAGTCTGTCCCGTGCTTTGGACACATCTGAGCCCTTGCCACGTCACTGCAACCACCACACACTAGTTCAGTGGGATCAAAGCTTTCTCCTCCTATTTGAGCGTCGCATCGCGCCTCGCCGCCATAATATGCCTTTTGGCATTTGTAGCAAACGTAATAAGCGTATCGTTCCATCGCATAGCCTGCAGAATCCTGGTGATAACGGCCCGCTGATCCATACGCAGTGTCGGCTCTACAAGAAAGATACAGGCTCAAATTATAGAATATCTAATTAAAAGAATCACTACTGCTTTTAGAAACGATACTAACTTGTGTAAGCCTTCGTACTCCAGGCGCATTAATGCTTTCCTCCTAACATCCTCGAACAGTTCTTTAATTCCCGTTAATAAATCGACTAGTGTGGAATGATCCATTGGGACTTTGCATATAGGACATAGTGAAAATCCGAAGGTAATTCTTGGGCCAACCCACCGCTGCATTAAGACATGCCTGCAGCAGTGCAGATGGAAAACATGTCCGCACTTCAATTGAATTGCAGGTGCCGCCGACAGAGCTTCCGTGAAACATATCATACACATATCGTCTGCGTCTTGCTTTAAGTTACTACCCGGTAAGCATCGGTGCAAACAAGGTAAACAGGCTTCTTCATTTCGAACACCTCCGCAAATATGGCCGCAAGGATGCACTTTGTTACAAGCACTTTTACCATGTTCTTGACAATCGTGATCGGCGCACACGTTCCCTATCGCTAACAGGCCAGTATTTCCAGTAGTACCACAGAATCGGCATATGCCGGAAGTAGCACCGACAAGTTTACCCGATGCACCATCTCGAAACTCGACTAAGGCTTTCAACGTTGTACTATCGGCAAGTGCCAATACAGAGAATAGTTTCATGCGACCGCAGCCTTCGTGAAGATCGACACGTATCGCCTCTTCCTCTTCCTTGCAAACTTGTCTAATGTGAGTTTTCGTTCTTCTATGGAGATGGAGAATTCTATCACATTCCGCGCACAGGGTACCACACACATTGCACTGTATGATTGCAGTCGTTTCACCATCGTCATGATTACTGCAAGTAGGCTGCGAGGAGAAATGCTTCATTAATACTCCAAAAAGTTAAAAAAAGAAATTAGTATATGTTTATAATAATTTTACCCTTGGTGGTGGTGGCTGCCCTTCTGAACCACTCCATTGACCAGAAGATAATTGTTCAACGTGTTCGGAATCTAGTACACATAAAGAGGAGAGTGCTAGCCATAGGGTTGGGGTCCGAAGGCATTCATTAGGATCACGATTCTTTTCGTTTAATCGGGTAAGGTTCAAAATGTTTTCTGCTATAGCTGCTTTTGTCACAGCTGCCCACGCTTCCGATAGTTTACCCTAGATAAAATAGAATATAATTAATACAAATAGATTAATGATAAATGCTAATAATCTGTTATATAGATTATTATATCTTACCGATGCCATATCTTTGAGCATTTGTATCATCACCTCTGCAAGTTTTCGAGACATATATCCCCTTAACCACCACCTCGACCCATCATAGTCTTTTGGAAAATTGCTGGTCGCTAAGGTAACAGTTTGAAGAGCTTTGCCATTTTCCTTGCCTTTTACTTTCACCTGAACAGTTAGAGCCTTTGCAATGCAACTGAGAAAAACATCCAAGATGCCGGGTGAATGCTCATCGAAAGTAGACGTCTGGGGGGAACCGTTATTCGCTGCGGACACTATACTAAAGTCTGTAGGTGGTAATTTCTCCACACTAACAACGTTAGCCAAGACTTCAGGCTTGATGTCCGGTAAAATGCGTTTCAAAAGTGATGTTACCTGCAAGATCGAAATAATATTTTATTAAAATTTTCTTAAAACTTGTACTTAAATAAAATTATATGAATTGGGATCCGTACTTGTCGTTGTACTCGTGCTGAACCAGTATGTAATAAACTTAGTAAGTCTTTTAGTAGTCCATATTGATGTGACAGATAATATCTTCCTACGGAACTGCCACTCAAAGCCAGAACCATGGACAACATTTCGAAGCAGTAGGCATCAGCTGCTTTTGGCAAATCACTATTATCGCTTAACACACTGTTAACTGGTGTGGGCGAACACAATTGTGCCTCCCATTCTTCTCTGAGACGGGTCGTTTCTTTCCTAATAGCTTGCACGATGTGAGTGCAAACTTGCTTTTGCAAATGTGTCAAGTTACTTCTACTGAATAGAATTCCGACCATATGCTCACGAAGATCATTGCTCTCCTCAGCATCCTTGCTTGTACCTTCTGTAGGTTCGACTGGTTGTTGTTGTTGTTCTCCTTGAATCAATTTGCCAAATACCTGTCGAGAGAGATAATTATTATTGTTTGTTTATGATTAAAATGTATTGCTCATCTCTGTTAGATTCATACTTGGGATGTAATAAGTCGAAACACTTTTAAAGTCTCCGCTTCGCAATTTCGCTGTTGAATTATTTGCGCACTCAATTGCTTCTCTACTTTCACGGGTACAACTTCGCCACCAACCCCCAACACTCTTATTTGCCGTATACGTAACGAGTTGTCCGGACCTTTCAATTCAAGGCCCACAACAAAGTGACATGAATCTGTAAAAATTACGTGCATTAGATACTTCATATTGTGGTTTACATACACGCCTATATTTGATCTTACCTGTAATAGGGCAGCTTATCCAGCCAGCCGATCTGCTTTCGATCTCAACAGTTCTCAGCTCGATCATTTCATCGGCATTGGTACCGGATAAAAACGACACGCAGGATACCTTGTGCTGCAAAGAAGCTTCCATAGTAAAAATATTTAAAACAGATGAAAATTCTAAAGCAAAATAGACTTACTGTCAAATCACGACAGTTGTCAATATGGATGTATAACATCCGTGGAATAGTAGGCGCACAACAACTTATCGTGATCGTTTTCGATTTGTTTCTGTCTTCATCACCGGATTCCCAGAATGTTTCCGTGGAATTGTCGGTCAAACTGCCCACCATAGCCTGCCTACTCGAAGCTTCTAACACTGCACTGCTCGTAATATCCCTCAATGCTTCAACCGTACAATTTTGGTGTGTATGCGCAGACTGGTGGCTGTCGTGCATGCTTATAGTAACATCCTCTTCCTCCTCGGATCTCGAAAGAATTTTACTGATATTGCTGAAAACGTGACTCCTATGAAGAAACATGTGATCTGCTGGTGTGAACCTGATACCCCAGCATCGAATGGCAGCTTGTTGCAGCGGTGATCCTAAAATATGATATTATAAGTATACCGAAGCGAGTAAAATATCAAACTGCGTTACATACCAGGTGGTGGTAAAAGCATTAGATCTGCGATGGTTTGCAATAAAGTATGGAAAACCGTTGGCAATGGGTTTACTGACTCGCCAGCTATCGTCAGGTCGCTCAAAGGATGTTCACATACACCAACTAGATCCTTTACAACAATTCAATATTTTAATATAGTATAAAAATATCTAGCAATTTAATTAAATCACCCGGAATTAAGTACTTCTCGTTAATATATATAAGGCATTTGAAACTGGTAGGTTTACTCATTCAGTTAGCCAAGTATTGAATAGTACAAGATCCTTACCTGATCTTCTTTCTTCTCACGGTTATCATCTTCATTGGTCTCCGCAGTATCAGTCGATGCAATCGGTGTCAATGATGCAACAAACCACCAAAGCAGATCGTGTAAACAAATGGGTTGTGTTACACTTCGTAGCAGCCAATTCAAAGCCTGCATGGCGTAAACTCGGCAGGCAGCTCGACGAAGTGCTTGCTTCATTGCAAGTTGAAGATGCTTCAAATTATGTTGTTCGAGTACGAAGAGCATTACGGGTCTCATAAGGAGTTCTATTCGATCATTATTAGTTACTTCAGTTTGACTGGTGGAAACGATAGCGGATTGATGCATTGATGGAACCAGTTTTTGAAGTGCTGCTGATGGATAGCACAGGAGCGATGAGCCTGTATCGTTATTTGTTTCGCTACTGCTGTTATTTCTCTTACGCATCATAACGATTCTTCCATCAGCACTGTTCTTTGTCCAGGGAGCTCCGGTGGACATTGATACGGATCTATGGAAGGCTCCCCTAGTTTTACTAGTTTCACCCATACTATCACTCATAGGATGGTCAGAATGCAGTCTACCATGTGGCGTATCAAACATATTTCCGTTTTCTTCATACGGACCCTGTTGCCCATTTTGCCGCATAAGAGTTTCCTCGTAATATCTCTCATCATTACTTTGGGAATGGTGGATTCCTAGAGCTTGCAGGCATTGGAATGGGCCAGTGGGAGGAAACGGATTGGACGTTTCCGGAGGACTATAATTTTCCGCCACTGATGACAACGTCTGGGAAGGTCTCCTCTGCTGTTTGGGAATGTTCAGGCCTGATGCGCTGGCCAGATCCAGGAGGAACATTGCATTGTTCTTCATAATAATATGTGTCTCGTTGCCAGTGGGACTGTTCACTGGAGAGGAAATCTTACTATTGTCATTCTTCCTCTTGGCCATCTCGGTGAGGAATTTCTTCGCCAATTTGATCTTCCGCGCGGTGAGATACTTATCTCGGCACGTATCACAAAGGAGGTACCAGGAGCTGCCACCTACTCCGCCGTCCCCGCAATTTCCCGCCCATCCTACACAATAATTGCCACCGCTGTTGTAACCCTTGCCGCCAGCAGGCCACCCGCAACCGGGATGCATCATTTTCATGTGATAAGTGACGGGATGCGGAAACATTAAACCACAAAGTTCGCAAGCGGTTTCGCGCTCTATACCACCCGAACTTTCAGTGGCATTCCCCTTGTTCACCGATTTCCAGTCCATTCTCTTTCGATCGCGCCTCTTTTCACGTTCCTTCACCTTATCTTCTTTAGTCCGTGTTTCTGAAGCGGAGCGCCTCAGGGCCTTTGTCGTCTGTGACTGTGTCTGCGACTGTGAGTGTGATCGAGATTGTGCCTGCCATTGCGATTGCGATTGCGAGACCACGTGTGATTGGGTTTGTGACTGTGACTGTAAATGAGACTGCGACTGGGATTGTGAGATTGGGCTCGAGAGTACCGATTGTTCCTCGATAGCCTGAAGGCAATTGGTGCTAAGTTCCTCCCATAAAAACACTAAACTTTTTAAGGCTGGCGGTAAGACGGCTACCGTATGGAATTCCGGTAGACTCGTAAGTTTACTACCTGTTTGCGATTCTTCTTTAATGATAGTCTCCTGCTTCTTTCGATTGCGATTTGCGTTTGCATTCGCCGCCGAACGTGTCAATGTCTCTAGGGTGCTAGGCTGTATGTGCAAGTAATTACCGGCGTTAGTTACTTCTACGGAATGTCTTTGTCGAGCTTTTTGCTCCTGCTTTTCCCTGTCATCGGCCTGTACGACTGCCTGCCGCGTGACGACCACTGCTCCTTCTTTCGGCAGACTAGGATGAAACTTAAGGAAACTAGCACAAGCCATCGCATCGTGCACAATCCCTTCGTGCCAGAGGAAAGCAGCGAACACTGCTCTTAGGCACTCCGCAACTGATGGACTGATTGCTTCCTTCATCTTATCCTTTGTCGCATTTCCTGCTCGACCTGAACTCGGGCTTGGCTGCGAATTGTTGGGTGACGTCACACGTTTTATCCGCACATTCGGGACTTTCCGATCTTCTTTCCCGTTAGCAGCACCAATGGTGAACTGGGTCTTCGCAGTAGTTGTTGCGTTTTCAGGACTCGTTTGTGTTTGGGCCTGGCAGACCTTTCGCTCGTGGTCTTGAGTATCCTTTGGAGAAAGGAAACGCCGATGTATATCATATTTAATTCCATTAATGAATAACAAAAATTGAAATGTGAAATTGTAGTTGTTATTAAAATGGTCGAAAATACTTACGTCGCAATCTTTTTTGGATATATCTGGAGGACTACCATCCAGAGGACCCTCCGATCTCATATGCAAAGAGCTACAACTAGGACTCGGCGACGGGTCCCGAGTATTAGCACTGGTACTAATTGCACTTGGAGACTGCGAAGGATCTCTTGTTAGACTACTGACCAAGGCACTTGTGTCGCTTTGGGTTGATCCCCGACGTTGCGAGGTAATGCTGTCTGCCATTCCTCCCGAAACTTAAAAAAGAGAGAGGAGTCAATATCGGCCTTCTTAAAAACTTTTGATGCCGTCACTAATTAATACTATTCCAATACTATTTCCCAAGATATTGAATTGAAGCAGGACTTTCCTTTTAGAGGATATTACTACCCAGCTTTCTCATAAACAAACTACGAGCACTTTTCCAAGAAGAGTGTGTGCTGTACATAAGACATTCTGTTTTATACCTAATGAAATACTTGCTCTCGTACTTGCTATTGTGCAATGTGTATTTCAATGAATGGAACAATACAAATGATTTATCCATGATAAGTGGCATAGTGAAATGGCAATATGATTTCTACGTGATAGCTTGTTGACTGATGGCTAAAAAATGGGAGTGACATCATATTTATTGGTGTATAATTATGAAAATCCAGACCTGCCTAGTCGAAGAAAAATGGTTAAAGGTTTTCGATGATTTGATTTATTAATTATGATTTTGACAAGGTGTAAATCGTATTTAGTAAGCCGCTCTCATTTCTCGAGGCCGCATCGTTTGAATTCACTACGTACAACCTCGAATGTCCCATGTAAGGTACTGTCAATTTTCAGCCGGTGGGAAAAAGTGTGCGAATGTAATTAATAGTGTGTAAGTCTTACCTAAAGGGGAGAGACCGACACTTCGGGGGGAGCCACATAGCACAGGACTGCTACCGATACTATCCCCCCCACCTATCAAGCTTCTCCCACCTAACAATTTTTTATTCGTTGTAGAATTCAATTGTAATGTGTGATTTATCATGTAAAGTTGTAGAGTTAAATTTTCGATCCCGCATTTACGATGAGTGTTTAAAACATTACAGTCCACATGCTATAGTTTGCACGTTTTATTTAAATAATGATAATGCCCGCTTCCAATTATTTCATACAACATTACAAAATGATCTGTATTTTTATGAATTTATCGGGTAAAGATAATTTGTGTTTCCCGTTCCACTTCCATCAAATTTGCATATATTATAAAACCTATCTAAAATTTGAGGATAAAATGCTGTAAAGATTAGAAATAAAATTAACAGTGTTACTTTAGTCCCTTATTTTCAGGTACGGGACGAATTTAAAATTGAACGACTCTTTTAAAGCTTCCCCAGAGGCACGGCGGATGTTTTTAATAAAACACTAGTAGACTGTAATGCATTAATTATGCATGCACTAGAAGTGGCTGTAGGTGGGACGATACTTAGAAAACGACAGCGATCGCTGCCATCTGCATGCACTTGTAACGTGCACTGTTTACATACGCTTCAATATCGAGAGAACGCTACTGTAGTGCTACGGAGATCGTCAATAAAAGAAGAGGTGGTGTGTAAACCTCCCGAAATAATACATGTCATCAGGCAAACGAGTCTATTGTATGTACACTATTGTTCGCCGCCGAGGGCGAAGTAGCATGTTCAGTAGGAAAGGAGCGAGTACCTGGTGCATTAGCAGCAGGAGGGAAGAGGCAATTACCAGAACCAACTGGCTGCCGACTGGACCCAGCTAAGATCAACATCACTATGTCTTTATAACTAGGTTTAGGCGATTTCTTAGCGCTCTTATTAGTAATACACAGCTGTCGCTTCAAACAAATCATAGTTAACAACGCTCCTATTGCCCAAAATCAGGGGTTCACTCTAATATACACAAGGAACTGGAGGGATAATAATAATCGCTATCTCGTAAACAATAAATGTGGACTGTCTCGGATTGCCAAATCCATTCCTTTAACGGCGTACTCGCAGTGCCAAGTGTAAGACAAGAGAGGCAGACGGACACCCACACATACGCACACACGAATAGGTGAGGAACGAAGTGAGAAAGAAAGAGAAAGACTGGACTTGTACAGCAGCTACACGAAGTCGTTGGCAAGATAGAGATAGAGATAGAGAGTGGAAGTTCAATGTATGTAATACGCACCAGGAATTGGTACTGGACTAGAAGATGGGGTCTGATATCTTGATGACCCACCTTGGGAATTTTTCGGAGATGAACTGGTTGAAGTTTTCCGTGGTGTTTCTGGTGGTGTGGTGCTGTTTCCATTCGCACGACTCTCGCCCATCGCCTTGATCAATTCCTTCACGGAGACGCCGGCGAACTCCGCGAAGTCCCTGTAATTAATCAACCTATACAGTACATTAATTAGAACGTGTCCCACAGAAATAGGATGCCCATTGCTCACCTGCTTGGCGAGCTCCTCTTCTCCGTGTCGGTCTCCTTCTTGTCGCTATCTCGTAGCCATTTCTGTAGAACGCTAAACTTGCTGCTGCCACTCTCCTTTTCCTTGCCCCTTTCTTTCGACTGGGACTTCGAGGGCTTCGAGGGTGCGCTACTCTTCTCACATACCATCTTCTCGCTCCCTAAAACACACTCATGTTTAGAAGGAACGAATATCTCTATCGTTAAAGGGGAATTACTGTAGGGCTGCCAACTAGAGGCTTTTTAAAGTGTCAAATTGTTTAGGATTCTCATAACATTGAAACCAATCGATTTAATTACTTGTATTAATCGTGTTTGGTCCATTCCAATTTATATGAAATTTTAATGGTAAAGATTCGCCCTATTGTGTTTGTCATTAAAAAAATTCTCGAAATGAGTTATTGAAGGATTAGTTAGTTGGAAAGAATTATTAATAAGTGCAAACCTGAAGAATCGTGTCGGTTATCTGTGCCGAAGACAAAGGGATTGTTGGTGCTGGATTCTCCGGCCTCGGCGAAGGTCGGCCCGTAATTTTGTGTGGTGAAACTGAAGCCTTCGTGGCTCGCAGAGGGTATCGAGAAATCGAAGCCTTTGCTAGTAGGTGAAACGGACGGATCTGATATCACGGGCTTTTTCTCGAGCAGATCGGCCTCGAGGTCTTGCTCGATCTTCATATAGGTCACTCCGTGTTTGTTGGCCGCGAGAGACCACGCTTCACCATCGGCTACCCGACCTCTATCGAAGCAGTATTTCATTACGGAGTCCTCGTCTATGCGGACCCACGTGCCTTCGTTGTTCATGAACTGTTCAACAATTTTAACACGTAATTAAATTCAAGCTACAGCGATTGTTCCTTTGACGTTTAGCCGTTGGGGATAATACTTCCTAGACACATTCCCCACATAAATAGGTGTGCTAAAAACATTATACACTTTTAAGTATTAGATGCATTGAAAGTTTTTCAAATTTTATATTCATCCTTTTCTTATTCTTCATAACCACTACTTAGCTGTTCTTTTTATTATTCTGTACGTATGTAAACGGGTACGTCAAGCAGAAGTAGTTATATTAACACATGATTAAAGCTTAAAAGAGCGGAAATGGGAATGCATCCTACCCCATTGGCTAAGCGTTGACATTAATTCATTCCGAAGCTTACGTATTCCTGAATGGTCACGGTGTTACCCAAGGCCAACATCCCCACCGAGACGCTCTTTACGCTCGGTCGACTTCTGATGTTGTGGCCAGAAGCACCGCACTTTACCACAACCATCGTCCTATTTCCATCAAAGGTAACAGTCTTCCGCTTGCTAGAAATTTAATCAGCAAATGTCCTTTTATTCTCTGCAATCTTTTGTCTTTGATTTTATATTTCTAAAGTTTTGTAAGTCTAGCTTGTGGTAATATCTGACAAATTCACAATTTAATACTTTATGTTAACGGATAATGAATGTTTGAAATTTATTAATTAATTGGATTAACTATCATTGTTTCACATACTCTTCATTGGCATCTCCTCTCCTGCGAATAGTAATCTCTTTTCCGGTATGATCGACTGTAGATTTTGGTTCCTCTACTGGCAGAAGCAATGTTCTTCTTAAATGTTGATTGTATTGCAAACTCCAAGCCTCCAAATGACTACTATTGCAGTACTCTTTGATCGTGTCTGCATTTATTCTTAACCATACACCGTCGTTATTATGGATCTAGAAATTTACCGTGTATTATTCCATGAATCTGTTTGGCATTGGTGATTAGTAACAAGATAATTAATTAATTATACCTCGTCTATAAATGTCACAGTGCCATTCACTGGAATAACACCAATTTGCTCGCTTTGCAGAGACGGATAAGCTCTGATTCTCAAACCTCTGCTATTCTTTGCCACAAATTTTCGCAGTCTACTTGGTTGGTGGTACGACTTTTTCACAATATTTTGCATAGGTAATTGTACGCCTTGCGGCGGCTTTTTTACCTCTACTTTATAATTCTGAAATGCGCAGTCCAATATTAATAAACTGAAACTCACCGACGTACGTCATTGATTCTCAATCGTCTGTAATCTAATTATCATCATGCATGGAACCACATTCAAACAATAATCATCTCACAGATATCGGCCCCAATATTTTTATGATCCGATAATAGTAAAACGACGATATTACGAGAATGTAATATACTTGATAACTCTAAGATTAGAACTACCAAAACATGAATACAAAGTTTGACAAAAAGGGTAATAAATGATCACAGCATGTTCGATTGAAAATCAGGGGATTGTTGAATCATTGACGGTTAAAAGGGGATTGAATCTCACATCTTCCATCTTGTATCCATCGACAGTGATCATAAGGGAATACCACCCGCTGGAAGAAGGTGTCCAAGTGGCACTGTAGCTCCCATCCCCATTAGGCCTGACCAGCATGCTCTCGCTGGGTCGTCGCATAGCAGGAGACATGAGTCTCAATTCCTCGAAGGAGTAGTTCTCGTAGGCTTTCATGATAGTGATCGAGTAGAAGCACATGTTATTGTGTATCGTCACCTCGTATGGGACATCCAAAGAGGGATACGGATGCCCACCGAAAGTCATTGGATCCGGCTGAAAGACCCTCCGAACCTTTCTCCCCTGATCTGAGTCTGTCAAGTCTTTCTTGTCGATCGGTACTGCTTTTACCTCGATCTACCAACAAACGCGGCATTCGTTAGTATCATAGACCTTTAGATTTTCGAGACTTGGATATACATGGTGATTTTTATTGACAGATTCGATTAAAAGTAAATTGATGCGACCTTTATAAATATATTAATTTAAAAGATAAAGTAATTTAGTAATCTTTATAAAAATTGCCATATTTATGTTATTTTGCAGTTAATAGTAAACTGAATGGGAAGTGGTTAATTTATTACAAGTAGATTTCAAGCAATTTCAATTACGATAACTTCTAATTCGAATACCTTTCATTTATAGCTAAATGCATTTGCAGAAACATTTATTGGAACTTTTTTTATAATAATTGTGAATGTAGTTACTGATTACCTTTAATGTTGGTACATGCACGACATCGCCGTATTGGTCTCTCGTTAGAATTGTAACGATAGTCGGCCGACCGCATCTTATCTCATCCTGGGAATAAGTCGCCTCGCATTTCATTGGATCGACGAAACTGTCTGGCTGCAACCATCTTGCCAGTCGAGCGCCACTGGTGCCCGAGGAACAGGAGACGAAGTCCCGTAGGAAGAGTCTCTCGTTCGATTGACAACTGCAAGTTAGAAAGAAAGTCTGCTTCATCTAGGAACTCTCGATTAAGTTCAAACCAGTACGAAAGTGGAACTCCGATAAATTTCACTTTTTAAACTCAGCTTTTCAGGGGAATTCACGTCGGACTTGACTTCGTATCTTGTACATTTGAATGGGAATGATAAGTTACTTAAGAGTGAAAAATAAAATAGCGTTTTTGTTCTGCTGCGGAAATCTTTTGTCCGCTGTTAGATTTGTTTAGCCGGGTTAGTCGACAAAAGAGTATCAAATATAAATATAATTTATGTATTTTTTCTTATAGCGTAATTAATACACAAATATTAACAAATTCGTTATTATTTACATACGTATATTCATTATACGTTAATTCCCTTTTTCCATCAGAGCATGCCAATACAGTCTATGACAAAATTAGCTTGCCGCAAATGGTATGCTCGAAAGGAGTACGAAATCAGTGCATTATGGAAACCACGAGAGAACAACCACGGGGTTGTTGATAGAAGCATCCAATTTCGGCTTGGGGAAGCTCGCTCGCCGCCAATAATACCATCAATATCGGCGTCAAGTACTATTACGAGGGCGGAAGAGGCTATATTTATTTAATAGCCACTCAACGCTTTCAGCCTACCTGGCTCTAACCAATAACAACCATGAATTCCGAAGTGCACTAAGCTTTAAAGGGGATGATCGCTTGGTAAATGATTATTGTAGACACATTCATTTAAGTCAGTGATGATCGCCCCAATTTGTTATTAATTTTAATTCAGCTTATTCACTTCCTTGTGTCGATTGATCAATGCATCCTTTTAATTTTTTCTCAAGAATTATAAGAATCTATTGTGTAAATGACTACCAATTGGAATTTTTTAATTTTTCATCCCATTCTGCAAAACCTGACCATTTATATTTAATACTATCACACGAGAATTAGCCGAATCCTTTACATATTTACAGAGACTTTTCTTCACTTCCGAGATAAAAAGTCTATAACATCCAGAAATTGATTTCTCAACAACCACTGTAAATACCAAGTTCTCTACGCGATAAGAGAATGCGCAAAACGAGTATGAATTCTAATATTAAAGGGAACGGCGAAGATAAATGGTCGACTATCGGTTGGCAGGCGAGTTCGTTAAAGCGGCTGGCGATCACCCTAATTGGAGCTTGGATCTCGAAGCCCCTGCAGATGATGAAGCGGAGAGGACGATGCTCCTCTACCAGCCAGACAATCGTCGCTTCCCCTGCACACACGCGGCCAGTCATCGGCGCACTCACACCTAATAAGGCGCAATCACATCGCAATTCTCGTCCCCGCGATACTTGCTCTCCACCTATATACGCCATACGCCAGATCATTACTGACCTCCGGCACTTTTTGCTTCGCACGCTTCTACCAATCGCAAGATTCTTCCTCCTGCTGCTATGCTTGCTCTCGCACAACTTGAGAGACGCAATCTTATTTCGATGTCTTCTAAAATAGAGGAAAAGATAGACGTGTACATACTTTGTTCGTAAGTGCTGAGTGCTCGAAATCAAGGTGGTTCGACGATAATTGAGGTGTCGATTTTTATATGATGATGGAAGAGTTTTATTAGAGTCTGGACTTGTCTAGGATTGAAGAGATGACAGACTCGTATTTTGTTCGGAAGTGCTGAGTGCTCGAAATCAAGATGGTTCGATGATAATTAAGATGTCGATTTTTATATGATGGTTGAGTATGAAAGAGGACAAGTTTTGTGAGAGTCGGAGCTTGTCTAAGATTGAAAAGATGATAGGCGTGTACTTTGTTCGTGAGAGCTGAGTGCTAGGAAATTAAGATGGTTCGATAATAATTGAGGGTTACATTTTGCATGATGGCTCAATACGAAGGTGGAACGGTTTTATAAGAGTCTGGACTTGTCTAAGATAGAAGCGCATTAGATTTGCAAGAGCTGAGTGCTCGGAAATTAAAGTGGTTTAATGATAATTGAGGTGTTGAATTTCGTATGATGACTGAATATGACAGAGCAAGAGTGTTGCGAAAATCTGGACTTAGGATAGAAGACATGAAGCGTGTTTGATGTAGAGAAGTTGTATATTAAGAAATGAATATTTCTTAACTAGTTAATTAGAAAAGAGGAATAAAAATCAGCGTGCTCATTTAGTCGATAAAATAATTTACAAAGATATTTATACCGTCTAGCACATGTTTATAAACACTCATGAGTTTTGGTAATTTACGCCATCAACGGAAGTGTCATTGACAAAGAAAGCTAGTGCGTGCGGGTTGTTTGATTCAATCTCTGTTAGATTAACGTGAGAAACACAAATAATATGCATGTAGAAATTCATCACACTTCCAAACTACAATAACAACTATAGAATACAAATATTCGCATACCAGAATTACTATAGTTTAAGGATTATTTAATTATTAAGAGTCATATTAATTGATACTCGCGCAAAATTATTTATTACAACAGCATCGCTATTAGTCGAATTATTATTACCATAATGACAAGTTATTCAAAAGCATTGTCATTAGAAAACCTATCTCCACTTATTATTAATGTCGCATAAGTGATTCACTAGTGGAGCGCTCTATCTCTAGGTGTGAACTCATTCATTTATCCAGGGACCGTAGAGACTCCTCCATTTAGAGGTGAGATAACTTTAACCCTGATCTCGTTTTACTAATGGTACAGTTAATGTAGTAGAGAAAGAAGATAAATGGCAGGTACGTGAAATGCAATCGAATTTTCTGTGGCTAATATACTATGCACTTGTAAGAAAGGAACACTAACTCTTGGCTCTTGAAATTTTACAATATTTATCATTTAACTCTTAGAGTTCTTAGAATTCTTAGAATTTCATAGCATACACAGAGTTTTTAATGATAGTTGCATTTATTACTTGAAGTTCCACAATTTCTTCATTTCAAAATATTTAATATTTTACATTTTACTCACGTTAAATAATCATACTCCTATTAACTAATTATAAAATTGATATATTAGAATGTAGCAATATTAAAGTAACAAATTGCAAAAGATGTAGGTCTTAGTTTCACAATTATAACAGTTAAAAAAATAAGGTGTGGAGTGATTAATCTAAGAGTATGGTTAGCACGTGATGATTTCGAGAATGGCTACTTCAAGTGGCGTGTGGCAGGTGCTTTAGAGTTGGAGCATGGAGTGTGCGTTATGAATGAATGGATCTTTCGCATGTGCGACACACACGCGTTACCAGACGTCGGCGTCGTGACGGCTTAACAGGGGAGTGCGCGGTGAAGTTCCATGGACACGAGCAATTTCTCATGGGAAATTAAATGGTGAACTTCTCCTCATGAAGCGAAACTCTCTGCATTTTAGGGAAACATCGTCCATCGTGAAAAGCTACGCGTCCACGAAATGCTGCTTTTACCGCTAAAATGTCTCGTTTTTATGGGGTTCCAAGTATCACGGTGGATTTCGAGTCGGCGATGGACATTTCGCGCACTTCCTTTTTGATGGTCATCCATATTTCATGTCTGCTACAAGCCACACCGCCACTCATTCACCACCAATTTTTATGCTCGCGCAAACATCGCGCGAGCGTTTAACAGTCGGCTTCGATGCATATTAAGTAAATAGTAGTCCATCATAGCAATGTTGCCAGTGTGCGAATTTACGCGTCGGTACAACAGTACACATTTCGCGATATCAATATTTATTTATTGACATTGGATGAATTGCCTAAAGGAATACTAATTTGTTGCAGTGTCAGTGAAAGAAAAACACGATTCTATGGGAAAGCAACTTTCCATAGAATGTATTTATACAACAATACCAATATCAATAACAAAAATCTCTCAATGTAATATCATTGTACATCGTATTACACGATTCCTTAAAACAGCTGATCAAACCTAAAGTCTTATCCGAATCTTTCTCCGCAACAAAACAGCATTAAATTCAAAGTTAAGTCAACGGTGTTTCAGCGAGTAACTTCAAATTTCTCTTAAAATCACAGTAATTCCCACAAACTGAAATAACCCATCATTACATAAGAGTGAGGAGTAGTGCGAGTCGGTAATGAGCCTAGAGAGAGAGAGAGAGAGAGAGACAGAGAGAGAGAGAGCTGCGAATCCGAAAGTTGGCCAAGGTCAGCCCTGGCAAGGTGTCGAGTGCAGTGACCCCGCGACCTCTTCAGGAGGCGTCGTAGGCCCCTAAGGAAGACCTTCCCCTTTGATCCCGGTCTGCTCTTCTCAGCCAGACGAACCTGTGCGTCGAAGGGATTTCGCTCAACGGCCTGGTGGTGCACGAGGCTTCCTTTTATCTTTTAAAAGACCAAGCAAGAGGGAGCCAAGGCGAGCGAAGGTAGCGCGAGCGAGAAGAAAAGAGAGAAAGAGAAAGAGTCGAAGGGAGACACAGACAGCGGCAGAAAGAGGGAACGCGGCCTCTGCTCGAAGAAGGAACAGTCTTCACTGGTGGGGAGGAGACACCGATCGTGCATGCCACCGAGCACAGTTTGAAAGCAACCTCCGTCACGATCGCGTCAGCTGGCTTCAAGCTGCCCCACCGTCCTCATCGAAAACAGTCGAAGTGCACTCTCTCTCTCTCTCTCTCTCTCTCCCTCTCGACGTACTCGCTGCGACACAGCACGCGCGTGTCTCGACCTGCTGGCCGGCTCTCCGAACACGCTCCAACAAGTTCCGTCCTACACGCAATTGCCAATCGGCAATCGGCAATGCACTATCGCTATCGAGGATATCTCCCCTACCAGGAGCAATCAGTTCGATCTTGGACGCGTTCCTAAGAGGAACTTCGATATCTCCGATCAATCGAATCGATCTTCCTTGTTCCGGGTATTAGAAACAATTACTTATGAAGAGTCGAATTAAATGAAAGGATAAAGCTTTCACCGCGGTGCTCGATGTGATCGTTTAATCGGTCCAGATGTAAGTTGGCCGGGAAGCTGCGAGCGCCGCCTCGATTCCGGGAGATTAGTGCGTCGAGGCCTAGGACGTGGTAGGTTAAGGAATAATGTGAGAAGGAATCGGGACCGGTGGGATCTCTGGAATAGCAATCGATCGCGGAGGAGGCTGCGATCGTTTTGCACGTGCACCATACTGTGGGAAGATTCGAGCGGAAGATCTCACGATGAGCGCCAGGAGGAGAGTGTTCAGTGCCCTGGAGCGGCGGCGGGTACAGTGTGATCGTGCGATAGTCTGGTCGGTGTTTCTGTGGTACTTCGCATTTCTACCGGGTATCATCGTGAGTGCAACGCCGCCTGGGATTTGCGCCATGGACGGATGCAGCTGCGCCGTCAAGGCACACCGTTGGGTTAACGTCAAGTGTGTCTTCTCCGACGATCAGGTGAATTAAAACAGCATACACGTAGTAACTAACAACTCAAGCTAGTTGACAGTGCGTCTGTTTTGTACGTTGATTGTCTCTGGATTCTCTGATATTCGATCCAACGATCCAACATCCGATAGCACTTGTGGACGTAATGTAACGGAAGATCGAGAAATCTTTGAGGGTCGATCATGTTTCCGCGAGAGATCTCTTCTCCCGATGGGTAGAACGGTAACAAAGCTGGTGTTAATAAAAGCCCATGAATGTGAACTCGATTATAATGCAGAATCAGCAAGAATATGGTCTACATTTTATATTTTCATTTTATTAAATACAATTGATTTACTCCATGGATTTAGTTTTTAACACTGTGCTTATGAAGGATTATTTTTAGTATTATATCGATATTTTTCTCCCACTATTTCTTTCTTCATTTAGGAAATCATCTCTAATTCATTTGTAGTAATATTTTAATTAATATCGAATCGGATCGACAATATTAAATACTGCAACTATAGAACTGTTTCAAATAACCTAGTCAGCACTATTAGAATTAGCATGACATATCGAACAGAGTTTAGTTCGAAGATCCGGTTTGATAGAAAAGATGATGCCCTTGGGCTTGGGCGGGAATTAGCCAAAATGATGAAAACGACATGGTTCTCTGTTGGGCAAGGTAGAAGGGCGTCCGGTTCACTTGGCCGGTGAAAGTTTATGGGATCGCAGTCCTGGGGATCGCGTTCCAGCCGGAATTAGCATATAAATCATTGGCCCGTGAATGCGCCGAGGAACAGCGTGGTACACATGCGCCTACGTAAACAGAGATCTTCCGGTATAAGGTGTGAGGGACTTGTACGAGCACGTTTCGGTACATTATACATGCCAGGAGGGCGGCGGCTCCAGTTGCCACTTTCATTGTCAGCTGCGCTACCTTGGATATTGTCCAAACGATCCACCTTATGCCAGTTGGTGGGCTACTCTCATCCGAACAGTAGACGTCGCGACGCCTTGGTTGCTTCGCCGGAAGTTCACGCGAGAAACTCGAAATCGAGTTGCGATAAGAGGTCTTCTTGGAATACCTACTGCTAATGGCGGCCAGATCGGCATGCTTGTTCCCTTGATGGGGTAACACGATATTTCCCATGCAAATGCGAAGTCAAACGACGATCTGCTATGGTGCGATCGAGCCGGGGATTTGAATTGGAACTCTCCCTCCGGGCACTTAGAGTTCCTGAGAACGTTTGACATCCAATACACACTCTGCTGATAGGGTTTGCTTCCGCTATTGTCTATAAATTCCTACGTTGTTATATATTCACAGTTATGATGATTCTACTCTCGACAAATAATTTTGCAATTCCAGACAGTTATTATTGCGTTCGTTGATTAAAAAATGCAGGCTGCCATATATATGATTTCATTTTTGAAGCACTGGTTTTTAATCTGTCACGATCGAATGTTGCGTCAATTAATGTAATATTTGTTTTTAATTCTTTCAGTCAATTTGCGTTACTAAATCCTGCGGTTGAAAAGGGAAACATTACGTAAATTATTTTTTCTTTATTATTTTTATTTGCACGTGCAAAAATAATTTGTCTGGGTACTTCATTGTTTTTCGCCATTAATTGAAACAAGACATAAATAAACTTGCAATATGAATGGAAGGAATCTAAAGGCTAATAAAAGTAGTATAAATCAAAGACGGAGCGATAACAATGTGCACTTGATAGCCTGATACTCCTCTCTATTTCTCTCAATTACTCTCAATTCGGTGGATCATTCAGAGAATCGGTATTTATATCCCGGCAGGAAAAAAGGGGTTCATGTATGCCTATAATAACACATGGCGTGTCGTGTTGGAGCCGATTGCTGAGGTCAGTTGGCGAGGTTAAAACGACCAAGCATCGCTACGCTTCGCGCCCAACAAACTGGGCCTGTTCTATCTCCTATCCGCTCTCCTATCTAGTCTGCCTGCAGTGAGAAAACTAGTGGGACTAGTTCCTAACGCACTGCAGCCGTTATCTTACATTTGAAATCCATTCAAGAGCCGGCCATGTTGCAACATCTTGCCATAATTCACGGCGATTTTCCAGAGCTAATAATTGCGAATTCGAAATAACTTTTTACAGACCCATAGAGATTTATAATCACAGTCGTTTTATAAAAATAGCAGAGAAATTAAAATTTTAATAATTACACGAATGATTACTATTCTTAATATCCCCAAAATAGGGAATACATATTTTCCAAACTTTTTCGCAATACTTCTTTTACTAACTTCCTTAGCAATTATCGAAATTATTAAACATTTAATTCCCTGTTAGATTTTATAATTAAAATCGCTTTAAATATTTTTAATTCCTCAGTGAGAAAGCAAGTTGTTTGGAGGATGCCATTTTGCAGTGGTGTCTAGCAGCAACTAGAGAGAGTCGGGAGCTCTCTCACCGAGCAAAGCGCTAGTATCATTGAGAGTAATTTCAGCCGCTCGACCGACAAACGGTGGTCTCGACGAGGCGTAGGCGTGACCGGCATTGCGTTCTCGTGTACCGGGTGGAGCCCTTAATGAGCGTTGAATAGAAAAGCGATTACCCCCGGCAATTTTTACATCGCCAACCATCTTTATATCCTCGGTCTTTAATGGCCAGCCGAGACTAGAGAGAAGAAGCCTATAAGCGAAAGAGTAAGTAAGAAAGAGTCATTGGTTCATTGACACCGCACGGACGTTTGCGTCTGCGAGAGAGGAGAGATCCATCCACGAGGCTTGCTATTGCTGCTGCTGTTCTCCGTCGAAATATACTTCCTAATCGAATCAGGTTCACCGCCGCGACGTCACTTATCATTCCAGCGCCGTTAATTCCATTTAGAAGCGGCGCGACGCGGCGCAGCGCAGCGTCGCGCGTATCCCGAGAGTGCTCGGCCTCTGCTGCCAAGCCTGCTGCCTCGTCTCTTAAAGTCTTTAATCGCGCGTACTGCAACCCGGCAAGCCTGATTAATATCACCGATATCCGATTAAACCGTCGAACGCGTTATTATGGAATAACCCGCTTCCAACCTCGACTGTGTTTAACCTGCTAACACACTATCGCAAATAGGGAATTGACGCAAATTTGCTAGCCGACTTTACAGCCCGCACTCCGCATCAATATTTGTCGGTTCTCTCTGGAAACCTCCATCAGAGTTCTCGGTTAAGTCAGTACTGTCATCGAATTCCACTACCCTCGCATTTGCCCACTTTTTGCGTTTGCTGCTTTTGGTAAACCTATATGCTGTCGATTGTCATTTGATTATTTTAATATGTAACGTGGTAAATTATTGATAAATTGTTTAAGGATGAGAGAACCAGTTTATGTTGTAAATCGGTTGTATATTATGATAGTAATATGGTATTAGTTTGGGTATTAAAATTTATTTGATTTGATTTAGTTATTCTGTCACTGTCAATAGGCATATGAATTATGTCGTTTATTAGTTTGTAGTATGCAAACTAATATGTTTCAATTGCAAAGCGTGTGTTAAAATCTGACATTAAAATCCGGAATCTGAGATTTATTGAGCGATTGATGAGGAACACTTGAACGAAGGCACTTGGCAGCTCGATAGAATACAAAGTTGCCAATCAGGATGTGCGCACTTATGCGCTTTGCAAGTGTAATCATGCGAGCGTTGCGATCTCCTAGGGAGAATCATTTCTCCTCTCACTATTAGATAGGAAAAATGATTTCACAGGAGAGTTAAATTCCATTGGTGCTCGTACAAATTCTAGATTCTAAACTGTAGGTTGTAGATCGGAAAGATAGGACCCTCCAAATCGTTCCCATGCATTCGGCTAAACCTAGACGACTTCCGGTGCGCGCCACTTCCGCTCGAAGGGGTCGAGCCGAGCTTCAAGTAATCGGGGAGAGCGGCGACGCGTTGTGAAAGCAGCGTCCCTTCGTAATGATTTCTATATTTTCTCCCAGCGAGCCTCCATTGTTCCTTCATCGACCTTGTAAACGAGTGTCCACCATCGACCGACGTCCGTCCAGCGCATCCGATACCAGTCATTCTTTCATGACTTGATACCAACTGTCCCGGAATAACATCCTCAGAAGGACTATTCGAAATTATGCAAATTCCAATAGCAATTCTGTCTGCTTATAATACTTGACTTACTAGGAATTTAAGTTCTGCGTTCAATAACCCACGCAAAATCAATCAACATCAATGAAAAGAGAAAGTATACACGAAACATAAAACTCAGATAAATTTCATACACGTTACAGTAACATAACACTGATATCCCTCATTATAATTTCGACCACAACTGAAATCCAGTATTACAAAATACGAGTTCAATACAAAGATTTTGAATTTCTTAAATAATATAAAATTAATGACAAATAACAGATCAATTAGTAGATCCAATTAATTCGGACGACGATCAGAATAGAACGAGCGAACGCGTCCACACACTTCGAAAGCAAACAAAGCGAACAATTGAATCCCGGGAACAAGAATGACGCGCGCCAGTGGATACTGCTCGAGCGATAAAAGCAGTGATGCCGGGAAGCGAATGTTTCCAGGACACGCACGCATCGTAGGAAATTGTGTGCACAGTTGCAAGCCTCGTCCAAGTAATTACCCGACAGAATTATCATGAGCGGAGAAGTCAACGAATCGAGGCGAGGTTCAAAACCGATAGAATCGTGACTGGTCCAAATGCGAGGCTGGCTTTGGCATTAGAGTAGAACGTGGGGAGACACGCTCGACAATGGATCCCGCCGGCAATTACGGCGCGTTGTCATTCTCGAGAATAGTCACACCTCTGCGAGCTCGGCCTTTTATTCCTGCCGCTTATCCAGCGGCTGGCTTGGATTAATAAATTGACTGTCTACTCCTCTACGGGCTCATCCACGCACAGCATATACTCATAGAATGAATCTGTGTGTGAGCCTGGGTCAGTCGAGGGGAAGTCAAAGAGGAGGGCTGGGAATTTCGTGAGGACAAAACGCCTCGCTGCTGCCGATTCAATGATGAGCGGTAACCCACTGCTAGGCATTCATAAGTACATACACTGGCTATAAATCTTTCGATGTCAGTAATTTGAAGAAGTAGTTTTTTATGTGTGTATCAATGTATGACAGGGTTTTGTGATTTATAATTTAAATAAGTTCGTTTGTTGGGTAAAGATTTTGGGAAGAATTATTGAAAAATTATTCAAAAAAACTCCGAGATTTTTAATCCATTTCATTTCACTCAGAAATCATTTAAATTAATAACTATACTGTAAAAGCTCCTGCAAAATATAATACACGTGCATCTATAACAAGGGATGTTTTAACTGTAATATTAACGGATAAAAAAGTAACTCATAATCGCATGAATTTATAATACGTAAATGCGAATGGTTTGCATAAAGATCGAGAATTTATTATTACTGACACGCTAAGGTTTAGCATGAAGTGTGGGTGTCTCTGAGAGATCCAAGCGAGTCGACGACACGCTGCTGGATGCTGGATCCTTGGTTCGCCTCAATTTGTTCACAATAGGCCCTTTCAACGAATTACAGTTCGGTGCTCGGGGTGTTACTCCGAGCGACACCGTCCCAGCAATCATGCGGGCTCTGTGCACGCATCAGCGGACGCTTCAATGATCGAGAATGTTTCTCCGGTTTCCTCTTGCGATTCCTCGACAAGCTTGTATTCTTCCAACTTGTATTCTTGGAGAATACAAGTTATTCTAAGTTTTCTTTATTTTAGCTTTAGAAATTCACATATTAGAGTTATCCAGTTTTACAAGTTTGAATAGACATGTTTATACATTTATATTACAGTTTTTAAAAAAGTTGTAAATATATAAATAGAGATTTGATATTTACTGGGGAATCCAAGCAATATTAGGTCGAGTTTCTTCATTAGATTAACTCAGTAATTACATTTACTTTTTAAGTCTGCGATAATATTAATCCGTGATAATGTTGCGAGGTGGTAATAGTTGGAACTGCAACGATTTATGGTAATAATAATATACCTAGTAAGTCCTCTAAGCTGTTGTAAGTTAATTAGAGAACGATGCTTTCTTACTCATTGGCTTATCTACCGCTCGGCGTGTAATTGTTGCAGGGAGCATGATAAATTGTAGTTTTCCGAGAGATTAAGCATTTCTTGCGCCTCGGTTTTTCGGGCTTGTTCTTTCGGCTTATCTCGCTTGGAAGTGATAACGTCGCTGGAGGAATAAAGCATTTCGTGCTCCATTTGTTTCGATCTTTAATGGGTAAAACTGTGTCTCGGTCGATTAGGTGTTGAAACTTTTGTTTTTCAGTTTAATCATTTGTAAAGTTATGCTTCATTAATTACGAAGGTTTTACTTCTATAAAACATACTTGTTAGTTTCAATTCTGTCACCAAGAATTCCCTTTGGTGCCATTTTCATGCTCGCATACGTTTAAGTTTGCTTATAATTAGTCGCAACGCGTGTGCATCTTGATTCAACTGAACAGCTTGTATGATGAATAAAAATGAGGAAATGACTTCATTAGAAAAATCACTCATCTGTGAATATCTTTAGAGGTAAATTGGAAGGAAAGGGAGCAAAAGGCTTGCGGCAGGCGAGATTAAATAACTCGTTAGACGAGATATCTCGAGCAGTTAAACGGTGGTCGTTCGAGCGATCGAGATTACAACATAGCGCATTATCAGTGTGAGGTCGTGCGAGTATCCCGACGGGGAGATAAATTATTTTGAGACACAGAGTCCTCTGCTAGTGCACAACAATACGCGCGGCCCGATTGCGGTTCGCCTGCTTTGTCTCCGGAGAATACTCTCGGGGGCGTAAATACAGAGCTTCAGCATCCTGCTCCGTTCGTTTGCGACGATACACACACGGCCGAGCGAGCCCACTCGAGTTATCGAGATTGTCACACGTGCCAAGTAGCTCGATCCATTTCTGCAACTAGCGACGCACACGTGTTATTCCATGTGGACTCGGATTCGCGCCTGGCGCATTATCTTTTCCTGGATTAACTTTACTCCGATGTGTTTGTAGCTTGAAAATCGTATTGCTCGGACTGACGCGCGTCCGGTGCCATTGCTTTCGAAGTCCTGGCGAGCCTTATGAGGCCTGTTGTGCTGATTTTCCGAACGCGGTGATTCGTCATGCGGAAATCATTTTGATCTGTTCAGTGCGCAGTAAGTTAATTGGTTGAATATAGTCTTCTTCATTGGATGTTTCATCGAGTGTGTGACTGAAGAAGAATTATTAAGTAAATCATTTAATAATACGTTTTTTAATAAGAATTGCACATTAAACATTATTGTAAATCTGTCTAATAAAAATGTCAGAGTATATGGGAAGAAAACATAATAGGATAATCGTAAAGAGGAGATTTAAAGAGACTTATATGAAATATGAGTAATTTGACTTCCTAGCTACTGGGATACTTCTGTAAGAAGGTATCATGTCTGTCTATGTATCATGTACGCAAGGAAGAAAGAAAGAAAATAGTAGCTAACCAGCGTGAAAGGTTGCCTCGCAACAAAGCGCACACGTACACGCTTTTGCACATTATAATGTCTCTCCATAGTTAGGCGTGCACGAGACGCGACGCTTAAATACTTAATACGTACAATGAGCGGCAGGCACTCCTACGAGCCACTAGAAATATCTCTAAGTGGAGGTCTCTTTGTTTAACCGTTGTCGGAATTTTTACGAAGACCCATCCTTGCCTTCCGGCCAATACGCTTTATCTAATCTGCTTTTTTCACGGAATCTGCCTCTCGTCATTATTGAGGGAAGCGGGCCAATAGTGAACTCGTTGTTCCGAGTCCACATGCGAGTCGTCATTCGACTCTTGACTCGCTTCTAATGAAACGACGATGGCCTTGCCAGACCCTCTTTCTAGCAGCCAAGCGAGACGAATCACAGCCTCCTTTTCTCACAAACCGCCACAAGGAATTTCCAGGATTCTATTCTGCATTTCCGGCCTTGATCCGAGTCTCACTGACTTCTGACTTCGACAGAAATATCGGACATTCGTTTTGCTTCCCGTTTCAAGGCCTTCCACATATGCTCGCATGAGACTCCGGCTTTTTCACGTGGCCGAAATCGTTACGGCTCATTTGGACGCCGTCATTTTTCTCGCAGCCTGCCAGTTCTTGTGGTTTGGGTGTAGCGATCCTATCGGGACCCACTCTTCCCAGAATAAGATTGATTATAATTAGGGACGGAACTAATGCTGAATCTAAATTAGGCCTGGCAACTTCTACAGTTCCATTTTACAGAGAGAAATTTCGAATTGGAATGATTTGTGTAAAATGTAAGTCACAGCAATGGAATATCTTTTTAAATAAAATGTGTCAGTGGTGTTCATTAATATTTTCTTTCGATATTTCCACTGTAGCTTTATCTTTGCTTATAATTATTTATCTGTTATTAAATAATCCAAATATTCATTTTATTTGATAACAGAAAGTAGTTCATATTAACCCACATAAACCTAATTAGTAAGAGATGACGGCCAGACGATAATACTCCTGCCAACAAGCAACATTTATGACGTTCTAGGCATGCTCAATGCTCCAACCCACAATTAACCGAATTATCCCTTGACGAACCGCGGCATTTAATGGCGCTTATGACTCGACGTGAAAGCATATACAGGATGTCTCAAAAATCTAACACAACCACTATTACCTACTTATAATTCCTATTTATTTACTTCCGTATTCTTTTAATTATACTATTTTGAAGTAATTCCATTCAAAATCTTGTTTCCAAACTTATATTATAGATAATATAAACATTTGTATTATGGTTTAAATAAAATGAAAAGCAGTCAAGACATTGTATACTAAAAATATATTAAGTTCCAAAGGAGTCATTGATTTCTTGCAGTAGATTTCCAAGTGAGCCTGTACATACATCTGGTTCCTGCTATCCCAGAGGCGTGTTCCCGGCAAGCATAGTTGCCATGGCAGAAGTAATTTCGCCTGGCGAGTAGACGGAGTGAGAAAGGGCAAGCAGGAGAGTGAGTGACGGCACGTGTGCATTGTGTGTATCCGCGTGTACGTACACGAATGAATTTCGTGCGAGACTGGCACATATCGCCTGACCTCTCGCTCGAAACATTCCGGCATTTCGAGCTTCCATATACGTGAAATTCACGCATCTTCTCTCCTCGCATACACTGCTCTTCTCAGACTTGCAATTCTCTCGCACACTGACTCCCGTCGGAGCTATTAGATGTTTATGGTTGGATACGGCAACCCTCGCACCGGAACTCTTTATCAAGGAAACTGGATATTACGTGGCAATTGTACTTGCCAATTAAGAGAGATATTCTCGGAATGGAATAAGTAAATGGCACATAATTCGGTTGAATGACTTTCATGATTTCGTCGAATTTTATTATTATATTTATTTGCAAATTGTTAAAAATCATTGCGAGTGAGTCCTGCATTGCAAATTATATTAGTCTCTAATAATCGAATCGTTTGAAAATTTGATTGCCAATTTCTGTACTATAATAACTTGTACTAGATTCTGATCTACAATCTTTCCTTTTGATCGGACAACTACTTTAATATATGCGAACCTATATTCAAAAGAATAAGTTAATGAGCTATTCCGAAAGCGAAATCGAGACATCCTTTTTTAAAACATGAGGGTCATCGGGTCTAAATGCAAAGGAGGCATCCTCCTCGTGATTAGCTTCGAGTAGCATCGTCGTTCACGTAATTTTCTTGGAAACGTAACACGCGCATCCGAGGGCAGGCATCTACGCTGGCTACTTACAAGGCGATCCATCGATCGGCCATTGAACTCCGCCCGTCCTACTACTACCTGCCGTGTCTCGGGTTCAGGTATTCTCGTGTTTCACCGTACCAGCACCAAAACATCGCGTAACACAAGCATCTGACGGAAGTCGCTGCCGGCACCGCTCGCTAAGAATTACTCCGATTTCGTTACTGATCTTGTTGATCGATACCGGATGCAGGAAGTTTGACAGTGATCGGTAGAAGGAAGTTTATGGGAAATAGAGCAGGATTGTGTCGCCAGTATTGCATGTTATGTATACTTTTTAAAATATTCAATTTAGTTGAGATATTTAAACAAAGTTATAGTTATATTTTATATTATATAATTAAGAATTGAAAGTAATTCAATTTGAATGGATTATAATTTTAATATAATAGCAAATTCTTTGCAGTCAGATTGATATAATAAAATATACGTCTTTCAGAAACTATATAGAAGGATTAAAGTATTTATTGAACTAATTTACCAAACAGATATACCATAAATACAAGTGGCAGCGAAATACGCCGGCACTATAAACACTACTCGTCAAACAAGTCGAAGTGCGAAATCCCCATGGAAATTGAGGCGACTCTAAAATCCCTGAGGGTGCAAAGGGCCATAATAGTCGACGCTCTCGATAGAGCCTCAATAAACAAAAGTCAAGGAAAGATAAACTCTCGGAGGCTGTGCTGCTGGTCGCTGCAAGGTGCTGGGAATCCTTTCACGAGCGCATTCTCCACTAGACGACTTCCGATGCTCATCACTGAGGAACTTTCGACCCTCGAGTCGACGAAAGATTTAGCAAAGAGCGTGGCGAGTCAACTCGACTCAAAGTTCTATGCTGCCTTTCGTTCACCAAGCTACCACGAAACTCTCTTCGTCTATCCCTCTCTCTCTGTCGTTCTAGGCTCTGCTTTCTCATGTTTCAAAGTCCCACTGCCGATGGCAGTGTCGGTGTGTGCCTTCATTGGCTTAAACGCAAATGTGTTCGAACCAAACTTAAGCCTGCTGCACACTACAGATTCTCAATGCCCGATCTTTTTGTCGAGTAGATTGTTCATTAACAATTCCTATTGTTGTGTATAAGAATGTCCGAAAAGTTCAAAATTCAATGGACATAGAACAAAATGGACGATTGGGAAAACTTTTACTGACTACAAATATAAATGTTAAAATAAATGTGTTGTGGATACCAGAATAATAAACCATTAAAAAAAATGTAAAAGAAGGTTATGGGCTTACGAAATATTAGTGATAGTTGGAAATTCAGGGATTAATTGATCGAATGAAGGAATTGCAGGCACTTTACAGGAATTTCTAATAATATTAATTAAATCAAACTAATTAAAAAATGTCTATTTCCTAAATTATTACAAAATAAATCAACAACCGATAGTTTGTCGTGTGTGGTAGCCCTTAAAGACACGCGATTCAACTCGCGTGTATTCTTACGCACACAGAAACAGCTGGAAGCAGACACGAAGGAACGCGTGCTTGCTCAGAAAACGTCTCTGCCTTTCCCGCTCGGCTATAAGTACGTAAGAAGTAACCTGGAAGTCCTTGAGTCGAGATCCCGTCGCCCGCGCGACGCCGGATCCTCTCACGGGCTCTGAATCACTGAGATAACATTGTTATCTCCTCGACTGGAGGATCCTCGTTTCAACATGCGGCACATTTCTATCGTTAATGCTTCCGCTCCTATAGAATCCAATTGATTTCATTTGCTTCGATTAGAGGTGTTTCCAGGAAAGCGGAAGAAATCAATAATTTTGTGGTGTAATTTGTTTTCATTGTAGTAAATAATGTAATTATTGTAATTATAATAGCTGTAAGAAGATCGTCTTTTTGCTTGTGTTGTCTAACTTTGATTGCTCTTAAAGCTCTTTAAAGAGTCTTGTTTATAAAGGAACGGATTAAATATCAGCTTTAACTCTTGAAAATGTTATTTCAAATAATTTGCGCAAAGTTTACGGGTAAGCTTGGTATTTCTGTTGAGAATTTGCCGGAGGAAAATTTACATTGGGTATTACAGAATGGTTGTATAACTAATTTGCTTGGCTATGTTCAGTCTACCTGTATAAATCTGCTTTATTTTTATGAAATAGAAGAGGGAGGATTTGTATCAATATTTCATATTAAAACCAACAATGATCTATAAACGCTTGAAAAAGTGTAGCTGGAATCCATATTTATGGCTTCATGGAAGCACGCGTGTAGCTGAAATTCTTGCTTTGTCCTTGAGTATTGTATTAGGTTCGAAATTAGGGAGATTACAGACATACGAAGCATACGTAATTCCACTTGATACGTATATCCTAATACGTATAAACGTAATTCGAATTCCTCCTTTGACCTTGATCATTGTAACATCGGATTAGAAGGATTATTCAAAATTAGGGAGATAATTCAGAAGGATAGATGGAGCATTTGAGCTTGGAGAGTGCTCAAAGGGAAACGGTAAAATGAACTATGAACTCAAATATGATTACTTTGGCTGAAGGCTCGCTACTTAGAGAAGTCGCGCTTAGAATGAAGTGAAACGAGAACGCAGCCGGGGAACCTGTTTGTTCATGGTAGAAGGAACTTAACGCGTGAGTCAGGGTAATGAGTATGTGCTATGACTAGATCTCCATGAGAACGTATGTAAGTGCGTGGAGAGTTGGACCCAACACCCATGCCAGCTCTCACGCCAGCCAGGAATTCACAGATAGAATAAACTCGATTCAGCGCCGCTTGTTTTGCAAGACAATATTTGCTCCGAATTGTGGAACCGTAAATAATCTCTTCCACAAATTCGGTTTTACTATTCTGAATATCGATCTCTGACTTTATCGTGCTATAAAAAGTATAACAGTTTGTGTACTAATATTTGCGGAGTTTATTCATGAGACAATTAATTATTACCTTTGATGTTACGGTTTTTATATATTTAATGAAATCGATTTTAATTGTGTTGTTCGACCTTGAGTATCTGGGTGAGCATACGCGTGTCACAACAATGACATGTTGTTTGTATACTCCTTGTATAATGATTTTTTTATTTAAACTAGTAATCATATACTCAAAAGTCAGTATTTTCAATGGCTCATAGATGATATAACGTTCGCCAATGTCGATTAGAATGTATGAGATTCATTATTATTCCGTAAGAATCCAACCTGAAACCAAGGTAAATTGAAACGTGCTCGCAATTACATGCTAAATGGCTTTTCAGATTTACATAGCCTCATAAGTGGTGTGAACGAGCATTCTGTTATTCTCCCAATAATTCCCATCTACTCTCTGTTTATTGGACACAGTTAGTAGAATAACGATTCTCATATTTTCTGTAACGTCCTCATTTTAATATGTCCACGTACATTTTCTACAATTTATCACAGATTCCAGAATAAAAGATGAAATAATAATACTCGATATTTTATCTGTACAATGTAGAAATGTCACCTATTTATAAAAACTTGAACAACATATGAAAGGAAAAACAATACGGATAATTACTGTTTATGCCTTTGTTGCATACGCGTCCATCATCAAAGACAAAAGCGATTTCGCCATCACTTGGCATCTATTTAAAATTGCAAAAACCTTGTTTGCTAAATTCTACATCGAATTGTGAAACCTTTCATTTCAACTAATTCTTCCTATTAAAGGAGAAGAAAAGGGGAGTGATAGCGTGCTGAAATATCCAGAGGCAATTTCTTAAACCACCCCAGGACAATATGTCTGTGTAATTGAGCGAGAGAGTAGCGCGCGATCGTCACAAAGAGTGAAATAAAGTGAGACTAGCTGGTCACGTTTGCTCCTTTTACGTAGGAAATAGCAAGCGCGGAGTGCCGGCTGGGAGAGAGTAGTTCAATCTTAAGTAACTCGATTACCTCCGACTCGTTTACCTCGAACTAGAACTAGACAGGGAGTTCGACTATTTTTACGCAGCCGAGATGTCTGCTTGTTGCTGCGCTCGGCTGGCTTCCTCTCAATTAGCCTTCTGCGCGGACGACACTAACGAAAGCGTAACTTTCGCCAGTCTCATTGTGCGCCAAGCGAGAGCAAATTTAAACGAATTTAAAGGCGATTGAGTCGCTAGATTGAGGGCTTTGCCCGCGTTTCCGCTATGCCAATTGCCATTTGTGTAGATAGAGTGCTCGTCTTGGATAGATCGACGGAAAAAATAGACTTCAATTTGTCCCGGCGCGGCATTTGATTTAACGGAATAGCCTTTGCAGTTAATTAACTATAGAAAAAACAGGGTTTAAGGTGGAACATAGAAAGAAGGAAGGCATTATCATTTAAATATTAATTTTTATACGAGTCAGGCGTAAATTATGTTACAGGTGTATGAACAATTTTCAAAATACAAATATGAGTGAAGAATTAGAGTTAATACACAAGTATTAATTACGTTAAATGTAGAAAACTCTTAATGTAACTGTCGCAGTGATTCTGTTTTAAAACGGATTATAAATTGCCTTAAATGCCATAACTTTGTCCAAAGTTAAATAGCTGTCTTTAAATTGTTCAGCTCGGCACTCGATGACTTTCGATTCAAGCAGTAAACTCCTGGCAGAAGTTAGAGTCAACCGGCAGCTGTACGCGCTTGGTATTCGGCACACGTGTTCCGAGGCTGCTTAATTATTTATCCGGCGAGCCGAGAATTTCTTCTCGTATAATTTCGGAGGCATTGCTGCCTTCAGACCGTGCTCGAAGGACTCGGTAGCCCTGCCAGCGGGCTTTAAGGCCGCTTTCGCCTCAATTTTCTCTTCCCCTTGCGCAATTAGCTCGAGTTTAATCCCCTGATTTGTGTTTCGGCATATTTCATGCCGCCTTCCCCAAGGATTGTCATCGGAATGGAAAATTAATTACACGTTTCTTCTAGAACACGGTTTTAAATGTATAATGAAACACGTTACATTATTTTCAAAATGTCATTGGGATTCCATCAGTTATTACGTTTGTACTGAAAGAATTTAAACATTTTAACAAATATATTTCACTGAAAAAGTATAAAGATACAACTTTTTACAACTTCAGTAGTTCTTCGAATTTATCTTGCGTATATTTAAAAGTCTAATATTTCAGTGCAACAATGACTGTAATCTTCTTTGGGAAGTTGGAGAAGGACTGCAAGAAAGTTTGGTTTATTCTAAAGAAAAATACTAGTACAAGTGGGTACACTTGTGGAAACGCAGCAGTGGCTGATACGAGTTTTCTCGGGGAAGTGGTTTTAGGATGGTAGTGGCTTATCCTCTCCGTATTGCAAAATTGATTTGCAAGTGGGCACATACAGGCTAAGCGCTCGTAACTCGAAAGTATAAGATGCTCCTCAGCCGCTCAAGGTGAAGCTGGGCAACCCGATAACCCAGATACCTTTTATATGACTTTAAACATGCTTGGTTTGTGTATGTTCGCTTTTACGATGCCGTCGAAAATTCTTATGACGATCTGCTCTAGTATACCAGTTTACTAGTATCCTACTGAATAGTTAAAACCCTCAGCGAAGCCAATAAACTAATGTTTAAGCTTTGAAAGTGAACGGAAGAAAATGATTGCTCGCACTTAAAAAAAATCTCGACGAAGAAATATACCATAAATATCAGTGTAATTATTTTCCTAACTACTTATATATTAAATATGGTCGAATACAAATTTTCTAATACAAAATACACAAAGACAGGATTTTTCTACACGAATATAATTGTAACACAGACTTGTTTCGACCAAATAAATTTAAATTAAACATAATAATTCACCTTTATGAAAGCTAACTGCCGAAACAATAAGTTTCCTTTCGAGGGAAACAAAATCATGTCCAAGTAATCGAATCTTACGGAGGTATTGGTCATAAGCGTGACAGGGATGTATAGCATTACAAATCCCGTCACCGCAGCGGCTTTTTTCGCCTTTCGAGGGTTTCCTTTGGTTGGAGAACGAGTTTCTGTAATCCCTGGGTTCACGGGCTTTCATGTAGGACGAGTTGCACCCTCGGCTAGTGTGGGTACGCGCGTGGCGAGAGAAAACAAACGGAAGGAAAGGAAGAGAGCCGCCCGGAAAGCTTTGCCAGCAGAAAAGAATTCCTCGAGAGTTAAAATTATATAGGAAGGAGGATGCGAAGGAGAAGGCGGAGGAGGATGTTGCAGGGCGAGAGTTGGCTCCCGAGAGGGTTGCTACAGCTGGAGGCTGAGCGATTTAAAGAGCGCCCGTGCGATTCCTCCTGCTTTCATATTACAAAATGCTTTAATGCGACACAAGGAAATATTCCTCTCTCGCTGTGAAACGATTTAAATTGAGCCAACTACCTTGCTCGCCCTGAGATTATACGCCGGTGCAATTCCTTTCCTCGAGGAACACCACTGAATTTTCTCCCTTGCCTTTCGAATGAACCGTTGGAAAGATAGAATCGGCACAGTTGGGATGAATGGGGTCGAGTTCATTCTTTGTCTTATCACTTTCCTAGTTTCTGTCTTCCATTTTGAATATTTGTCACTATACAAAATATTATTAATAATGTTTTCTTTTATTAATATTATTACAATGTAGAATTGCCATATCGAAACGATATTGAAATTACTGTGTCTGAACTAATAAGACAAATAATTATTTACTAAATACTGTCATCCTGAATGAATTAAGTGATCCGTTATCAAAGTGGAGCATAAAATCTAGTCGATAACAGATAGCTCGGGTCAAATCAGTGAGGGCAGTGATCGCGGCGAGGGAGGAGGGTCGTTCATAATCCGAGCTGGTCTTTGTGCTAGCAGCTGGATGCAGAAATAGCAGCGCTTCGGTATTATCCGAGTCGCATCCCTTGAGTCAGCCAGCACGAAATGGCACGAAACTTAAGAGCGGTCTTAGTCATTCATCGCCGAAAAGAGTCGACACGAGACTTACGTTGAAACTGGCTAGCGCAGCCTTCTCTCTGCTCACGCACGTGGCTCAGTCTGCTTTATTTCCTGGAAGATCTCCGGACAACAGCTGTTTCGAGGCGCTATGTGACGTCACTCCTGTACACGCGAGAGACCGCGCTTCTCCACTTATGCACTAACGACTACTGCTTTCGAGATTGATTTATGGAATTGAAAGTCATTGCTTTGTCCGACTCCTCACAGACTTGGATGACGTTGTTTCAGAAGTTGATGGTGATTGTTGGTGAAATAGTTAATGTAATAATTTAAAAGATAGCTAATGTTCTTTCTGATATTGAAATATTTTCGTAGGTTTAAATAATTTTAATGGAACAAAGGAATAATATGACGCATAAGTATTTGACTTTGAAAAATTATCTTTGAAGAGTATGGCGAATTTTCTTCATTCTGGATCGATGAATATTTACTGACTCACACGTCTCTGTGTTCTTTTATCTGTACTCCTTCACTCAGTCGTAGATTAATGATTCGAGCTTCTTAAAATATTGATGAACCATTTTTACATCAGCAGAATAAATACGTGTAATTCTGTGAGTAAATTAACTTTACTTCTTAGTCAGGCTAAATCGACTCCTAAGCCAGACGGTTTATCTTTGGGGCGCACACGATTGTATGAGATTTGCTTTGAAGAGACTTGAATGACGCTCGTTAGCGTAACGATACCGGTAATAGGCGACGGGAGAAATAATTCGACTGTTCCGTTCCCTGTTCATTTCTTAATGGAGTGTTAGGACAGGAGCGGTCAGCAGGAAGTAACAGTGGTGTCGCCACACCCTGCCCCCAATAAATCACCTGTGCACGCAATCGGTTGCATCTCCTTATACGTATTTACTACAAGACGCAGTAACACGTGGTAGAACTTGATTTAATACAACACTAACACGAACCTGTCGGTTTTTGCGCGGGAATATTGACACAGTTGCAACAACTAATTTTATGAGGGTAGAATCTAATTAAAACATGGATACAATTAGGACAACGTCCTTTTAAATATCGTACTTCGATTCTATTAATATCTTTTAATAAGAAAGGAAAATTCGGAATACGAATATTTAAATTTATTAAAACAAGTATTTGTATTTTATTTGCATAAAAGAATTCTTTTAAACTGTAATGGAAATGTAGTTACAATTGGAGAAATTCTATGCAACTGCTGTTTCCATTTATTCTACACAATTTCTCTCCGGTATTGCAGATTGTCGTGTGTCTTTCATTGAGTGTTGTACTTCACTCGAAACTAGATAATTGCGGGACTTGAAGAGCTATTGAAACAGTGCATCCACTGTACATACTCCACATTCTCTGACACCATTTCCAAATGGGTTAGCTGCCACGGATGACTATCTTCTCGCTTCACTTGCCCTGATTAACATCTGCGTGGGTGTCAATAGACACTACTAACGTCTGTGGATGGATTGTAATGTCTATGCGTTCCTTTAACCTTCAAACATTTCCCGATTCATTTTTTTTAAGTTGTCAGGAACATCTGTTTCACGTCTGCAAGAAGCAATAATTGCTCCTGTTCTATCATGTTTTAAAAGAATCTTTCCTCTTTATTTAAAGTGGAAGAGAATACAAAGAATATTCCAAAATCGGTGTAACAAAACCATTTATAAATTTCTTTAATTAATTAAATTCTCTTCCAATAAACAAATTAATAATACTGTTATCTCAACATTACAAATTTGTGTCAGTACTTCAAGAATGCTGTATTTCAATCGTTCTTGAATGTCTTATATTACAGAAAAATCTTATACCGAAGATATCGAACAGTAGAAGAAGAAAAGTTTGATAAAAATCGAAATAGTGGTCGATTAACAGTACATGTGTACTGGATGCCCTCGCGAATAAGACGGGAGAACTGGTTGAAACCGAGCTGGAAATTAAACCAGCAGCGCGAAGAAGACGGTAAACCGATAAATGAGAAGAAAACGTGTCACTGGAGCTCGGTCGGCTTCGTATTACGACCGAAGTAACTGATAACGCTCAGGAACGGAAGCCTTAAGTAAAGCGGTGCGGGCAACCTCCTGATAATATGAATCATCGAGAGACACTGCTAACGAACCCGCAAGCCAACACATCTACATTTCAACACACATTCATTCTCTAGTTGAATGACAGACAATATTTCCATCTGATTCACGCGATTACTAGTATCAAGGTACATACTTCTTTCTTCTGACTTTACTCTGAATCAGAGTTCCACTGTATTTGGTGCGAGCAACAACGCAGTTACATTTTTGTATGACTATTTTCCTGTATGAGCAATACTCGAAATTGCGCATTTCACCGTGTATTGGTGGTTGAGGCAGATGGATGCGTAGTCCGATCACTAGCAATATTAATGACGAACGTGATTCACCGGTTTCAAGGGTAATCGTTATCAGAATGGATTATGTTTCGAGAACCGTCAATGAATGATGATTATATCCTATGATGTACATTCAGTAGTTTCTATATTAAATCATCTCTATGTGCTATTATTTAGTTTATAACACTACTAGCATTTTTTCTTGTATCTTTTTCCAAATTCAGAGACAGCACATTACATACATTTTATGGGGTCATTGACACATCGTAGAGAACTGAGTAGAGAAAATTGCGTGAATTATTTCTTGCGCAGGCAGACGCCGGTAAAGATCGTGTTTCTTTGGAGCGTGGCTCATTGTCAGTGCAGGCTCGACGATGAATCAAGCGTGCCATGGTTGCGCTCGCCAGGCATTTCCCATAGCAAGACTGGAGGCAGAGCATCTCTAAATGGATGTTGTGATATCCGGGCGGACCGAAAATATCCGGCGATAACGAATTTAGAGGCGAGCAAGGGGAGAGGTCAAAGGTGAGGGAGAGGTGGACCATTCCAAAGGAAGCGCGGCTGCGAGCCCAGCAATCTCCAGAAATAGATCCGACAGAAGGATAAATAATTTGACGGAAATTCCGCGTGCGATTTCTGACTTCTTTCTCTTCCTCCTCTTCGTCTCTCTTTCCTTGTACTCGAACGCACTCCCTTTTTCTCACAGAGAGAGAGAAAAAAAAGGCGAGAAGAAAGCGGTCGGATTCTCTCAGGCATGCTGTGTCTTATTGCTCATCAGAAATTCAGATTCCCCGGGTGTAATCGGATTCTTCGGAATTCATATTTCCACAGGGGACAAGATGCGCGGCCTGTAGATTCCGATTATTTGCGGTAGAATGCACCCTGAATATTTCCCAGTGGTCGACGTTTCCCCGTCTTTCCCCATACAGCCATGCTTTCCCTTGAATATTTATCTGCCTCCGAGAAGGTTTACTAGCACGACTAAACTTTTGTTCTTATTCAAGTTTCTCTTCGGACCCTTCTTCTCTTTTGCTCACCCCTCTCACCAACAGACCTCTTTTACCCCTCAGTGGCAGCTCTATTCTACAGTCGTTAGTTTCATTCGGTCTCGGTCTACTTCTGCCTAGTTTTATTCCGGCCGTGGAATCGTGTCGGGTGTACGGCGGCATTAAGGGATTAAAGCAGCTTCTTCTTCTTCTTCTTCTGGTAGAGCTGTGCTTCTTTCGGAGACGCTTAAATCCGTGGAGGAGAGAGAGAGAGAGAGAACGTTGGGATGAGAGTGGAGCGGCTCTCGTCGTCTCGACTTTGTCACCGAACATCGGCCCTGAGAGAGTGATGAAGAGAGTGAAACCGGCTCTCTTCTCCCTGAGACTCCTTCTAATGGCAGCTCTGACAATGCGCCTTCATACCACCGTAGCTCCCTTTGTAGGCCAGTATACTTCTTTCCCCGCCCTTTTCTTCGCGTCTCATCCAAGTGGCTCACTCGTTTCGTTGCTCCCTCGATTATTTGAAAGAACCGATAGATATTCTACAGGATAGCTTCGGATATACCTAGTTCCAACGAGCGATTTCCACACCTTATCGCTCTATCAACTCGATCCTACATCGACCCCAAAGATTCCACCCTCTTAACCCCCATTGTCGACCGACTTTTCTCATGTAAATGTGAGAATTTATCGTGACTTATCGCTCTCACGTGTTTGGATTACGCCCCCTTGGAGTCCTCCCCGGGAAGCAACCCCATATTGCCTGTTTATTGTCGTGCCTGCCATCGAAGCAACATGCCGAGACTCATGGAGAATATGCTTTGTCACTTCCCTTGACAAAATGACACGATGTTTCTACTGCATTTTGTGGAATAGCTTGTACATACGTACTTGCGAGAAGCAAAGATTTTTATCAGGGTAATAATTAGTACTTTTTTTAATATAAAAAAGCACGTAAACGTTGTTTCTTTTGAAAATTAGAAAAGCAGTAGGTTCGAAACTTTCCATTCCAATTATATAAAAGCTTGTTTTGAGCAGACACATGTTTTTCCCACGTACTTTTTATGTATTCTGGGATTTGACAGAACCGGGGGGCGAATGTTTCATCTGGCAGCTTCCTCTCGAACCCTGGAAGCCATCAGAGGGGTCTGTCTGGCCTCTGGCAGACCCCATAGCAGGTACATGGGAGAAAAAACTAAGATGGACAGGTTTTTGAGGGTTAAAGTTTTGGCTGGTTAGATTAGATCGAGTAGAGGATAAATGACTGGATAGAGTCGAGGCAACACTAACCACGTTTTGATATCGGTTTCACGTAGTCGGCCTGGTAATGGTAGCTGTTCGATTTTAGTTACACGTAGTCGAATACGAAGTGCTACTCGGAATGGGGCTCGCTGGCCTCGGTATGGAAGAGTGGTTGCGAGCATATCAATATTGCCGAGCAGCCAGGAAACCGACGTCAGCGGAAGTACTTTTAAAGGTAACCCATTTGCCGTGGGCCAACATTCGACTTCTGCCTCTTGTCTCTTTCACTCCCGATGGATACGTGATTTGTATGAAATTGGCGGCCCACTTCAATCGAATCAACAAACCAATCAGTAATCTTCTATTCTCGTTAATAGTGTTTTCAATGGTTTTGATTGCGTTTGTGCTTCGTATAAACTAGTGAATGGAATTTAGGAAAAACAAAGACCTCGATTTATTTTTATTTCGAATAGTTATTGAGAATAATTCCTTTATTATTGAAGGGCCATTTAATTCAGATAGTGATAACAAAATCCTGTAAATCACTAACTCATCCGAATAAACACATGTTACTGAAACAGTATTTTATAACTAAAGCTTAACCCACAACAGTCGTCAGGAATTCTTTTATCGCACGCTACGAACTGAGTCTCTCAGAATGGTTCGCTCGAGTGTTTGGGTCGCTTTGCAATTTATTACGCAATACACGTGAAAGAACCGAGCAAGTCAAGCGTGCGTGGTGACGTGTCCTTCGTGCTTGCTCACCATCCGATATATTTTTGGAATTATCGCTCTTGCGATTCCACATTTACTATGATACAAAGCGAAGACGATTCCAGGCTGAAAGGGAGAAAGTAGCCCCTGCTTTCGGAGGCGTGGAAAGTTAGCAACTCCCATGCAGTAAGAACTTTCATTTAATCATCAATCATGTGGAGGCACTTGCACGTGTAGTTGTGGCGTGGAAATCGTCGGATGAGTGCACCCCTGAGAGTCAGGTTGCTCCGAATTCCCAGTGCTCCTCCCATCCTGATCAAAGCCAGGGGAAAAGGAAAGGGAGGCCGAAATCACCTGTCCCCATTATTCTTTTCATACGCCTTCTCCACTTGTTGATTTTCAGGGGGAGGAAGCAGAGAGTGGGTGAAATAGCCAGAAGAAGCGATGAAAGAGAGGGCGTCGCGGTCATTATGAGAATTCGCCGATTTAATTATTATTCATCGTCGTTGTGCTTTGCTAACGAGTAGATTATGCCGGGCGAAATTGCGCTGCCAGACAGTTTGCCTTTCTTTCTTTTTGAGCCCCTTTATTATCATACGTACGGGCCAGCACAAAGGGGGTGGAACGCGCGCGACGCACTCTGCTCTTGCCCTGCGCCACTTAACTCATTATGTACTTTTGCCTAATTATCCAGCCAGATATTACCGCGGTCCCTTTTAATGTCTACCCCTGACATTTTCCTTGATTTTTCTTTTATTTCCCAGTGTGTTATGCTACGAGACTTGGGATTAAAATGCTTTCGCCATACTGCCCTTTTTATTATTGTTAGTAGAATCTCCGCAATTTACAAGCTAGTTGGAGGCTTAGGACTCCTGGATAAGAACAAGTGCAAGTTTTAAGGAATACTTTAATGAATAAGTTACCAAAAAAGGACTAAACAAGTTCTCGTAATTTTAAAAAGACAAACCTCGAAATTGCAAATTTTCATTATTAATGCGAACTTAATATTCATACCAATGATTGAGATTCGCAAAATACAATATTAAATCCCAACAAAATTCTACATAAATACTATATGAATATACATTGGGCATAATAAAAAATGTTAATGTCCAACTGAATTTTGTTCGCAGGATGTGGAATTACTAGAGGGTGCAATTCCACCGGACGCGATGGAGGTGGAGGTGTCGCACTGCAGGGAGTTGAGGATACAAACGGGTGCGTTCGGGGGTGGAGTGCCGTTGAAGAGGGTGCACGTTTCGGGAATCTACAGCTTGGTGGCGAAGGGTCAGGCATTCCAGAATCTAAGCGCGCCAAACACGCATCTGGAGATCTCCGAGTGCAACAGCGTGATTCTTGAGAGTCAGGCCTTCCGGAACTCTCGTGGGACCGTGAGCGTTTCGATATCTCGATGCAAGCACGTAGCGATAAAGCCGAGCGCCTTCTCCTGGCTGCTGTGGATCACTGTGAGGGAAGTGCCGACCTTGGAACTCTCGAGCAACGCGTTTAAGTTCGAGGCTCCTCAACACGGCCGGCATGGACCAGCGACCAAGGTCAGTCAGACCGAATCACTATCCCGCTACACCTAATTGACGCCCTGATTTATCACCCTCCTTCCTTCTTCTCTACTTGCTGTGATTCACTTCGAGGGAAGCTCAGAGAATTCTAAATAGATCTTCCCAAAGTAACTCGATGAAATCTCTCTGCCATATGTTTGTTCTTGTTTTTATGAACTATAATTGATGGGCATTTAATTGTTAGTATTTGTTTTTATTTCATTGGGAATTGTTATATGAATTGGAAAGATTTTGTGTATACATAGGATTTTTGGTTAGCATATATTTCTGACAGGGCATAGTTTCGAAATCATTGTTTCGTGATTCGAGCATGCTGGCTATAAATCAGTTCGCTAGTAGCTGGGAAAATAGTTAATAGATGTGCCGAAGCAACGGAATGTTTGTGGCATATGTTCATTCGTGTTTTATGAACTGCGATAGATAATCATTTAACGCATAGTCCTATTTTTAATCTATTGCAAAATAAAATATACGAAATATTAATAAAATATTTCGTAGTTTAATCCATTTACTGTTGCAAGTTATTAATGGAATCACTAATGTTTAAAATTCCATCTTAAATTTTGTTTACAAAAAACAAACTTTTTTAATGTGAACCTACCTTGATTCTGCATTATAACCAATGTATCCATGATCTCACCAAGAAATCATCGCGCGGGAAGTCAGAAAATTATTCGTGGTCGTTGTTTCTGGCAAGCAGTCAAAACCGTTTCAATCTCTCGAGGCGCTATCTGAATCTCCCGATTTAACGGCGTCGTCTTTGTTTGTATACTTCATGGCTCTACGAAATTAAATCACTCGCAACGTAAATTTATTAAATGAGCTAAAAATATGAAGATTATTAAATTGTCACATTCTCGACTAAACGAACACTCAGATATGTTTATTTTACGTGGAATTTAGTAGTATTTAATTTCGGTTTATTGCTTCAGATTAAGTTCCAAAGTGTGAGGATGACAGAGTTGCCAACAGCGGTCTTCCCTTCAGCCGTGGCCGAAGTCAGGATGGACGACATGTTCACCAAAGTGATTCGCAAGGATGCCTTTTGCGCTTTAACTATCCTCAGTGTTACAATCAGTAATGCTACAATACTGGATATCGAATCCGGCGCGTTTAGCGACAGAGCACTCATCAGCAGTCTGGAATTCGTGGACGTTCGATTGAAGAAAATAAATAAAGGTGCCTTCAGGGCTGGGCACGATAATCTCACGATACAATACTCAAGGTAATATTATAATCATTTGAGATATATATGGAACTCATCAATATAATTCTATTGTCTGATTAATTAATTCTGAATACGTGAAGGGTAATTTTAAAAGAATATATCGTCAGGAATTTTCGAATCCTAAAATACATTATATGCATTATTTGCTCTTCTATTGTTTGTATTATAGTAAAAGCTACTAATTCATTCCAAGTCAAATCAATATATTAAATTCCTATTAAAATACAATCTACAATGTCTCTGGAATAATTCCAAACAATAAGACACGATTAAATTTGTTGAAAATGGAAGGCCATGACGAATAAAATGACAGATTCCGATTAAACGATTGTCACGTGCGGGTTTGATTTGTTTGCGTAGTCTGACGGAGGTGGAGTCAGGTGCGATCGATGTCTCGGCAGCGACGGTGACGTTCACGAACAACGAGTTCCAGAATCTCCATCGAGAGGCGATCGTCCTGCATCAGTGGAATCACATATCGATCGACCACAATCTATTCGCCGATTTGGAGACCGACGCGATCTCTGCGGACGTGGATACGACGTCCGCTCCAAATTTCGAGTTCTCCTTCACCGGCAATCAAATCTACAAGGCAAGGCCGGGTTCTCTCACATTCGCCGCGATTTCCCAGCGAGTAAACGCTGCGAGAGTGGGCAACAATTATTTCAAGCAGAAATGCAACTGTAATTTGGAGAGTTGGATACGCGAGTTGACTGGGAAAAACAGTTCGGTTTCGTGGATGATGGATTCGAGTTACTGTATGGTCGATGACCTCCTCGACAGGTGTTTCAATCTACCAGAGGGTTACTTGTCCATGCGCAACTTTACCAAGCTCATTTGCGCGGAACGTGATCACATCTATTGCGAGAAGCCAGTTACCAAACCAGAACCGAGTGTTAGTCCACCTAGTGTCGGTCCTCACGTTTATCCTAGACACAAGGGTTACTTCGATGTGGAGATGAGTGATCCGGAGCAATTGGAACGCGAGAAGAGGATCATCGTTGTAATCTGTGTGGTCGCAGTCTTCACTGTCCTCGTGGTGATCCTGACTTCCGGGGTTCTCTACATGCGTAGACGCGGTGTCTGTCCGAAACTGACATCAGGACACCTGATCAACCTGAGTAGTTGGTTATCACCGAGTAGTGGCATGACGGCGGCAACCTCGGCCAGATCGATATCAAGGCTCAGTGTCCATGAATACGCCGGGCTTCAGCCAGAGACTAGGATTCTAGACGTCGAGACGCAGCCGGAAGTCGCTGAAGATGAGGAGGAAGACGCCGAGGGTCTTTATCCTTACACAGAAAATAAAGCGACGCAAACCCTGCCGGAGGAATTGACAGAAGAGAATCTGAGAGAACTTCGTGAGAGACTGAACGAGCCAGAGAATTATCGTCAGGCAAGAGACATGATAGAACATCTGTATGACCTGATCAAGGTCGAGGAGAGTTGTAACAACAACAACGACCGGCAAACTCTCGGAAATAGCTTAGACGAGAACGCTTATGAATTGATCCGACCGAAGCAGAGGCGAGCACGAGGCTGCCCAAAACCGACAATCAGCGTAGGCACCAAAGTACCGTCCATAGAGAAATTACTGCCAAGCGGAATGCAGCCGAGACCGCCGATCACCGAGTACACCGAACCCCGGGACCAGAGAACCAGTGACCAAAATCATCTCTACGCCGAATTGCCTGGCGACGAGACTGTTCCCAGTACCAGCCGATTATCTCAACCCATCCTCGCAACACTCGCCGGCAGAGCACCGCAACCGCTACCACCGGACGTTGTCAACGATCATTTGATCAATGATTGCGCGCCCGATATATTCAACAACCCAAAGACTGAGGAGCAAAGAGCCCCGGATAGTCCGAAACAGGAGCTTACTAGAAATCAAGCAAGGCCAATGAGTTTTTTAAAAGCTCTAGGTGAGAGTATTCTTGGGGCAACTAAGATCAACAGTAATAATAATAAGAGGCCGAATTCTTTGCTCTGCGAATACGCGGAACCGTCCGATGCGACTGCCCATCTTTACTCCGAACTGCCAGAACCCCAGGCTTCGAGTCCAGCGAGCAAAATGGCCAATCGGCCACTTCCTACCAAGCCAGACCAGGATTCCCAAAACGTGGCAAGGGTCTAAACGAACCCTTTGTCCATTATATCTGTGATACAAGTGTGTCCGAAGGAGGAGGCTTATTGTCCTACGCTTACCTTATTACGTATTTCCTACGAGGACAAGGGAACAAGTACAAGTAGTGTGTGTCGAGTGATTCCTTTCTGGTCCTGTTGTCGCTAGAATCGTCGAGAGACTTGGCTATACATATGCCTATGATGGATTTTAGCAAAGGACTTGCCGAGAGTGTATGCCAGATTCAAGGAATCTGATGAGAAAGGACATATCCGGGTTGATCAGTGCATCGTCTTGCACTTCTCTGCCCGTTTGACTTCGGGACAAATGTGGTAGTTGTTGGTAGAGCGGTACATTGTGAGGATTGACGAGTTCTATTTAACGATTATCTCTGAAACGCGGATGTAACATAAATTTATATATATTTGCTTCGTCAGGTATTATTAAAGAAGTATTTCAGAGTTCACGAGTGCCTTTCATTCTCCCCCTGACATGTATTTCCACTGGAACAAGCTTCTTACATTGATATGTCTTTGCTGATGAATGTTATCGTAGCACGAGCATTTCATGAACAAACATCGCCAATTAATTATCGAGTTCAACTGCCACCTTAATTCCTAAGGAAATAGTAGGCGCTTTGATAATTCCAAAGGTCGACGCATCGATTTCTACTATCGACTCTCAGCGGCGATGAGCGGGTTTTTCTTATCTAGAAAAATTCTACGACCCCACTAGTTTCTCGCTTGATTGCTGGAGCTCTCTCTCTCTCTCTCTCTCTCTCTCTCTCTCTCTCTCTCTCTCTCTCTCTCTCTCTCTCTCTCTCTCTCTCTCTCTCTCTCTTTCTCTCTTTCTCTCTCTCTGTCTTTCCTTCTGCTCCCGCTGGAGAATGCGCCTGCTGGAGAGTTCAAGGGTCGCCGGGGATATTTTTTCTCGCTCTCTTGAGTGAGCGGCGCTGGGGAAAAGCGTTGGGTTCAGAAGCGCGCACATAAACGCAGGAAGAGAAGCGTTTGCTTCGGCGCCCACCGAAACTCGAAAGATATTCTTAATCTCTCTCTCTCTCTCTGTTGGCCGCTCGGCGCACGGTGTGTACTGTTCGGGGCGTAGTCGGCGAGACCAAACTATTCCACGAAGAATGCGAGAGGAGCAAATAGAGCCTGGCTAGCTGGGGCGGCCTGCGCCGCAGCTGTTGACGTTCAAACGGCTTCTGCTCTCTGTCGCTCGCACCATCCTCTCTCGCTTTCCCCGCGGAAAGCAGAAAACTCTTCTCCGGAAAGAAGAGCCGAGTGACAGAACCGCGGCTCAAAAGCTCCCCAGGAAACTGTTAATGAAAAACGGCTCTTCTGACGCAGAAAGAGTGCTAAGTGCGGAGGATGCGGTCGCGTTCAGCACAGATTCATTTGGAAAGTTCTTTAGTCCCTATAATTTTCACTTGCGAGGTCTTAGTGCTAATAGTATTCTTAAATCTATCAGTTCTTACTATTTGAACAAATACTATTATCGCAATAATTATTGGAATTTTGTTCTTTTTAAGTTTTTCATTTTGCATATCACTTAATTAAAGTCGACAGCTTGCAGTAAAAAATACTTTTTCAATTCGCATCTAAAATTGCCGATGTTTTTGACCCATCACTTTGTAGTATGATGAATTTAAATTAATTATATTCCGACTTTATTTGGATTAAACGTTATAAAAGAGGAATGTATTGTACATTCCAGTTTTTTCGTTATACTTATTGAATTAATTCTACTCTGGTTCTATTCTGATACCACTTTCCAGGGGGTTGAGGTTTGTTTACATTTAGAGTTGGGGAGTGCCCCGAGTAATACCCAACGATGTCTCAGAGGCAGTGCTCGAGGAAACCTATGAGTCACGCGTGCACCGAAGTAAGAAGAGCACGTTTCCGAGAAGTCGTCGCGAGGAAATTGAAGGCGCCCCTATTAGAGACAAAGCGCCGCGACGGCACAATTTATCTGAGGAGTCCGGGAAAATCGGCTCTTGCCCAAGGAAACAAAAGCGATGGTTTCCTGGACGCAAGATTCCTTTCGGAAGGAAGGCGCGATCTTTGACGCCCCTTTTATCAGAAGCCAAAGAACGATACAAACTCGAGAGATATGTATACGTCGCGATCCTCCTATCGCGCGCTGATTCCTCCAACTGTTTATGGTCCCCCATTTCTCAGATAAGCGTGTCATTTTTCTCGACGACCTGCTGCTTTTCGACGAAAGCCACTAGCCTGGCTTATAACGAATCTCCCCAAGAATGGAACTTCTTCACTTCCGATTGCCTTGGGTTTGAGATATTTGCTTCAGGAATTCGACTCGTTGAATTAACTCATTAAACAGTTTCCTTTCTCCTTATAATCGTTTTCTTTTGCAATTATTTTCAGCTGTGATTGATATTTTTTATAAATGTTATTCTTTATGTTACCAGAACGCTTTATTGAACGCTAAAATCGGTTCACTACGAACCAATATCTCGAGAAAGCCAACCTTACGATTCTTTAAAGCCCTTCCAATTGGGTTTCACTGTACGTATGCCACCTTCTATACGCAAGCTTCTCTGCAGAATCCGCCTGGATAAATCAGGCGTATTCAACTCGAAGGATAAAGGAATTCGGTGAATGGCAAGTCGAAAGATATAACGAGGCCAGTGCAGTTAACGGTTTGTATCAAACGATATAAGTCAGCAATAACCAACTAAAGACTAATGTCTGTAAAGTAAAAGAAAAAATATACTATCCCAAATTCAATGAATAAACTACAATTCTAAACTATAATTCATTTGCGATGTAAATGAAGTAATAAAATTCATTAATGGAAGGAAAATAGTATTATAAAATATAGTATAATTCTAAGATGAAAGTTCAATCTGTGCAATTATGTTCACTATAAACCTAGACTAAATGCGATCTAAAATAGCCGGCGAAAAAAGTGGCAAGTGAAATTGTCAGCAGGTAGAGTGGCAGAGATGGTACATTGCCACGTAAATCAAGTAATAAAATTCATAAATGCAAAAAATATAATACAATTCTAAGATGAATGTTCAATCTGTGCAATTATGTTCGCTATAAAGCTAGACTGAATGCGATCTAAAATAGCCGGAGAAAAAAGTGGCAAGTGAAATTGTGAGAGCGGGTAGAGTGGTAGAGATGGCGCGTTGCCACGTAAATGAGGAGGGAGAGGAAAGGTATCAAAGGCGGAAGTGAATGAGATCACGGGTGCGATCGGGCGCATTACGCGACGACATAATCCAGGGAGCTAGGGCGAGAGAGGGGTAGAGCCTCTATCAGGTTTCATCAGCGGGACAATCATCTCATCACTCGGATCATCGTGCCCGGTTAGCTGCCGTTTGGATTCGCCTCCATCGTCCACCGTAACCCGTTTCTCCGGTCCCTGACCTAATCCTCGCCGAGAATCGATCGGACTCTCATCGATCCACTGGTGGCCACTGGGTTATCGGGATGCTGAAATCGCTGCGGTGAACTTCCTCGAGCCGCGCAGCTTAGGTATATTAAGCCCCGCTTGAGCCTCTCGTGAATGCATTTTCCATGCCGGGACAAGATCCAGGGATACGAAAACAGCTTACCTCCTGTACACCGGACCCATCAATTATAATTATCGGCATGAAGTATGCGTACTTCGTACCCGGCTTACTCCAATATGCTAACCCATATAGCGTCGCGGGACTCCCATGACGCTCGTTTCTCATTCATGTGGTAAGATACAGCCAGAATGAATTTTAATGCTTACGCTAGTTTCAATCCCTCGGTTCCCGAGTCCCTGCCAAATTGGGCATCAATTTGTTCCAATGAAGGAGCAAGGAAAAGCCCAGAATTACTTATATTGTACACTGTTTCTTTCATCTATTTCAGTCATAGATTTTAGTACGCGGCTTTACAGGATATTATACCCACACAAGAAGAATGTGAGAAGCCAATTTGTAAACTTCGTATTGTGTTAAATAATTCGTATGTTCATTAAAATTATGATGAAATGTTAGAGCTACGTCTGAAATGATTAAAATCCAAAGGAAAATATCCAAAGCTAATAGCAATACATCTGACAGTACTTTATCGAAGGTTTTCCGCTTATCGCATAAAGAAAATGAGGTTAATTAGAGTATAAGTGTTAAGTCAAGCCAAGCTATCGGTATTCGTGATAATACGGTAGACTGGCGTTCCACTGAATAAGTCAGTTGACCGGATCGATTATCCCGTTAGCGGGCATGAAAAATGATTGGCTGGGATGGGAGGGCTAAGACATATTAAGCAGGCCAGGCATTAGATCGGATTTGAGGGGATGGAGCGAACTGGAGTAGAACATTCGGCGTATCCGGCAGAGAACAGGTGCCGCCTAGCCTGATCGAGGAATGGCTAACACCTCTCTCAGGCTTCTATTTCACTAGGCTTGTCATATATCGGGTGGCCAAGCCCTAATATCCACCGTCTGCTCCTTACGACCTTCTCTCCGTCTCACGTGTCGCATCGCGATATTGCAAGAGGCTCTCTAATGGACCTTTAAACCGAACATCCCTCTCTATATATATACATATAGCCAAACGACGTCAACGCCCAGCTTCCCGATGAAAAAGCCGAATCTTTTTACTGGCTCTCTTCTCGCAGAAAAAGTCGGTTATTGAGCCGCTTGAAGGATTGCTGGAAATGAAGTCTCGTAATATTGAAAGTTCCCTCGATAATTTCTCACCTCTTCCACTGCTGTGTCATCTTATTGGAAATGAAAAGTGTGCAACTTTTCGAACGGGAAATAGTAACCTTTTTTTTTACAAGGAATTTATTTTAAGGTCGAATTTTATGTTAGGAAAATATGTAGAAGTTTTAGTGCTTTGGTGTTGGCAGGATCGTTGTATTTTAGAGAAGACTTGCTACCGTTGGCAGAACTTTTAGAGATTGCATGTTTTAGATTGCTTGAAGAATTGATGCTGCATATCTGGAGGCCGTTGAGTGCACGTACACGTTGATCGTAAGGTCTTGCGAGTCACGTGTTGCATCCCAGGAGGGAGGGACGCGAGAAAAAGGAAGGTTCAGGGTGAAGACGAGAAACAGGATGTCGCGGCGTCCGCTGCTCGCCGAATGCAATATATGCCGCAGTGGCTGCGAAAGCTTCTGCCGCCAGATAATTATAAATATGGACCAGAAAACGTCCGACGCTCCGAACTCTTCGTGAACTCAGGAATAGCGTGCGTTATTGGCCGAGCGACGGCGCAAGGGAAGCGTCGCGCTTACCCCGACGGACTCTACGCTGGCCGAATTAAAAAACTAGAAGGAATTAAAAAAGTAGAAAGTCCCCTGAAATAATTAAAAGGGCAGTATTGCGTCCAGCGTAGTCTGCGATACACCTGGACAGCCGAGGAAAATTGTAAACAAAATGCGGACCTTCCAAATGACTCTCGGCAAAAGTAGAATTTACCCTCAATGCAGGAAATATGTTTTCCGTATATGAAATAGATGTTTTCCGTGTATATTCGTGTGAATGGTAGAAAGTCCTGCGCATTTCACATTTGCTGGCGCCTAATTCAATAGTTCCGACAAACAAAAATGCCTTTTATATTAATTCTCTGTTGTGACTTATTAAAATAATATATTCTTTAAATTGTAATACGTAGTTCAAATAAGTTCCTTGAAGAACTCTTCAGGATACTTTGAAACTTTATAAACAATAATACAAGGTTTTCAGAAGATAAGACATAATTCGCTTCGAATTCTGTTGATATTTCCAATTTCAGCAAGTGTACACCTATTTGATACTACTTTTTTGATTTTAGACTTGACTCACGCGAATTTTGTTGATATTAGGGAAGACGTAGAGCGAAGGGTTAATGGTAACTGGGGCCTGGAGGACGACGGAACAGCGTTTCGCAGACAGCGTATCAGCCGAGAGACTCACATTGCCCCGCGTCCTCTTCCCCATTGAATTCTAAATATACCCCATGATATTAATAGCGTATGGTGTGGCGATGGCAGAAGGGCCATTTCATACGCCCGCAATGCACCGAGGCCGAATGCAGAAAGGCGCATTCTCTCAGCCCCTGGCGCAAACCATTTTGACAATGCGACCGCCTCACTTTCTACGAAACCCTTCGCGCACTGCCAGCAGAATTTAGCGGAAAATTCACTCGCGTGATGATTCACCGCCTCTTGACAAATCGGCATGAACCCTTCATTCACGAAAGTAGGTATTCCCGGTAAACATGTAGTTCTGGCGATTTTTTGTAAGTATTTTTTACAGCATGCAGAAATAGTGTTGTGTAATTGGATTGAATATTATAATGGAGAATTATGCAACACTTATGATCTTGAATTGGTTAATTTTAATTATAATTAGTACCACTGACTATGGAAATTAAGACTCAATGAAATTTAGTGGTTGCAATCACAATGTATTGCGTTCAAAAAGAATGACTTATTGAAAATTACTATATTTTCTTGTCTTGACCATCTAATTATTGACAATACTAAATAAGGAAAATAACAATAAATCTCAATAAACACAAACTACAGCGTAATTAAAGACAATTGCAGAGTAAACTGTGGGTATAACGCGTCAACTCGTAGTATTCTCTTGTTCAAAGGTGCAAGCCGACCGTTGGCGGTGTCAGTAGGCGATCCGGAAGTTTCTCATGATTAGAGGCGTGTGAAAGAAGAGTAGATGGGGTAGAGAAGCGTGAACCATTCTGGGGATTCGAAGGATCACATATGCGGGTTCCGGCTCCTGCAAGGCCTCTCTTTCTCTGGAGGGTTCGCTTTCATGAATGCCGCGTGACGAGCCTGTTAGCGCCCCAACCGCCGATTTCCTGTTTTGACGGATTTTTCAAAAAGCCGCACAAAAGAGCCTGTCGATTATATGGTGCGCGAGAGACGCCACTTGCGCCTGCGTTCCCATTCGTCGACATGGAAAAATAAAAGGCCGAGTGCGTAACGCGCGCGTTTGAAAAGGAGGTGACACATTCCGACAGATGCCGGCCAACAATGCTGTCCGTTGAATGCGTGCCCGGATGCGTGCATGGTGCAATAATCCCCAATTTGCCGTGTTGTTAACGCACCGGATAAAATCATGTCAACAGCGCGTAATAATAAATACTGCCTTTATTGCAGTCATCAAATGTCTTTTGTTATTTATTTATGTTTATATTAACCGTGTGGGGTGCGTGTAACCGCGATAATTATATAGGTGTCATGTATGTTTTAATTCCATTTAAATTCAATTAATATGTGATTTGTTTTTGTAATTGTAGCATGCTAATTATTGTTCATTATTTAGTTTATGATGCAGAAGTTGAGAAAAATCTTTTATACTGCAAACACGTTGTCCGACTACGAATAAAATGCAGCATTAGACTTTCCACATGCGAGAACTTTTCACACGAAATTTGTCATTCTTCATTTAAAATCCTAACAGGAAAGTATAGAGTACACAGTGTAAACAGGCAAAGCATGCAGGAAACCCGTTGTTTCTCGCGAGCATAAATTCTTTTAACTAGAAAAGGCTTCTGCCAGACTTTAATTGCAATGTAAATTGCTACTGGCCAAAATTGCAACAAAGAATATTTCAAATAAAAACTAAGGTAAATTCTCACATGTCATCTTGTGTAATGAAAACAGCAGTTGCAGTATAGAACGAGTTGTAACCCATTTCGTTTAATTACGAGAGTGCCCGGAATACCGGTTTAATGTGCTCGGGAAATGTAGGCGCAAGCGTTGAACAAGTACGGCATAGAAAAGTGAAATGACACTCTTTATTTACTTTATAAATAATTGGCAACAAAGTGCGATATTGCGACAAAGGCATTAATTAAACGCGTTATTAAAGATACTGTAATTTGTAAAACTAATCCTTTATTCGTACTTCGTATTGGCAATTCTTTCAATAACAATACTCAATTTACACCATTAATATTTCTATCAATAAAGAATTATACATTAAAATTGTAAAATTACAATTTCAATTTCTTGATATTACATTGATGCCGAAAATTGATCTAAATGGAGCACAACAATTCATATGATTTGACCTGTCGACACCATCAATTAAGGTAATGGTAATATTCTCTTCATTCCCACGATCATAATAATATCACGTATGGCGAGAATTGACTCGGTAATAATAAACAGTAATAAGTCGTAAAAGCAGTATAACAAATGTTATATGAAAGATAACGTCAATTTCTTGGCGTAACGGGATGAAAGGGAGTAACTAAAGAGCAACGCCTATTTCCCGTAAATAGCTCATTATCAATATTCCGTCTGAAGATGAGTTTTTGAAGTCGAGCGCAAACGAGGGGTCGATGAGTCGGTATCCCTGTCTTCCGCGGCGATTTCGATAGTGGCTGATCTATGGTCGTTTATATCACGCGCTGATTGATCGTCCACTCGACGGGAAAACTTATCGGCTGGTACGTTAACTCCGAAAGAGTTATCGCTCTACTCAATTTCCACCGCAAAACTTAATAGTGCTCTTTCTCTCTCACTCTTTCGCCGCTGCTTTCGGCCACCACTTATTGCGTAATGGCATTCATTAGGGGTGGGACAGAGAAGCCGATAATACCCAGGCGAGTATCTCCTTTCACGTTCGGCGCCTTTCTCACTGAGTTTTATGACCAACTTTGATGACTACTTAAACTTGGTGCATCATTGCATTTGGAAACCCCGAAACACTCTTTATGGTTCTTTCATACTCTTTAAAGGTTCCGACTAGTTTTTGTGTGTGATATTTTCTCGAGCGTATGATGTCCAGAAGAACATAAAAATTCTGATAAATTGATGGCTGGAAACTAAATCGTTTCTAAAATAGTGGTTTAAGTATTATGAGAACATCAAAACTAGTCTGAAAGTACGTCGTGGAATATGAAACTATATATTGTTGGATGTTTGAAATGTCAAAAGAACTGACAGTTGAGCTAGTAATTACTTAAATAATTCTTTAATAAACCTCATTAATTTCCTTGAAAGTCTAGACACAAATTGCATATAATAACTTATTGTATATATAATATTTTCTATTACTTCCTTATTTGAAAAATTATTTTTCAATTATATTTTCATCACAGACAGGTTTTCAAAGTTAAGAATAATACAATACATTTGTACACGCCCGAAATAAATTACAGAAACGATGATATCACCGCTAGCGGAAGTGATATTTGAACGGAGTTGCGAAGTCAATTCAGTACTCGCATTCCTCATCCTCCTCTCGTCCGGCTCATCTCTTGTTCTCTCTGCCTCCACGCATTGTCTTACACTTGCTAGTCTCAATGTTACACTGTGACATGCGAGAATCCCACCATTGCAAAGCGAATTGCGAATTAAGGCTCATTCCATCAAACGGCGTTTCAACGTCAGCGTATCGATTACTGGATTCGAGGAGTTAGAAGTCGATACCTCGGAAAATCGCAATCGACAAGGAGAATCGAATATCAACGAGCTCAGAGGACAATTATCCTCAAGTACTATTATTTCAATAATACAATTGATAATTGCCTGAACTGATCATATTCACTTCCCTATGTTAATCTCCACAAAAATAGTCTGATTTAATGTCAGTCTAATATTATTAATACTCCAAGAATACTTCGAGTATTTAAATGTGGAAATTTTTACGTATAAACAAGTATATGTTTGTACATATCAATAATAATTTATTGTACACTGTTTACTGCGAGGGTAAGCAAGTGAATCAAAAAATGGGAAACTGCAAAGAAGATTGTCAAAATCTGTCATTAAAAATTATGATTATTCCAGTAAGAAAATAATATTCATCTTTTTCTGGACAGTTTACAACAAGCGTAATAAACAGTTAAGAGAGAAGAAGTGGTTGTAGCGTGCAAACATGTACCCAGGGAGTTACATGGGAAGCATGTGGTTGGAAGTAAGCTGCACTCCGGCTAGATGGCAACACGATGCAGGTGAGCGCGCACGCTGCCAGCCAGCAATTCGTAGAATGCACTCGAGGGAATTTCGAGGTCAAAGGGCCACTGGGTCGCATAAGTGATAAGCACACCGACGACAACCGGCTGCTCTTATTAAAAAGTGTGAATAGCCGCGCGGGACATTTATTATTCAACGTATCGCAACTCCAACTCACTTTTCCTGATACGATTCCAATAACCGGCTGAATTGCTCGTTGCATCTCCGTGCCTTTTTTCTTCTTTATGCTTTATCGCCTGTTCGTTCTTGCCGGCGGCCTTGCGCTCTCAATTTCAAGACCACTTTCGCAAATTCCTGCACTTTTTGCGTCGATTATAGCGAGCCGGTTTCTTCAAGTATCTGGCAATACTGAGAGATGTTATTAATTAGTACTCCAAGATTATTGAATTCATTTAAAAAAGCTTCAAGCAAATCTCTATGCAGTACGAAAACTGCACGATGTATAAAAAGCGAGATCCAATCGATGATTGCTCTTTACTCACAGTTTTAAAGACAATCAATCGCATAAATGACAGTTGATTGGTTCTGATAAATTAAAGTATTAGCACTTCGTAACACACGTCACTCATAAATGAGTCCTGTTGCATTTTGCGTTTGCTAATCGAATGATGGGAAATTAATTGCAGATTATGCGTGGAGAAAAATATCAGATGCACTGGTATTATTTGATTATCCAGTAGTTTAATGATGTAGCTATACAATAGTTTAATAACATCTGCTTCGTGACATATTACAAGCTGTAATATTAATTGGACCAGCAATTTCATTAGACGGACGCAATAATGAAATACTACTATGTCTGATGAGATTTGAAAATCAGGTTTCGTCATACTCGAACGATATTCTGAGCAGTTCGATTTGAAACACTTGGAACAATCAGGGTGAGCGACCCCTTTAATGATACTGTCCCCATTTTCAATATTCCATTCTCCAATAGCTCGGATTCCATCCACTCTCGGCAGAGTGCATTTATACGTAATACTTTCATTATCGATTATAAAAAATCGGCCGGAATATTGGTCCATTAAGTCCATAATGCGCGAATGGCCAGTCAATAGAGACACAATTATGCACCTGCCACGTTAAGCCGTTTTAGCACGTCACACGCAAAACAAGCATCCGCTTAATGCTGCTGTCGACTTTCGAAATTGCCAATATCAATTATGCGGGCACCGAAAGCTTTATAAAAGCTCCGCCGGCGATTGAACGCGTACTCTATTTGAAATGTGGTGTTTCGACGTTCAGTTTGCGTGTACCGGCACCGATCAATATACAGCGTGAAAGATCGTTTTATTGCGTTTTGATTCTGAATCGTTGCCACTTAAAATCGAGATTGGCCATTTTAATGATTGCAACAGAATCTACTTCACTTTTACGCCATTTCAAGCTACTTAACTTATTACGAATCCATTTAATGATTACAAATTCCACATAAACTTTCTGGATTATATTAAAGATTATAATTGAATTTTTAATGAGATTCTCTACAATCCTTGGCGAATACAGAATCCAGCGAAAGGAAACTAATTAAAAACTATCGAATGATTCAAAGAAAGTTAATTTAAAAAAGAACCGACCAATTCTCGAATACTCATTTCCATCACCAACTTCGAACCACATAACTACACAAATTTACTGATTACCATCGCATCATCTTTCTTCCCTGACAATTATTCGCACCAGGTGTGCGCGTAGAGTGTGCGATATCCTCGAATTGAAAATCAATCGAAGTTCGTGACGGTGCATTTTAAAGAGAGAGAGAGAGAGAGAGAGAGAGGGGGGGGAGAGAAAGAGGAGTAGGGCGTGGGCAGGTTAGGTCGGAGGGCGAGTGAATACGTCGGCTCGCTAAACAGATTTCATCTTGGAACAATTGGGTGGCCAAACAATTTTGGGGCGGAAGTGAGGGGGCGCCGCTGCTGCCGCCGCCGGGCCAATTCCTTGCCAAAGGCATTGCGGCTCAGAGATAGAGAGGCAATAGGAGCGCCAAGAGAATCGTGGGATTCATTATTCACAGCTTTAGCTCGCTTTTGGCCCGGGCGCGTTCCTAATGAAAGATAAACACAATCAATCCCATAGCGAGCGAAAGAGGGAATATTATATCGGGTGCTCCTGTAATTTCGTGGCCCCTGGCAAACTGCACCCTTCGCCAGCCTTCCCCAGCCACCACCGCCGGTCCACCACCCTTGCCTTTAGTCCTGTTTTCGTTTCATTATAGCACCGACCTCGCCCGATTATCATCCCCCTAATTATCCGGTCAAAAGCATGCCTATTAGATCAAGGTGTACCTTCGATTTAGTTGATGGCGTCAATTAAACCTTGCGTATCATATTTTCTAACGTATTTGAGTACTTGTAAAGTGCTCGTTATGTCGGCAAAAAGCACTAGTCAACTTTTTCGAAATTTGCCGAATAAATATTGCCAAATGATTGTCTGGCCTGGAATTTATTGGAATAATATTTTGAGTTATTTTATATTTAATTAGCTAAATATAAAATAGAAGTACAAAGCAAAGCATTGACAATAATCTTGATATATCTTAGAATGATTATTTCATGTCTAACAGCAAATAATGTAACGATTCCCGAAATATCTCACTCTTTCTTCGCGCGTGTCAAACTGCCATTATTACAGTTATCAAGACTGCAACCGGTGGTGTGCTGTTATTTTATTACAACTACTGGTAAGCAGTGATAAAGAAAAGTGGCTCGTGTCTTGTAATAGTATAATTCGGCTGGCCAAAGCTGATAACGAAGGTAGACACAGAAGAACAGGATCGTAGCCCAGGGTGCTCGTGACTTTGCGTCATTAACGCTTTCGACATCTTAATTCACGCTTGTACACACGCCTCCATACCAGACGGCTCCCATTTAATATCGCATGCCCAATTAACCGGCCACAATTCATTCCCGATTATGCATGCAAGCTGTTGCATAAAGTATTCTTATCGCCTCCATTTAAAGCTACAAAGTTCCGGGGGGTTGCCGCGCGGGGGAGGAAAAGAGAGCGAGGGTGCGCTCCTAAAAACATAAAGCTTCATTTCCATAATTTGCCGGGCCGCCGAGTTATCGGGCAGTTCCTTAAGCCGACGTTCTCTAATCTAGATCGCTCGGCCTCGAGCACTGCAGAAATAACGCAGTTTGCTTTCGCAATAATTCATCTTGTACGTTTATCTTTCGTGAGAATTCAGTCGCATCCCTTTTAGAAGATCTGTTATGTATTTATTTGCCGGCTATGGTATATCCATGTTTACATTTATTATAAAATGCAGATAATGTACGACAAGATATGACAAATGTATCCTTAAATATATTAGGAAGCTATGAATTTTAAAGTTTGATAAATACTTTGTGGTAAATTTATCCCATCCATTTTAAGGCAGATGTTCCCATCTTAATTATATTTAATTCTAATGAAATCCCAATCTGCTACTAAAAAAATCGACGTGAAAAAAAATCTTAGAGCCTTTCGGGTTAAGCGAAAGAAATCATTGGCACTGAACGAAATCCCGTAAGAAAGGTGGGCGCGTATCCAATTGCAAGCGATCCTAGAAGTTGAGGATCGACAGAGAGGGAGGAAAGGGAATCCCAAGGGAATCCTTACGATCGCTCAGTGAACTCCGAAGCTCGTAACTGCCTGCGGAGAGTGGCTCTTTGTACTGTCGTGGCCGGTTACGACTAGCATAAGTGACGGTGTCGCAAAGTCGGCCAACCTCCAGCAGCACCGACCAAGACTCCGACCGGACACTTACGTTCTTGCACACCCTCTCTCTCTCTCTCTCACTCTCACTCTCACTCTCACTCTCACTCTCTCACACTCTCCCACCGAGTCAGAGTGGTTGCACACCAAGCGAACTCCGGACACCGGATGCTGGGACGACCAGAAACTTGCTGGTAACAACTGTCCGCGTAAATCTTGGCGCGCCCTCACAACTCCACTCGCCTGGACACTCCGGAGACCGCCGTCGCCCGGAGAGTTTCATTATAAGAGCGAGAGCATCAGAGATGCTGCACGCCGCTTCACGAGTCTCGAGCATCCTCGTAGATCTAGCGCGGAGCGGACGCTCGCGCGCCTCTCAGATCTTCCTAACGTTTTAATTGGTCCTTCAAATGCGTTATATGAATGAAGTAACTAGTGAGTGTCCAAGAAGAGTGTATGCTTTCGTGTTAAAATCATCTCTTACTTTTGTTACTTGTCAAATTTGGAAAAATAGTGATGTGAAACCAGTTTGAGTACTTTCAAAGTTGTTTCGGTGAAAGATAAAAGTTTAAAAGTTTCAAGAGAATTTCATTTTAAGTAGGAACTTGAAAAAATAAGAAAGGAAACATCGCATGAAAAAAGAGTACACTACTGTTTTCATTACACGTAACATCCTGTAAGACTTTCTTGGGGTTGAGAATGAGCGATAAAAAAAAATATATGTCCACAGTAAAAGCCTATCTAAGTTTAGCACCTCTATAGTTGTGTTAAGAGCAACCTTCAAGCGAGAGGGGAGAACTTGCGAGGGGGCAGAGGGTGGTCCATAGTATCAGTGAAGATAAGACGAATGGACGAAGATGCGCGAAGAAAGACAGAGGCGCAGGAAACTTACGTAAACAGACGTTCTGCATTCCGTGCTCGCTGTCGCTACGTAGCAGCATTTACGTCTGAGTCCACAGGAGCTGGAAAACCGACGGGAATCACGTCAGGTTGCCAGGCGAATTTCAAACGCGTCTCTCTTCAGCTCTCCTCGAGGAAAGAGAGAGAGAGAGAAAGCGAGAGACAGGAGGAAAACTCGCGAAACGCCGCCTGAACGATTGCGAAAAACTTACTCCCGAGGAGAGCTTCGTTGCCTTTCTCTGCCGTTGAAATCCACTCGGTTTCTCTCTCGCAACCATGCAGTCGTCTGCACTTGAAACCGCACCGATATGCAAGCACTCGAAGATAGTACATACTGTTCTCGATGAATGAAAAAGGAGAGAGGGACAATCAATAGAAAGCGAGCTTTGTCGATTTTTGGGGCAGAAATAACAGTTTCGTAACGGATTCGAGGATTTGTTGCAGTGTTTCCATGAAATTCGCGCAGTTCGAAATTGTTCTGGATGGCCTGCCTCAGTTTTTCACTTGTTTATGCTAGACGGAAAATGTATTACGTTTCATTCCATCATTGTCATCTTTAAGTATTGATAAAAGTCTATTTGGATGTCAAACACAAAGTTTCTCTCATCCAATTCAGTAGAGTTCAATAATGGTATATCGAAACATTGATAAACTTTGTGATGAGTAAAACAAGAAACATATTTAAGGTGTTGTGAATTGCGAAACTGAATGTTGAATATAGTTATTCGCAGCTAACTTAAATTGGCATTCGCGGTGAAGATAATTTCATTAAAACAGATTAAACGATGACCATCGAAATTAGCTAGTGTCGCGAAGGCCAGTCGGGATAGCTCCTCCAAATAATTCATCAGATTCGTTTCAAGCAAGCCAATTTCCCTGGGTTATACGGCAGCTTTAATATTGCACGGTGCATGTGGGTCACTCTTCAGCGTTAGGCCAACCGTTTTCATTTTTGTCCGAGGAAGCGCGTGGCACGGATTAATTTTATTAACAGTCACTTTGGCCGAAATGCAATCCGATTAAAAGCAGAGTGCTTTAATCAAGTTGATTAGAAGCGCTGGTGCCGAAATGGCACGGCGCGGTCTACTGCGACCAGACTGGCCCCAAATGCAACCGATAACATTCTCCCTTTTACAGGATTTAAATTGACCATTTTATAAAACGAATCTTTAATTAATTACTTCATTACATTTACGAAATCAAGTTCACACTGATAAAATATATTTTATACTCCACTCTTTGTTCATATACTTATAAACTTGGAAGTACACAATATCCTAATTAACTTTTATTAATGGTAAAGATGAAAGATATTTAATCTATCAATATTCTCGTGAACAGAAATCGTCTTAAATTGTGTAAATGTATGCCAATAAATTATTAGATCCTTTGTTAAAAGCGTGGCTTGCAAAAGGGACCACCACATGCTTCACATGAATAACACGCAAATCGACGAAAGCGTATGTACACGTGAACGGCAATAAAATAGAGAATAGAAAGCTCCGTAAGCGGCAGCAAAAGCCAGTAAATCGGGACAAACGGCGAAAGAATAAACGGTGGACGATCATTTCAACGGTGGGTTTTATCAAGACGCGAGTGCAATTTATGCTCGCGTGGCTTCGTAATCAGTAGAATCATGTAGTGCAATTAGAAATATAAAAGCGAGCTTGGAAAGGTGTGTGCGATAAGAGCCATTCGTATTTTCCTGGTGTAACCCGACGATGTGGCGAGCTATTAAGTCGAAGAAATGCAGGATGTAAATGTTCACTAGTCAGTAATATCTGTTAATGAATGTTCAAGATGAATTAAATGAGTATGCAGAAAAATGTAAAAATCTGCAAGTTTCTTGATTAGTTACCAACTAGTTTTCACATCAAACAAGGTTATCATGTCGACTATAATATGAACAATGCAATAACGATACTAGGTAACAAGTATTATACATCTGATACATATAATATAAGATGGCTATCTGTCGAATAAAAGTGGGATTGCCAGTAGTGATTCAAAGGCAAGTGCATTCATCTATCAACGTAATATCATAAAAATAGCATGCAACATGCTAAGAGAAGCACTAACCGCAAACAGCAAAACCCATTCACCAGCAATCAGTCCTTGCATCTCAACCATCAGTAATTTATCATGAATCCGAATGATGACACTCTGAGCACTCAATCACACTTTCTCACCACTTAATTACATTTAGATATTCTTTCTAACACAGAAAACCCGGCTTAGAAATCACTGCCACAACAATGACACATTACACTCGTACTGAGGGCACGGCCATATTGGATTACGTAGATTTTGCGCGGGAATGCATTAACAATCGATAATCTTCAATATGTCGACTGCAAATTATCGATGATTAATACGCAATCTTTCCTGGTATATATGTATATAAATATTTAGTGGAGCATATTGAATGATGTATAATAAGTCTTCTTTCTAATTTAACGGTTTTTACGAGTGGTAAATATCAATATTATCATAGATATTATTGTGCAAGCCAGCCGGCAACTGTATCGATATTGCAGAATATCAACAGGAACGCCGCCACACGGCTAACTGCGCAAGCGTGCAAAAAGCCCGGCATTGTCACTGATTCACGTGTCACATGTCACTTCGCTCCCACAAACTTTGTGCAATCCTGGAGAGAAAAGTGCGGATATTATTTCTAAAGTGTACCAAAGTATTTCTGAGTAGTTGGGAATGAGCATTTGGGCTGGCGAAAGTCTGGTACGCGAGTGCCAGTACGATAAAGTTTCAGTTTCACACAGCGAGCACAAAACTTTTCAAAGGATCATACAAAGAGATGATATTGACTGATAATTGATGTAATACATATTGAGAACCACCCTTCACATTTCATGTACATTTGGAAGCTTATTTTTACGTGTGTAAGGTAGGATTTATGTTAATTTCACCTGTTTCACAGATATTTATGCAAGTATGCACATAATATTCATAAAGATATGCTAAAAATGGAAAATGAATATCATACTTCAAAGACGATTGATTTAGTATTCTTCCATATACATTTTGTATGCTTAATAAGTGTAATAGCCACCTCGTAATCTTTAATGACTAACATATTCTGCACCCAGAATGACATATGCTTGTGTAAACATTTGCACTTCCCTTATATGCATGCTATCCTCAATTCTACTCTTTTATGTTTATGTGATGTTAACATGGAACGATTGTACATGCGTTTGAAGCACCCGCATGTGATATTTATGATCCTCTTTGCATGATATGCTCTCTGTGCAATCTCATGTATATGTGACACGTGTTCTGGAAGTGTTGTGGAATTTCTATCCACACCTTAGAGTCGTATTAACTCTTTGCATTCAAAGCACCAACTTAGTTGCCGTTCTGGTACGTTCAATGTGCGTGTCTTGGGAATAAGGAAACAATAGAAGTACTTAATACGTTCCTAGTGCAATTCATTTAGTAGAAAGATTTATGTAACACAGATATGTGTAATGCATAATAATCTAGTGATTAATAGCATGAGGATCTATTAAAATGCATATTCTAAACTTGTATAAATCAATATTCTCAAACAGGCTTTGAAGTGCAAAGTATTAAATGGTGTTTCTGTGACTTACATACTTTTTAATAGTGTATCAAATTAACCAAATTACATTGACAATATAGTATGAAAGTATTGAAGTATTAATGAATGAGTAAATTGAAAGATATAGCATAAAGGTATGTAATATGTACCTGTATAAGTCTACAAATTAAGCCCCATTTTCCCTATTATTTTTAATAGTGATTGAATTAGTTAATCATAACATGTTACACATTGCAGGAAAAGTTCAATGAAAATATATTAACAATTTTTAATAAGAGTTTTTATAAGAATAAGATAATTTTATAAGTGTTTTATAACAGACACTCGCTCTGTCATCAATATTAGGAATGATTATATTTCTCTTTAGAGAAGGAAGGAGTAGAAATAGCATGTATAAACTACAAGAGCGTAAAGTACGCTCGGGGGTTGGTTGCGGCAACCTTGCCGGGACAGTTTCCTCAGTGGCCAAAACTTCATCATTACACCTTTAGCCAGTGGAAGCAGCAGCGGTGGGAGAGAACTTTTGGCTTTTGTGGCTGGTGGAATTTCAGGAAGCCGAGAATTGTCTCGCCATCAGCTGGCAGAGGCGCTTCCAGAGCCAGAACTACTCCAACCACTCCCCACCCCTAAGATACTTTCGCGCGGCGCATATCCTACAATCTGATTTGTGGTTCGACGAGTTAGTACGTAAATCACTGGGCGAGAGAATCATGGTTACCGAATCGCATCAACTGGGTCATTCACGTCTATAGAGGAAGCGATCTTCACTGCCAGATGAAATACGTCCCAGCCGAAAATGCCGAATGGCCTGTGAAACTCCAACTACTTCACTAACTTTGAGAAAACCACTTCTAACAAGTTAAACTGATCTTTTTAGCTAAACGGAATATATTGATTGTGAGTCCGTGAGAAGATAATTTCCATAAGAGTTGTAGCTGCAGGATAAACTTAAAAGTCAAATACACCGAAGGCTTATTTGATTAATTACTAGTCTATTCATTTCCAATGAAATATCATTTTGTTTTTATTTATAACGACTAACTTCGATTCGTTTCTGAAATTGAAGAAGTCAATCGATTGTTTTAGTAATTTTACTGTTATATTTGATTGTAGGATTTGTATGCAAGAGTATTTACGTATTGCTAGAATTAATAGTATTATAGCTAAACGGTAAAACGCAGTAAATGCACTGAGTTGGTTTAATGACGTCTACCATTTTGGATATTATTCTCTATCTCGTTCCTTAATTATGATGTCTAGAGCACCGGAAGCCGGGGAATTGTTGCAAGAATGCTTTACATACACCTATCGCGATGTAACTCGGTTGCTAAGTGCCATTCAAGGGAACCCATGGAACTCTTATCTCGACCACTAACTCGAAAAGTTAACAGCTGACGACGCGCCGCACCATGATACTATGGGATCCGTACAAATGCTTCTTCGCATCCTGAATGCCTTAATGCACCTCCGGCTCCCTCGCAACGACGATAACGAGGATGGCATTTCATCGGCGAAGCGGACATCAACAGCAGCGACGCACAGAACATTATCGTTGCCGCCGCATTAACTCAAATGATCAAGTGCACGGGGTGTAAAAAAGTGATATGAGTTTCGGAGAATGATTCCACAGCCGTGAATAGTCGAAGATTTGAAGACAGGAATTTTGCAGCAAGAATTTCTTTTATAATTTGTTTACTTTTAATAACAAAAGAGATCAAAGAAATATTTGTCTGAAGAAATGCAGTTGAATTTCTGCAATTTTCCACTTGGCCACATATGTTTGTAATAACATCGAAGACTTACAACATAGTTATATTCTTCATAGTTTTCTAATCTGAAATAATTTGCATTTCGTCTATCAGATGCAATAACATTATTTTAGATTATCCAAAATTCTCCAATGGATGATTGACATTTACCCAAATATTTCCTGATAATTTGTGAATTTCACTTCAGTTACAATCCATGAATTAATTAATTTTCCCGACGAATGAAACTGCATTGGGCAAAAAGATCCCGTCGCCACATCGGGGCACTGTCAAGGAAAGTTGCGAACCAAGTTTCCGAGAGATCTGTTCTTTGTCGTCTCGCAAGTTTTGATCGGTGTTTCGCACGAGCTGAACACACACAGTTCCGGCGAACTTTCGCGAAACTAACGGTAAGATGCACTTCGCATGTAGCTGCTTGCCAATCAAGATTAGCGAAATGCGCGCAATTCCCGAGGAGCTTATTGAATACAGCTCGAGTAATGCGGATTTTCACGCCGACCGGAGTGCATTTGCAAAGTAATGCAGGGGGAGAATATTCTCCTGGAGTGATTGATCCAAAAATAGTAGGAACTCTTGTTAATCGGATTTATTACATTTTATCAAATCACCATCGCCGAATTGCATTAGAGTTAATGAAACATAACTGGGTTATATAAAACTACATTCGATTTAGCTCGAATTAACTAAATATATATAACCTTTGGGAAATACTAGTCTCGTACTAATTTCGGACGATTACTCAAATATAGATATTCGTTAATCTGTTCCGATTTTGCATGTCGTGTCTGATGGGAATATATTCAATTTGCAACACGTCTTTTAATAATTAAAAATGGACATCTATTTTTCAAAATTCTACGCCACATATGCTTATTTTAGCGTCAAGTATAACTGATTTAAAGTAATAACACATGAACATTTCTACCTTAAATAACCAAGTGACCATAAAATCATACGTATTAAATTATTAACTATTCATGGGGGTTTTTGACATTTTAGATTTCTCCTCATAATTCCTAGTGAATAGATAGAAATCCAGGTGCATTTAACATTAGGTGAATCCATCTCCGCGGCTCCATGCTTGAAACTGTTACTAAAGCCTGCCGTATTATACCAACTACCCCTTGGCTCATGAATTATTCCTTATTAACTTGGATAGATAAACTCGGATCCTACACATATAATGTATATAATATGATGGGTATTAATATAACTCATCGTTCCATTCCGCTGTTATGCCGGGGATAATGTTTAATAGATTTATCGCCCGGAGGCAAACTCTGGTCATCCCTGTGTTTGATTAATAATTCGCCCGTCACGTAGCGACGACTGATTTTATAATTGTACTCTAAACAATTGCATAGAGGCTGTTATTGTGCCGATTGGATAATATTCTAGTGACGACGCAGTGGTTAGATCTGTTTGGATTGTACTCTATTCAAATTTACGTGTTTGATTAATTCAGGCGTTTCCTATATGTATGTACCTGTGGCATTTGAATACTTTTTGTTAATTAATGATTAGAATACATATCGTTGATTTTCTATTGTTCCGAATAATTTATAGTTATACCGACTAATAATTACGTTATACTTTTCACTCATATTTGTATTATTAGCTCTTTCTTGATAAATTGAACCATCAACAAAGGATTTCTATCAGAAAATGTACTTTCTTTAATTTCTATGCATTCAAAACGAATAAAATACTATGAAATAAAAATTGATATTGATTTTTCACACTATAAAAAATTGTTTCTAAAGAAGTTAAATGTTTAATTTAACGAAGAACGGAGGCAAATGCCTGACGCTGGTTTCAAGTGGAAATTTTCATTTCGCGTGAGTAACTGGCGACTAGGAAGATTAGAAGGGATGTAAAAAGGGCCGATAACTCGTAACTTGCCTTTAAGGCCGTCAACGGTAGAATGTGGCTTATCAGTGCCGACAACGTCTCAGTTCCATTAGGGGTTGTTTCACAACGCGGAAGCTCTTTGAGGAGCAATCGTGTCAAGTGGGCTATACACACTCCTCCTGCTCCATCTCTGTCTTTTCCTATCTCAGCCCTCAGCATGTACCGTCGAGGTGAAGCTGTTCGAGAGGGAAATTGTAGTTCCATCGGATGGAGGATCATTAAGAAGATAGCCGCAAAACACGAAGGGTAGCGTGTACACACTCCTGGCTTTGCGAACTAGCCGGGAAATCTTGCAAATAGTCCCGCTTTGACCAAATCTCGCGAGCATCTCCTTTTAGAACTATTAGAGCACCTAGTCGATTGGACCTTAATTTGAAACAAGCCACTAAATTATGAACCTTAGTAAAGAGTATCATCAACAATTAAACGGTACTATGAGCACACGAGTTAATGAAAAGATGGTATAAAACGAATTGAATTTTATTCTTTTATCAAAAGCTGTTTGATTACGTGTTTGATTATTTTAATACAATCTTAAATATTTATTTATAGAATTACCACGGAGTTTAAAAAACAATCATAGTTTCTTTATAATATAATATATACTTGATCGAAAATCACAGGAAACTATATTTAAGAAAACTAATTCAATAAGAACGCGGTTTTACATATTGATTTTCTTGTTCCCCTTTAACAGCCGACCCACATTTCTCGCAACAGAAAGTCGGCATTCCAAACTGTATTAGTAAACGAACGATCGACCAAAAAGCAGGAACAGAACGGCGACGGCGGCGTGGCGGAGTGAACTTTTAAATTCCACGTACGAAAATGGGGCGACGGTGTTGGCCGAATGGCTGGAATGAGCAACCGCTTTTCCATTGAGCGAACGTGGCACCGAGATTATCGGAAACCAATAAAAATAATTGCTCGGTTCAAAAGCAGCTATTGCTTTCGAATCAATTGTGCCGGGGCCTTTCTGAGTCCCCCGAGCAACGCATAATGAAACGCAACCTACCAATTAATAAGCGGCAGCGGAATTAATGTCGCTTAGTTATGGAATCGTTCCACTGGCTCTGTTGCCAGCATCCGGCATGTACCGTTTGTTTCAATCCGTTATGTACCATTAGCTTGTGCACAATGCACGCCACCTATTCTTCATTTGTTTGCCAATTCGATATACCGGTTTCATGCCTTTGGTACTCAATTCTTAAATATTTCACTTCTATACAATTATTCACGTACGTGAAAGGTGTTCAAACATAATCGATCTTTCATTAAATATATCAATAAACCAATACAAATCTTGATAAATCGGTACTACTTTGTATAATAATATAAAGAATACAGAACAGCTTAAGATTAAAGAACGCTTTTATAATTATCCCTCTTCAAGAACAGACAGGGGATTTAATTAAGCACCGTAAGAGTGAAATATGCGTGCCAGGTGTACTTTAGTGTTTTACTCAGACACATCTTCATTCGACTAGCGAAGAAAATTGATGCAAAGCTTCCGCACTACAGTCGTGCATACTGCCAATGGAAGAAGCGGACAGATGGAAGCGAGAAGCATCTCGGCGCGATGTCCTCCGGCGATTGCCAGGGCGCAGTTTATGCGGGGCCGATTAATTAGATTGCATAAATAAGGCGGGCGCGATTTAAGCGAGCGAACGAGCGAGCAAGGCGGCGCTGTGTTTATTCCGCGTCGAGGAAGATTGCAATTTGCTAACTGGGCGCGGTTAAGAGCGTGGGCGGAAGAGCGCGCGCGAGTGCTGAATTCATTGCGACTGACTACCCGGTAATTAAAGGGGCTCCGATAATGAATTAACCCGTGTGCAAGGAACACCCGTCGCGAAAGCAACACCATATCGACGCCCCTTTCTTCCCTTTCGCCATTCTTTCTCAGCTTTGTTATTCCTGCCAGGTACGTGCGGCACGAATGACTTCATCTTGATAGCAATTCTGTGGGGCCCCATTCCTTCCTTCTGGGTGGTGCCCCGTTCTACTCTCTTCTATGCTCGTTTTGCTCTGCGGGAAAACCTAATTACAGGGTGTAGACCAGCCATTATTCGGGCTAACAGATGTATATGTGTGAAAGAGCCTGGCAATCTGCACTATTTAACAAAAAGAACAAACAATTCCAGATAGTTTAATTCCTATGGGATTTTTTTGAATTACTTGTCATTTGCGTTAGTTGTAAGTACGATAAATATGTTCAATGGAAACACATATTCGTCCACTAGTTATTTATTAATAATCTGTCGCGAATACACCTACAATTTTTATTTGTTTCACTAATGTTTCCAATTTTTGTTTCTCGAATTCCACTAACTATCGATTAAAAATTCGAATTGAACACAAGTCCAGTGAACAATTCGGTGAGGTTGACTTGCTCTAGCGGAAGGAAGGAACTCGTGAAGTGGCGGGAAGCGGAAATTTCCCATTAGGGTGAGTTTGTTAGGCGAACGAGATTAGTCGACCAAGACAACGGGATTCCAGGGGAGCAATGAAGCTAGTCTCTGTCTTTCCTCGCGCGTTTAAATCCTCATGGCAGCCGCCTGCCGCCGAAGAGAAGAACATCGTCTCATGGATCCCATGAGAAAAATCGCCGCGCAGGATGCTGCTGGCAGAGGCGTTCGTTAATTTTAACAAGACAATGCAACGAATAGTCTTCATTAGGAACACCGGGCGGCATAGCCCAGCCGGTAATCAGGCTAATGCGAGCGTATCTGCGAATTTTACGACGCAGCTCTGTGGCATCGCTTCCACGAAAGTCTTTCGTAATTAAGCTCGAGCGAGCACGCTTAAATGGCTCGGAGTGTGCGTGTCAGTCCACGGAAGTGGTACGAGCACTCGGGAAATTAGAAGAGTAAGTGAATGTATAGTTCGTCGGCCAAGTCATCATACGCCTCATAATTGTGTCATTAACGCTATGCTACTTAACACCAGTCGTTCACTGGCTCACTTCACTTCTTCAAGAGCAAGAACAATGATCGGTTAAGTGTTTCGAGATTGAAACTGGATCAGATTGAATATTACAGATTAGAATTAATAAGCATTTCTTTTATCGGCTATTTATTTGCACTTTAAAATTCGACGAATCGTAATGCTATTCACCTTTTCGTTATTGATAATTTTATAGTAAAATCAGGATCAGGTAGAATTAAAATATAAACTTCAAAGCTCGAAAACAATAATTACTGTTATAAATTCAGATAATCTTTTACTTCTTTTTTGATGATTTCTATACTAATCACCACTTGATGCGTTTAAAACATTTTTCCATCAATTCATTATGCTAAGATTAATGTTCACGTTAATGTTAAGCAAATTGAACGGAACCTTGTAGGTCGATAGAATGTCTTGGCTGATACTTAGCATCCCTGAGAACTTACAGATGCTTTCGACCGTATGAAAACAGCACGGAGCATGCTAACATCTTGCGAAGCCCGAAGCCGTTCCTGGTTATGAACGTCTGACTACTGCACTGCTTCTCGGATATCGAACTTCGCGTGGCTTGCCTTGGAAGTTTCCGCAGATGGAATTGAGTGCCTTCTTCGAAGCATCCTAAAGCGCTGCCAGTGGTATTAATGAAGAGGATAGTTAATAATAATATAAATCTTCCAACCGTGAATAAGTAGCGATAAATATTGCAAATATATTTAAATTAATTCGGTCTTTATATTAATATATATTGATTCAATAAATTGAAGCAATTGAATAAAAGGAGCCCATAAAATAACGATTCAAATGAGTTCAACACTAAAGTGACTGATTTATAGTACAAAGATTTATCAAAGTGGTTGTACATCTTCACCAAAGCTTAAGGAAATGAAGAAAGAGTAGCTGTGCGTGCAAAGTGATTATACTTGTTAATGTACGCTCCGGGTGAATTGGAACTCGGTTAGGAGGTGCTGGGCGCAGTCCAACCGAGTGGAGAAATGAAATTCCGGGGCTATTTTACATGGAAGGGAGGCGAGCGTGTACGAAATTCATCTGAAACCACTTAATCTTTAATTGAAAATAACTTGAACGGAGTCCGGCAGTGTGTCCCGAACGAGGACGCAAGTGGGCTCAAGTTCTACCTCTCACTTCGTTAATATTCACACGCGTCGCTCTCGATAATGTATAAAAATTCAATGGGAACATTTGCCTGAATTTATCCTCTCGACTCGCTCGCACCATTGAAATCGACCGCCAGCAAAATCATGCTTTCATTAACCATTTAGTTGTTGTGTACTCGCGCGGATGGTTTATACTATCAAAGCACACTTGCATTATGCAAGCATAATAGTAAACGAACTATTGGAAATAACAATAAACTATTCATTAACGATATCCTACTTTACGGGTGCAAAATAATACGGCGTGTATATTCTCTATTCGAGGCAGTTCCATTGTAAAAGCTTTAACAAAAAGTAAAAGCGGAATGATCCTGGAATAATAATTATGGAAATGTTTAATATAAATGCACAAGTACTTTGGTTACGTAAAGAACAGGAGCTCTCTGCGGTTGGCATTCCATTTATTTCAAAATCACTTTCAGAATTCCGTTGAAATAATTATAAGTCTTGTTGTATCATTTGTTTCGTTGAAAACATTCTGTTGAGCGGTTGTTAATCGTCAAGCTGTATCGACATGCTGAATGACAAGTGGACAAATGCCGAGCATCAAAAGATCGACTGTGGCCATTGGAGGCATCAAACTAGATAAAAGTACTCGTATTCATCTCAATATTGGATCGTTATCGTTCCTAATGATCACGCGTCAGTTTTTCTCTGATAAAGGACGTCGGGTTTGGCGCTTTTGTATCCGATGGCACTAGCGGGTTCAGTCTTCCGTGCTCGTGGCTAACGGTGACACTGTGTGTCTATCTAGTTCGCGGCCCTCCAACTGCCCCCTTTTTCGCACTCCTTTCAAAGACCCACCACACACGGCTACCCTTTCGATCGGCTAATTCTATTGGGTTTAACTGAATTTTTGCATCCCCCAAAATGCTTTATTCCATTGCATCTCCTACGCTGTTAGTGGATATGCTGGTTGGATGTTATAGTGAAATCCTTATATCTATTTATTTAGCGAATCAGTGCGTATGTATACACAGACATAAAAGTGATGTAGAATTTTTAAATGTGAAGTCACACTGTATTTAATTTAAATTTTATTCGTAGTTCAAGTATTAATTAATTTCTATCACAGGTTTTCGATATTCCTTACTATTGTATTATTTTATATGTCGGCACTAAGTTAGTAGCATTTATTCCTTAAAAAGAATATTTGTTATTTCCATTATTTAATTAAACTACAATCAACTATTTAAACCTCAATAACCTGTTAGAGACAGCTGATCATATTGAAAGTTTATTCGGGAAAAGAGGAGAATATTATCGATAGCATAAAATATTATACTACAAAATAAAGTATAGTTACTTTACGGTGTACGTTATTATAAGCGTCAAGGTACCCTCAGTTGATGGGACAGAAATTTCGTTACACCAATTGAGTTATCCAAGCACTACACGTGTCGAGCGACAAGGCAATCATCGCGCGATTCGTCGAATGTCCCTAAAACTTTGAAACGACGGGACAAAGTGCGTCACTTTGTACGAAGGGTGTGTGCTTTGTCGCCGAGCGTTATCGTTCGGCCGGTGTAAATTCGTGATAATATCGCGGTATAACTTTGTCTGGCGCGCTGTCACCTAACAAAAGCTTCATTTATGGCACGGAAGCCCGTCGGTTATAGGCCGACTGGCATAAACGCGGCAGCCTCAGGCCGTTTTTACCAGTGCCAGCCACATCGGCCTCGTTATAAAATTCATTGATGCGATTTTCCTCCCCAGGCTCGCCTTATACCCGTTAACTAGCACCGATCGCTCCTCGTTACCCTTTCAGTCCATTATCGCCGACAAACCAGTCCAACTTTATTATACCACCGCATTCTTCCACTGTTTCCACTCACGTATCATCCTAATTCGAACAATATTGTGTCGCGATTTAGTTGATTATTTATTTGCTTTTTTACTGGAGTCTTTTAGTGTTATAAGAAAAGACTAATCAACACAGAAAGCAAAGGACATTATGCAAACAATTGCTCTGTGAATTATTAAATAAGAAAGTATATATGTATCAATAAGATAGGAATAAGATATGACTGTTTATTCAAACTAGAGTTTATATACAAATTAGCAATGATTGTTTTTCATTACCCTTTCAGTCCATTATCGCCGACGAACCAGTCCCACTTTATTATACCACCGCATTGTCTTGCATACCACGTATGATCCTAATTCGAACAATATTGTATCACGATTTAGTTGATTTCTTAGTGGAGTCTAGTATATGGGAGAGTTATAAGAAAAGTTTAATTAAGGCAACGGGATAGAATAGCCTAATTACGGCAAAGGACATTATGCAAACACCTGTTCCATGAATGATTAAATAACATAGTACATGCACCAATAAGATAGAAACAAGATCTGACTACCTATTAAAATTTGAGTTAATATATATATAAACAGTAAGAACTCGGAATTGCAAGTCATTCTGATTCCGACACTGGAATTTACATTATGTTTAAAAGTCAATCTACATATTTTCCATAATTAACAAAGATTATATTTATTAAAGCTCTCCTCATTGGAACATTTATTGAATATAAATTAATGATATGTTTGTCTCTCTATCTTGTACAACTATGATGCACAGCTTATACATTGCACTACGCACGAGGAATATTTCTATCGAAGCCGGTCTATCGATCGATCCGTCTATCGCAATGAAGCCACCAAAATTAATATCGCACTGCTGGCCGTTCAGGATTCTAAACATTGTTTACGCGCACCGGTCGAACTTAATATTCAGCGAGTGCCAGCCTGTGCAAGGCTGCAAGCTACGAGAGAATTGGAAGGGGTGCTCGCCAGAGGATAATTTAGCATCTTGATCAAGAGAGATGCTGGACGTGACCGAGGTCCTCCGATGACCTCGCGATACTAAAAACGTGATTAGGATAATGGCAGCTTTTAATAAACTGCCGAGACGCGAGCGGCCAACTCTCACAGTCTTAAGATTCCTGGCGTCTTTTGTGCTCTCTTTTTAATAAAAACCACATCTTTTCTTTTTGCATCCCCACGCAGCTCATAACTTCCTACGTCGAGCAAAAGTAGAAAACTGGGTTGCACTACTCTTCATTTATGTTATTGTTTTATTCATTTCGCTGGACTGTAAAATGTATGAAAATATATCAGTATGATGGAAACGTTGAGAGTATTGTTGCACTTCTGGAAATTATGCAGCAGTGTTTTATTATTCAATTGTAATTTTTGTATGGTGTTGTTAATACGATAATTTGTCTTACAGAATGTGCAACAGACAATTGGAGGACGACGAGTCTTGTTAACGTTAATATTACATTTTATTACTGCGAAAAGTGATTTCCTTATATGTTATAGTTTTAATGAACAACTGTAGTGACAGTTATTCCTTTTAAGGAATCGAATTTGCACTTAACAATGTTAATAACCAATTAGTTGAGAGTACTTTCGTGGAGTTAGTGCTTTCCTAGACGTCGTCATTAGTTGACGTCGGCTACAAATTTACTGGCGTCGTTCGACAGCCATCAACTTGGCCACAATGTACAAATTGCCACATTGAACAGTGGCAATAAACTCGGATGTTTACGAACACGTCATCGGTGAAATTTGACGGGCATGGATTTGTGTGGGTGTAAAAAGAGACAATGTGCGCGCCAGTGAAAATGCAGTGCCACTTAAAGATGACGTTTGTGAAATAGTGACGGTGGAAAGGCTAAGCATTCGAACAAGCTAGCGATTTCAATGCAATCCGTCCACCTACACTTTCCGGCTCGCTTTTCGGCCGCGGCGCCATCTCTTAGCAGTTTTTTCGAGGCCGTGCCTTATCCGGTCTTAGGAGCTATTCTTATCCAGGTTGAGACCCCTTTATATCGTAATTACCATTTTTATCCCGCCTCTTACCGCCCCTTTATTCCTCCCATCGGAATTCATTAAAGTCTCGGGAGTACCTTCGCCTAACTAGGGGACTTTCTTCTACCCCAACTCTCTCACCCTGCACTTTCTTCTTTCCTCCGACGAACTTTTAGTTGTCGGAAAAAAATTCAGCCCTTCTTAGTGTTATCTAGATGACGGAAACAAACGCATAGGAATAGGGCGGTTGCATATATTACCAGTAAACGATTGCAGAAGTACGAAGGACCTTCTGATTTAGGAATCAGTTAATAAGTTTTGGTATTGATTCAGTCGATCTTGAACAGTAAATTTTTGTTTCTTTAATTCTTTGTTTAAAATACAGAATAATATTTGGGACTAAGTTGAAATGTCGTCGTAATGCGATTTTTTTACATATTTACCAATTATATCATGTGGAAAGCTTTCGCAAGCTCCTTTTGAATGACATTACTCTTCCGTATCTTCATCTCCATAACGGAAGCTTTTTTTTTGCTCTCGTTTTTATAGACGTTTAATCAGTATTTATAATAAACTGACTGCACAAATAGTTTCTTCACTCGCCGTGACAGAGTGCTGGAAGTAATTTGGAAAGAATTTACATTCCACCGAGTGGTGGCGGCGGTAATGACTCAAATTGGTGCCTGGCGATTCGGTTCTTCGGTTGGATTTAATTGCATGGAGAAGGCGAAGGGCACGGAATAGAAAAGACAGAGCGGGCTTCCTTCATGGCGCTTCCTGAGTAAGCATAAGCCAACGCTTCCGCCGGTAACTGCTTAATTAAGCGAAACACTCGGGAAAGCGCTCGACGTTCATTACAATGTAAAGTAAATTCCCATAAAAGGTTCTTTCGTGGGGTGCACTGGTAGCCGGCCATTATCGTAATGCACAGCCCTCATGCGATGCCTAATCAGTCTTGGATTCTCTAAAGTTCTGCCATTCACTAAGAAAGTGTCGTAAGTCATTAAGTTTTGCTTTCAGCATCTGAATTAGACAATTAATAAATATGCATCTGTAATCTAAATTAATAAAAGAGCATTACATTTCCGAATGTCAATTTAACTACTCTGTAATACTTTCAACAGAATGAATGAAATTTTAACTTATTACTTATAATTTTTACAGATTTTCAACGAAAGAAATGATGGATAGGAGGATTTAAATATTTTTGCAATGCAGATTCATGTAACATAAAATAAGACTTTTATAATTACGAATTGAATAGCAGTTTCTAGGGAATTCTAAATCAGCCTTGCATTTAACATGGGCTTTCATCGGCTGCTAACACCGTTCTACATTGTGGTGTTCCAGTTCAGCCACTAATAATTAATAACTCAAAAGTAGACTATGGAAATTTATGTATGGAAAGTAGATCGTACTTGATGACACGGCGATGCATTATGTATTTTCTATACATCGCCTTTACGTGTAAGTCTGTCACAGATAAATGGGAAACTATATTTGCACAAACATCAACAGTTTAGTCATAAATATATGCATGAATTCCTAGATTTTGCATTGTTAGCTGTCTCACTTTCTATGTCATATTTGTTACAATATTTCCATTTTTTTTGTACTATTTATCCTACTACTGGCCGACTAACTGCGAGAATAAACGAAGTACAATATCGGCTTTTAGTTCAAGTATATTCGAAGAGAATTTCTCGCGCTAAAGCCCGAAATGGGATCACTTCCTGAATACCAGGTCGAAAGCTTGCACGATAAAGATACTTAGCAAGGATTTACGTTAAAGCTTTGTAGGATAATCACAGCCAGGATAAGTATCGGCATAAGGATCGCCTTTAAACTCCTTGTGCTCGTTTTGAAAAATAGAGATGTAGTATTATCCCTCACTGTGAAGTTCATTTTTAAAGAGCTCCGAGTGCCTGCAGTGTATGGCTGCGCCCCTGGAAAACTGGAATCCAGAATGCGATCTTCAAGATGCTCCTCTTGGAAACGAAAACAATACAACGCTCGGAAATAACACAACGCAACACATAGGCAAAGCTATTTCGTAAAAAACAATCCCATTCTGGAAAACATATTGAGTGAAAATATATATTCTGCCACACGATTTATTTAATCGATTACTTAATAAACTATTAGTTGAATATTCAAGGATTTAATAATATACTCTTTCTCCTGTATTTTTATAGTGAGTTTTATATTAAGAATTTTAGCAAAAGACTAAACGGATTTTCTATGCCAGTGACCTACGAACAGTATATCAATAAGCGTGGAGATTTAACATTTTTCAAAATCCTCAACTCAATATATTTTTTTCAATCTAGATTAACTTTTATTTTGGTTTTAGTTTTTCAGCCCAGTTCTCTTTCATAGGCTTTGCCATGAATGCTGGCTTTTGCGCCTGGTGCTCTGTTTTGCCCCAGTTTCCCCAATGAAATACGAGTTTTTATGCAATAGAAAACGTCAGATTTTCTCGTCTAGACGCGCGTAGAGTTGGGTGCGCGTGTAATTAATGCGCGAGGAAGTCGAGCAATGAAGGACGAGCTAGCTGAGTCCCTTGAAGGCAATTATTAGAGATCATTGCTCGTTTTCAGCAGGCGCTCAAGTAGCAGGATAAACAAGAGAAACGCTAGAGAGAGGCGAAGGAGTGCGCTCGAAGGTTAATCCAATCCCATGTAATAAGGCGGTAAACGAACGAGACGAGAAGTGGAGAGAGCCAGGCCAAGTGTTCTCGAACGGGAGCATCAGAATTCCAGAACACCGTTAAGTAGGGAAAAAACCTGCTGTTCAGCACGTAACAAGGACATAAACTTGCCAAATGATATTTCTTTTAACACTTTACCTGTGAAAAGCATATACATGTATATACGCTCTCACACATGTACTATTATACACGAAAGTCGTGTACAATACATGATCGCTAAATTTTATTCACAATATTAAAAACATGTGTTATAATGAGAGAGTTAAAAATTCCAAGTTTATTACACAGTACTACTAAAGGAATTATAACTACAAGTGTACTTCTTGCGAGATTTACTTGGTCAACACAGGTATAAATTCAACTCCAACATAGCCTTCCACTTTAGTTATTGTTTCCTATTTATCCAAACAAATACAGGGAAACTGTTTGAAACTTTCGTACTAATAATAATTCATTAATCCCGACGAAATGACGTATAACTTAAAACCTGGCAGTAAGCCAATTCAACGGAGGCTCGTCCTGCTTTACGAAAGCAACATAAACCGCTATGAAAATAATGAAGGCCCCACATGTCGGCTGCAATCGGCGGCCGCCCGGAGAATCTGGTCCGTCGAAGCTCGGTAAACAAATAGCAGAAATATAGAGCAATCGGTGACCGCAAACGTCCGTATTCCATCTGGCGACCTAATCCATCGCCCTGAAAATATAGCCGCGCGTCTCCGCCGTGGTGCATTCGGTTTAGCGGACTGCAATTATGCCGTCGAGCGGAAAATACAAGAAATCCCATTTCAGTGCGGGGAGGATGTGCATCGAGCGAACGGCTCGCAATTACCGGCGAGGACTAAGCGAGCGGATATATACACAACACGGGGACGTTTAACCCTTTCGCTACGAACGACCAATACACTGGCTGTTCAAGCAACCGTTGCATTATTAATTCCTTTTTTTCAAATATGCTCTGTAATTCAATTTCATTTCTTTTGTTCATTCTGGTAATATTTTATGTCAGAAGTTATATTAAACTTTCGGTGTTCTTTTAATAAATATTCGAGTGATTTTTAATTAAAAATTCAAAATAAAATGTATCTAATAATTATAAATCATTTTAAAATCTTTTTTTTATTCAAATTCACGTTAGTAATTAAAGATTCAATTGAAACAGTTGTACTTTTCTTCTGGATTACATTTAATCTGCTGCAAACTGCAGCTGTCTGCCAACACGGCCGTAGTGAAAGGGTTAATAGCTTTGCAGGGTTATTTCGTTCGACGTAAATCGAGGTATCAAAGAATCGTCATTGACTGGGAAATACAGGCAGGAAGCTGCGCACGATGGAAACGCAAATTGGGCGGAGAAAGAGTTTCTCGTAGATGCGGCAAATGTGCTACATAAGTCTCGGCGCGCTATCGGCGGTAACTAGTGCTTCCGAACCCGTCATTTCCGCTGGATTAACTTGGATAATGATGTGTAATCACTGCTGCCGGAAGGCCTTCTGTCGATTGTACCACCTGTGCTAACCAGACCGATAAATAAAGCAAATAAGTGGGGGATACCATTCTTTCTTGCCGTTTCTTACTCCTCTCAGATTTTTTATTTGCAATTCATTGGCGAATGTTGAATAAAAATATATGCTTAGTACGTCTAGATCGAATAAGACGGAAATTTATTGTTACCACTTCGGAAATAACCATCTGCAAGTCTATTTCTAATTAATTCATATTTTTACATACCTGTTTTTCTAAAATACTGTATCCTATATATTTAAATTGTAATTTTTAACTCTTGAGCGAATATTTTTGTACTTTTTGCGACTGTAATATCTGAATCCCAAAACGATTAGCGCTCGTATAAACGATTTGTCAACTAGACTTATAGTTCCGCAAGTAATTCTAATCTATATAACATCTCATTACACGAAATCAACGTCAGTTGTCTAATATTAACGAGATACCGGAGAAAAAAATTGGCACGACACAACTGCAGCTGCGCAACTGATTTCAATGTGTCCCTGATAAATCAACGCGGCTACCTTTCATTATGTTGCTTGTCCCATGAATATTTGATTGCGCGAGTTAATACCGGCGCCATAAAACAGGTTGCGCGCGGTTGATTTCCGCATCGGTTAATCATAAAATGCAAATCCAGCAGTGCATTCCCTTGGTTCCTGGTCCTACGGAAGGATCGCATTTCAACGCATTTCAACAGGAACTCACGGCAAGAGTTCCAAGAGTACCCGCAGGGACACTACTCCCGATTCGATAAGGATTTCATTTCGTGCTCCAGAGTTTCATTAAGCGGTAATTAAGTTCGCCTTGCACGGTGAAAGTTCCATTAAAGGAGTTCCGTACTTTCCCCGCAGGACATCAATGACCGATGGGTCTTGATTGTCTTGATGAATCTTATCTGGACTGGATGTTAAATATATATCGAGATATCTGCCTCTGTATTGCGATTTTTATGGTATCGACTCCTACTTTTTTATATCCATACTGTAACCTATAAAAGTACAATATCGTAGAATGTGGTTTTAATAAAACCGATAATGGAAATCGTTGTGGCTAGGTTAATCTTTATCCCACATAATTAATTTCCCGAACTATTTTTAAAAAGATTCGAGCTTACAAAGGAAAACAGATTCTATGATCATTCATATTCATTATTATTCATTAATTATGATTCATATTCATATTTATCAATAGTGCCTTACTTTATTTCTACTTTTGTTAATTAATTCTTGAATGAAAAATTCGACTATAATCAAATGTCGTAACATATAAAAGTTAAGACTTTCAAACTGTTTAAACATTTGAAAATAAAGTAATCAACCCGTTCTTTATTCTTAACCCTGACAAGTTTGTGTTTTCACCTTCAACTCCAATTACATTTCATTTCCATCTCTTCCAGTAAGGATGAATAGATTGCCGGCGAAGAAGTTTGAAAGTTGAAATCATTGTAATTATTACCGAGGACCGGAAAAATTATGAATGCATCGCGGCATCCATAATCGCAATTTCCGCGTAAGTCCACTTTTTGCGCTCTCGTAGACACAGAGGCGGTTGCACGATTTTCTGCATCTGGTAGGAGTTCCCCGGGGCGATAAATCCGGACGATAAATCGCCACTTTAAATATCGCCCTGGCGAGGCGATTGCGCGTATACGCGCCCGTGCGCGCAATATTTAATTAGCCCTTAATCACCTTAATTAATATTCGGCGAGTCGGCCCAGGGCGACGTGCGAGAGTTTCACCGCCATTGTGTTATGAATGTGCGTGCATAAGTGTCGCACTTTCCATAATGCGCGGCGATAAATAGCACTTTCGCGTGTTATATGAGCGCTGCTCACAGCCATGATCGAATGATGATAGTTTACTGATAAATTTTACGAGAACGTAGTTCGTTTCCTTTATTTTATGAGGTATTAACTTGATTTTATTGTGTAAAAATACCGCTTTTATTTTAGAACTTCATTTTATATGTAATAGAAATCAATCTCTTCGTTAATTGCATGATTTGTCTGTGATAAAAATGAATGCGATGTACTTGGAACTATCGAAAATCCTTTTTTGATATGAACTAACTGACAGGAATTACAAAACTCTTCACAAATTGTATAACTTTGTTATTATAAAAAATATTGCATTTTTAGTGCTTGATAGAACATAATAGAACATTATTCATACCTCCATTAAACCATGAAATTACTAGAAGCAACGATGTAATTTCCGTGCAACAATGCATTTTTGTAAAATGCTATGCTTGAAAGAGTCAAGCTATAATAGAGGCTTCGATATGTGTGTTTAATATTATTAATGCGAGTTAGCGTGGGAATCGATACTAATAGTCACGGCATCAGCATCACCGAAACGTTCATATTTCACTGATTGATGGAGGAGAACTTAGACTACTGAACTCCCGCATGAATACATGAATGGACGGCGAAGTGATGGATTTCGGTGGATGCAGGGCGTTCTCAATGCTTTTCTTTGAGCCATTGCATTCCCATTGAAAGGGTACGCTTAATGGGAATCCACGTTCAATAGGCCCGACGATTTACTTGAACGCCTCTGATTTGTTGGCGCACGTGCGCCCACCAATTCCCTATATCTCTCTCTTTGGAGCAATTTTTGGCCCCAAAATTCTCCGGCGCGCCTGGTGCCTCGACTAATTAGAAGCTGGAAGTGGTATTTCGTTTTCGCACTGCCTGTTGCTTTTCGATTATCGCGACCTTTCAGTCAGCATTCGCGCGCTATTCAGCAGTTTAATAGGTTTCCTGCCAAACCAGATGAAGTAATTAAAAGACGGAATAAATTTGCCATCGTGGAATGATGGGTATTGAACGACCTTGCTCGTGGAAATGTGTAGTTTAATATGCAAAATTAACCGCAGACTTGCTCGATAACCACAACGTAGAAACAGCTGGGTACGTTTTCCGGTAATTTTGCAGAAAGGTATTAAAAAAGAAACCTGTTCATGTATGACAAAGCAAACGATTATCAGTCACAGGAATTAAAGAAGCACATTTTTTAGTTGCAGTTCTCTACTGAATATTTTAAATTAACAATTCGATGGAATATGATGCACATTTTTCGTTGCCAGGATAATTTAAATTCGTCATTTTGACAGTATTATAATTAACACTGCATCGAAAAATCCAATTCACCATACGTCAATCAAATGATTTCATCTCCGCGTTAAACATAAAAGTGATATAAAAATCGAATGGCAAAGATTACATTTCAACTCAATCTATTCAGATGTTTATGAGGCGATGTTTCCAATATTTATACATAAATATAATTATTTCCAGTATCAAATAAAAATAAAATTTGATATGAAATTCGAGTAGCTAAGATACACAGGAAATTTCTGAGTTAATAAAGCTCATCTTTTTAATGGAAGATTGAAATATGTCAATGGAGGAGCTGACATGAATCGATGATTTCCCAAGTTAATTGGGAAACTGACGCTATTTCAGGGAAAATCAAATTGGAAGGCAGACAGTGCGGATGAACGACAGGGTTTTTCAATAGGCGCATTTTGCAGGATGGCGAGTGCCGTCAGTGACGAGAAATGAATCATCCGACAGAGCCGCCATCAGCGTACACGTCTCATTCAACGGATCGATTTGACAATTGCCGAGAAATTGAGACTTACGTGAGTGCGCACGTGTCATCCCGGTTTATTCGGAGTGACTAGCCAGCTGTTGACAGCACCGCTGCTGGGTATACAACGCCGTTAATTAAGTAGACACTTGTTGATTGGCGTGGCGTGCGATCGAATCGCGTGCCGTCCGTAGAACGATGCTCCTTCATACCAATGAAATTCATGTTGATTTTCCAAAAAATCTATTCGTATCTTATACCCTTTTACCTACAATCTACAAATTTATCTTGATTTCTATTTTTACTTCAATATTTTACAAAAATCTTGTTTTAAAAAAACAAAATCGATGTCGATGGAATAAAAAAACTATATCCTTAGCAAACATATTTTCCTTATAAAAATATTTGCTTTTCCAAATGAACGACTTTTTCTTCCGATTTCTATTTCCATTGCAAAAACCAAGTGAAATATTTAAACGGGTCAAGTTAAATGAAACTCCCAGTACTCCCATCGCTCTAGTTTAGCAATTGCCGTATCGTTACAAGTCTAACTAGAGCAGACAGTAAAAAAAGAAGCCAGCAAACGGACAGTGTTCCCGACTAATACGATGAAATGGATGTGTGTTAAGGGTAAGCAGAGGATCATAAATCGTTGGCGCGCAAGCTGGCTGGTAGGAAATTGCAGGAACGACGTTAGATTGCACAGGATTTCCGAGCGAATCAGGGCAGCTTTAAAGAAAGCTCGTCAAGTCAAATCGGCCGGGACTCCGGGGAATGCGGCTTTTAGCATCCGTGATCGCTTGGCGTCGCGACGCCCTGGATGAATATAACGGGGCCGACGCCAACTCGTGGCACCTTAGGCATTCCAATCGGGAAATTCCCGCGTGCACTTTGAACAGTGCCTGCGATCGGAATGCTCCGATATACATATCGGTGCTGATCGGCGAAATGCATGAATACGCCGGGGCTTCCAGCGGAACTCGCTTTACTCCATAAAAGAACTATTTACTCTTGTTCGCGAAGACTCAGTCACTCGTTGATGCTATTAAGGGAAGTCTTAACCCAGAAAATGTTGAGTGAATTTATTAGCATTTTTAATAAACTTTATATTGAATGTTGAAAATTTGAAAGTAATGCTTTATCAAATGTTATTATGAGTAGTTTGTAAATGCCTGTCATAATCGGTAGTCAGAACAATTAGTTGCAGTATATATTTGTGTATTTTTTCCACGTGTAATTATATTTAATTAAAAATATATTTATATATCAGTTTTTCTATCAATAAGTCAATAAAATGATATCATAATCAAACGAATTACAAGGAGGCTACAATCTTTGCTAAATTAAAGACGTGTTCTTTCCCGTTTAGTCGACGATTGAAAGGCAAGTAACTAGCAGAGCTTTTAAAATTCCATCCGAATTGCTTGGACTTTACGATATAATTGACGAGGCTATCATTACACTCTGAATTCCAATGGAGAGCGCGTGACCCACTGAGGAGAAAAGGGTCGCAATAAAGGAGGGCCTTTTAATTAAGTCGTTCGCTCTCGAAATTGACTCCGGCAGATAGGCAGGCATTAAGGAACTCGGGAATTTTTATCGGAGCAAAAGATAGCTGCCCAGCGACCCATTTTCTGAGGACTCAGCATGATCGGGAGTGTGCTTATACCTGGCGCCTTCCATTTACTTGCTTAGCTCCGCACTGTTATGCAATTAGAGCATCCACTCGCCTCCCGAGAACTCTATTAGTACTTGGACGGCTCGCGTTGTCAATAAACGAGGGATTTTCAGCCGTCAGACAGCCTTTCTTCGAGAAATTGGTAAGAATGTTAAGGAAATCTATTTACTATGAAGAAATCTTCGTGAACTAAAAATATGTTTTAGTTATCGCTAGTTTAAGTTCCAAATACTTAAGTTTTAACCTTAATTTGAAATCAAAGAAGAAGTCAATATTACTTTAATTTTTCTGGCTAGTCCTTAATCAACATGAATCATTCAATAATTTAACATATGACAGATCACTCGCCTATATTTTAATCTTCCTCGTTTTCTTAATAAATAAGAATTAAAAGCGATGAATATTTCAGTATTAAAGAGAAAAACTTGCTGTGTATTTTAAAGCATAATAAATCCTAGAAAAAGAGCAATTGTTTTAGCAAGCAGCGCTTTAATTCACCCTTCTTTTAGTGGAACGGCGACGCCGTTACATTATTCCTTGGCCGTCCCTTGGTCGTAAGTTAGTTCCATTCCGTTGGCGATTGAATAATGCGAACAATAGTTCCGCGCTGCTTGAATGTACTCGAGATTGTCCTTGCTCGGTTGCGGTTGCGGTTGCACTGCTAATGCCAGCGGACTCCTTTAAATCCTAAGGCGATTTCCTTCCCCATGGAAAGGGAATCCACGACAATGCGGCGTGCCGGTCGGCTAATGGTAATTGTACATTTAAATTCGTCGGCGTCCCCGTAGACGGGGGTGACTGCTGATTCTCATAGAGAATTATTCTTGTCGTTAGTTACTCGATCTATCTATTTTCCAATAACATCTTAAATTTGTACACTGTGAACTTAAGTGGTGTTGATGGGTAAAAAATATTGTTTACGTGATGGAAATTTATATGGGAAAAAAATATTTTAATCATAATAAATTTATTAATAAATTAACCATAATTCTCATATGTACTATATATCGTTCTTTTATTTGCGTAACTTGCACACAAGTATCTAGTAATTTCCTTTCTTATGATACAATAATGACTTTCGAAATTCAATCGCCGAAGAGCCACAGAAAGAACATTTCGAAATTTAAGACCATACAAAAATATTTTTAAAAAAACATGAAAGAAAAACGGGAATTCCAGTCAGTTGCGTCTAGTTTTTGAAATTAAAGTGAGAGGTGGAAGCCAAGTGAGGGTGAGTAGGTCCTCAAAGGAAAGTGGTAGCATGTGCGATAGAGAAGTATAAAGAAGCGTTGGGGGAGTAAGGTGGGTGTAGGAGGAGGTGTGGAGAGAAGAAGTACGAAGAGGTCGAGGAAAGGCTCTCGTCCTCGGGAAAGAGGATCCACTTTCGATCCTTGTACGGGAATCGAAATGGGAATGCGCATGGTGAATGCCGTATGCATGAAAATGCCAGCAATAAAATTGCTAATCCTGCGATAAACACGTCCGATACCTAAGCCTGCCGGGAGTCGAAACCCTCGCCAGTTGGCTCCAACCAACTGGTTCTTCGCCTCTTCTGCGACGCCTTGCTTTCCTTGCAATTGTTAGCTTTAATCGAATTACATCCTGCCAACCTCTTTGCGACGCCCGTTACCACCACCACTCCTCTGTACAACTCTGATGTCATGGATTTTTGGTATTCCATGGCTGCCCTCCATTTCCATCCCTAATATCTTGCTGATATCGCGCGACCCCACAAATATGTATGCATTCGTTACAGGAAAACAGTTTTTCAATGTGGAAATGATATTTGAAATGCGTTGATTTATTCAAACTTTAAAAGCAATGCAATAGAAGTTTTTAATAAATCTTAGCTCATTTATTTCAAGTCGACCAACACTCAAATAAAATAACTAAGATAAAATACTATAATACTAGTTTTTATCATTTTCAAAATAATTAGATATTGCACTTGAATACTAATATGTAATGAATGAATCGACTTGTCAAGGTATTAATAAATTCCCTCGTACAGACAATATTTCGACAAGTTATTTACCAAGCACTGTTTATTAAACGATTCTAAATTGATCTTTTTAATAAAGAGTGTACGTGTTTGTCGGAATTTAATCTGTCTCGGGAGATAATGGAAAGGAGAAAATTGACTTTGGAAGTATGAGAGAAATTTGCAGCATCGAATGGTTTCTCGGCTCGACGCATTCCAAGATGTAGGCTTAATTGTCGGAAAGGCTGGGTGTTTGGCACGAAATTGGAAGGTAGTACAGGACAACAATGCATGAGCGCCGATAACGCTAGTGGAATGCGCGAGGGCTAGCTTGCTGGTTGATCCAAAGGATTTAAGGATTTGCAGTAGAATCGATCCGGTCAAATGAGCTTTGTCCCTCAAGCAATCCTGTTCCTAGCCTACCTCTTCCAATCAGGATCGTGTCACTAAAATCTCCGGCTCTTCCATCGGAATGTGCTCACTCAATTTCACCATTACTTCAAGCAAACCTTCATCAATACAGAATCGTTTTCATTAAACGATTTATTCTATAATTTTCCCTTCTTTTGATAATAATTACTTGAAAAATCACAAAAAATAGTTTTATTGCGTTTAATCTTAGAATCACAAACGTTTACCTTCGTAAAAGGCTAACATGTAAGGTTTGTAACATTTAAACATTAATAGCAAACTTTAGTGTTAAAATAATTATTTCCAGTCAAGCGATGTAAATTTATAGTTTCAGAATAACTTCGGAATAACTTCGAAATCGGAATAAAATTCAGAACAAAGCCTTTAGAAGTGATGAACAGCAAATGAGAAATCGGTCATTAGAATCGAGATAGTAGTTCAAGATAGGATCGAAGGTATTGTTGGTGCGCAATTCTAAATGTTTCCCGCGGCCTCTGATACTCGTAGATTTTTCCGCTATCGCAGGTGTCCATTGATCAGGCACTCGTAAAACTTGCCGCACTGTCACTAATCCCGATAGTTATCTTATCCGCACTCGTGAATCGTGATAGGAAAGCTCAAACAACACTGGAAGTCATCGTTGGAGTTTGATTAACGCGCAGCCTACGTGTGTAAAGTCCAATTTGTAAATAGAACGGATGTTGCAAATGTATCGCACAGAACGTGTCAAACGTATAATCCCGCAAATGTTACGAGAGTTTCTAGGTCGCATTTGATAATTTATATTTCCATTAGTTGTCTGGAAAATAGGATACTATTATAATAGTCGATTGCTATCGTACGAAATGTCAATTTATCTGTGTCGTTATTTATTCTGACAGTTTGCTATTGGAAATGCATCGGAAATATGCTTTGTAATAGAACATGTTTTTTAATTTGTTATTTAACATCACATAATTCGGTAAATTCTATCTGCCATACAGTTAATTCATACTATTCTCGGGAAAGCTAACTATTCAGTCTGCTAAATGGTAACAAAGTTAATGTGCAGCTATTTAGAACGTGGTTATGTAGAGTGAGACTTTTTCAAAACAACTTTTAATTTCATCTTTTAGTAGTGTTTCAGAGAATACCATGGAATGTTTGTACTCGAAGTAAAACGTTTCTAAAGCATCTTCGGTCTGGCGCTTATGCGTATTACATTTCAATTCACTTTCTGCTTTCGAATTCAATAGCAGGAAGTTATAACGACGACTTTCACTGAACTGAAACGCATTAGAGTGTCGACCCACATTACCATACAGCTATTATTAGTATTGTTTCTTTTTATTTAACACGAATCGGGCGGTACAACGAGACCACGCCGTTTCCTTCCTCAAAGTAGACTTTACTGTTGCACTTTTATTACAGAATCCTATTTTGCCGTGCGGATTTTCAAGCGGAAATGTTTTTCGAAGTGACTGTGTGCTTCGCACTTCTAGCGTGTAGTTTTCTCATAAAAAGGGACGCTACTTCGGTGTACCAAGCGCATTACCTTTTATCCCATAAATTGTTTAACGATTTAACCCATTACGTATTCGCCCGACCTATAAAACGCTTTATACGCCGTCCACGGTAACACGCTCCCTGGGAAACGTCCTAGGTCATTTCGAATACCTATTCCTGCTACTCAAACTGGAACAAATACTCTTGAAAAAATGACCTAGTACATCATGTAAATTCTCAACTTTTTATGTTTATGCTTGATGTTTTCAGTATTTAATACAGACTTGAAACTTGTTGTCGACTTGAAATCATAGGGGTAAATGTTTATTATTATTCGCAGTGTTTTGGAATATTATTATTCTGATTGAACTATACTTTAAATTCATAATTATAGTTGAAGGACTTCACATTCTTTATACTTCATTGAACATATTCGAACAATTTATTATGTTATTTTAAAAAACTTGTTGAACCAAAATTCTTTTCATTCAAGACATCATACATTACGGCATTTTGACTTTAGTTCCACTAATTACACCTATTCATATTGCATGTGCCTTGTGCCAGACATTAATTTGTTAACAAGACTTTATAGTTAATAATACTGCAGTGTTCTTTATATTTTACTTGGGTCCACCAGACGTTTCTTTTCAATCGGCACGAAAAGTGGTTTTCTTTTCCCGTACATTCGTTTCTCTTTGACTTCAAAATTAGCTTTGCTGTCGACAATCCGGTCGCCGGGCCAAAAGCCCGCTCGCTTTTCCAGACAGGCCGTAAGAACTAGATCAGCCTTTCCATTCAGAAGAGGGAAAACCACGATGGTGCTGGTGGTGCTTTTAGTCGAGCTATACGCGCATAGTTTGAGGGGAAGTTCGCCGGTGTTTCGAATGCGACGTCGAATGAAGGAGGAATAGAAAGATAGGAGCGCGGTGGTGGCTTCGTATAACAGAAGGGAAAGGAAGCCCTGAAAGCGCCGGGACACGAATCTCCTAAGAAGAGAGCGGCTTATTCGGCCGCGAGCGGAAGTAATTGTACAAATTGCTTGGTTACTCTTCATTTTGCACGTAAATTCACCGACGCGCATGTGCAACTACTTGTTAATAACACATTGTCAAGACTTTCACTTTCTAGATTAAATGATTCCCGTTAATCATTTCTTAAATAAAATTGTTCGATATTTACTGGCCAACTGATAGTTTCATTTGCTATTATATAATGCCAATAATAAGATTGCCTTAAGAATGGTTTAAAACGTGTGAACTATCAACAATCATCTAGCACTTTGTGCAACCAATGACAGAACTAATAATTAGCAATAAATACGATAAAATTGATTTATTTCGCGAAGTTAATAGTGGCTGAAGAATTCCGCTGATTCTGCCAGAAACACGTAACTAAGATTTATAATAGTATGAACTTCAGAGGTTCGGATTTGTTGGTAATATTCTTGGCACAAGAAGAAGTGAGAAATAGGAAGAAGGAAGCGAGGAACAGTGTTGCAGGCAGGGGGCGCAAACAAAAGCAATCGGGTTCACGTCTCAGGAATTATGCATGCCCAATTCGCCAGCAATTTCGCGCTGGAAAATTTCCAATTAATATGAATATTTGCCGGGTCAGCGCGGCGTGAAAACATTTCCCGTAGGCACATTATCGTTGCCACGCGCGACTCCCTTGGGTTTGGCAAATGCTGAATCGCTGGAAGTCAGTCAGTAAACAGGCAGCGTGTTCACCCTAAATTTTTTTACCGATAGTCAAGAATGACAGAACAAATTACCAATGCAAATTTATGCATAAATGTGTCAGACTCAAAAATCTCTTTAAAAAATCAGTATATAAATAAACAACTGCAATAGACAAGATGTGATTTTCTTTCATTAAGATTTATGCCTAATATTGATCCTTTCATTTGTTGTGTCCTTTCAACTAGAACGAAAGTTCGGCAAAGCGAAGGCATAATTAATTTTCCACCCTTTAATTAATGATGGTTTAGGTGTCGGGTCCACGTTACTTCTCCTTTCACCCTCATTTTTCTCCATCCCAGCCTTGCATAGTTTTCCCCCCTTTGCTGTCCACTTTTTTTTCCAACAGAGTTTCGACGCTAATTCGGATATGCTGTCGCACACAATACGACCGAGTTTTCCTCGTAGCGCGAGCGTCAATTTTGTTGTCCAACAAAATCGGGCGACGCTCGACTCGGATTTCAAATCGGCGAGGTTTGCGAGATAATGAAGTTTGCCGGCGAAGCCCGTGAAATCGGGCGAGCGAGCTGAAAAAATGGCCAAGTTCACGCGTGCTCGCGTGAAATCAGGAAAAATCACGTATTTCATGTGCACGTGTGTGCATGTTGCACGCGCGCGAGCGCGAAATTGATTTTGCACTCTCGTAAATTTTCACTCACCGGTTGGTTCACGTGCTAGGCAGTGTTGTGTCTCTTACCTGGAACAGAAAAAAAGTAGATTGGTTAGGTCAGTGACACTCGATAGTCAAACTTTTTAGTTTTTATTAATATGTCAACAAATCAATGTATCACACATTTTGAATGGGTTAAAAATAATACCTTTCAAATTCATTTTCATATTCAACGTATTAAAACACAGAATACTGTAATGTAAATATAATTATATAAACTCAAAAAACGTTACATCTAAAAATATCGTTGAATCAAATATTATTAATGATAGTCATTTACACGTTTGCAAATCCCATTGTATATATTAGATCAAATCAATCGTAAATAATTAGAAATAACTGGCTCAAGCGGAAGCAATGGCAATCATTCGTTGCGAGGAAAGTTTCCAGAGGATTTTCGATGGGAAACGCTTCCGAAAACTTACCTGGAAGAAGCAGTTTAATCGTTTCTCTAAATTATTCTTTTTCCACAGTAGAGCACGGCGCCGGAAACTTTGCTCCTAATCGTCGCCGAAAACTCGTTGCCACCACTGCGAACGGAGCTTTTAAACCGTTTGGAATTGCATCGCGGCTGTTTCTTATTTGCCGCTTTCCGCAGCTGTTAGAACGTCTTTAAGATAGTTGCTGGGTAATACTGCTTTCAGCCTGAAGAACTTGGATTTGCGACGGGAGAAAACGTTTAACTAAATTTTAATGATACACAGAAGATGCTACTCAGTAGTTTTCAATGTTTAAATATACAAGCTTTATATATTTTTAAGCATTAGCATGACTTAAGTTCTTCTTTTATTAAATTAAGTTTAAAAAATCAATTCAACTCTGCTTGTTTCATATAGATTTGCAAATAAAGAATGTAACACAACATTATTTATTCGTATGCAGAATATTCTATATTAAAACAGAGAACAATATAATAAAAACATCTCTACAGTATTAACAATATTCTGAATTAAGTTTCATACAATTAGCCGTATCAGATTTCCTAGTATGACAAAACGTTTTACCATAAAACTGAAGAATCGATATCAAAGCCTATTAAAAGTCTCGCACGTATCCGATTGTGCATGAAAAAAATGAGGAAAGCAACATCGTACCATCCGTTTGCAAACAATACACTGGAGTCGAAGGCTCTCAAACAGCAAGTCCCATTAAATATGAGCGAGACACGTCGAACAGGTACGCTGGAGGGTGGAGCGTCCGTTTTTCAATTGAAGAGAAGCTGTCGAAACGGCGCGGCAGCCTTTCATAAATTGATTCGAATCACCGCTCCGAGATTAATGCGCGCAAACGACTTCTCCTCTCAGCCCGCTCACTCACACACACACACACACGCGCGCGCGCGCACAAACTATGCACCGGCTTCGACAATACTGCTATCGGGCGTAGGTGGATGCCCGGCACAATGCCCATATTGTTTAAGTGATGTATTACCGGACAATTCACCAAATGTCAATCCATTGAAGCGCGGCACAATCCGCGCCAGGCCGTACAATATATTATACCCGGCCGGCCATTGCCCGCCGGTTCTTTAATTCCTTCCTCATTTCACTAACGAATCGCACCATCGACAGCCGCACTTTATAAAGCCCGTCGATAGTCTGATTAGTCTTGGAAGAGGCACTCTGTTATAATTCGCACATTGGAAGGTGTATAATTTCGGTTTGATGTGTGAAATATTATAGTAAGACAGTTGTAAGAGAAGTTAATTATAGATATGTTAATTGATTATTAAATTGTAAAAGATAAAAGATAAATGAAAGAATTTTAGAAGATCTGTTTGATTGTTAATAACTTTTTAAGGAGATATGTTTTCATTAGATTCAGTTGACTTTAAGAGATGGAAGACGCTTGGGAACATAAGTCACGGACTTTCTACGTAAAGCCCGACAAATTGAATGAAATCAGTAATTAGACGAGAGTCATTATAATTCGTCCGGAAAGCGCACTCTCGCGTTGGGAGAAAAAGAAGAACGAATGGAGGATTTAAAGAAGGTGGACTGTGTAAAAAGAGGCCTATCAAGGAAAACGATGTTCTCCCTGTAGCCGTGTTCGCTCCCCTTTTTCGTTTCTTACTAATGGAACCATTAAACACGTCGTCTTAGCTTGGCTCGTCTCCCGGACGATCTCATTTTCCTCCCGCTTCCCGGGGAAGAGCTCGTCCCTCGCAGATACAGGATTTTGCAGCCGGCTGCAAAAATGAGGGTGCGCCTCCCTTATTCCCGGAATGCTTTATCGTAAAAAGCAACACACCGCTTTAAATAACACTTCGGGAAAGGGAGGAAGCCAGACATACCACTGTTGCATTTCCTCGCCGAAAAATAAATCCTACCACCCAGCACTCCATTAACTCAATATTCCCAGTTCATCCTCTAGGGTTCCGAGTATTCCGAGGTCATCAACACCACCCAACAATTGCTCTTGTCAGGGAATTCAGCACTTTTTCATTATGTAATATTTATTATTTTATTAATGTCTAGTGTAGAAATAATTAAACATATGAAACACAAAAGTAATAAAAGTATTATTGATGAAAGTTTCAGTGGAAATATTGTCCTTTTGGGAATGGAATTAATTTCTAGAGGAAGCATTTGATAATTACTTTTCTTCATCTTGGCATTTACCATTTAATGACTGGTAATTTTATAGTTAGAACGCAGTTAATTCTTTTCACTTTGAAGGGTCGGAGACAGCCGAAATTTTCAGTTCTTGGAATCAGCGCATGGAAGTGTCGAAAACAAGGGAGTTAAGAGGGCCACGTAAGTGCGAGAATTAATAAAGGCTCGACTAAAGTTCGCGCAAAGTGAAGCTCAACTAAAAGTCCCGTGCGAATGCGACGTAAGCCCTTTCTCATGTCGCGAGCTACCAAAGTGAAAAAGGAACGTGAGCTCGCCCTCGGTAGCATCTACAGGCTCTTTCAGAATGTACGTCGCGTTAACTGCTAAATGATTTACTTTTGCACTCGCCTCGTAAAGTTCAAACACGTTTCTACCAAAATGATACCTTCTCACATTTCCAGCATTAGTATCTCGTAAGCTATTGCACAAAATGACTTGAAATTTTCAACACTCGTAGATAACGTAACTTATGAAATATTACAGAAACCCAAAATGTATATAAGTCTTATAAACATATATGGATAATACCTGTGTTGTAACTTTATTCTTACATTTCTTATTAATTTCCATAGAAGAGTTCATAATTGAGAGTCTCAATCATTTTATTATATGAGAATGAAGATTACATATAACATTATTTATAAAGGAATCATTTTATCTGAAGGATCCTGTAGACTCTACAGTGTAGAGCGATGCATGTGCAGTGGCCGGCTGCAGAAGGACGACAGAGGAGAGAAAGGAAATGGCAAGACGAGGGCCATTGACGAGGAAAATATTTTCCACGTAGATTTCTGCTTTCCAAGCGAACACGACCATCTCATGAAGCTGTGACGCCACTCGGTAGAGATCCTTTTTCAAGGCAATCGTGTGATCTTCTCTCTTTCTCTTTCTCCTGGATACGTCGATGTCCGTTCGATATGTTTATTGGGTATTTAATAATTTTATTAAATATCACGGAAGCCCGCATACCCTCAGTGCAGCCTAGTATTTCTGATTTCATCAATATGTAGGTTGAATTCATTTCTCCAATTCCCTGGGGCAATCCTTTTAGTATGCGGCGCTCATGTCTCGATTCATATCTCCATTCATTCTTATGGCCTCTCGCCCACCAAGGTTTCTCGGTACTAAATATATTTCATAATACTCGTCTGCAATTCAATTAGTCCTGGTTTCATTTTGGTACCAAAACTACCGCCTTGGTGAAATTGATGGACTCTGTTTTCTGGCGAAAATTTAAATAAGACCTTTTAAATAATTTCATAAAGAAACTAAGTATGAAAAATTCACGTCAACATAGTACTAAAAGCATTTAAAAGCTTTTTCGTACTATTATAAATCTACAATTTACACACACGATTTTTGTAATTACCATCCGTCCAATTAACGTCGGTAAACACTCAAACTGTCAACAACCCGTATTGAAATTCCGAGTATAGATGTCCGAACTGGCAGAATCATGGAAACATGCTTTTTTTTTACATTGAAACATTTAAGCTCATTAAGAATCATGAAGCGGACAGCTGGGCAAACATGCCGGAGAGCATTTGACAAATGTATATTGTCAGGAGGCGATGAGGGGGAGCGAGGGAGATTGGTGGACGTGGCATTCAGACGGTGCGGTAGTATGCGAATCCCTCGATGGAGAGCGGTGCAGCTAATCAAGGCTTTATTGGGCATAGCCAATTAACGGCTGCAATTGGCACGCGAACAAAGCGGCCGCGTTCCAATAGTGGCCCTAAACCGAGTCCTTTCTCCGGCAGTTCGCCACGCGTAGCTTCGTCCGACCTATGCTCCCTCCCACACATTCTCACGCATTCCCTCCCACACAGAGACACCCTGTATGGGATGTGCATTGTGGAATAGCTCGCTAAACAATTCGATTATCCGAATGTCCGTGCCCGGCCGTCGAAGCATCATTATTTCGGTGCTCGAGGGACATATGTATAATCGTTTGCACGCCGCAGTGCTGCTCGAGCCTGGAAGAGGAATCGAGTGTGCTCTTCGATTGATAAATAGCTGGTTAAAGCACCAAATTCTAGAGCCTCTATTAAAAACTGACCTATTTTACGAGATCGCGTCATCGAATGATCTCACGGGTTAGAAACACTGTGATTTGTTAATTACAAGTTCACTTAAGAAGGACCAGCTTTTAATGACAGTGGATTATATAATAATAAAGCACCTTTATTCATAAATAGTGGCATAACAAACCCTAACGAAAATATTGAAATATGAAAGCACCAAACCAGATTGGAAAAGATATTAAAATTGCAATATAGTATTATGCGATGTCAAATACCGACATTTATTAATGTAAATCGAGGATGAAAGGGGAGCAGCATGTACTCTTCGATTGATAAATAGTTGGTTAAAGCTCGAAGTTCCAAGTTCCAAGTTTTACGAGATCGCATGATCGGATGATGGACGTCACAGGACAGGAACCATGCGATTAATTAATAACTTCATTTCTGAGGGACCAGCCTTCAGTAACAGTGAATTGTAATAAAACGCTTTTATGCTTAAATAATAGTATAACAAACTGTATCAAAAATATTGAAATATGAAAACATCAAACCAAAACGAAAAAGATATTAAAATCACAATACAGCATTATGCAATGTCAAATACCGACATTTACTGATGTAAATCGAGGGTGAAAGAGGAACAGGATGTACTCTTCGATTGATAAATAGTTGGTTAAAGCTCGAAGTGCCAGACCCTTAATTAAAGAGCTACCTGCTGACCTACTTTAGCGGGATCGCATGATCGGATGATGGATATCACGGGTTAGACAACTGCAGTGCAGCGAGAGTCCATAATTAGTCATTTTGAGAAGTGATTCTTCTCTGGGCGTGTGACATCCAGGATTACACCTGGTGACTGCGCTCGCAGATAGATCTTCATTTGCGATTTTCCGTCGGGAACAGATACTGTCGAGATTTTTTGGAGCATATTGCGCTATCGATCGAACCATGTTTAGTTATAGGAATTTTTATAGACATTGCTCGGCGTCAAGTTGATTCAGTTATAGACATACAAATATCTGTTGTGCTAACTATACATACGTAATTGTTATTTTTATAAAACAGGTAGAAAACTATTGTCCAACTACTTAATTAAATAATAAAAATGCCCTTTCTTAAGTATGTTCATTATATCGATGATTATCTGGTCAACCTTTTTTAGTGTAATAATGAACATAAAAGAGGATTAACCTTCTCATGATTTTCCTTAAAATCACTACGAGTTTCATCTTACAAGGCGTATAACTTAAGAACAAACATTTAACCATGCGAACACCAGCAGCTACTTACACATTATTTCATGGAAGCTTATAAAAAGTGAAGGTTTGCCTTTGGAAAGGGATGATTCCATGGTGCGCGAGTAGATAGATAGGCAGGGGTCAGCGTAGGTAAACAGAGAAAACGTTAACGGCGTCGAGTATATTTTTCCTGTGACCAGGCGAGGGTAAAATTGGCCGACGGTATGGGATACTTTCATGGGTCAGAATGGACCTATAAAATTCAGCTAAAGTGGCGAAGCCGCCGGGCGAACCACCCCCGCCGAAGAACGAAATGCGATCCCGCCCAATGTTTGCTTTTCAAACTCGATGGAATTTCGAGTCCACCGATACACCGGTATACCTCCCCGCGGCAGAGAGTTTCGCTAAACCCCGTGCCATTCGTTTGGGATCGAAAGTTTTTATGTGTTTCCATAGACGGCGCGCCAGTCCTAGGTGAGGAACACGATTGGATCATACCGTTCTATCAATTCATGGATGTTACAAGTTACGGTAATTGGCGCTCCCACTCTCTTCCCGATTTGTTCCAATTCACATTCGTTATTTTTTTATTTTCACACTAGAATTTATTTGAACTAAATCGTTCAGTTTTAATTGGTGTAAATGTTAAGAATACATCAAGAAATCTATCGATTGTATATTCGAATAACAATCCAGTGCAAATGTACGATTCAGCAAGAGTATTATATTAGTATATTACTCGGTGCAAATATGAAGAATAAATTATGAAATCAATTCGTACGACCCTTCGATACTCTACTTTAAACAAAGATCTAGGTTTTGGAATTCTAATTACTAGATAGTTCGATCAGTTCCATAATCGAATATATCTTGAATGATTAGGTGATTCGAATCGACAGGAGGAAGATTAAGGAACTAGATGGATGTGCTCGAAGAAGTCAAGGAATCCAATCCTAGCGGTTGAGTACAAGGGAGAAAAGTACATAGAGTGGCGAAAGGAGGTCGAGCTTGGAAGAAGTGTGCGCCCGAACCAAAGCACTTCTAACGAAAGCTTGCCGCATGAAGCCCTCACCGGGTCCCGTAAACAATAAAAGCTCGTGGAAGCTCGAGCGTGTCCGGCTGCCCTACAGAGACGTCTTAAGCTCCTTTCACATTATACACAACACCCGCGTCACGGAAGAATCAACAATGTTACGCAAATCTTGTTCCCAACTCATACAACACATCCGCAACACTGCAACATTGAGTAAATAATACACACATTTATTCACCTACAGTCTCTTACACTCTCTCAGAAGATTAAGTTCTCGCTTACAAGCAATTGCAGCCAGTTGCACAGAATTGCATAACAGTTCATGATGTAGCATATGTGAAGATTCCCTTAGAAAATAACTACAATGTTTCGTCGCAATGGAGTAACTTCCCATGTATTATTTCTATTGGTGAACATAATAATTTTACCATTTAACCCAATTGATATAAAACGATAAATGTATGATAAACTGTATTTAAAGGAATTCCCATGTATATTAATTCATTTATTAATTCAAACAGTAATAATTTCTTTCGCAAATTCTCTTACTCACCGGAGTAAGTCGTTTTATATTCTGTTAGAGTTGCGATCAGTGAAGCTGAAGTACTGTATAATGTGAATCAACCTTTACCCTCTCGCACACTGTCCTTTCCTTGAAAAGCGGGCGGAGACTTCCGCTGGTCCAGCGGCAAAATAAATTTACGGCTAAGCTCCGCTCGGGGTGAATTCGCACAGAGCGCATCGGCAGCGAGCGAGCGAGCGAGCAACCACCGCGCCAACCGGAAACTCTTCCCCTCGGGCGAGCGCAACTGCGAAAAGATACAGCCGCCATTTCTCACCGAGATAATGTAGGAGGTGCGAGGCGGTTAGGATACTCCTTGACACGTGGATTATCATTCGCCTTGAAGAATGTGCGAGTATATTTGCGACGGTAAGCACTCCTCTACGCTCGAGCACGAGTTTTCGGAAGCAGATCTCCTACTCTGATCTCCTCCGGCGATTTATACCACCAAATGCAAGGGTCCCTGTCCACGTGTAAATGATACTCGACTTCCTTCCTGATGACTGGTCATTTCTACCTAAGACTCCCATAAATACTCTAGTCTTTATTGTAACAGCACAGGAGTGGCTAACGCGAAATTAATTGTCCGGATTAAAATGAATCATTTATAGTTATAGTTATTGGATATGAAAATTCGTTTGTAGAATTGCAAAATTTAGAAAGTAGTTCAATGATTTAAGAATTCTTTGGTCAGTAGTTGAAGTTAGAAAAGGTTACGTATTGCAATTAAGGTTAAGAAGATACTTCTTGAAATGAAAAATAAGAGAATCAGATGACTTGAATAATGGGGGCATCACAGTAATTGAGTATTGCTTGACACCAACAATGATAACCAAGGAGAGTTGATTCGATGTCTCAGTCAATACTCGCTCCAGTAAACCTCATCCAATTAAAAATGATTTCCTTGCAAGGGTGAGAATAAATTTGATGATATATAAGCAACGATCATTCACAGTAGGAGTTCAAAAGGTAATTTAGTCCTTCGTGGCGTCACTAATGAGAGCTCTCATCGCCCTCATAAACAGGGATTTACCCTCACATATTTCTAATACTCCGCGCGTCTGCCGCTCTCGCACTTCAGCCCTTTCCACGATATTTGTTCTTCCCGCCTGACGAGGGTGAAGATGAAGTCTTCCTCCTGTCTTTCGAATAGGCTTTCACCGGAATTCCAGCTCACCACTTTCCTCTCCAACACACACTTCACCGTGAAACATTGCGATTAGTTGCGTAGAATGACTTTGGATTCTAATAAAGATCGCGCATTTATTCCTAAATAAAGGTATAATAAACTATAATGGTATTATTAAAATGTTGAATCATCGAATTTGATCGAGAAAGATATTAAAATCGGAATATAGCATTATGCGTTGTGAAATATTTATCAATGCAAATTTATTAATGCAGAGCCTTGATAATTTTATGCATTTCGCACAAAATAATCATTTACATAGGTTTATCGAGAGTTAATAATCCTACAAAGATCCACCAGAACACAAATCCACACCCTGCAAAAATAAACGTCTCCCTTCAATGCAATATCTCTGGTGTGCGAATAATTAAATCCATGCAAATTTTATTAGCCCCGATCAATAATTCACGTATAATACAGAACAAATAGAATAACTTCATTACAATGATTCTAACAAGTAATACTCTACAATACTTTAATAAATTTATTGCAATACTAGATTCAAAGTTATACTATCCCGCGTTCCCATTGGACAGGAAAAAGTGAGGGGGACGCATTGAATACGCGACAGTACAAATATGTGATCCGTAAATGGGGCACTTCCCGTTGCGCAGCACGAGTTAATAAAACACGCTTATTGGCGGCGCGGCCGCCCCGGATGGAATCGCAGCTTGTCCGGGCCTTTAACAATTAGAGGCCGGCACTTTTGAAGTTTCGTTTACCCGCCAGACTTTCCGCGAGGGGGCGCTTGTTGTCGTGCCATTATCGGTAAAAGGAAAATACAGTAACCGCTTCAGCCGCTAATGGAGTGCCGATTAATTAAGCACGGTCTGGCGATCCTCCAAACGTTTTCCGCGCTGGACCTTGTTTGCCGTACGAATGCCAGATAAACTGCCCTTCCGAGTCAGGCTGCTCCATTCTGACGTCTATCACGGTACCCACAGTCTCCCATTCATCTGTACTCACACACTAACACTTCTTATGCACTCATTTATTTACTAAGGTATAGTTATTGTTAGTTGCATTGTCTTATACAGCCCGATAGAGCTTTTATATTGACAAAATTATTCTACAAGCTCCAATTTATGTGAGTTTCAATTTTTTTAAGTACAACTTTCTTTTAAACTATTTGTCTATTAATCCTTGTAGACAAAGCTTGCTGGGATCTCTAAGATTATTCTATTAAATTCAATTACTTTCAATTCTAAATATTAAAGATGAGAATGTAAAACCCCAAAGAATTATTATTACAGTATATTTCTTATTTGAAATTTTGCAGTATCAGCAAAAGAATCATCTATAAATGAAGCAGTATTTCAATGTTCGTCTGTGACGAGTATCCTCACAATGGCAGAGCTAGAGGAAGCAGAGTTTAGAATACATATGGCGTCGCATCGCGGTTCGCAATAGATGCAGTGCTCTTTGTGGACCGACGAGGGTCCCAGCATCCATATTTAGCAACATTAAACGTCTCCCTGGGGTATATCGCAGTAGCGGGCTGTGGGTTGGTCTTTGCACTGAGTCGGTTCGGAATCACCCTCCTGCACACATCCTGACTCCCTCTGCCTTTGCAAGGCCCTCGCAGTCGTAAGAGAGTGTGCGGATGCTGCGCCACAGTGGTACATGTACCCTAAATCAGGCAGATCCACAAGGACCCCCGGGCGAGACGGACACACGGAATAATTATTCGGCGAATTTGCATGCTGATTTTGAGGTCAGCTTGCCTGGCGCAATGGCCGTGCGTCCCGTGTCTCACTATTGTCCTCTCGTCCCCTTATCGCAGCGCAAGCAACACCTCGTCAAGGAGCATCCGTACTTCCGTCATGCTGATATTAAGCATGCATGTGAATTAGCAGTAAAGTGGTTGGGTTTCGTTAGAGTAAGAGATTCCTAGTTTAAGGAGTTATTTTGGTTAGTATATGGTTAGATTTGCATTTTCATAGAATTTCGTTATCTCTAATAGGAAATCTTGCCAATTTTCTGCAATATTTGATCATTCGTTTTATCACGATTCCATGTTCGGTTATTACGATTATTTCTTACCTATTAAAGATAAGAGACACAAGAAAAATGTCTATCGACATAGATTACGATTTTAATAGCCAACGTTGACGATGCAAATTCAAATGAAGAATTTCCAATTCCAATCGTATCGATCATTGCATCCTGTACGTATTACCAAGTTTCCGACTGCGTTATACGAATAACAAGTTCTTATTACCCGATCATAGAAGCAATTGTAATTATTCATTCATCTTGGTAGCGTGGAATTCGCTTCTGGTCGAGGACGCCCGGCTCATTTTCCCCCTCGATTTCCGGCCAATTATGGGGGCGGCTTTCCAGACGCGCTCTCTCATCGCAGCCCGATGAGCCGCGAATTTCATGCGAATTGGACTTTCAAAGCGCGGTCGGACGAATCCGGTGGCACCGTCATACTAGTTGGCAGAGTGTGTGACAATAGTATGCATGTACATCTCTCTCTGTGTGTGTGTGTGTGTGTGTGAGTGGTGCGAACATTGGACGAGAACGCCAGCATCCGATCATTGCCATTTGTTATTGCCGATTCTAATTGCCGGGGCGAGACGCGGCCGTGCCAGAAATTATGCCGGGCGTCCGATCCGAATTCCCCCCACCCTCTGATTGCTTTACACCATTGGCTCGCATCGGTTGCCATCCCATAAAATTAGAGCGCGTGGCCAGCATCCTATTTAGCAGCGGCAGATCCGTTTTAAATAAGCCCGATCGCACCACATGTCACAATGGATTCTCCTTGCGTGTTTGTTCCCGCGATTCCCGATCATTCATTCCACCCTGTTTGACATTCATCCAACGATCGTCCTGATTACCACAGATCGAAGAGTGGACTTATTGGCCCTACGCGTACTACCTAGTTTCGAATTAATAAAACTGATTGCTTGCCCTTTTGTTTTACAATCGACATTTTCACATTATCTAGTTTTATTCATGGATTATTTGCAAATCTTAATTTATATCGTGTGTAATTAGTTGATTTATGATATTCAACAGGTTTCTATTATTCTTGATTGATTATTCTCTAAGTATTAGTATACTTTAATTACTTTCTTCAACTATTCTTAAGAAGTATCATTATCCAAGAGAAAAAAACCCAGTGTCTTATATTTAGAATCTTATTTTGCTCGAATCAGATCTCCGACTAAATGAATTGCAATTACAATGATTCAATGTTCCATTTAAGGAACAAACGTTTGTCAATTACATCGGAGGCCAATACAGTTAATTATGTTGCACGCGAATTAAACCGCTGCCGCTCTACTTTCTATTTTCGCCGTTCACACAATGGCCGGCAGTGGTTTCCAATCGGAACCACCGCTGATCAAGCTATGTCTGATTGCTGCCGCAGTGATTTCGTTGGATTCTACGGAATACGCGATTAGAGGGGAGAATCGATGTTAGTGGTTGCAAGTTCCTGGTTTACTTCGAGGAACATTGGCTTTATCGGTTCCAGCAGGACAGTCGGGAAATGTATGTCGATCCAAGTTGTACGAGGTTGTTTAGCCGAGATGAATACCAACGATTCAAATCTCTCGAAGCTTGTACTCTTCAATCGACTAAGAGTCAATTTGGCACCGTTTCTCTCCCAGTATTGTGAATGAAATCGACTAGGATGACCAAACAGATTTGATGAATTCAAATTTCGCTGTATCTTAATACTTCAAGTGAAGTATTTCGATAAGTATTTATTTTTTTTGGAAATTTGTAAATAGTGATCCTTTAGCACCTTTGTCTTATGATATGTTTATTCACTAAAATTGTACTAATTAAGGATCGAATCAATTTGATATTTAAATAATTCAAATGGAATTAAACACATTCACCCCTTTAATTCTATCGCTTTTGTAATGAAACAAATAGCTTCTCATGGCAGAACTTTTTTCTTTCAAGCAGAAACTTCAAGAACTTTCGCGCTTAATGATTGCTCACTAGAATCATTATTTATCGCTGTTACAGCGCAGATGTTGCACTCGTAAACTCAATATTAAGTTTCCTTTACATTCATCAATTAAACTTGAAAGGAAATATATTGCCGGTTGAACTGGGTCAGTTTCGAAACTGGGTTAATCCCAAGCCCCATCATTTTTCTCGTCGGGCCTCGAGGAATTTGAAGGGAGTATTTGAAAGCCAAACTATGATATATCCATTTTTAAAATGAGAAAAGGTGGTATATTACAGAATTTTTTATAAATTTTAAAAGAAGCTTGGTGCGTAGTTAAAATTAAAGTAACTAACTGCTTATAATCAATGGCTCTAAAGTTGCTCTTAATAAGAGCTCGTAATAAAATTACTCTTAATAATTGAAAAAAGTACAACTTTTTTTCTAAATATCAAGGAAACATAGAAATAGAAATAAATTATTTACTTTGTTAGTTGTCAATTATTTCTGAAACTGATATCGGCAGACATAGCTTGACGTAATACAGGTTCAGTCATTTGGGTTGCAGACACATTACTAATTATACAAAAGGGGATAATCAATATATTCTTGTACCCCTGAAAGCCCTCAAGCTGATATGTCACTTACTTCTCATTCTGACTACGACAACGTGTAAAGTTACATACGAAGTTGCGACCATAGATACCGCAATCAACTTGACAACGACTGTCAATGGTTCGTGCAGAAAACCACGACAAGTGCATACGTTCGAAAAATTCCCTTTTACAAATCACTGCCTTTTTAATTTTACGTGAACCAGATTGGATTCAATTAACCTCAACGATTTTAAAATACATTTTTTATTCCAATGATGTAGATATTTTTTTAAATTAATCCCGCACGGTTCGTTCGTGTAAAACAATATTGTAACAATTAAACCAATTAGTGGGAATTTGCTGCTATTAAATGAAGTCTCGATTGGCAAATGTTTCAACATGAATATTTGGGCTAAAATGAAATCCATGTGTTTCCCGTCATAATAATTCTTCATCGGGTTAATGCTTGCGTACAACAATATTGTAACAATTAACCAAATTCCTGGAAATTTGCTGCTATTAAACGAAGCCTCGATTAGCAAATGTTTCAACATGAATATTTCGGTTACAATGAAATCCATGTGATTCACGACATGATAATTCTTCATCTGGTTAATGTTTCCGTATAATAATATTATAACAATTAATGAAATTCCTGAAAATTTGCTGCTATTAAAAGAATCTTTAATTGGCAAAGGTTTTAGGATGACTGACTGTGATTCGCGTTTGGAAAATGATCTCGTAGCGAAGTTGGTACGAGGGTGGTCAGTGGTTTCCATTTTCGAGGAGGACCGCCACGAGACATTAAAGATACTGGTCCGCACGAGTGCTCGCTTTCGGGCACGCCCGGCGATTTATCATCCTTCTCGAATGCCGCAGATCGGATGGAAAAACGTTCCATCCACTCGGCTTCCTTCCTTCAGCACTGACCACCGCCACCGCCAACTCACCTTCACTCTTTCTCCCTTTCTCTCTTTTAGTTCCACAACCGACAAACCTCCGGGATCGATCCATCCATCCTGCGGGACGAATTACCTGCCAGCGCGTGGCCGAAACAGATATTCGCAGAAAGAAACACCTCCGCCGCCTCTTTTCTCCTGTAATGATTTTCCGTTTCAATTGTTCCAACAATGACCTTCTACCTTCCCAGGGAACTTGATTTGTTGAGCTCATTATTCTATTAACGTCAGAGTTCGCCAATTCATCTAAATGAAGGATTCCGAATTAGTTACAGAAATTCTTAGGGTATATTTATTGGCTTAAGGATTTTCGTGAAACTTGATGAATTATAGTTCAGCAAATATGATACCTGCACTTTAAAAGTATATAATTAAAAATAGAATAGTGCGACTGAAGGAAACTATTAAAGCATCGACAGAACAATATCTAGGAAACTCGTCTAAACAGGAGTTTGAAGGGATTGTCTCGGGGACGTCGAATGCAAGTGCAGGGTCCAATATCGTGCGGTGCTTGGCACGACGACCGAGTGGCTTTCCGAGATGAAGCTTAATTTATCACTGCGAACGATCTATCATGAAGAATGCCAAAGCCCCTTCCATCCTGGCGGGCGTAGCTCCCAGTTTCCACATTGCCCGTGAAAAGTTTGGGTCGCCGAGCGCAACGGCTTCTTCCGCTCTCTTTCTTCATGTACACGCTATATCTCACTGGGAGTTCAATTCAGGAAGGCTGGCACGTGAGAAGAAACAATGTGGCGGAACAATGACTGGAGACTCGGCCGACGCCGACAATGGTGTCCTCAAAATTTCTTGCTGCCAAAATCCCCCCAGGCTTCTTGCAACCCACCCCCAACTCGCGCTTCTCTCTGCTTCCGGGTACTGCCAGGCGACCGTCGCCATAATTTCGCCCCCTGCCTCACAGACTTTTCGCCTGGCAATACGTACACAGGCCACAAACACCTCCAACCACCCTCTGCTACTCCTGGCAGATTTATGTTCGGCTACAGAGTCTTTCATTTCGGAGATTTTGTTTGGTAGACGTTAATATGATAAGTAGAAGAATTATTTATATTTGCAAACATAAGTTGGTTTGACTAGTTATAAAGTATTTGAAGAGTTAAATTGTTGAAAGAAAATATGTTGTTGTTATGTATGTGTTATACAATAGTATATTAATTAACTATATAATTAGTATTTTATTGTGTTGCTTTGTAATATATTGTTGGTTTGTGTCTGTAAGTAGATTTGTAATTATTGTAATTTAAATTTGATACTTCAGATAAACCTACAATTAGTAAATTAGTTATATTTTAAATTTTTTCAGCTGAATATTAGATATCTGCTAGAAAGAGCCTTCATCTATGGAAGGCTCTATACCTTCAGTCCGCATTACGGTAGTATTAATTGTCGTCCACCCAACTTGTTTCGTTGCTGTGACAAATCGCCGGCTCGTCAGTTTTAATGACTAATTGGGTGTTAGCTGTTCTAGTTCATCCCCAGGATTCTCAAGGAAATCTATTTACCGTATTGCTGTGTCCCGAAACACACGGTATTCCTTGATTAGTTGTATTCATATAATAGAAGACTAAAACTAAAACTGCTTTCAGTAAAATAAAATAACACCAAATAAGCCAAAAAAGGTTTCATAAGATAAATTCTTAAGTAAGAATTCGTAATTACAAACTACACGTATGAAACTTTAATAAAATTTAATGCTTCGTTAAATCAAACCATATTTCAATACTCCAATGAAAAAACATGAATCATTTATTTAATAAGCAGGCAAACAGTAGGCAATGAGGAATTGAGAGTTATAATGCTTTCTTCTTGAAAGGATGAAGAGAAACATAGAATTTGCAGACATAATCTAAAGCAGAGACGAACAGGAAACTTAGTAGCGAGGGTCTGGGACGAAGAGAAGCGTGTATTCGAAGGTGGCCGGGTGTTAATGAGTGCCAGTACAGAGCAGAGCATGCCAGTCGTAGACATGGTAGGTGTGAAATTAGACAACATCAGCCGCGACACATGCCTAATGTCGGCCTCGTTTCTTCTCCACATATCGCACCGCCAGCCAGCCTGCTTGTTGTCAAGCGCGTCTCCCAGACTTCGACCAGGAAACAACGGTAGCAGCGGGTTGTTTCCTGGTCGAAGGCCGACGAGACGCGCTTGACAACCCCGTGCATCTTCGTTAGGGGGGTGGCGCAGCACGTTGCTGTAAGGCAAATCCGCCTGCGGCTTGACACGTCGCTATAGGGTGGCTCCCAAATGATAAACCATCTTATATTTCGTATCACGTCTTCTTGAATTTCTTCAAATTATCTTCAACTTTCTTCAACACTGCAAGATTGTATGTAATCGAATAGGGTTTAGTTTTTAATTATTAATATAATTAGGAAATATTTTCGGGTGATATCTCCTGAATTTTAGATATAATTGGTGGTCTTTACTGTGTGGAGAGGGAAAGAAAAAAAAGGAGGGAATGCATACTCTCAGTTTTGTTTATTTCATTTCTGTCATGTCTACTTTGTTTAATATAGAATAAAGATAATTTATAGAAGTTTATAGCAATGCCGGGATTAAAAGTATTATCAAAGAGGAGAGCAAGTGGGATGTGGAATCTCTCATTTCTTCTTAAAATTCTTCTCTTTTCAAAAAAAGGTTTCTCCGTGAGCAAAATTCCCCAGGGAGAAAAATAACTGAGGTGAAATATCAATCATGAAAAATGTCCAATGCATATTTCTATGCCACCCGATATAAAACTGTCACTGAGGAAAAGGAGAGATCTCTGTTCCACGGAAATTAGATGCGGATAAACGGTGCAGGAACGTCGGAAGCGGAAAGGCGCACCAGCCGCGATACAGTAATACTTTGCAAAGGCGTGAACCATTCGCAAAGAGTGTGCCAAGAGGATGTAGAATATTAAATTCCCAAGAAGATGAACGTAAACCCTGAATGGCAGGTTGCAACATAAAATGTACCATTTCTTGAACCTCAAATCGAACGTTTTTAATGCAATGTCTGTTACTAAAGAATACGTCGGCGAATTTATCGATATTTTCACTGGTATTTTGAAAGAGCTTTTTTTGTCATCTTTAATACTAGATTTACGAAAGAATCAAAAGGACTCGAATAATATTTTGCTGTAAGTACCAATTTACCAAAGATGAATTTTATAAGTGTGTTTCACATTATTTCTTTCTTTTTCTATAATTTATGTTTCTGTATTAGAAGTTCATATACCTTAGGCTTCCATAGTTCTAGTATTAATATTAAAAAATGCTCTGGAGTAAACTTATTATTTACCATTCATTAATAAGACTTAGACATACTGCATGAATATATTCTCGTATTTCTGGCTCATACAAAATTCGCAGTATGAATTTCGTTATGGACTTAATGACGAAAATCCAGCGAAACGCCACTACAGAATACATACGCAGGGGGACGGCGAAATGATGCGATCGGTTTCATGCCAATCGCATTGCATTTAATTATTAAAATCCTCCGATAAACCGGCAGATCCATTTTCAAGTCGCATTCGAACGGAGGGTGGAACACCTACGTTTCACACTGAATTATTCATGCACGATGATGATAAATACAAAAGCGTTCAGTCTGGCTACAATTCAAGCGACAAAAGTAGTCCGGCATTCAGCGGAAATTACACGCAACTAACGTCACGTACCCGCTGTTGGTGGATTATGCGATTGATTAATAGATAGGACTGGCCCCGCATCATCACCGCTTTAACGCGGATTCGTAATAATCATCAATAAATATGCAAGATACGATTAGCCCTCTGCCAACACGAATTTAATCAGTATTACTTTCAACTGCAACGGTTGCAGCTTTACAGAACGTTTCTCATTACTCAATTTAAAGTAGAACGTAGTTGTAAAAATGATAAATATGTTAGCTCAGCTTTAGAACGACTCAAAACACACGATTAATTATGTTCACTTTTAAAGAAATCAAGAATCCTTAAAAAAATATTCAATGTAACACCAAACTATTGAACTATTTAAATACTTGATCTAACATCAATGTTAATTATTACCAATGAATTGTAACACAAATCAATTAACACAACATACTTTAAACAAAATTGACGTATTATATTACAACAATGAAACACGTTCATCCTAACAGTAATTTGCTCAACAACAGAAGCTCGTCATTGTAAGGCAAGGGTTAAGATGGGGGGGGGGGGGGGGGGGGGCAAAGAAATCTGTGGTTCGTGCATGGAAGAAAAGAGGTATTTGGAGGAAGGGAGCGCTCGATAATCTTGCGATGAAGAGGTAAGACTATTGGAGGAGCATGGCGCATTGTTTGGGGGAGTTCCGGTGGACTAGATGGTCTCACCGCAGGATCATGGAGTCTGGCCGGGTCGTTAACAGGAGGCCTGCACCAACAAGTGAAGCCACAAGCAACCCTCGCCGGCTGACACCATCGAGCAAACCTGTACACCTTCTCCACGGAACGTAGCCTTCTCCTCACACCTTCGAGCCAGCGATCGTTTTATTAGAAACGCCACGTCAGCTCGCGCAGTAGCGGAGACACCTCGGCAATAACGCCGACAGCTCGTTACAACCTTGATAAAGCGCCGTGTGTGGCTAAGCCGCGACGACAACGACCCCGACCCAGACCCCGACCATCGCCACCCGCCGATCCCAAACTTTCCCCATCCCGGGTATATACGGGGTGTAAACTTTCACGACTCATTCCTGCAAACTGCCAGTTGCTCGGATTAAATCGAGAGTGTCTACCGAAAGATTTTGTAATTTATTGTGGCTAAGAAAATTATTGACAGTTTTAATGGTTTTCGAGTCAATTTTCTTCAAAAGACAACTATTTCTTTTAAGGAAATGTATTTTTTATTGAGAAAAATAGTTTCTTATTCAGGAAATTTGTTAGTTACGACGAAATATTGGAGGAAAGTGGGAATCTAGTAGAAGTAATGGAGTCAGTTTAATCCTCAATACTTTTTTAATGATACCAGCTAATTAATCCATGTAAATCTTCATGTGTCAAGTATTGTAAATTACAGACTTTCCTATATGCGTCATCATATATTAATTAAAACTACTTGAAAACTTCACACTTTCATTGGCTTGATGTCATTCCCCAGAAATCCCCCGAATCGTGTACTATAATTTCAAGTGGGGAATTGAGGATTAGACTGGAACAATAACACTTTCGGAACACTCTGTATACTAAATTTCCTCGATACGTTCGAGCTCTCTATGTATGTGTGTTCGTCAGGCGGCACAACTTTCCGGGATGGTTAGTTGTTTCGTTGCTAATCGATGCGATGGACACCGATTAGCCCTAACACGATTAAGCGCCCTGGCAAAATGAACAGAGGATTAAACGGGAGTTAACCCTTGATCGTGTGGCCTGTGCATGAAAATCCATCAGAGGTTTATGACAAAATCAAGACCAGAAAAATAATTGAAAAATATTGTGTTGTGCAATAACTATCGTTCCAATATTAAATCTTCACGCTTTTTAAAAGCAGGGATTTCATAGAGAGAATACTGAATTTTGAACAACAAAGTTGTACCAAAAGTATAATTGCTAAAATATATACTTGTCATTTAATACTAAATGACTTAGCGAAAGCAGGAGATCTGGAGAGTAATCTGAATTGTTTACAGTCTTTAATATTATTTAACATACCATTGATCCAACACTATTTCTTATCCAAAACTACATCCAGCACGTTTGGATATTTTAACCTAGCATAAATAAATGCGTATGATCTTGCCGGACACGATGAATTTACTAACAGCGGTTCCGTTCAGGACTTTCAAAGGGCGAGGAGGTAACCGCACTTGATTCGCTTGAATTTGAAAAGCGACGGCGGCGGCGGGCGCTGAGAATTCCCGGCGACGTTTCTGCATTTTGCATGTTCCTTATCCGCGGTTGAATGGTGCCTGGCCTCTCCTTTTCTCTGAGATCCGGCTCGCTCCTTTATTCAAGGCGGCTTTTGCTCTCCTTTTTTTTCGCGGCCGAGCTGTGACCTTTCCGGAGGAAGAGCGCCGAGCTATAAAGGGCGAGAGGCACGCGATCCATCTTTCATGAAACGCGCGCGCCGTCGTGCCGTGGCAATAACGACGGATTAGAAGCGGCGAGTAAACTCCCGAGCGTCTTCCTCCCTCCTCTTCCTTTTCCCTTTTCCATCTTCCTCTTGCGTCCTAGTAGGTTGCGGCCACGATCTTCGAGTCATAAGAAGATCGTAATGTGCTCATGCCAGCATGCACTCCCATGGGTTCAACCCTGCCCATGGCATCCTAGTCTTTCGTGAAACCGATTTAACGTTGGCACACCCTGTCTACCTTGTTTCCTTCCATTTTCATCTGCTTTCTTTATACAATAATCCACCACCTGCCCATTTACATACAACCGATGCAAGAAGTATTACTTTTATCTTAAATTTTACGAGATTTTATTATATATGGAATGTTTAAAATTTATGAATAGATATTTAGCAGAAGTTGGTAATTATTAAAGACAAAAAATATGTCATACATTTGGAAGTGATAGCATGAATGACTGCAATGTTCACTTTCACTGATTCTCAGCATAGAGGAAAGGTTATTACCCTCCACCCAAAATGCATTAATATCTCCCACTCAATTATTAGCATGGACATTCAACTAATTATTACAGGAGAGTAAATAACCGCTACGTCGTGTCATATCAGTACACGGGAAATTCCAGGGAACAATTATACTGGTGAACATCGATCATAACATAACATCGCAATGCAATAATCAGATCCACAAAGCAGGGAGGAACGCCGGTATAAATCAGGCAGTTACGAGGCGTTCCCGAATCCTGATATTCTCTGGGCGCATATATTTCGACCAATAACTCTCGGTTAGAAATAAAGCGAGCAGCCGGCGGCCTCTCGAAGGGCCACGTTCGGCCGTTTTCCACGATATATCCAGCGATAAATATATCAGGCCGTGTGTATTTACGCGTGCCGGAGGTGGCAGGGGCAGCTGGCCGGACGAGGAGGCCGGTGCGGCAGGAGGAAGTGCGTAATGGAGTTGTCCCTCTTTCGCTGCAAATTCCCAATCTACGGCGGGACGATTTGTTTCACGGACTATCGCGTCGCGCGCCAGAGCCAAGTGACGCTGATCCATGCACGCGAAATCGACGGCCAACGCACAACCAACCGGAAAGAGAGAATCGTATTATTTAGCTCTGTGTATGTGCAGACAGCCGATGGGAACGGATGTAGGATTAGGTTTAGAATACCATTGTTGTAGATTACATTCCAGTCTGTTGGCATCATTTTTTTAGTCTCGACATCACACAACATTGATTTTCATTCTGTGTACAGTGATATTTTAAGTCTATGCGCAGAGAATTAGTATGGAATATTGTGGTGTGATTTGGATAAAAGAATTAATTAGTGAACAATCGATCACCATAATTTGAAATATGTCACTGAATAACTTTTATATAGAAAATACGTAAGTGAAATAGTGACGGAACTAGAAATATCACTTTTAATCTGTTAACATAAAAATGTGCACTTTGAAACAGAGAGAGTTTCTGTGAAAATTCTCTCTACTAACAGAATTATGTCTCCGTACATTTAAATAGTACGTGCGACCAAAAAATTGATTCGTCCAGGCTTTTTTTGTACGTGGAGATCACCAGCGCTCACTCTATTAATATAAAGCTCTGTCTACAGCCGTGAATTTCGACACTCTCGCCGAAAGCTCCGAAAGCTCGGAAACAGGCTAGAAAGCGTTCGCACGGAAACTTGGTACAAGCTGCTGCTCAAAGGTTAATCCGCGGTGCGCGCGTTCGACGGCGAATTTTCGCCAGAAAAGGGGAAATCTGATTTCCGGCGTTGGCTCAAAAACCAATTAACAGCGGCGCCCGCAAAAGGCATAGCTCAGTGATGATCGGCAGAATCGGCCGAGCATTTTTACGCATAAATTCCACTTCCAGATGAATAATCGGGCAACAATGCGCCAGCGGAAACTCGCCCTCGGTGCACGCGGACCGGCGCGTCGATCAAATTTTACGAGCGCCGGGAGTGGAATTAAATTAAGACGCATAGTGACACGTGGAAAACATAGATCACAAAGTCCGGCGTGTACGAATGCTCGAGATGAAAAATATGAAGCCACCGAGCACGCTCTTGTTTTTCATCGACAACGCCAGGTAGGAATTAATACCGTGTCTATAACTGCTGTTAAAATCATACCACTATCGAAAATGTTATAGTACAACTGTTAAACGTAAGCTTCTTTTGTATCGACAGTAAAGGTAGATTGTGCTGTTTTGAAATTGGAATATACCATCAATATTTAATACCAACACTTCTAATTATCGATAATAAGCAAACTCATATTCCCCCAGAATTTTAAATAAGATATAACCAATAGATATTAATTCCAATAGCAAAACTCTATTATAGCCTGAGACATTTTTCGATTAACTTAATTATGCATTAACTCTTACGTCTTTATAGTAATAAAATCGTGATTACAGAACCAACCCTCAAATTTACGATACAGGCCTTAAGAAGTAATAAAAAAAAAAGGTTTAAAAATCAAATCACGAGTAAAGCAAGGAAACGAAGACGCTATTATCCGAGTACAAGCTGTTATCTGAAGGGCGAAGAATTACTACTTAAAATTAACGAGACACGAAGGTTAACACCCTGCATTATCAGGCATCAGCATATTACAGGGAAGGTGGATTTTCGAGCGAGGTCCTCGGCAGCCGAGGCTCTTTCGATGTCGGCCTTGCATCGGCCGCCGGTTTTACCTCTCCGGCCGTGGCCACATCCTGTCCCAATGCAATCAAATTACTCGCTGCTCGACGCGCCAATAGGGAAATGTCGTTAACCGTGGCGGTTATCGCCGGTGCGTGTCGCGTGTCTCGCGCTTTAAATCGAGTTTGCCAGCCGTCCTCTCTCTCTCTCTCTTCCTCTCTGCACCCGCTATTCCAGCCTCGAACCGACCAGCAACCCGGAACACAGAGGATAGCCGGAGAGCGCAACGAAACCGATTTTTCTTTTTATTGTTTATTTATAAAGGCCACAACCACCATACATGGTTATTAGTGACTGTAAGTACATTGTGTATTTTGTAAAGTGTCAGTGTTTGACGGCTCGATATGGATTTAAATACAGTGATTTGCTAAAGTCTTCGCGATAAGTAATTGCGAGAGTACAGAATTGTTTCAATCTTGGGAAAAATTGTATAGGGAATTTCTGAAGCGATTTACATGTTGATAGCGTTGTATAAATAGACTCATTTGGTGAAATGTTTTCTTATCAAGGTCCGTCTTTTATTTGTCAATTAATCCGATAGTGTACTTTGTTAAACTGTAAATGTTGGAAATATTTCAAGCTTTTATTACATTAATTCCACAGTTATTATTCGTACGTATATATATTTATAACAAATTACAACTGTAATTGCAGAGATTTTTAATAATTTCAATACGTGACTTTTGGTATGAAATGTTTCTGCGTTTCAATGATTGGCATTATCTGCATTTGAATCGCACGTGGCTCAGTATTTGAACGAACCCGATCGCTGGAAGGATTCCTCGTTTGATGCATGTAGGTGCAGCACGTAGCGCAATTTTCCACTGGGAGCGCTAAATCTTAAATTCCCGGCTGGCATCATTATGCTCGTCCAGAACGATCGTTATGCATTTGGAAATAGGCTGTCGCCACGGTAGAAAGGCTATTTCCATTAGGTGGCTTAGTTTGAAAACGGCACGCGGAATTAGTTTTGGCAGAACGGCTGGTTACACCGGCGCTGTGCCACGCGGAACGCCGTTGCCGGCCGCGCCAGACAGAAAGTAATGGATTTAATTTCGCCGCCAACGCAAAACACTATTTCCTCATAATTCAATAAGCGTGAAAAATGCCGGTCGCTACTAAATTGTTCTATCTTCGCGCTTGTTAATGCGAGAGCCGCAAAACTCATAGTTTGGCCAGAGGAATTCGGATATTGTTTCATTTTGGAGAGTGTGTGAATTTTCAACTACTCACTTTCATTCATCTATTTATGACACTTTCTTAAAATTTATTTGGAAAGATAAACTGGAAAGTTAATTCTATTTGTACTATTCATATATAAAATCAATTGATTACTACAATCATCATTGACAAATGTATCGATAATTGTCACAATATCTTAAATACTCTTCAAATAAAAATAATTATTTCTATATAAAAAATCGAAACATTTACTAAAGAAACTCATAGAAAAATCTCTTATGAGCGATAAAGAGAAAACAGTACAGTTACTGTTAGACATATTCCATCATGAATGACTCATGCAATGACTTATCATCCACTAGTCTTGAATAAACGTGAGTAGTCTAGCAATCGGTAAAAGCTAGCCTTAAAAATAGTTCTGACTACGAGGATCTGGATGAACTTGAGGGGCGGAACTTCAAGTGCGTTGCGTTGTCGGTTGAATACGAGGCTTATCCGCGAAGAGTACGAAGCAAAACAAGAGTGGTCTCGAAATGGCGCCAAGCGATGATCACGTACTCGGAGCCACGAAAAAAAGGTCGGAAATAAGAGCGATAGCTCAGAACAGAAACGCATCGAACGATGCCGCTCTAATTAATCGACACTTTCGCACTCAAGAGTTCCACCGCCATTGGACACTCCAGTCAAGATACCGCTTTGCTCGACCAGAGTTTCTTTCACACAAACAACACAGCCCCTTTCAATTAGGATACTTCAAATAATTAAGAATACCACACACGAGCACCAATCACGCAGACCTACGAAAATGTATCAAAAGCTCTTTGAATAACACCCAAGAAAATGACATCAATACCATACCCACTTACACATACACATACATAACTTCTACTAAAAGCACATACATCTCACCGTTCCCTTCCACGTACCACTTATCTCTCAGAGCTTGTAATTATTTTCCGCCTAGCGATCGAGCAAATAATTAAACCGTCGATAAGTCTCCTGTCATATCTGCATTGCTCTCGTAGAAAGAACTCCATATCTAATGGCAGGCTCGATATAAACTGTACCTCGATACTTCGAGATATCGTTCTCGAGCGCCGTCGGCCTGTATATTTTGCGGCTAGGCTGCAATCTAGATTAAATAATGCACATGGCTCTCATATAATATAAGCTGGTCGATTCACCTTGCCAATGCACTCGCTCGCTGTACTTAGAAGCTAGTCGAGCGGACCCTTGCTCTCTAGTAAATGCACACCAATACACATTCTCTCTCTCTCTCTCTCTCTCGTCCCTACTCTTACTCTCGTTTGCCCTTTCCACATCGTGCTATCCTCCGTTTCTCTCGGTCGAGAGCGACACCCTCTCTCCAACAGGTCGACAGCCGTTCGACTGGAGTACACATCCGACAACGAGATTAAGGCGAGTTCTCAATAGCGCGGAGAGCAAGCCGGTGGCGGCGGCTATCTCGATTCATCGAAATTCAAGCTGGAACGCGCACACCCCCCGGCTAATCCTTGATAACAGAGCGAGAGAGCAAGAGAAAGACAAAGGAGAAGGTTGGATAGGCATTTGCGAGCGAGTGGTTGCAACGGCGGGCGTCTTTACCGTCGATTTGCATTCCCGATTAGCAGCGAGTCCTTACCGCGCCGGCCTCTTTGTTAAGACCACCAGCGGCGCCCGCCACCGCCAACGGAAGAGGAAGCTGCTGCTTCGAGTTAATCGTATCACGTACACTTATTCTTGGAGAGCAATACGTCGAGAACAGCCGCACGTAATGAGGCCAATTCACTGGTTCGCCTGATTACCAGAGAGAAACCACTGGCAGAAACTCGGGGTGATCGGAAGACTTTGTAGGGAAGCCTGGTGACAGTTCGGGGACAGCAGGTCATCATTCAATGACTGGTTGTTCGTTGGTAGAATTATTTAGGGATATTATTTATTGATGTCTGATGAGTAAGAATAATTCAATAGGTTAATGTAATATTTTGTTATTGGATTGTTAGATTGTTATTAATGAAATAGTAATATGTGGTTGAGTTTGATTGGGTTTATTATATTACTTTGGACTAATTTATTAAATCTTTTAGAGTTTGTTAAGAAACCTAGTGACTTACATTTGTGTTCTTGTTGACCTACTGTTTCTAGCAGGGATTTTATTTTCCATTTAGTTGAAACAGAAGTACACTTTTTTCTTAAATTATATTTTATATTACTTCTTAGTACTTCTTTCAATAAAAAAAAATCCCTCGTTCCGATGTTTAAAAAGTATAAAACTTTCTAACGCAGTAGAACCAGCAAGAACAGAACTCGAAGCACACCAGATAGGAAATAACGCTGGCACAGTAAACAGTCGTACTAATAACCGCAAAGGTTAACCCGACCTTAAACAGGCTAATTAAAAAAAAAGGCAAAACGTTGTGTACCAGCGGGACACCGGCATTGCAATGACCCGAAAGAAACGAACAACAGCGCTACTCTCGTCCGGCCGTGTAATTGGAATTCGATATTTGCCCTCATGAATTACGAGCGGCTCACTCGGCCGGGGAATGTGGCGCGCGCGCTTTCGAGTCGGCTCGAAAGGTGTAGGCTACGTGCATCGAGCTAGATAGAGCAGCAGCCTATGTATGTGTGAGCACGCTCACGGCTTCGATTTGATTGCGCGCGTGCATATAGAGATAGTAAAATGTCACCGTGCAACGGAAACCCGGGCGATCATATTGCCCCGGCACTGACTATTTGATATTTGAATACTAATCCGGCCGAGCTTGTTAGTCCTCCTGTTACTCGTGTCGGAGTGTAACTCGCCCGGGTGGTTTTATTAGTCCTGAGAGAAAGAGAAGGACACACAAGAGTACGATTGAGGACGAAGGAGAGGGAAAGAGAAAGAGAAAGAGAAAGAGAGAAGGCTATAGTTTCATCCTGAAATCTGGGTCCCTGTAACTGTACATTATTTAGAAGCGGCTTAAGAAAGCAGATACCATTGAAAGGGTCAGCTTTCCCAGTAATGCCCGGTGTCAATTTCATACGGTCCACCTTTGTTTCCACCTTTCCCTCCTGCGCCTCTTTCTCGCCGCTCATATCTTAAATTCCTCTGGTAGCGTCGTCTCACGTGTCTCGTCCTATCTCACGGGTCGACGCCCGCTGCCGGCGGGGTCGTCCACCGGAGAAGACCTAAACCCAACCGATCGTCTTCTACCGGCCAGTTCACTTCCGTTGAGTTTTCCTCGAGGAAATTTCCAAAATTCCCTTCAAATACTATTCGCGTCTTAACATCTATGCGCATACACCACAGACTTCTCAAGGAAGCCCCACCGCGCCGCTTTGCTTGGCTTGGCTGCGCTTAGTCGACGCGCCAGTTACCACAAGTTCGAGGCGAGTTGGAACATTTTTCAGGAGCACTTGCCGCCCACACTTCGCCAACGGTCTAACGTAAGCTTGACACACGCGGGATATTTATCTTGCGGCGGAAAGTTCCGCCGAGAGTTCGCTTCCCTAGCATTTAAGTAAAGAAGATGACGACGCCCGGGCGATGATGACAGTCGCGACGAGGGATTGCTTTGTGCCGCTTCAAATGCTTGCGGCGGATTCTCACTGAAAGTAGGAAATTATAGAAAGATTGCTGTACCGGAAATAGTTTAGGTGAAATTGTTAGTGATTAGTAATAATCATTGAATCGAAAGAGAAAAGGATGAAGAATGGCAATAGTAATGATAGAGTTGCTGAATGCCTGCAACCACTTTTTATATTTGATTCTTGGTTCATTCGGAGAGATGAAAGAATTTATGTAACCACAGTTTTATTTATTTTTTAATTCATTATTACTGTTTTCGTTTTTATATTTTAAGTATTAAAAGTAGTTTAAAACATTCTCCAACCTGGAATCCGTCCTTTCACTACCACAGTTGTATTGCATTCAATAACATTCTACTCACAATAAATTTTCTGCCGCAATTCATATAAAAACTAGACAAATGAAACGAAATTCATTTAATTCAGCTATCACCCAACTACTCTTCCCTCGAAATAATTCAATTAAATTGATCTCCCAATTCCGCTAGCTGCATTTATTGCTGCCCTACTAAAGCACTGTTTCCACGGCATACCATGTGCATATAAACATTCGCGTCTGCTCGAATAATTGCCACCGTTACAGTGTCACTAGCGCGCCAGGCAAACAGCTGCATAATCTATCGCACAGAGTACACAGACACACATACACATACACAGAGACCACTCTAGAAGAGCATTATGCGTTATGCAACACACCGAAGGCGTGGCAATATTGGATAATTCCCGAGTCTCCGCGGATCACTCGTAACTCATAAAGTTAAGTAAAGAGTCATAAAGCTTCGACTCTGTATGCCACTCTCGTCCCAACGAATCTCTCTCTCTCTCTCTCTCTCTCTCTCTCTCTCTCTCTCTCTCTCTCTCTCTCTCTCTCTCTCTCTCTCTTTCTTTCTCTCTCTCTCTCTCTTGAATGACAAAGAGACTGACAGCTATTGAGCATAATTTAATCGTCCGCCTCAGAAAGGCACCAATTTCCAATGTAATTCTCTGCTGCTGAGGCGGTCCGCCGTCCGAGTTTTAGATGAGATTAAACTAGTAGAGGCATATTCTTTTGTCCTACATCCGTTGTTTATTAAGTAGCTGGTCTCCCAGGAGGGAGAGCTCTGAACTGGCGAATACCGGAGAGGGGAATGGAAAGGAGGAGAGCGGAAAGGACGGCTTAGCGCGCAATAAATCCTATCAAAGGCGAGGGATGCAATAAAGTACAAAGTAGCGTTTAATTTTCCAAGTAAAAGAACTTGCGCGAGAACCCGCCTCTCGTCGCTCTTTCACTTTCCCATCAGTCGGCTCCGTTATTACACACACTGTCCCAGAGACGCACCGACAAAGTCGATCCAGTTCATCAGCAAATTGATTGACTCTACAAGAGAATTCTTTGTGCGAGAGAGAGTTTTATTATTGTTATTTATTAACGGTTCGGTAACTTGAAATAAGTCTACGATTCTTATCAAGTTCCGAGGAAAACAAAGCAGTAATTTAGGAGGCATTCTGATGGAAAGTCTTAATGAAGTAATTAATATAATGTCGAATTACTTGTTGTTTGTCGGTGCTAGGTTTAGTGTTGGAAGACTCGTTTTGCGGACGTATTTATTGAAGGCCTCATTAACGACTATGCTAATGAACGACCACCAAAGGTTCACGCACGTTTTCGTGCCTCCCCTCTTTTTCAAATGTTGAAGAGTTTAATGCCTTTCATAAAGGTAATTGCTTTCTTAATGCTCGCAGAGTACTGCACTTCTTTATCTCATTAGCAGAACTTTTTATGTGCGTACCCTTTTTCAGTGGGCATTTAGATAATTGGAGTGAAACTAGAAGCGAAGAAAGGTGAGGGCGGAGTGTGGCGCGGGCAATAAGGAAATCTTGAGGGATGAGTGAAGAGAGTTATCGTAATGCAGATTTCTTTCAACTCTGAATGAAACGGGTGTCTGGTATCTCGAGTATCCGCTTCCTCTCGAGCGACAGGGGGAACGAAGGCGTGAAAAGCGGTTGTGAGGTAGGCTTAAAGCTCGTGCTTCTTGGTTCTCGGTCTGCGAAATCATGGAGCGGGGATGCGGCATCGGCACCGGCAGCACCACCAGCACCAGCAGCAGCACCACTCGTCCGGTTCTCGAACCTAAGAAAGCCGTTTCGTCGTGGCAGTGCCTCGAGGATGCGATTCCAGCCAGCGTCCGTTCTTAGTTGGCCGAGTATTATCCGCCGCTTCCGTAATATCGTGGTAATTGCGAGAAATCCGAGACCAACGCCGAGCAACAGCTTGCCGCGCCTTTAACGAGCGCCGTACTAACGAAATTAAAAGTCTTCACTGACTCTTACTTACTTTACCTAGTCGCGTTACTGAATTTTAAACTGGTTATACTGCCCACGTGCTTCCTCGCTGTGTTCATAAATTAGAAACTGTATTAACTCAATTGGATTAGTGCGAATCTTCAGTTGATTATAAGATCCATGTGATTCTTCGCTCTAGTAATGATTTAAAGTACTATTAACTAAACTGATATAGTAAATGGAATGGTCTGAACTTTCATTTCATTTCAGTGATTAAGTGGCTCTGTATTAATAAATCAACCATCATTCATTTGTTAGTGCAACCATGGAATTAGAATGGTGTCATTGGTATTGTAATTACAGTGTCTGCCTGGTTCTTTTCTGTATTAATGAATCAAAGTACTATTAATTAAATTGATACAGTGCATTGTTTTATTGTGAATTTTAAACTCATTGCGGTATCTACGTAGTTATTTACTGTGTTAATAGGTTACAATATATTTCATTGTTTAGTGTGACTTGCCTTTAGTGCTGAGTGTTTCACGTGCGTTATGAGAAAGTGCATCGTCATCGGAGGAATACTACCTTTGATTTCCCCGCCCAACACGATTTTCCAGATATGCGCAGAAGCCACTGGAATTCTTATCGCCAGGATTTCCACGAATAAATCTAAGCGGTGAGTCATTTCGCTATTTTTATTACCCGGAATTCGTACACTAAATTGACACTAATAAAAACTTTACAAAATCCTGATAAAAGCCCATCAAGAATTATTGTACTCCGATTTTACCAAAATTGTGTTATTGTATTACTGTATTATTATAATTTTCCACTCGATTCAATGATTGTATACGAAAGTGACACCAATCGTTGACCCGAATACTTCTGCGTCGTAAACACATTCTCTTTCATTAACAAAAACTGTTTAAAATCCTGATAAAAGCACATCAAGAGTTTCTGTATTCCGATTTTACAAAAATAGTATTATTATTATTATAATTTTCCACTCGATTCAATGATTGTATACGAAAGTGACACCAATCGTTGACCCCGGTGCAATTAAGAAACTAAATGTCCGACGGCCGACTCATTCACGGGGTTCAGTGACGCGAGGAATGAGGGATAAGCGCGTCTATCTGGCGCATGGTCCAGCGGTGTTTCATCTGTAATCGTTCGATGTGTGGGTCTGAGCGGCGACGGGGAGAGCGAAAAGAGAGCGAAGTCAGAGAGAAAGAGATGAGAATGGCAGATGCAATGATCACCGGCGGGGCGGTCGTTTTATCGCGTCTGATTTATCAGGGTGCGCCCGAGAAGTGCGTGTGCACGAGAGCGAAGGCGCGCACACGTGTTTCTATTAATAGAAAGGTGCTAGACCACCGTGGGCATTGGACATGCAACCTGGACATGTAATATCGAGTCTGTTACCGAAACGCGGACACTGGAACATTAAACTGGGCCGCGTGTATGCCAACCGGAGTTCTTGTCTCTCGATAATTGTTTCGTAATATACGGACTGCGGAAGTTCATGCAAAATAGAGCACACTTGTGCGACTAACGATGCGGTGCACGTGCCCATTAATTATACATAGTTTTATATGTATCGTATGTCTGTAAAAAAATTAATATATTTGTTCGAATAGAATTCTACCGGGATCTGTAATAGATAAATTATTGTATTATATTAAATTTAATTACATTAATCTTAATAATAATATTAACACTATTGAGTTGTCTCAAGACGAAATTAATTTATTTTGAATAGAAGGAATGTTTATAATCATAGTTAAAATGAAGTAATATGCATAACGCAAGAGATTTTTTTTATTTACATCGTTGAATTATTCATAGAAAAAGTGGACTACTAAAACTGCTTTTACCGGCTGTTTTCCGAGATAAAAATCAAGTAACACATTTATAAAACATTCCAAATTCGAATTCCCACACACGATACCTGAACACACAAAATAAAAGTTGCTCTCGACCAACTATAAAACTATTGCAAAAAGCCCAGAGGCGATGGAAACACTCTTCGGTGCACGCTCGATCGGATTGTATACGTTTCGTCGAAGCCGCATGGACGTCGGACGTGACTGCGTCTGGCTGTCAGCGTCCCTTATCACTGGCGGCAGGGAAAAAAATCCCTGGCGAGAGAGTATCGTCTCCAAACAGCGTTATCAACTCGCCGGAACTTGATAGCACGAAGCTCTCGGCTTGCAGCTCGAACTCGCCGGAGCCCCCCCTTTTTTTTCTCTCCTCGGTGGCGTCGCAGTTTTTGCTGGCGCGCCTGATTCTCTCTGCTTAAACAGCTCGGCCATGCGTATCTGTACATGTATGTGTGTATATGTTGTGTATGCCTGTGTGTTTGGCAAGGTGGGAGGGCGGTTTCGTCGAGCCGGGACGCGTTTTACACAGGGTGTACACGACTGGAGCACTTATCCGATGGGTAGCTCTACTATGCACGAAGTTATCTAATTAACCTTTAAAGTTGTATCAGTACACTATACACACGTACACACACTGGGATGATGCGCGCGACGTCCACCCCTGGGAGAGAGCGCCAGCAAAATCTCGACGACTCTGCTTGCATAAAGGAAGAACGTCCGTTTTAATTAAAATCCCCGATACCAGAGACTCCTACGCGCAAGACGAGAGGCGCCCTCTTTCTTTGACATTTTATATGCGGTTCCAGAAATAAAAGTTTACGTATATTAGCGAACTTGCATGATATATGAATGCCAGTGGTTACGTAATTTAGTGCCGCCTTTAGGGAAAGTTGCAGTTTCAAGTAAGAATTGCCAGTTCTTTATTACAGTTGCTATTTCCTTTGGGATATACTAGAATGTTGTATTTGGTAGTTGTAATAGGTGGTTGGTCAGTTATTGATAGTATTGATATTTATGTTCGGGGTAAATCCGAGGGGTTTTTCGACTTTACAGGATTATTTCGTTCCCGCGAAATCAGCATTTCTATATCGCGCAACGATGACTGTGCCGATAATTGTATTTTAATAGCCACGCTTTCAATATTAATCTGATTTCAACGATAATTTATGTCAAGATAAAAGCACTGGGTAGAATATTATTCAAGTAAAAAGTGATACAATCAAGCAGATACTGGACAAATATTTTGCAACAACATCTAAAGGAAAAACTTGTTTTAAATTCTGATAAATAAAAACACCTATAACGTCGAATAAATTGGCAAAAGTTAAATAAGTCTAAGTAAATAAAGTTCAAACTATCTTTCAGTTAAATGAACTAATTAAACACAACAAAACAACAAAATACTGCATGACTAGGTTATCAAACAAAAAAACAACAGTCATTTTCGAAACTCAACAAAGACAACATGAGCTCGAATTGTAAGTTGAAATAAATATTGGACGAGAATATCTCCGGATATTTTCGTTCCTTGGCTATCAAATACAAGAAAATGTGATTTGACAGAATGATAGTGAGCTACATTCCTAATAAAAAATTGGATAAAACCACGCCGGTATTAAACTCAAGCCCGAAAGAGACTCACTAGTGGTTAGAGTCACTCGGCGGATATAGTTATTGGGAAGTAACGAGAGCTTCGAACGAAGTAGGACAGCGCAGAGAATAATTGGGTCGTCCTTTCTGAAAAGTTGAATCCACCGTGAAATTGGTGGAAAGCCGAGGAGATACGAGGGTCTGTAGTTCGATGATTGGTAGGAGACTCACTCGAAGGAGCCAACTCATCCGGATTAAGGAGCAATTGACACTCTCCTTACCCGGCAATCTTCAATCCATTTTATATTCCATTGACCTTCTAACACTTTTTTAATTGTCACCGACTAACACTATTGTGAATTTTTATAGTTGAACGAGAATAAGTGTTCATATCAGGAAAAATGAAATTGAGCTGGTTCCAATTTAGGTTTAATTATTATTGACACATTGTTCTTGGAATCGGAGAATGAAACCATTGCGATGTAATATCCTATCACGTTTGAGATGGAAATTTCAATTTGAATATGAGAAACTACTTGGCAAGCTATAATAATGACGTCGTTCTACTGTTTAATGCACTGGCACTGCTACGTAGATATGTGCGCAGGAATACCCAGTAAATGTATAATGTTTTCTCAAAGAGAAGAAAAGTAACTAATAGAATCGTCCTTAATTGTTAATTAGAAATATGTACAGCTAATTTGAAAAAAATTTCAAAGACATTTGAGACTGATGCAATTGCATCGAATTTCCCACCAGTTTTCATGATCTCGACGACTTCGTAAGTACTTGCAAAGGTAATTGAAGCCGCAGTTTGCAGCAGTCTTAACCCCAGAATTCTCCGAACTCTCAAAGTCCTAATCCTCCCAGCGGCTCTGACGAGCAAATCGAATTTGCGAATTTATAATAACTGCATTTCCAAGGAGAGCTTAATTGCACCAGGACCTTCTCCGTGCTACTTACAATCTTCTCGGTAACCAAAGAAAAAGAGTACAATAAAACATTGTAAACCCAAAATAACAAGTTACCAGATTAACTAATTAATTGTTACTGAATTTCTCGAGCTAGCCTTATAATATTTTCAATACTCTCGTTCCAAGAATATCAAAGAAGAAACGGTACTTACTAAGTTCTTATTTCAGACAATATTAAATAAAGAAAATGAAGCTCTATCATTGGAGGTATGCTGAAACAATTAGGCACATTTCCGCCAAGTGGCAAACCATGCTCGCTGGTGGCCTCCTTAGCTTAATGATCCGTGAAGACGTCTCGCTGCTTGCCAGCTGCTCCGTGAAATATCATCAATCCAATTTAACGATAATTAATTGCACTTCAGTCAAGGGGATGCGATTACAGAGAACGAGATAGAGAGAGGGAGAGAGAGTGGGGGAAGTGAACAGTGGTATGAGGACAGGGTCTAGGCTATCTCGGTCGATGTACTCGATTTAATTCGGAGAAGAAAAAAAGCTCCGCTCCCACTTTAACGCGAACCCCATCCATTTGTTTAAGTGGAAGCGACCAATAATTCACACTTAAGCTTCCCGGGGGCAAAGCTTCGAATTCGAAAACCTCCACCTTCACCTTCTTCACCATCTCATTGAATCACCACCCTGCATATTTAGCGTTTCGATCAACCATATATCTTTGGCCCTGGTTTTGTATATTTAATAAATTAATTCCAGGATGAATTCTTCCACTGTGCGGAATGAATAACATTATTTCGGTCTTGAAAAAAGTTGCCGCAGGATTTCGTGAAATTTGCTATGACCATTTGGCAACCTTGTGCTTTTAAATTGGTCTATTGATTAATGGAAATTGTGTATCATGATTTATTTAAAGCAAGGGACGAAGATTCTTGAATAAATATAAATTAATAAATTCCAGATGCCGATTATATTATGTTCAATTTTTAATTAGTTCAGATCTGGGTCAAGTTGAAAATATCAAACACTTTTAACCAGCCAATCTACGTCCAAAGTATTTCAGTGATAATAATCAATCAATTAATTATAATTACTTACACACGCCAGATGTAAGTCTTGAATTTCTATCAGCTGATCACTTGCACTATCGCAGAACGATAATCGAGCTGTCCGAAATCAGGATTTCACGTGGAAAAGATCGACAATCAAAGCGGAAAAATTGCCTTCGGTTCCAGATTCCTGTGGTGTAGCACCAATTTCACAGGAGGCACTCAAGCAGGAGGAGAAGCGCTCTTGAAGAAGTGTGCCGGTGCACCTGGCACGCAGGGCGATCTAATTAATAATGAGGTGCAGAAGGTGCGAGGGTTGTTAAGCGGTTTAAAAGGGAAGTCAAAAGGACCGCAGTCATCGGCGAGGCTGCAGCCGGGCAGCTGGCGCGCAGCCTCCCATTGTCCCGTTCCGTTCCAATTACACGTCGAAATTGCGGTTTAATCTGAATGCGACGCTGCTCTCACCAGCTCCGCTCTCCTCTGCCGTCCTCTTCGAAACCCTACCATGCGCCAGCGGATCATTCGACGACACCTTTGTTTCGCGCTCCAGGAAACTTCGATCACTGCCGGATTTCCCTCCTGCGAATTACTGCCAACTTCTCTCTTATCGCGCGCGCGCCCGTGCGCGCCTTGAAACTTTCGCGCCTGGCATCCTTTGTTTCTGGCTGAAGTTCCGCTCGTACGTGTCCGTGAAACGTCACTATCTTGTTCGATCCCCCCACTGCGGTAAACTTAATAGGATTTTCTGTTTTATTTTATATTGGGAAATGATCGAGGAGTTTGTAATGCGTTGCACATCTGAAACTAAAGTTGTGTGGTTTGAAAAGTGTTGAAACCGTTTTGTAGCTTCTAGTAAATATTAGAAAATACGATCGTGTATTGAATCAATTAATAAATTTAATCATATCAATTTATTATTAGTCTGCCGAAGTGCTTAATGTTCCCTGAGGGTGAAGAATCAATCAAAGTGATTGAAATGAAATCCGTAATTATCACACGAACTAATTAAATCAATTTCTCTTACACACTTTCATTTGCAATACGTCTAATTAAATCTAGCTTATCATTTTTCTCGACAGAAAGATTCCTCAATATTTTCGCTTATTATAACTAACGAGCGGGCAAACGGATTGCAAAGAGCTTTGGAGATTTTTTCTCTCGCTGTCAAATAACGGAGCAGCCTCAAAGACAATTCGTCTGTCTAGAAAAGCGATTAGCGGGATGCCGGCGGTTTGAAAAGGGCCGAGGGGAAACGAACGAGGCAGTGGGAAAAGGGAAGGGAGAAGGGGGGAAAGAGGGGATAATCCGTGCAGGCGGGCAGAAACAAAAACATTTGCGGAATTCACGTTCGAGTGGAAAATACGAGGGCGACGCGACGCGCGGAGTACAGCTGCAGTCGCAGTTGCCGCCACGGCAGGAATCGGCTGGGATTCGTGGGGGTTTCCGGCTCGATGCAGAATAATCGTGCGTCGCGACGCCAACGGCTTCGCTCTCGCCGGCTAAATGATCGATCGGCCCGCGGAAACTCCCGTTAATCGTCCGCTTCCGTTTCGTGCTCCCTTGCTCGCTGGCTCGCTCGCTCGCTCGCTCGTTCCCGCGCCACCAACCCAGCGCGCCGCGTCCGCTTTTGGTTTCAAGCTGGAAACTCCGGCGAGATAGTTTCGAGCCTCCGACAGTTTCGATGGCTCCTGACTGTTAGAGTTCGGCCGTCGAAAGAATGGTCTTTGTAGACTGGCTGAAAGTGGGACGAGCTTCCTCGAATTCCATGCTCCCTAGTTGCTCTTCCGGTGCCACTTGCTTCCCTACCCCTCGGCTGCATTCTAGTTACACATGTCGGTCGTCTTCTGATCACACTGTGTCTCTCATTTTACATAATATCGAGTTCGTATGCAATTTTAAAAATTCAATGAAATATCAATCCTTTTTCTATATTAGTCCTTTAGAATTAGTTCCTTATTCCATTTTCTCATCTTCGTTTTATAAGTTAAATATGAATAGTCAAACTTTTGTAATAAACTCAGAGTTAGTTTGGCCCATATTTTAGTATTCACTCTACCAGGGTAGTATGAATTCTATCTAGATTGTTATATACTATATAACAAATGAATTGAATTTGTTTCATGAACAAAATAAATAGGTAAAGTAATTAAATATAATTAGGCATTAAGTAAAATGCCTGGATTATAAATATTGATAGAAAAATATGTTTAGCACAAGAGAATTTTAATTAATGACATGCATTAATTACGTGCGCTTTTTTTTATCGATTTCGCCATCGTTTTTCGAAATGAATCAGTCTGCAGTCGTTGAACTATTTTATTCCCGAAGGTATTCTTCGCGAGCTGAGTGTCTGACTGCAAAACCTCATACACGGGTGCGCCAGACTAATACCACTTTTATAACCATTATTTCTCTGTGACTAATTACTTTCTATCTCATAAATTATCTTGCACATTAAGTCTGTAAAAGCATCAGTTACGACTCACATGCTCCAATAATTAACATATAAGCAAATATCTCTGGCAATCTTTAACCATTATTTTTAATAATCATTAAAGAGAAAATTACCTAAGTGTATCAGATAAATAATAATAATAATAATGCTAAGTAATAGAATAAATATTGTAAAAAATTAATAAACAAAACAATAAATGAATCGAGAAGTGCTTTGAGAAAGGAATTTTCAGGCTCATCCTTTGCGCGGTCTGACCGTAGTTGCTACTGCTTCCGTTTCCCCTGTTGTCTCCCACCAGCCAGGTCTGACCAGTGAAGACCGTACTCTACTGTCGCCCTATCTCCGCTTCTCGTCCTCTATCGCTCGCACGTTCTCCGCTTCTCCGCACGGTGATGGATCTTCCCGGCGACGACGACGAGCGGAAAACGGCCGGGCCGGAAATGGATTAAAGGATCTCGCACGAACGATTCCCTGAATTTCAGGATAACCGTGGCAAAGGCAGAAAGAGGAAGATAGAGGACGCGGGAAAAATGTACGGCTATTAAAGGCGTACCCCTTGACCATCGACAATCCAACATCGGCAAGATATGCCGGGTATTGCTTGTCTATTTTAACATTTTCCACGTTTATTTTATCTCCCAGTGTGGAATTAGTAGAGTATTGACGTTTGGACATGTGATTTATTCATTTGTTTAAAAGATATTTCAGCATTTGTTGAATTCGAAATATATTTAATAATATTCACACAGAATTCATTTATATGAGATTTAATATGTTTGATGAGAATGACTAAATGTAATCTTTGATGAGTTATTCGTCGCGTATTTTTTATATCTTCCGTGTCAGTGAAAGTTTCTTTTTCCAAATTTGCTTTGGTTGGTTGGATATAGTTTTAAATTGAAAAGATATTCGTCTTGACATTTGCCTGCTTCAACTACCTTTAACTTTCATGATCTTTTTCCTCCCTCAAAGTGAAAAGCATTGACATACATGTGCTGATTTCTTTCCCGATATTTCTAGCTCTGTATGACTTTTACAGAAATTCGTGCGTTGATATTTGCAAAAGATGTCTTGTCAGTTTATTAAACCAACTTCCTTTTCTTGAATGGGCGCATTTATCGACCAAAGAAACAATACCATTCGCCAGGCATCCGCAATTCTTTTTGATATATCGTGTTTTCTATTGCGAAAACAGGGCTTGCAAAAGAAAGACTGTACTTCCAGAATCAATAAGCTTTCCCGACATGCCGGCTGCTGAACATAATATAGATGCTTCACATCCAACACACAGGCCCCTCTGTGTTTCACTACTTCGCGGAGAGCCGGAGAGATTGTGCGTGTACAGTCCTTTATTGACACAGCGCTCACTGGAAGTTGTAACGATCCGGTTACAATGACCCAACACACACACAGCCACACAGACACACACACACACACTCATACACTCATACACACAAACGTCAGAGAATCGTTCGATTTCCATACACATCTAACAGGGACATATTAATTCGACAAGTCTTCGCTTGTGGCGCAGAAAAAGAGAGAAAAAGAGAGGGACGTAAAAATAGGAAGAAAAGCCAGTAGCGAGCGGGAGATTTCAATGTGCTCGCAATAAAAGTTGATCGATCGCACTCGTCCTGAATATTACAACGATAGCGCGGCGCAGTCAAAATAAAAGAGTGGGGAAAAAAGAGAGGGAAAGAGAGCAGTGGAAGAAGGAAGACAGACGCGATATCGTTCGTTGAAAATTTATAGGCAAACAGGGTCACATTACCCTGCCGCGTATGAACGGGACTCCTTCGGGACCTTTGGTTAATATTCCCTCACTCACCCTCCCAACCTCCCTCTTTCTATTCCTCCTCCTCCTCCTCCTCCTCCTCCACCCCCCTCATCCTGCTCTTTCTCTCTGTTTGACAATAAATATTGGAAGTTGTAGGAGCCAACTGGTGTATTATAAACTCCGGCGGCAACCTTCCGGGCCTTTCTTTAAAAAAGCGACTGCTTTGACATTTTCATAAGAATACCTGCAATACTTTCGCCCGGAATAAACAGCAAGCCGAAGCGGCCTCTGAGATACAAAGATAAAGAGAGTGTGGGTATGTCGATGCCTCCTGTTTGTTGTGTGTGAATGTTGGAAGCTTTTCTTTTTAGATGAGAGAAGAGGATTAAGTTATATTGGTGTTTGCTGTGTCGATAAAGATTAAACACTTAAAAGAATGCACATAAAGAATTGATAGAAAATACATTCTCTTGATTTGGAGCATTGTATATTGTTCTATTTTGTACTTTTATCTATTATAAAGAAAACGATGTTGCCTTATAACAGAACGATTTATTTAATAAGCTTTAAGAGTACAGAAACATTTATTACCATGAAAACTACCTCAAAATATCGACATTCGAAGTTACTATTGAACGAAACAATTACAATGTTTACTACATTAGAAGATTCTAAACAGAAATTCTTAATGTCCAATGGCTGATATTAAGAGAAAAGGAAGTGAGGTTGCAAACAATAGCTGGATAATTAGAACGCTGGCGTTGAAAGGGCGGCGGCTCATTCCAAGCGACCAAGCGAACACAATGCTTCGGTAAATGATCGAGAGCGTGGGAAAAGTCGAGCGAGAGTTTCGCCGGCGGTCAAAGCGGGCGGAAAGGAAAATGGGGGTAATTAAAGGAATCGTGCCAAGCCAGAAGCTGGACAGTAGCCACGGCATTTCTGAGGGAACCTTCGGCAATTCCTGGCCGATTCGGTGCCGAAGGAAATTCCAGGACTTACTGCTGGAATACGAAAATACTGGCCAGTCGCACGTGGCTCCGCGTGCTTGCCAACGAAATTTCCATTTCGCGAAGCACGCCTCGCAAATTGGAGCGATGTAAAGTGGCACCGAAATAAACGCTCTGTCGAAATAGAATGGCAAAGAGTGACTTGTGCGACTACAATTTTATTGACGCGACAGAAAGTAGTTCTGAAAGGACGCATACTTTAATACGATGTGGCTTTTGTGATTTTGGGCAGATGTCACTTTAAAAATCGATACCTTAAATATTTATTTGCCCCTGTGCTATATTTTCTAATAGTTTCTGCGATACAATCTTTGTACCAGGAACATTTTTGCAATTGATATTTAGAGGGAACCCCAATAATAATAAAATGATTAAAAATGAAAACACTTGGAATATCTCTTTAAAATCTAGTGACACATTTACTTTTGATTACTGAATTCAGATTTATAATACCAATATAATTCTATTAAACGTTAGAAAATAATTGTATTAACCGGATTAATTGCCTCAGCCTGGGTACTAAATTAGTGAACATAAATTTAATTACACTAAACGCTAGGCGTTTAGAACTAATTAATCCCATACATCACGACCTGAAAATACATTATTAATGAAAAGGGCTTGACCACGTCCACGATACAGAATACATACATATATAATAGTGTTAATTACTGTTAACACTCTAGAGTTTGGTTCACACATAGCCTTTTAAATTTTGACATTGCGCTCCTCGTGAGAAAATAAATTAAATTCACTGAAATTCCTACGTTCGAAGAATAATAATTCGATGTCGAAAGTGTATTAATTACTGACACTTAAGTTTATTAAACTTTAGACCTAATTACTTATTATGGGAAGAAAACTTCCTTCCTTATATTCATAATTTGTTAAAAATCTCTGCGCCAAGCGATAAAATATAAACATTATCAGTGATACTGATACACCGAAAGAATATTCTGTCATCGACTCACTGATACGAATCCTGAGGGTTCTGCTTAACGAGACTTTAACGCAGTATAATGCATGGAAATGCCAGGAAGGCACGCGTCAAGGCATTCGGCCCGTGATTCACATGGGTCCAGATGAAAAATGATAATAGACGAACGGGGACACGCGAGGAAAGAAGGATGCTGGAACGGAAGAACTGCGAGCGGTACTTTCCCTCGGCGTCCTTCATGGGATTCTCCTCTCGGCGGTAAGAAGTTATACGTTTGGAAGTTCTCGGAGACTGGGAGAGAAGAATTGAGGTTGAAAAGCGGGACAGCGGGCGGGCGGGCGGGCGAGCAGCTCTCTTCGAGGAGGAAGAAGGGCGAAGGTATAAAACATTCAGGAACCGGGCGGCACCGGGTGAATAATGCATGCCGGAGGAAATGGACCGCTTAGGCGATTTAAATCTCATAAATGCATCGGCCGTTTGTTCGCCAAGGACACGTACCGTTTTGTCAGGACATTCGCCCGGTCGGCCCCCGTCTTCCTCCAGTCTGTTATCCAGTCACATATAGGAGAATACCAGGGAGAAAGTTATGGGAATTTCGCGCTATCCCCGCCAGACTCATCTCCGGCTTTAACATCTCGCCAGCCACTCGACAACAGTTATTCTCCTCGATGAATGCCGCAATTAAAGGACGGAAATTCGGACGTGTAGAGTTTTTTTATTTATTTAACAGAAATAGATTATATTTTATATTCCATGCGATTTTTAATCAAATTTTAATTGAAACTGTGTGATATTAATATTATACATAACAAACATATTACTAATTTCTTGTATATGTATAAAATAATTTATAACAATAGAACATCTAATTATACAAATTGTAGAATAACAGTATGAAATGATAAAAAGTGAGTGCAGGTGAGTCTCTCATATCCCAGCAGTCCGGAGGGATTTTTTCCCGGAAGTGAATATCATAATGAAGTCTGATGCCTGTTTAGTCGCGAGGCTAAGGGCGACTGGTAGGTTCGCTTTGATGTGAAGTGCAGTAGGGAAGTACATTACACGGGATATTTACAGAATCGCCCCCCTTTGTGCGACCCACTTCCCCAAGAATGCCGAGCATTTTCCACGGGAGAAAATTATATCTGACGGGAAGCGACGGAGAGACTTGAGGAAAGAGCGAAAGACTGACAAACAGAGAGTTCACAGTGCTCCTTCCACTTGACTGTTTTACTCCCCTTCTATCTTTGCCCGAACCTTCTTAGGAGGGAGGCGCGGCAGAGTAACACAGCCAGAGAAAGAGTTGGAAGAGAGAAGATGCAACCTGCACGTGAAGAATTTAATGTCCTGCACAAAGGATTCTCCGCCGGCAAGGAGGGGATTTTGTTCACGGAGATTTTTATACTTTTCTCATTCGCGTTCTACCGAAGACCGAGCGTGTCTCAAGAGCGCTGTCGAATCGAAACCTTTCTCGTGTCAAGTACCTTATTGGCCGAAGGGAGAGGGAAGCTTGCAGACGAGAGCCTAACCTACCCCTTATTTCTTTTTCCACCCTGGCTGCCTTTGGAAAACAGTTCTCGTCTGGGAACGCTGTGCTCTGCTTTCCCAGTAATACTGACAATGTCATATAAATTTTCTTCCTTCTCCATTTCTCTGCATAAACATCGCTAATTGTGACAAGATCTTTATAAATAACATTAACACGTAAGAGTCATAAAAAATGGTTAAAAATACTTGTGAAAGAATCGCTTGGATTTGCCTTGAAAATATATCGAAGAGGAATTCGTCAATCGGGACACGATGCTGCAAAGGGAAAAGCAGAAAAACGGATTGAACGGGGACAAAGAGGAATGGAATTCTTATGGTTTTCAAGTACAATACGCTGAACTCGCACTCGGATAAAGAGGATCGGCAGGACGTTTCCTCGAAAGAGCGCGTATTCCTTCAGTCGCCAAAGAAAGCATTGCAGCGTGCTTGAGCGAGTAGAAACGAAGATCTCTTTGACACTGACGACAAACGAAACCAAATCATTTATTCTCATTGGCGTATCTTGAAGGGGCGAGGGTGAGAGAAGTGGTAGGTTGCTTTTGCACAGGCTTGCGAGGCAAGGGCGTTCAAAAGGCGGCGAGAGTATTTTCGCAATTAATAAGACACATTAATGACGGGCACCTCGGTAATTATGATGTCGCGCGGATAAGTACGCATTTCATCTCTTTGCCGGGTCTCGAGTGGGCGCCGGTGGCGCCACTGACGAGCGCGCGCGAGCCTACCTTTCCTCTTTCTTCACACATTTTTCAGGCCTTTCAGAGCAGCCGAGGGTTCGCACAAGAGCGGCGCGCGTGAAAACACGGAAAATCGGACGAGATTCGTGTGCGCGCGCGCGCCGAACCTCCATTTTCCCTCCACCACCCCCTTCAAAACCACCCTCGACGTGGTTTCCCCTCCTTTGTTTCGATGCCGACGACGGTTGCGCTACTTTCCTTCCTGCCACCCTCCGCGCACTCCTCCTCCTCGCACCATCCAGCCCGCACCACTCTTACTCTGGACCGAGAGGAGTGAGTCTGTACTTCTTTCAAAGAAACTACCCCGATTAAAGTCGGCGACCGCGCGCGAGAGCGGTGATAAGTAAAGCTGCGAAATTGGGGATTCCTGTGTCCCTGAATAGCCGACAGCTCTCAATGAGTTTACTGTACGAGAGGAAACTGCATTCCCCCGAGGATGGAAATTTTCAAGTGGAAATCCCAATTTTACCTGGGAGAATTAATCGTTTTCCTTCATAGAAGACGGTTTAACAATGCCAAGTTTTATATAGGAAATAATAGTTTTTTTAAAAGTCATGTAGAAATATTTTTTAATACTTCTTTGTATGAAACATTCTCTTTATTTCCCTTAATTGAATCATGCAGTTTCATATTGTTTCAAAATCAGGATTTTCTAACAATCTGTCGACACCGTATCAGGCAATCTATTGTCACAGATCTTGATTTATTCATAACCAGTCTATTGAGAGATTCATCTTTTGCTAGTGGGATGTTGCGATGATGAATGGCACGATAAAAACCTCGCACATCCAACAGAAAACAATTCATGATACATCTGTTTCGCAAAGCAAACTTTACAATACCTTTCTTCCAAATGCACGATCTATCATTTCATACAAACAGTATTATACTTTCTTTTCAACATAAACACTGCTTTCTCTTAACAAGTTTTAAACTAACATTATTAATATTGCCTGACACCATCCTATTAAAACGGAGTTAAATAATTAACTCTCGTAGAAGAAAGCAGAGGAAACTTGACGAGCCGCTCTTTATTGAAGAGTTAAACTTTCGCATTCGGTAGTAGTTCAAAGGGGAAACGGCAGTGAGTCGGATGCTTATCAATGGCTTCGCGGCGACTTGAAAATCAGATCTGCGCTGAAACGGCTCGGCTGCCAGTTGAAAGAAAGGTAAAAGCGGAGCGAAGTAAAACTGAAGTTCCATTCAAGCGGGCGAGCAAGTCGAGCCGGTGTGGCTGTGGGTAGGTGCGGGCTAGTAACTCACTTTTGGTAATTCACTTTCGGCAGGCTCGGCTCGCAGCTCGGAAAAGCTCGTGCCAGATCCCACTGCGAGTTTAAAGGTCTTTGCACACCATTGGAAAATTACACATGCATTTTAACAATAATAACAATCATCTTTACTAATTTATTGAAATTTATATTCGTAAAAACATGCTTTTTCTCGTATCGATTTTAATTTTTTTCCAATTGAGTGGAGTATTTCGTTTCACGTTCAATTGTTCGCTGTTTATATTGATGCTAGAATTCGATACTTGTACCACTGCTAGTATCTGTTTCAGTCAGTATCGAATACTGTATCGAAAAGTATATTCTACGTATAATGCTTACATTATCTTGTATCACAGAAAGGCTAGAATTTCAGTAATCACAGTGAGCTTTAATTTATTAAAATAACATTGCAGAACGAAACACTCTCCTGGAATATTCAATGCGCGATAAAGAATATTTGTGCAAAATAGAGAGTGCTCTTGCAACTTGAATAATGGATTACGCGGCACACAAACAGCTATAAAGCTATCCATAGGATTTTCTATGCATCGCTTACGTGCGACGAAATCAAACACAGCCAGTCCCGGATTTGCATAAACATGTGCGGGAATCTACACAAGCAAGCAAGCATTCCAGTGAAGTAGATGACTTGGGATAATTGCAGGATAGTAGAAAGGTTCGCTTTCCCCGATAAATCGAGCAATCAAAGTCTGCTCGGGGAAGCGCGAGTGTTTACCGATTCTAATCATCATCGATCGTCGGCCAATATTTTCCCGGAAGTTGCCCAGTTCCGTCTACATTTGACGTGAGCTCAGAGGGCAGAGCTAGTGTGCGAGAGAGTATGCGAGGAGGGTTGGCAGTTTGTACGGGGCTTAACGCGGCCCGTAGCGGAGCATCTCTGAAGCGTACAACGAGGTCGGCGCCGGTGGCAGCCGTGTGGAAACGAGTTTGCGCTCGAGTACATAGCCGGCTGGTGCTCGCAGAGGATCGTTTGACCCGAAAGTGAAGCGGGTCGTCGCACGCCGCGGCCCTACTGTGCCGAGCTGCCGCATGTGCCGCCGGGAGAGAATGGAAATGAACTATTCATTTGGTAGTCGTTTGAAAAAAAAGCAGCGGCGGCGGCGGCGGCGGCGGCGGTGGTGGTGGCGCCGACCAAGCGCCGAGCCGCGCGGATGAAGTCTCCAAGTTTGTCAATTTCCAGCACTCCCGATTGAGCACGTTCCCCGGCCTTCCCTTTTTTCTCGCCGTCCACCACCGCAAAATGCTTTTGCTGCCTCTGCCATGGCCTTTCAACAATTAACTCATTGCGTGTTCTATTGTTTTCCGTGCAGCTGTCTTGTGTCTTCGCTTCAGATCGCAAATATATAATACAATTAATATTGCACTCTTAACTGTTGGACTACAATTAATTGAATCATTGTTTTATTCAGCAGATTGCTATTGTTGCTTTAGAGATGTAACAAGTAATAAAACTAAAATATAATAACGGTTAAAGAAATACAGGACTTGTTCAAGTATTAATAATAATACTAGAATTTAAAAAAAAATTCGCAGGCGCGTAGTATAAAGGGTTTAATTTTCTAATTCAGGCGGTAAGCCACTATGCATGGCGTGACGAACATACTGATGAAACACAGCAACACCGCTTCGCCGGGGACAATTAGGCGAGCTCGAGATGTTTACTGGAAACAACACTCGTTCCAGCAGTTCTCGAAAGTCCTGTTAGCGACCACTGCCCAGCCATCGTTAGTGAACTCCCAAGACGATAAGTTGCTCGCTCCATCGGTCAGCCAGCAATTCGAATGTCCGCAGTCAAACCGGATTAATTTTATAACAATGATATCTTGCATTTTTGAGTTATTATAATCGTTCGTATTCTACGCAGTATTATAGTGAGAAAATGTATGAAAAATTGAGTAGGAGTATTGAATTTCAATATAATAGAGTGTAAAGCAAATAGCGGATTGTATCAATTAAAAGGTCTGTCTCGCAGGGCTCGCTTTGTCATATTTTATAATGAAAATGAAATGTAAACATTTAAATGTCACGATTCATTCGAATTTCGATATTATCTGAATTTAAAGGCGTTTTTTAACCACTTGAAACAACTTTTCCATTTGATTTCACTGCACAAATAGCAATATATTTTATTGCGATTTGTTTACTATTAACGCTTCAATTTACCAAATTATTATATAGCAATGGAAAATGATTCCAGAGGTGTTGCGATAAAATGCCTTTTAAATTTTTAGACAGCTACCACGAAAATGAATGAATACTACATTTTTGGCAGTGCGTATGTGAAATAAATTCCTACGGAAGCCACATAATGTGTTGTACATAGAATGCGGTACATGCATTAAGTTCGGAACTGCATCAAAGTAACTTTAGCTCAGCATGGAAATAAATTGCGCTACTAATACTTCATAATTTACTCTATGGGAGTGCACGATAACGAGATTATAATACATTTCTGTCCCCATTTTGCGTGGCAGCATGTCGCTAATAATGCCGCGAATAACAGGAGACTGAATAACAAGGACCGTTAGATCGCTTAATCGCATCGGCGTCTCTGCACTCAGCAATGACAACAACGCCCGAAATTGTTTTCGCCGAATTCGACGGCCAACAAATACGAGGCGAACGGATTGCTAGGAAATTCGTAGGAGTAATCACCAGCGGCGTAATTCGGTATAATAATAATCTCGCCAAATCTCCAGAGCTCGACCAATAGAATCCACAAATCGACGTGCAAACAACAACCGTACAGGGTGATGCACTAGATCACTTATGTCATGTGTCGCTGAGTACTACACGGAGTGAATCACGACAGATATCAGCGGCTTATTGCTTAATTAATAAATAAATTAGGGGTCCTATTAAGTCTACTATATCAAGAGAATAATTAATCTCTTATGAAATTGAATTATCAAATCTTTTACATTTTCTAGACGATATCACAATTCACTACTAATACTAGATTTATATATTCTATTACTAATTTCTTTGGATATGAAAGCAACGTGAAATATCCAAATAAAAAGATCAAACATAATGCAGACTCTCCGCATGCATAAATGTCATGCACAGTAATTATCAAAATCGATTCACGACGTTAATTAAAAATGTCTGTAATAACAGCATACTATCAAAAATAATTGCCGGTGGCTTTATAAGGTTTCCTTGCAAAGTAGATGCAACAAGGACGAAATCCATGATGTTTGTGAAACACCCTGTGCAGAGAGGGCCAGGGTGGCTAACGAGGTGGACAAACGGAAAGCACGAAAGGGGAGAGCGAAATTCTGCTCGCATCTACGAATGCGAGAAGCCGGATACTGGAGCCACTTTACCGAGAGGTTTGTCCGCCGCGTCGCTTCGTTAACGTTAATTAAGGCGAGACCCACCCCCCGATAAAGCGAGTTCGTTATGCATCCCGTCGATCGGCATCCCAACCACCCTCTTCTCCTAGCCATATCACTCTCACATTCCCTCGGATAAACTAAATGCCCTTCGACCCTTGGCCGTCTAACCCATATTCATAATCCTTCTTCTACATATAATACGAATCATTCCCATGAAAAATGTATTTTCTATATGTATCTATTTATGGACATTTTTTGGATAATGAATATTGTCATAAAGAGCTGAATTTTTCAATTTAACTGTAATATTAAGTATTTATAACAATTTGATATTTTCTAGTTCGTTACGTTCTTATATTTTTTGTATTTGAAACGTATCGTAAAGATTAATTGTAAGTTTACCGTAATTTTCTATTAAATACTTTATTATAATAATGACACTAATGACAAGAATAATAAACCTCTGATATATTCTGAAAAGGACTTCGAAGTTGATCGAAGTTTAGATTTTTTTTCTAAAGAATCAGAGTTCAAATCAAGGTTCTTTCGAAATATCCGGCAGGCGCTTTTGAGCGGGGTTTATTCAATTTTGCATGACATTTTCTTGATAAAGAAAAATATTGCTTGCTTTCGAAAAGTAATGGGTTTCATGATTCCAGATGACAACACTAAATTCGTATGCGGAAAAGGTTTGCTGTGCCCTGCAAAATGTGTGGAAGCATGCTTTCGTGAAGTTTCGTGCGGTTTTTTCGATTTTCACCTCGAACAAGAGAACACGTCTCCATATTTTTCTGCTGGCTGACATGCGCCAATAGATCGACAGATTGATAGACATTTCATCGAAGTTGTGCCAGCGGATTGTCAGCCAGATACGTTTGCACCGCGCGTTCTCTTCCTATCCCGTGACATGCCACCGAAACTGATGAGCTATTCAATAAGTCGGCCACAGCTCGATAATTCGATTCTGTGATTAACACTTTTGCGGGTCAATAGTATGCTAATAGGAAGCTCTTGTATGATGAAAGTCATTTTAAAAATGATCCGTATATATAAATAAACGTGGGTGATATTGTTAACATATTTCTTAATTTCGAGAGTAGTAATTAAAACGAGAATTTTGTCTCGCTAAAATAGTGAATCATTACGTTTTCAAAAGACTGCATTGAAGCTTTGCATTGAATTTGTTATACATTTTAGAAAAACGCTTTCATTTATACACACGGAATATTAAAATAGTCTCTTACTAATTCTCGTCCGAATTTCCGACATTTTTTCAGTTTCATTTCCCCAGCCAAAAAAATGTTTTGCTTACACATTTCATTTAATGCATTTTTCATCAAACAAGAATCGCAACTATACTGGCGGTGCTTGTTAAAACTTGTTTTCATAATCATCAGAAACCAAACACCCAATTCTACATGACTCTGCAATCTTGAATTCCAGGCTCTTCCATATCACGAAACACAATCCGAAAACTGGATGAATACTAAGTCTCGAATAACAGGCTTTCCAATACCCAATCAATTGTGTTATCCAAAGTTTACCAATACACTGACGTATTATCACATCTTTACGTACGAATATCGCTTCACTCACTATTTCCAAAGATCGCAATGTGAAATCAAGCACGCAAAAGCCACCCCGGTTTGCCAACGGTGCGCGGGTTGAAGCGAACCAGCTTTCTCTCATCGATACCACTTTTTCCATGCGGGAAACAGAGGGCGCCCTGCATTTTCCCGCCTAGACAAAAGCTCTTGCTCGCCGAGATGGAAACAGTGAGTTTGTAGTGTAAGCTCTGTCCATCCACGCGTGCCACTCTACTCCGACTAATGGATACTCGTCCATTTGCGGGCCCAGCTGACTTTCCAGTGGCTTCGCCCGTCAGAAAATGCTGCTGCTGCTGCTGCTGCTGCTGCTGCTGCTGCTGCTTTCGGGAAGAATCGCGACCGCATTTCCCGAGAATGTGTGTGCGCATTCTATCTGCACGGTGAGTTATTTGCCTTATCAGTGCTGTCAGTAACCCACAGAATCGATTACCAACATCGATTTATTGGCAACTCCAGAACCCACCCGAGGTATATTCTTCTTTTTATGAGACATATAATAGTGTACATGTCGACTGATATGTGAAGAAGGGGAAATTTTCATGTATAATACTATTATGCAAATAACGTAGTTTATATGCAACGCGAAATTGTACGACCAGCAATAACAGTCTGAAAAATTGTATTCATTTATAATTATTGTATGTTACTTTTATTGGAATTTTTGATAGGCTCTCAACTAGTATTATATAATACTTGAAACTAAATAATTTTGTAGAATGTTCAAAAATTTATTCGGAAGGTTTGGCAAACGTTTGTGTAGAATAAAAATTGCTGGATCATTTATAATTAATATACAAATATAGAGTCTGTGAAAAGAGAACTAAAAACTGGCAGGTTTTACAGTTGACAGTAAATCCATATGTGTAATCGTTGCCGTTGGTTACGAGCGAGCTGATTCAAAGTCAAGTGATTTACCCTGCACGTAGGACAGTTTTGGGCGAGCCTGTATGAACAGGAACGAGTGCGGTGATCCACGTGGAAACACGGCAGAGTCGAGCCCAACTGTGCGAGTTCCAGATAGATCGGGGAAAAAGTAAACAGAACGTGGTTCGGCTCGTTCCAGTCCGTCAAATTTTGTACGAAGCTCCGATCCACCCAGCGGCTTCCTGCACACTGTCGTTTAATACAATGGTCGACCATGTATTCGAGTCGAACTCCTCTCTCAGTTTCGATGAAATCTCACTGAATTGTTTTCCAAAGTAAAAATTAAATTTCCACCGCATACTTGGAATTTCAATTAACTTGTAACAAAGGTTACAAATTAGTCAGTTCTAAATTAACTTTTTAACAAAGGTTCAAAAGAGTCAAAAGATACTTTTAAAGAAGTAAAAATACCAAGTATGAATTTACTGAAATCTTGTTGAATCATTTTAACATGTAGACATTTAATTAGTACAAATCCGGGTAAAAATTAACCCGACACTTTGTTCACGGGCATGATTACTTTGGTCGTCCGTCTTCCAAGGGTGGAAAAGGGGTTGGGAATATGAAAGAGAAAAAGGTAGGAATGTGAGCTATGTAAATGCGAAACTGAAGAGTGGACCAATGGTGTCTGAGTGGCAGTGGGTCACCGTGGACTTCTTGCACACGGTCACTCCGAATTTTACAGAAGCCGGCGCCCGAATTCTCCATTTGCCTCGGGTAAATATTTAAACCGGCATTCCCTGCCATTCTGCCGGCAGCGTCCTCGTCCTCTTTGCTAGACATTCTCTCTTTCTACATCTACGTGTTCACCGCGCAGTTCTCGAGGATGCGCAAGAAATCGAAGAGATTCGATCAAACATTAGCCGACGCGTCTGCCGAAGATTGTTAGCTTTGCCGACGACAAAGACACCACTCGATAGAACGTCAGCCGAGACAACTCCAAGACTTTATAGCTAAAGCTATAAAAGCAAGTTAAGTGGACACTAGAACGCTTTTTCTTCCGACAAGAATGTCCCATCGAATTCTCTTTGGCATGTTCGCTTTTAATACACTACTTTTAAAATCATTCCTCTGAGTAATAAAAGCTCTAAATAAAGAGTAATAGAAATATTTCTCAAAAGATAATGCTGACCTATCGTCTGCTTTAATAATAATATAACATACGAGTGGCTATGCTTATTAAAAGATAAACAATTCGTATAACACCGTCAAATCAGCATCGTAATATGTGCGCTTGTAACACTAGGTGAATTTGCCTTTAGGAACTCGCAAGTAAATGAAAGTGGGGCAGCTAATATGTATAACGAGGGAACACGAGTACCAGGACTAACGGAATTAAATAATTTGCTGATCGCAATTACGAGAGGCGTGTTCGATGCTCCTTACAAGCACGTATGTTCCTCCGACAGAATTTACGTGGCAGCTATTTACCTTTCTAAAGTAGTACGTTGCCAACGCTGCCGCTCGTTAACAGCCCGTTAATAATTACCTGGCGTTTTTCGAGCCGACCTATTCTGACTTATTGATTCCGATAATACATCTGAATTAACTTCCTATGCACGTTCTTCCCCCAGTGAAGATTCGAGCGTTCTCTCTCTCTCTCTCTTTCTCTCTGTGAGTGGATGTGATAGGAGAGTCGCGGCACTAACGAGGGGATCAACTTTTACGCATAAGTAACCAGCCGCGGGTGAGTCAGTAAATTTTCAAGCAACGCGAGATGCGAGAATAATGGTAAGCTAACTTCGAATATAGCGGAACGAGACTAAATAAAAATTCAACGAACTTATAAAATCGACAGTGCTAATAAGAAAAGAAATGTTCCTGAAATTCTAGTATAATTAACAGTTTATATTTTACTAAGGAAATTAATGAAGTATGTATGTGAAATACATACGGTAATGACACAATATCTATTCGACATAATACTATGTTGAATAACTGACTAATTCTATAATTACTGTACTAAATAATATAATAAACGATACAATAAACCAGAACTAAATACAATCTATATTTGCATAAATACTAGTAATTAGATAATGAAGGCAATGAGAGTATTAGATCACGTTGTTCTCTGTTATTTCGACGCGCTCCAGTTGCTTAATGGAAGAAAGAGAAAAAGATGAAAGAGGGAAGAAGTGGAGAAATAATTCTGCGACCGAGTCTCATTGTAATGCGAGGCTTGAGAAGGTAGCTGCCAGCCGGAGGGCTCGAAAACACTAAATGTTACTGTCCCGAGCGAGTTGCGGCGACACAACACGCACGTCCACATCATAATTTCGGGTGTTTGCGTCACCGTCGCCGGCAAGGTGGCTCGCCCTCTACCAGAGATACTCCACCCTTGCTAATTCACCACGCGCGCCCTCTCGCTTTGCATTCCGAAGGCCCGCGTGTCCGAATTAGAACAAAAGCCGCACTACGAGAGCAAGAGTACCTGAAGTACAACGAGAACTGCTCGTCTAGCTGAGAGAATATGAACGACATTTCCATCTACCGAGTATATTCTGCTAGTTCCTGTAACGCGTGAGTGTATTGTAGTTTCTATAGCACGAATTTGTCGCCTTGTTATTAGTCGAATGAGCCAATAAGGATAGCTTAATTATTATATGTTTTTATATTAAGTCAGGTTGCTGCTGGTGAAGAGATTTTTTAATATTTTAGTACGTTGTATTTGAGTATGATATAAAAGCTTCATTTGAAAAAATTATGTAGATCAAGATAACACGCAAAAGGGAAGGTAAGGAATTCGTTTTTATTAAATGAAAAATGTCATCCTTATATAATGTCTTACTAAATGTTTAGACATTAATTTATTTTGATTAAAAAAAATTACTTTTAATGTTAGCTTGACCGCAGTTAACACCTGAGAAGTGACTGGAGGAGTAAATTTCCACGCGGGTACTCCTGGTTTTTCTCCTTCAATGTTCACGTTCTCCCGAAACACAGTAATATTGCGAAACAACAGAGCAATAGTGAGAGTCTACTAAGAGCTTTCACGAAAATTGTCTGTCACATTGAGACGTCTGATGACAATGTGGGATAATTGAATTATATTTGTTATTTAATTAGCTAATGGAATCCTGTAACCCAACTGAATAAAATAGAATTACATGAAGAATTTATAGATAGTACACGTTTATTTTCAGATCAGATATAACTAGCTAATCTATGTGTATAAAATAAATGTGTGAACGAAACAGTATTACATAAGCAAGGCCTGTTAGTAGAAAATATCTCTATCAACTGAAGCAATATTTTTTCTAGTATTATTACTGGGTCTCCGACTCTAATTAATAAGTACCTATAATTATCACAGTACGTATCTATGGTTGTACTCTAAAGTAGAGCAATATTTATAGACGAGACAATGATTATTAAATAGACAGTATTTCTGGAAGGAGTTATTTCGAATCTATTTCAGCGTATTGCAGAAAAAATGAGAAACTGGTAGGAGTGGTGATGCTTGGCCAGAGCTTGCAGCATCCAAATGCATTTCTGTTTCGAAGGTTGGATTTCAGGTCAGGCTGGCCGAGCGGTGGCACGCCGACTCCTATCTCTTTTAATTACATTCACAGGCGTAAGCTCTCGCGCTAGCGCGAGCCTGCGCGGAATTGCGTTGGAAGTCCATTTTATTTTGGCGCGCTCGAGGAAGGTACGCGAGCAATTTTCTAAATGTGTGCAATTTGTTTCGTGTACATAGACCGGGCAAACCCGCTGCTGATGTCACTGCCTGATAAATTCTGCAGTTTTTCCGCTGGTATCCACCACTGTTTGCACAAGCAGCGTCGTTACAATTGTTACGCGACTAAACAAGTTTTTCGATGTGTTCGCGACAATTAATTAACCGGCATTACGAAGAGCGTTGTGGTTCATAGTAATAGTAAAACTATTCGGAACCATTTTAAGGGAGATTCGTGGAAACTGCATGGAAAAGCCGCGGATAAAGCACTCTTCTATTTTTAGACTTTGCTACTTAGTTTCTCTTATCCCGCTGGAGAAATATTAAAATTATTATGGAAACTGTAGGTACTTTAATTATTATTTTATTTCCCTTTTAATCCGCCATCAAGTATTGTATTAGAATATTATAAACATTCCTGCATTTTTAAACGAGTGGAATTCTCGATTACATCATTTCAATAGGTTTGGTTGTTCCAGAATGAATTTTATTGCTTGAAACTACAGTTCGTTCAAGGATAGCGATAGAGGTGTTCGAATTATGCAATTGCAAACGGCGTCAAGGTGCACCTTGGTAGAACAAAAGCGTCTACTTTCAGGCTTGCAGGTTCATTGCGAGGGGATTCGCAAGCTGCGGTGCTCATTTTAATTATAAGTCAGTACGAGCTACCGCTGCCACGAATCTGTTCCACTTCATTCATCGGCTTTGTAGGAGAGCGCACAAAGCCGCTCGCGTTTTAATTACCCAATAAATACGTTTAATTGCTGCCTCGCGCCACAGCGGAACAGTGCGTGCGTGCGCGCGTATAGGCGCGTTTGTGCGAAAGGAAAATAAGAGAATCGAGAGAAGGAAACAGCTCGCACTCCGGAGAGAAGAGATGATGATAATTTAATTGCAGGAGAGCTCGCTTCTCGGCCAAGCTGCCTTCCTCTTGCCACGAAAATCGAGGCACAGCTGGTGAAGACGTATTTGCGCCCATCCTCCGCCACCCTTTGTCCCGCATACACCACCCTTGTTTTTATTAGAGAGTCAAAGACCGACTGCAAGCGCAACCCCTCGCTTTCTCGCCTCGCCTCGCCTCGCCCTCTCATCCGACGGCTCTGTTTTCTCGCCCGACTGAAACGAATTCCGCCGGAAGGAAGGACTCCGCCAGACATTGAACTCGACCCCTCGCTTTTCCAGTCTTTCGAACACCCTCCAAAATAGTAGAGCAAAGTCGAATTTCCCAATGGAGGGAAAACGACGCATTTTGTTAGATCGACTCCCTTAAAATCCAGAAGCGTGTACATTTTTAGTGAGTTGTATTATATTTGATTGGAATTAATTGAAATTCGTGTAGAAAGTTCTATGTACTCATTAAAACAATTAAGTTCAATATTTTTAGCACTCTCTACGATTTTTTCTATGACGAAGAAGTTAATTTCTCGTAAAGTTGAGGCTCAAATTAAGAACTTTGAAGCTTCACATATTCTTGATCAAGTTAACGACAAAATTGTATAGACGGTACAATAATTTAGTAATATTATAGACATACGCGTATAAGTAGCGCAATTCACTAATATGCAATTAGTACTAGAAGCCTCGATATATTGATTACTATATATTCTCCTGCATGTGGCGTGCACACCGGACATTCTGATATTAATTAATGGATATATGATGTTTGCCTGTAGACCTCTATTACAGTACCACTGAACTACTAATTACATACTACAGTATTGCACTACTTACAACTGTAATAACAATATCAGTCTTAACAACCCCCACTCCAAGAATCACTGCTTCAAATTAATTAATCGTCCAGATTTACAGTCCGTATATTTCAAAACTATATAAAATTAGTTTGATAACTAAATTAATATACTTTGTATTTAAAAAGTTCAGTGAAACAAAATAATTGTGGTTAAAAATAATTATGAATAACAAAGAGCAGAATGTTTTAATAACCAATACACTAATTTTATTTAACCACTGTTTCAAATTAATGAACCAGACACGTTTACAGTCAGCATATTTCAAGACCATGTGTCTTCGCAACGGCAACTTTTTGCGTAGCACGAACTATTGCAAAATAAGGGACAATGAGAATGTCCCAGGGGAAGCGTTGGGTGAAAAGTTTGGAAGGGCAATCGGCGAGACATGTTGTTATTACAGAAGGCGGACGCGCGAAAGGCAATAGGGAATCCAAGGCGAGACGATTCGGAAGGATATTGTACGAGCAATCAAGCGAGTCGAGCTCGCTTCAACTCGATTCGAACTTTCCCACCCTCGCATCTATCGATGCGCCCAGCGACACGATAAAGAGCGAGATACAATTGGGAACAAGTCCTTTCTTTCCTTCCTCGCCGGAGGTGTGAAACGAACATTAAAGTACCTTGCAAAAGTACTCGAGGAGTTTGAAAAATTATAGTGACAAGTAACACGGGTATTTTTGGTACTTTTGTTATACATTAATTGTCCTACCTAGTTTCACGTGGATGATTTTTCGTATACGAGTTAACAATAACTAATGTCAAGAATAATAGAAAAAACGAAATCCATAAGAAAAAACGCTTTATATTAATAAGGATTTCCCCAATTTGCCTTTGACTTTTTGCAGTGCACAATTATACACACTGTGAAATAATGATTATTATCACACGAAACTGTTTTAACAAATAATATTATAAATGTGCGAGCAGAATCGTTTAATGGAACTCGTACGTATTCAGATTAATTAAAGGAAAGGGTTAGTCGTTATTATAATGATTGTGGTGACCGGAAACTTTTGAGAGAAACTATTATATTGGCTTGGTCACGAGGAGAGAGACTTCGAGCTGGCGGTTCCTATCTTCCAGGGTTTATCGAGAGCAATAAGGACATCGGTTACTCGCAGTTCTCACCTGGACCATCCAGAGGCATCTGAGCCGACGGTAACTTTGACCACAGAAGACGCGTTTCCAGAGAGAAACGGGACAAGACTGTGGAAGACAAGACTCCCGGGGAGGGCAGTTACAAGTTCCAAATTCTGAGATACAATTCGTCTGCCTCGAAATAGAACTCACATTTGTAATTAACTTTGAGTAGAAAATGTATAAATTATTATATAACAGATAAACAAGAAACGCAACTCTTTATATGACACTTCGTAAATAGGGTTTTATGGGTAGCTCGAAATTTCGCAATTTAATAATATAATATTTGGTTAATAGTCGAATGTAAAATTCAAAGGTGTGGACAGTGAAAATTAAGCGTATTTGTGCTAATTTACACGGTATCGTGTAACTAATTTCCAATTTTTTAAAAAGAACTTTTTAATTATTTAATATGGAATACTATATTGGAACTATGAATACTGGAGTCAAATGTCTCGCATCGGTTTCGACTTCCAAGGAGACGAAAGCGAAGACTTTGAAGAATACAAGAGGGGTAAAAGTAAACAGATACATCAGTCATTCTTCGAGGGGTGCTCTAAATGTCCTAAAACTTATAGAGATGTGTGAGTGTATATGAGCAGTGGTAACATCGCTCGGGGACGTTGTCGGGAGAGAATGGAGAGATCTGCCAGTCGGAAGTTGATGAGCCTTGGAACCTATCATACACATGACAAGTCGCTGCTATCGTATGTACATAACGTGTGTGCCAAGGAGATATTATAATACCTAAAAGCACTCGCATTAGAAGGGGGGATTTATCAAAAGCCGCAAGGGTGAATGGGAAGTCTGGTTGACGCCATCATATCTTCCAAGGGACTAACGTCTGTCTTGAAACTCATATCAGCATTCAAAGCCTGCTAAATATTTACGAGGCAAAAAAAGTAATTTCGATTTTCGCGTATCCTTTCAATGACAAAAAACAAAAAAATAACTTTCCACTAAAAGAGGAAATAGACAGAACAAAAATAAAAGGGAATGGGTTTTCACACTGTTGATTTTAGAACACCAACCGCCTATTAAAAACGGTTGCTTCCAATGAAAACATTTCCAATACAGTCACCTACATGTTCCGATATGATAATTTAGAGGAAATGAAAATATTAATCCCGTTTTGAACGAACAAGTAGATCGACCTGTTTCAAATTGGTTTGGTGGGATAATTTTTCTTTGAGTGTTTGCGTAGAAATGTTGAATTCGACACTCCATATTAAAAACTGGGTAACTGCAGGAGCCCTTTAAACTTATGCAGCTTTTTGCAAACGTGCCGCTATCCATTAATCATAGCTTTTAATAGCAGCGTGAATGGGTTTGGAGTAAGTAGATCATTCCATTTGAATGCGAATATTTTTACACTCGAAGAACTTTGCTACATTCCCAGATCACTCTACTTTTTAATACTGAATCGTTGAATTGGCGATTTAAAACGATTTAAATATTAAATTCAAACGATTAAATGTACTTTGTTCATTTACTTACTTTGCATATGTTCCAATTTTAATTTACGTCATATGTGTGATAATAGTAGACTGTCTCTAGACACTTACCTGAAACAGAATAACAATAGAATCATTAAAACAATGCACAAGTATGTCTGTAAGTTTTTACACATATTTTAATAATTCAATATTTTAACTACGATAAATCACAAAACAAGATACTTGTTTTATTTGATATTCAGTTATATAACTTTTCAATTTTTCCCAACTTAATTTCAGCCCATTAATTTTGATTTTACCAAGATAGTTGCCAAGTGACTTCGGTTGCGCCCGCCACACTTCCTGTATCCCAGAACCATTCTCATAATCGTTCCAGTAACTCTTACGAGTAGAAGACGTTGCCAGAACTCCTCTCCTTTAAAGGAAGCGGAAAACGCGCGGTAAAAGGTTATGGGAGTAAGGAGATTCCGTTGAAAAACAGGGGAATAGTAGGTCCTTCCATGTAGGACGTAGAGACTGTGTTCCGTGTGACCGTAGAGGAAGCCGAAAATAGCGATTTCCCAGGAAACTAACCCCAAGATATGTTCGAGAAGCGTATCAGCGAAGGACGAATAAAGCTTCAGTCACACGTGCAAAGGGAAACCTACTATTTCCACTTAAAGTACGAATATCCTCTGCAATTCATATAACAAGGAACGTTTGCAACCACTAGAAATTTATGCTACTCGAGCATTATCCGTTGCACTAAAGGGCCAAGGATATAACGGAAACAAGATTAACTAATGCTCGTTGGATGCGGGTGGAAAGCGAGCTTAAGGGAGTAAAGTCGAAGAGCTTACAAATCGAGGTCAAGTGGCTTTCTTCGGATTCCCGAGGATCGGAGTAGTCGACGGCGGCGGCGGCGGCGGTGGCGGCGGAAGAAAGCCAATCGAAATGGGTGCTGGGAGAGGCAAACTTTCGATATCCCGGAAGCCCTGGGATAATACCTGGCGTGATGGGCGAAGGTCATCGAGAGGGATCGGTATCTCTCAGGCTGACAAGTTGATGCAACAACTCCCCCGACCTATCGGATTCCTTGAAAGCACTCACGGCGACGGCTCTTATTGAGTTCTTCCGAAGGAAACAGACTCGCATTACAAAGACTGGTGTATCGCCTTTTGACATTCCACCTCTGAGGCGATTTTATTCGACATACCACTCGCAAATGCACTCGGCAACCTTACGCATCGCGATAGATTTCAATTTGAGGCTTTCAGCCAGCTTTAAAATCCCGAGATTCAAGCAATATTAGAATTTTTATACGCTCAGACGCTTACCGTTATATAAACAGTTTCTCTCCTTTATATTACTCGAATTTGTTTTTTTGCATTTACACAAGAAACGTTGAAATGAAACGGTTTCGATTTATATTAATTGTAATAATTAATTTTCTTACATGTATAATCATCTAGTTTTTAATTACACAAATTACATTTCATATACAACTAGGGTAGTAAATATTTAACTAATAATATTAGAAAATATGTGAAACAGATAAAAATAATCCAAAGTAAAAAATTTCAAATATTCCGATAGTAAGTGATACTATTCTAGCAGAAGTGAAAGTTCCGCTACACAGACTTTCGAGCAGGCATGTTTTCCGTTTGGTAGTATTACAACGTAATACAACGCGGTGAGAGCGGTGGTGTATAAAACGTTCTTAGCGATGGAGGAGCTATTATCGCTAAATGGGGCTGTTTTAAAGCACAGCAATAACGCGCCGTTTTATGCTTAATGGCCGTCGCACTCGAAAGCGCCCGGAGAAACCTGAAGAGAAGACACACTCACACACACACACACACATACACATACACGTGCATGCACACAGACTTGCCAAAAGAACTGGAGCTTCTTTTAGCGATTTAGTCCGGGCCGCTTAAAGCGCGCCATCTCGAGTCCGCTCGCGTCTCTGTCGGCGTCTAGGAACAAAACCAATTCCTATTGCGAGCTTCGATCGCTCACCGAGGATAAACTCGGTCAATCCGTGGAATCGGGAATCCTGGCTTTCAAGGAGCGACTCCAGACTCCAGACTCCAGACTCCAGACTCCAGACTCCAGACTGGAGATTCACTCGAGTGCGCGCGATAGAAACGCTGCCGATCGGCCGAGACGAGAGGATAGACTTCCTCTTTTCAGTTATTTTTAGAACTCGCTTTATTACTTGTTAGTAGTAACAGGAATATGTATTGGTTGTAAATAAAGAAAGGGTCAAGTTGAGTCTTGCTATTTCTGGTTTAATGCTATGATAAGTTATAATTTTGATGATGAAAAGTTTCATTGATATAATTTAGTAATAAGATAGTGTTACATGATAATTAACTTGATTGCATTCCCCAAAGATGGATACATGAAATAAAGTATGTCGAAAAGAGCTTTTTAGAACAGTGGTCATAGTTCCACGACAATTCTCCAAAAATTCTTAAGTGTTGCATCATTATGACTTTAATAATGGAATACAATCAAAAGAAAATATACGAATACAAAAAAATGTAATACACTTTCAAAATGGTAAATATTGAAACTGATGACTCCTTAAATCAGTATTCTCAGTATCAGTAAATTGTACTGACTTGCATTAAGTTTTCAAAATAGACTATCTTGCTACGAAAATTTGTCAGTCCTGATCGAAAGGTGGTCGAATGCAGAATGTAGAGAGGCGTTCATGGGACGAGACAAATCTTGGAAAGAAGATCTTAAGGATCATTGAGGGTAATGCGGGTTCGGAGAAAGAAAAGAGCTCAGGAAAGTAGACAGCGAAGGCAGGCAATGCGAGAATGCGAAAGGAAGAGGTGAAGGTTGCGGGGGATGTGCGAGGGGGTGGAGAAGCAACCAAGTAGCGTAGTTTTATCGGGTGAATTGTATTGGTGTCAGACGTGCCGAGTCCCGTTGCACTGGATTCTTCTGGAAATTACATTCTCCGATGCGAAGGAAGCCCTGGCCCGAAAAAAGACGTGATGCGCGCTCCTACTACTAAAACACTCCAACAGTCTGGGAAAAAGCGTCGCAAAGGAAACCGAAGCGCGTTTCGACTTCAAATGTGAGAATTCTATTAATTCTCTTCCGAAAAATACTATTCGACATTGCTATTCTTATCTAATTTATATATTGTTTCAATCAATGATTAGATTCATCGAAGTAGTTGTATGTTTATTGTTACTTGACTATTCCATTACAGTTTGGCATTAAATCAAATAGTATTCACATTTGAACACTTATTCTATTAGAATATCGAGAATTAATTTTATTTTCAATATAAATTGAATTTAACTGAAGAATTAATATTTTATTTTCGACAGAACGAAAATGAAATTCTCATGCAAATCCCTTGCGAAATTCCCTTACAACTTTTATTAAAAATTATTCACGCGTCCTGTAGAATTCGACAAATGTTCTTTATCTATATCGAGCAGATTACATTTATTTGAATTTCGACGCGCAGCATATTGGCATAATACAGAGTAATGAGTAAGGCGACACAGTAAAACGGTGCAAAAACGACTGGCGTAGTCATTTTTTACGCTACCGTCGTATTTCTGGCGAATCGTTCTCGGTGGTTTTTCGCCAACAGTACTTTGCTCGTCCTTCACGGACTTGTTCGCACATTCCTGCGAGATTATGCACTCTCTAAAATCTGCATAACGTTATACGCAGATAATGAGGAGCCGGCCAGTCGCCAATGCAACAAGCCTCGAAATTTTATGTCCGCGTTTCTACTCCGAAAGTACGGTAATACAGACTAGTGCACTGGACGGTCGGCGCCTCCGCTTTATTACGAAATTATCTTTCTGGATTAGCTTCACTATTCGCACTAGATTCGAATCCCACTAGCATCGCGCTCACTCAAAGAGTGTCAACGTTGAAACACCACTGTCGCATAAAAAATTCACCGCAATGCTCGGCGTCCATTCGCATATTCAGAAATGAGGAAACTCAAAATATGCTCGCCTCTCTGGAAAATTATGTTGCCCCACCCTCTTCGCTTCCGGTAATGTTGATACGTTTCTACGTTCGTTTAAATTGTAAACATTCGTGGGTGATTAGTTTTGTATTGTGATTTTTGCGATTCGGATAAACGCAAGCACCGAAGGATTGAATAAATGTTAATTTTATTGTTGAGAATAAATGTCTTTTAGATATATAAAATGATAGAGCTTGAAACAGGTGGAGTGAGAATGGCGAAAAATATATAATTTTAAATTCGTTTGGTTTAATCCAAGCTAGTTCACAAGGAAGAAGGCCAAGTGGCTGACATCGTTAACCCAATTTTTCATTGTTATCCGTACGACGTGCGACTGTATTCATAAACGCAGGACCTTTCGACCACGCAACAAAAGACTTCGTTGTTTAAAGAAGAAGATAGAACGTGTTATTCAGAACGGTATAAGCTCAAGTGAAAGAATTGCGTTTGGCGTATAACTGGAGCATAAATACACCTAGAAAATCAAGTGACTACTGTCTCAGACCAAGCTTAAGTTTCTCTTCTGTGAAAAATTGTATTATACCGACTCTTCGCATGTGAAAGTATACATGGAGAATTGTGGAAACAGACGAAGAAATATAAAGAAAAAGACGGATCTCTATTCTACGAACATCTCTCCACTTTTACCACGGTTCTAATGAATTAAATGTTAATTTACTATTCACGAATTAGTCGAATTAAAGTTCAAATCATATTTAATACCGTCGTAATTTAAAACTACTTTTAATGGTAACTACAGCAGGGTGAGTCACTTGCCTTTTAATCATCCCTTTCATAGTCGAGTTCCAATTATTTCTATTACTGGTACAATTGGATATTATAAATAAATGTCAGTTCGTTGAGAAGACACGGTAAATACTCCTTTATATTAAAATTACTCAACAGCATATAATTATACCATTTTCAACGGCCTATATCCATCATCGGAGATTCAAAGGGAAGTGAATCACCCTGTACAGGATTACATTGAGCAATGTTTATAAATAAAAAGTATGTCTGTAAAATAAGCTCTACTTTCACTATGATTTTTAATAACTTTTCAACTAGTAAATGATAATTGACAATAATATATTCCTAGAAGGATTATTTCAAGTAACACCTAGGATCATGTAGCAATATAAAACTACTAGAAACGACAGAATTGTAGCACGACGTCGAACGTGATACTTCGCGCAATTCTTTTGACAAAGGGCGAAGCTGTCGACGAATTGCGAAGGAGAATAGCATAATAAGCGGGCGAAGAGGAAGAATCTATTTGAGGGGAGCTTTGGAGAAAGAATCAGGCCAATTATGCGGGACGCTCTGTGCACCTCTAACGAGCCGAGAATCGTTCTCCGTTCTTGTATAAACCGACTCTCGGCAATCATGCAAAGGTGCTCGAACCTTTTGACTTCACGCGACATGCCATCATATTTTCCATTCAACTGCATGTATTCATGAAAACTGCATTCAATTGTTAACAACTGATGGAAAACTTGAATATGATAAATTCATCTGTTCAATATGTGAAATACGCTTTGTAAAATCGTTGTTATACCATTTTATGATTTGTAGTTTGGTACTTCAGAAGACATTCTTCAGAACTGACGTCACATAAGCGATTTAATTCATTCGGTGATTCAAGTACTTTTTGAGTGCGTGGCGAACAAAGCTTCAAGTGTACTCGAATTTTTAACAGTGTTGCAGACACTGACGTTATCATTGAGACAAAAATAGCAACAGATCATTAATGAATTCTATTTATGTAGGATATTTCCGAAACTTAATGAATTTAAATACTTCACTATCAATTAAACAGATCAATCCAACTTCTAAATTATGGACTGTGCATTCCTTGTGTGTAATCCCTATGAAATATTACAGACACACCAATATTAAATTACAGTTCCATATTAATAATGCAGCGAAACCACAGGCAAGCCAATAATCATTTCCGTCTGTCAAATATTCATGAAACAGAGTATTATTAGTAAGGGCTAATCAATGCATGTGACGTCAAAGGGTCGAATGATACTCCTACCGTAAATAACTTTCCAGAAATGCCCGAATAATCGATTCAACAAACGGTCATCGAGACAGACATCCACAAAACTAATAATTCACCCAACAGTGTGAATGACACCGTTGTCGTCTTCTCCGCAGTAAAAGACAAACTTGGCGAATAATTCAATCTTCCTCGAAGCAAGAATCAAGTCGATCAAAACTTTCGTCCGAAAGATAGTCGAGTTGTCACGGAAGCACAGCAACGCCACCAACACATCTCCACATATACTTCGATTCCATGAGAGAATTTCACGCTAGAGCAAATACGCGGCCACTGCTGGCGTCATCGTGTCAAACTTTGACTCGAAGAACTTGAAATGATTTGTACACTTCTGACCTTCCAATCCGACTTCCGACAGACTCTCCGCAGCCCACACGTTCCCGCACAGCTGGCGTGTTCATAGCTTCGGAGCTTTAATTCGGCCTGGAAAGCTCGCCTAGTTCCAGTTCGATTCCAATAGCTAGGCGCTCTCGAAACCCGAAAGCTAGTTTCTCTGTGATAACCGCAGCGAAATATCCCGATGAACGTCTTGTTATAAGGAACATTAGTGTGTTATTGCCAGATTAGTAGAAGATTAGATATCATTGGTTGAAATTGTAATAATTCTGTATTGTACAATTTCATGATTTACATGATGATCATTCTAGTAACGTGACAATTTTAATTATTTAAACATTCTCACAATGCCTGAATAAAGTTGATATTCTTCGCTGTAGTAGCAAAAGATACTTATAATTCTTAGCAGTGAATTGTAATTTGGAGGTTTATGCTCTCTAGAAGAGTTATTGAGGATTCAAATTCGTATCGTAAGGTAGATCTTTTCGTTAATTGTTATTGGAATACTTTGGGCATTAACAGACAATTTGAATGTGTATATTTGTTTTATAATTTAATCATTCTGGTTCGAGGAAAGCTTTTATTTCTGCTTGCTTGATGACGAGCCGATTAAAAACTTTCCAAATCGATCAACATAGAATTCCACAGTGCAGCGATGTGGGAAAATTGTATAGTAAACTTTGTAAAATGTAGAACCATGATGCATATAAATAAATGTCTATTTAACATTTCCAGACCCTCGGTGCATTTATAAAGAACAAACAACAATTTACACATAACATACAGTTTATACCACATGTATTTACCTCCTCGTATTTTCGCGAAATTAAACAGTAAACATTGTAAATGTAGAACCATGAAAAACAGCAAAAAATAAATGTTTTCAATATTATAATATTATACCTCATCACATAATAACATACATCAACATTATTTCTGATTTATCTACTTCATCAGCGTACTTAGAAAGAAGAAACAGCAATCTTCGCATAAAGGACCACCTACACCGTATATATTTACTTGCTAGTACTTTTTATTTCGCAGGAAGTCGCCTCGGAAGGTGGAAGTTTCGTGGTCAGAATATTAGACGTAAAAATCCGTTGCACTCTATTACATTACCCAAGTTCCGGAAGACTGGTGCTGGGATATAAAGTAGAGGAAAGACTGGCGGTATTCCTAGCAAAGGCGCGCTAGCTCGTTATTTTCGTCGCGTGCGAAAGGTGGTTCGAGCAGCGTTCCTTCCGATATTAGTTTCACTTTCGGTGCCGCAATGAATTGATTTAAGCTAATGGTCTTTCTTATCGAAAACTACATTAATGATCCTGTTGATCCGATAAGCTCCATCGGATTAAACGCTAATGGCGCTTTTGAGATGGTTGTACTGTTAGTGCTAATTAAGACGACATGTATATGTGTCGTAGTACAGCATTGCCAATGATACAGGCAGTGTAAATAACTTGTAATAAATTAACTAAAAAGCACTGCATTATATAAAATCATGTTTATTTGAGCAATAAATGAAGCGATATTTCCACTTTCATTTTCAACTAGTTTTCAACTAGTTAATTGATAATAATTTAACCTGTATTCATTAAACTTTGTAACCCAAATATTTTGATTTCATTAACAAATGAAAAGAACCAAAAGAAATATCAAGTCCTTTTCTCGTTCTCCAGATAAATTTAGAATAGAATTAGTTACACGTTTCTGCTTTCGAATACACAGAATTCGAAAGAAAAATCTACCCTGTAAATGCTTGTAAAGGATAGCCTTCATTGTTTAATTTTACACGGACTAGTAAATAACTAGCGCAGGCAGCCTACGGGGAAATGTCTTTGGACGTATTCTCGGCTTTTTAACGAACTCGGCTCTCGATGGCAGTAAACCCAACGACTGGTTCTCGAAGGGAGAAGTAAAAAGGAAGAATTAGCGATAGGGCTGCGAATTCGAGAGCTCAAAGAGCCGGCGACGCCAGGAGCGGGTCGACGGGTTCACGGCGTAAATATTCTTTCAAGTTGGAAGCGCGCGTCGCCGTCGACGACGACGACGACGACGAGAGCGACGCTTAATGCGCCGTAACGCACTGCGTAAAACATTAAGGTATGCGGCGCATTGCCAGTGCCAGCGACTGCGCCCAGTCAAAGCAAAAGATCGTGTTGTGCTCTCGGAAAAAGAGGCTCGCAAGCCGAGAGAAAGAACCGCGTGTGCAAGTACGTACATACTGCGCGGCCAAGGTTTTACGAGGTACGTGCGGAAGAGCGCAAGTGCTACCAACAACACATGCGATACTCGACAGGAAGTAAAATCCTTTAACGATGGCTACTTGGCCAAAGAAACTCCATTTCGATGGTTACAGTAGAATTTCCATATAAATTTCCAGGGACAATGAAAATGACTATTTGCAAATATTTTAAATGTATTGTTTATTACAAAATTCGGAACTTGACCAACTCGATAGAACTCTAGCAAAAATTACGTTGAAAACAATACTTCATTTTGCACTTAAATTTTTCATTCTCATCATTATACAGATATATCCACTGAATAATAATAAAAATCTGCAAGACTTTTCATAATAATATCTAATACTTTCCATCTCCTTAACATTTCAAGTTTTCCCTTTATTATTTCTCACTTTATCATTATCCGAGGGAACGCTTTATTCACTGTAATCAATATTAACGACGGCCTCATTGCTCGACAATTCCAACCGAACGCAATATCATTTCAATCGAACTTTTATGAAAGTCACGTGGAATTCACCGGTGTTTGTCTCCGGGGATGCGAGCATTCCTGGATTACTTTTCATTGCACTCCACGCGCACTTGAAATTGCCAGGTGTCGCGATAGAGAAAGAGCGGGCGCGAGAGAGAGAGAGAGAGAGAGAGAGAGAGAGAGAGAGAGAGAGAGAGAGAGAGAGAGAGAGAGAGAGAGAGAGAGAGAGAGAGAGAGAGAGAGAGAGAGAGAGAGAGAGAGAGAGAGAGAGAGAAGCTGGCAGTGCCAGTGGAATTGTGATCGATATTCTTTCCCAGGAAAACGGGAGGCCGGCTGGTATTTATGCCAACGAGCAAGGGCGATTAATCCGAAGCCGGGCAAACGAAGCGTTCTGCAATTTTATAATGACACGTACGAAGGACTGTTCGGGAGGAATTTATGTGCGCTTCCAGGATTACGCGAGCACTTTCCGAGTGTGGCAGGGCACGTCAGAGATTAAACATGCAGGAGTTCTCCGGTGCGCGCGTGTCGCAGGGTGTCAGGTCTCTTCGGATTAGTTGCTTGAATTACAAGTCCAATGCCCGCATGTATGGATGTATATGTATCAGAGAGAGAGAGAAGGGCAAAGAGAGAACAGGACGCGTGCATAGAGAATCATTCAACACGACATTCTCGATTAGCGAGATACTTTCATATGCCTGCCATTTAATCTGCGGCATCGCATATCTACGCTAGCGCACTTCGTGTAACAATGAAATCGCTAATTTGCGAGGGTGATTTTACCGATCGTACTATACTTCGACCTCGTTTCAATGAACCTTGTACGAAATGGCATTTATCTTTAAGCAGAGTTCGAATTAAATTCGTACTTATCAACTTTGGATATTTGAATGAATAAATTTGAGTATTTCATGCGATTAAATCATTTAGACCATTGCTGCTTATGTTCTATGCTTATAGATTATTTGTTGTAATGAATATGTGGCTGTTGAAACGCACGAGACCTGCCTGATTCCTTTTAATTATGTATACGTTCACATTTTTCTCTATTTTTTATCTCTATATAGCTAACAGATATCTGTGCCTGTTACAAATCAATAATTGCTGGTTTGTATCAATGCCAAGTGAAAGCTTACAGCATGTACAAATTAATAAATAAATGAGCTACACATATAATTAACGACTATTAGCAATCTCAATAATAAGTGTCCTGTACTTTGATTACAGTCGAACTTTTTTAAATTCTTATCACGTTATAATTAATAAATATCAACGTGGATTATTAAATCCTTCGGCACACATGTTTGACATACCTACAATAATTTTTGCTTAATACCACTTGATTAACGACCATCAGCAACCTAAATAATAAATGTCCTGTACTTCGATTACAGTCGAACTTTTTTTAATTCTCATGAAACCATAATTAATAAATTTCAAAGCATATTACTAAATCCTTTAGCAGATATGTTTAACACACCCACAATTATTTCTAGCTCAAAATTAATAACACGTGAACACTTTGCATACTATTCAACTAGCCACCAATGAAACTCTGTATTAATTCCTTACTAACTTAATACAGTGAAGAAAGATTGGGTGCAAAACTAGCCACGAGGGAGCTTTCGAGTGTTGAGCCGCAAATTCTTGGCGGATTAAGCGGTGCTGTAAACGCAATAGCGTGAGTGGAACTCGACCATGAATAAACTGTCCGGGGCCGCAGCGGCAGCCGGCTATGAAAATCCTACCGGTGAATTCACGCCACTGAAATATTTGGCCGCGCGCGCCTCCCACCGCACAGTAGCGAACAGTCGCTCAACGAATATCCAAGGAAAACCCTCCCCAAACGGGAACTCTCCGTTTTGAGAGGCTTGCACATCTCGACATGATTTAGGAATTGCCATCCCTCTTTTCCCTGGGACACGCGACAATCTTCCGTCAACCTGTCCACTGTCATTGAAGTACTTAGAGAGTATCACTTCAAGAAATAATAGGTAAACTATTGCGGCACATTTGGAAATTAAATGATTGTCTATGAATAAAGTACTGGAATTCTAGTACAGTTGAAAAGTGATAGAAAACACATTGGAGTGATTAAATTAGTCGATCTGTTTTTGAATTAGAATATTTTAAATATATTTTAAGTTCTAATTATATTCTAAAAACAGAAGTTCTAAAATTTTGTATATAATCCCGAATATAAAGCTATTATTGATTAATTCTAGTATTAATTATGCACTGTGGAATTTACCATTCGACGTAACAATGCCTTGTGACATCGAATACGTGAACGTGCTCCGAAAAGAGCAAGAGAGAAAACATACTGGTAGTAAAGTTGGCGGGAGTGACTTGTCGATAAAATTATGAGTGCAGCTATGTTCGGCGTGCGAATCGACACCGCCGCCGCCGGGAGTTGTCGGTATTGCCGGTGCTTTTTCCTAGATTTAATCCTGGAAAGGATGAAGCGCAGTCTCTCCGTTTACCTCGGCGGTGGGCGACGCACTGCGTGTGAACGTCCCGTGTCGTCGTCTCTGCGCGAGACACGCTCTAAAACTTCAGCCACTCACTGCTTCGCTCTTTCTCCGACACTTGGCAATTTCACTCGCGCCAAACATTCTCTCGCTCACTCTCAGGCAAAACTTCGTAAACAGAATTACTTCGAACGGGACGCTGAGCCCCTCGGCCGGCAGCTCCTTTCGGCTTCTCCTTCCTAATTCGGTTAGCTCACCCTTCCTTCCCGCCAACCTCTCCTTTTCACCCCTTCCGTTCTGCCCACATCGTAGTCACGGCGCCTCGAAATTGCACTATCTTTCGGCGCAAGATGCACCAAGGGCCAAAAGCCAACGAAAGTTCGCCGCCAGCAATTGCGAAGAGTCAAAGCGAAGTTTTCGATGGGCCGAGATACGCTTTCACTTCGACTAAAGCGCGCGCGCCTTCTACCTAATTAGCCCAAGTGAACTGGACGGAAGTGTACTCTCATGCTATTACAGCAATGATTCATCCTAGGATTCGAGTTTGCTACACGTGTTTGGAGTGTTAAAAGAGTTTGTCAAGGAGATTGCGGGACTGCTTTGTGTATTCATGATTTAATGAATTTTAAGCAGCGCATACATAGTGGCCAGCTTTTTTCTTCCATGCGACATTGACTCTGACAAACTTCGATACTCTTTTCGATCAATACTGCTGATACAAATGATCAATTAAATAGCAAATTATTTTTTTCTGTTTTCTATGTGGTGCAGAAAGATTTTCACACGTCTGTTTGTACTTATACTTTTTGTACAGTTTTAATATAGGTGACCTAAATCCGAAGATAAAAGATCATGGCATTGAGACACTTGCTGTTAATGAACTTCCTTAAAATCGATGACACACTGCATGACATAATCTTCGAGTATAAACCGCTTACCAGGCAGGAAGTTCGACTTTTCCTCAGTTTCATATGACTGCGTCATATCCAATTATGCTAAGTATTGTTTGACAAAGCCAACATAAGTTTGACACAATCTATTCCTAATATTCCTCTTTCCTACACAAACAATCCGCTGTCATCCCAGATACAGTCAAACCCCAGATGCATTTTGACATGCCAAACACGTTTGCAGTGGTGAGAAACTAGCGAAGCAAGAAGCATTTCCACATACACGGAGTTCACGCAATAATGACTATTCGAGTAACCTCGATGCAGAATAGTTTGGAAATTGGTCCGTTAATATTCCCACATAATGCATCAAGTGACTCGGAATGATGTGATGTATCCTGGCTTTATGTATTCGTGTCTACTACGTCGACAATGATTGTCAATCAACAGGATATCGAATCAGCGTATAACAAAATTGCAAGAATGTTAAATTCCACGTGTGAGAAATTTTGCATACTGCAATAATGAATTTCGAAATTTCGTTTTACTCAAACAGTTTCGATAACTGTGTTTTAATTTTGATTCGATACCGAGTTGACAATTTATTTTCGTGATCACCACTTATATTCTTTTACAAATATCGATTTCAATTTTGATCTAATATTAGACCATCGATTCATATGATAATAATCGTTCAGCCTTTTCTCTCGCACCTTCTATTTTACATGTTATACTTGGCCCCATTATCAAGGGAGAAAAACGGCAGATTCCTCTCAAAGGAGAGCAGTATTTCACAAAAATTCAAATGCACCAGAAATGTTAGAAGGAAGGATAACAGAGGGAGAGAGAAAAAAAGAAGGGTGGAGAACGTACGGTGTGCGCAATGATGCGAGGCGCACAAAAGGAATCGGGCAGGCGGTCACATTGCAATCGAAAATTCAATCTCGCTCGAGGGAAACGTTTTAACTTTCAGATCTCGATCTCGGCTTCTTCCTCTCCCTTCTGCGCTCTGTCTCCGTCGGTGGCAGCACCTTATCAGAAATCCTGCGAAAGCCGCCAGCTGAGAGACGCACATTTACCAGATTTCTCAGCAGTTAGAGTGCTCCGATCGTGTTTTATACCGTTGGAGAGAGAAAGAGAGTGGACAGAGAGAGAGAGAGAGAGAGAGAGAGAGAGAGAGAGGATCATGAAGGCGAAGGGCTTCGAGCTATCGAACAGGACGGAGATTGCAGATTGATGGATGGATTGCTGCCACGATCGATCCATCGCTTCTTCCTGTCCGATAAGAAATACCTTCCGAGATTAATTGGCCAGAAAAACGATCCCCTAATGCGGATATAATACTCGTGCGAGTCGAAGTACAATCTGCAAGGAAAACCCTATAATGAAACTTTGTCGCGATTTATTCGTAAATCAGTTTTATGTTATGCGTATTTATTTTATTCCTTCACTCATATATTATTATTTAGGGAAATCCTTACGACATTTTTGCCAGGATATTCGATTTTCTTCAAAAAGACAAATATATTTTTTTCATCGACTGAAATACCTGAATACGTGAAATCAGTGTTGTTTATTCTCACATCGATGACAGCATCTAAGACAAAAAATACCTCTTTGCTAAGAAAAATAATTAACTTACTACAGAATAACCCTAAGGATGCGATAACGAGCGGAAAGTAAGTCGGAAACTAGAGCAGGATTCTTATTGTTCCGAAGAGATAACCGAGCAGAAGAGAGGGTTTCCACTCGAAAATATTGGGCACGGTAGATAGGAGGAAAACGGGATTCTACTCGGCAGCTATCGGTGAACTTAAATAAATGGTGCCAAGTATGATAAATTGCTCGCACAGCTGTTGGTTTAACGAGTTCCGGGCGAACGCCCGATGGCCATAACGCTTCTCGTTAGAAAACCGATACACAATGAAACAGTGCGATGCAACTGCGCCAGCTGGTAATAAGAAACTCGTGTCGAGCGAAAACTTTCCCTATGCGCTGCAGTTTTCTGCAAGCGAATAATCGGCAGCGCGAGCGCGCCATGGATTGCGCAGCTTTTACAATGAAGTGATTCCAAGCGGGCAAGAGTCAAGTACACTTGTCTCCGTGCGAAAGTTTCGACTGGAACGATGGAATGCGACTGCAGGATAAAAAGCTCCAAAATTCCTTTTCAATTGATGTGACCCAGAAAATGAAACTGCAGATGGGAAGTTTACTTGGTGTAAAATTGTCATGAATTCTACCAACACGTGCTTCCGGTGTCATCGTGATACTTGTTTCATGACTGAATCAATGAATTTTACACTTCGAGTGCTAACAGAGTGGACCTCTTGACAGTATATTTTATATGTACATTTTAAAGAGGCAGACGTGTTCTAAAATATCGTTTTTACACATCTCTCGAGTACTCGGTGTAAACTGAACTGTTCAATATCCTATCAAAATAAAATATTACATAGCTTTTATTGGCAAATACTATTTGCCCGTAGTAATCCTCTTGGTGTGAGAGATAAATATTAAAGTGAGAGGTGGAAACTATATAATCGTATATACATAATTATATTGATCAGTAGATACGAAGATAATTTTTATGGACACTCCAACATAATATTTCTCTAATTCCTTTTTACAGCAGTAACATTTCTTTTCTGCCAAAATTGTATTAAAGGCAATAAACGAACAAATTCTTCGCATTAAAAACCTTTGAAAATAGTCTATTCAAGGTGTAAACCTACACGTGGCATCAGTCTCTTCTCTGATGCAATGAAGCATTGTAAAAAAGAGAAGAGGAAATCTATCGGAAAAGAGCGGGTCAGGAATTCAAGAAGAAACCTAATTCCAGAAGGGAAGGCGTCGTTCAATGTGTCTGCGAGTTTCCCGTACGAAGAATAGCGGCGATAACGAAACGAATTCAGTCAGAGCTGAATGAGAGCGATTTCGAAGGGCTGCGCAGTCGAATCCTTTGAGCGAACGTTAAGGATGAACTGCCGGCAAGTGTCACAGGTGCATCTAGATGAGAGACACCTGCCTGGTCTACTGCCAAGTCTAATGATCACGTTTTCCGACCCAGTTTACCCTTCCTCTTTGACGTTACCCGAGTTCTGTGCTTGAAAGTCTCCCTTAACTAGAATTCTGCCGTAATTCAAAAAGTCAATGAGATAAATGATATGATGAAATGGCACACGTGACTATTTATTTAATGTCACGTTTCTATAATAAATATTATATGAAAAGGTGTGTTAATTTTGTGTAACCTTTTACACAATTTATTATTATTGAATTTGTGTAAAAAGATTGTATTGATTTTATGATGATATCATTGCTGTTAATATTTATAGTTCACCGCATTTAATTCGCAATATACTTCTGTATAGAAACAGATTAACCTAATACGCATTGCTTTATTAGTAAGGTTATTAATATACATTAACTATTTTATTATACCTGATTGAAAGATTATTCATAACTTCATATTATTTTTATAGAAAACTATTTTATATGCTATTGCTTAATATAAATAATACTAATAGCAAACTATTGAAATATCCTTTGTTACACGAATATTTCTTGGTGTTATTCCGTAGGGAGTCGGAAATTGAAGAAAATTAGAGTCTGCGAGAGAGCATGAATCAAAGTGTGTCAAGGGCCGACAAGGCTTCTAATACAAGCCTGTTAGAACTTAGAACGCCACTTTGTCAACTAGCAACAGTCGCTGCACATCTGGAGCAGCGCAAGAAAGAAAGACTTTTCAGCATAAGTGAAATGCACGATGAATCTCAGTGTGTTCTCTGAAAACCACACATAATAACCACCGAGTGCAATTTGCATTAGCACTAATTTCCTTTCACCTTTTTCTCAGTGGGTGCTTTTAGCGGCTGAGACTATCCTTGGGAAATGTTTTCCTGTACAATTTTCCATCGGGCGCGTGAGGAAAATATGGAAACGGAAAGGCGACAAAGTTCTATCGAGCAGTTCTTGACCCAGATACGCGAGAAACATAATTGCAGAGGAAAATGGACATCATCGGAGCGCACAAGGGATTTCGAAAGCTTGTGCTTGCAATCCCTTTTACGCAAGGATCAGAGAAATTCCTCTCAAACGATGTGTCCCCTCAACTACTAATGTTTCTAAAGACCGGTGAATGTCCTACTTTGACAAATTTTAATGAATACGTTAAAGCAATCTTGGATGCAAAATTTACGTCATTATTTGTCATACATATTTGTGACAATAAGTATTACATATGCTGTTCGTATAACATTCATCTATGAGAATAACTATCAGAAGTTATATTAAGTATACTGTATAATACGTCAATAATTAATTAGGCTAGTTTTTATTTATAAATTAAAAAGATATCATGATTAATACAAAATCACAATGTTAGCCGATGTGCGTGCACAAGGAAAATATCTACAGTCTCGCTCAGAGTTAAAAAGGGTGCAAAAGTGGAAATTCCGGAAGTTCTCCCGATGCAGATGGACCGCTCGCCGGAAGAAAGTAAAACTACCACGAGGCTGGCAACAAACATCGAAGGTAACGCCGAAGTAAAACACGGAAAATTAATTGGAGGATTTAAACTAATTATCTGCCGGCAGCCTGATCTAATTAGCGAGCGTCCGCCGAAGCAGATGTTCTCGTGCCAAGCAGAGAGCGAAGCTTTGCCTGGCGCTTTAGCAAAGTACGAATTCTTTGAATTTCCATCGCATACCCCGGAAGCTTTCATGGAAATTCCCTGACAGTACCGCAAATTATAACAGGGCAAGATGAGAACTTGCGTAAACAAGAGCGACGATTATACTTCGAAGATTTCCCGTGATAGAACTGAAATAATAGAACTGTGGTAATTGGCAGTTATGAATAGGGAAAGGTCAGCTGAGATGTAAAGATAAGGGTTGCTCCCCCAATTGCGACAAACCATGAAAAATTCATGACTCAAACAAAACTTGAGAATGAGCTCATAAAAAATGACGAGTTTTCCATTGAATAATTTGTATGAATATTAAAATCGAATATTGGGAAATCTTTTGGTTATAAATATTTAAGACCTACCAATGAAGTGATTGTAGACTAAAAATGAGAATAATTACTTGTTGTTTCTAATTACTCCTTTAATTATACCACCTGTGGAATTATACAGATAAATACGCCAACATTCTTAAATCTCGAGAATCTATATTCCTAAATTCTTACACTTTAATAGAAATCCACTCCTTTTTGACAAAACCATTTCTGAGCTTTTCACTCACACAACTGACGTCAGTACGAAAGTGGAGCGCCCGTTAATGCGCAGTCTTTTATTAATTAAGCAAAAGTAAAAACGCTCCGAACTTTTCTATTCCATGCAAGCTCGCTTACAGTGCCACTTAAAGTATTACAACCAATAGGATCGACGAATGCGTGTGTTTATCGTCTCTCTTTAATCAGATGCTTTGGCTTGCTTGAACTACTTGCGCGCGATAACATCAACCGAGTAAAGCGCTGCCAGTTTCTGCTCCGTGCGCGAAACTCATTTAAATCTACTCTTCGATCATCCAGCTTTCACAGAGAGTTCGAGTGAGAGAAAGAGAGAGAGAGAGAGAGAGAGAGAGAGAGAGAGAGAGAGAGAGAGAGAGAAAGACGGGGAAAAGGTTAGCACCAGGGTGCACTTTAAATTGCCGTACGCGTTACGTTCAGTCGCTCAAAGGCGCCGCCAGTAATACTCGCCTCGTTCTCCGGAGAAGCATGCCGTACTTATAAAATGAAATGTGCGTCAAGGATTTCGTGAAAGCGTAATTTCATATCGCCAACTATTAATATGCACTGCGATTAAAGCTGCTTGGTTTTTACTGGAGTCTCGATGTCGAGACTAGAGATGCCGACAGGCCAATTATTCACCCATTGACTCACTGCTGACCCATTAACTCTTTGCGCTTTATATGTCAATTTATTTGTGTCTCTCACATGTCTGTTATTTATCAGAAATATTTGCTATAATTTAACCCCTTTTTATTAAAATTCCTAGAACGAAGATATACTAAATGGGTTCGTCGAGTTCAATCAAAAGTCACTGCAGCCAATTGGGTATGCAGAAACGCGACTACTTGTATGTTGGATGACTTTAACCTGAGCAATGGCTTTTGGCTGGAATAAGAAAACTGTCGGATGACAAAATTCTGTGGTGCGTGCTTGGTTTTAGTATTTCGGTGGCACTTACTTCCTTTATCGCACTTTCTAGCTACACATGCTAGGATATCTTTTACAGAGTGTCTCTTTCCGGGGTGGGCGGAATGAAACAAACTCTCTCATTTCTCTGGAAGTTCTTGACGCGGAGAAGTGAAGCAGAAAGAGAAGTAAAGGCGGAGAGGTTTATCCAGACCTCAAAAGATAGTACATTTCCATTAGTATTACAATGTACTACAGCTGTACTACAGCTATATATTCTTTAAGAATGTAGATACATTTTTTCGCGCCTTAGGCTAGGATGACACATTAACTTCGTGCTACATCTTTCTACTTTTGAACTTAATGTTTGTCAACTTGGAACTGAAATGCTTCCAAGTAATAAACAGATAATACATTAACAATGTGAAAAGAACGCAAAAGATATTAACAATGCCTTTACAATCCGAAGAGAAATTTATAGGTCCTTCCAATTATCCTTCATAACCGTTTCATCTGTCATAATCCGAAGTCGCAACAACTTCACTTAATATTTCTCAACTTGAAACTGACGAACTTGCAACTAATAAAGAAGCAATACATTAACAATGTAAAAATGACGAAACATCCATGCGAGAAGCATAGTACCAACTCCTATACAAGGCGAAGGGAAATTTGCTGGTTCTTCCGTCGAGCTTTCCATAACCATACCGAAACACCCTCCTAGCGGGGTCAGCGACGATAATAAAGTTCCAACTTGCCAGCGGATGAGAAATGCACGCTCTCTCTCTCTCTGTCTCTCTCTCGCGCGAGTGTGCGCGCATACATTAAAGCCGAGGATACGCGAGCGTAGTTGAGAAAAGTTGGCGCGAAGCTCAGCTAAAACTTGGGTAAGAAGCGGCTCCGGAGGCGATGTAAAATTTCATAAGCTACCTCCTCTTTGCGTCCCGTAATGCAGGGGTGAGGGGGGGGGGGGCGCGTGTTCCCGAAGAAAAAGCAAATTTGCCGTTACGCGTGCCAATTAGGGCTAGGAACTGCTCTCGTCGTTCTCTTCGCGTTATGTTCTGTCAAACGATTTCCGAAGCAGAAAGTGCTCGCTCGCATTCCCTCCCGCTCAACGCTATAGGCGCGCTCCATTGAGCGCTATTTGATCTTTCATATGAGATTGAATGTTCCACTTCAAAGACCTCCAAGTGTGTACACGTGCGTGTATCTGTAGAACCTGATGCGAGAGAGAGAGAGAGAGAGAGAGAGAGAGAGAGAGAGAGAGAGAGAGAGAGTGAGAGAGAGAGAGAGAGAGAGAGAGAGAGAGAGAGAGAGAGAGAGAGAGAGAGAGAGAGAGAGAGAGAGAAGAGAGAGAGAGAGAGAGAGAGAGAGAGAGAGAGAGAGAGAGAGAGAGAGAGAAAGAGAGAGTGCGCAGCAGTTCGTGTTTATGATCGTATCGGACACCCTAGTGGATCGTTTCAGTTAGTTATGGTAGCCTTCAACATAGAGGCTACTGCCTCTGCCTAGCTATCTACGGATAATTAAACATTGCATTGATCCGCTCGCTTATGAGTCCAGCTTCACTCGATACTGATTCCTCGGGGCGACATAAACCACTTGCCTGCACCGTCAAATGTACCAAGCACCGTATACAGGTTTGCTCGGACTAATACAGTGTATATGTCGTATTCTTAGTTTAGCAGAGAATGGTTGTGCGGGAAGGTATTAACGGGGAAGTGTTTTGCAGGTGGAAAATGCTACTTTATTTTAGTTAGATAATGAATAATCGCTCTCGACGCTCGATGGTCTGCCGAAATCTTCCGCGTCGTCCAGACGTTCAATTTTTCTCATCGACACACGTGCACACTCCACACATGCTTTCTCTCGCTCGCTCAATCGCTTTCTCTCTCTCGCTCGCTCACTCAATCGCTTTCTCTCTCTCTCTTTCACTCAATCGCTTTTCCTCTCGCACTCTCACTCAATGGCTTTTTCTCTCTGACTCTCACCCAATCCCACAGTTGTTGTTGATTTTTGAAGAAATTTGTGTGAAGCAAAAAATGAGTATGAAAAATTATAATGAGATGTTTTGTTAATAGAATTGTGGTAAGTTTTGTAGACTTATTAATTGTTAAGCATGCATTTTTAATGAATGGAATACTTTTTATAATTACATCTATGAGTCTCTTTCAAATCGGATCAAGGAATGACAATAGTAAGAAACCCATAGAGTATCTCAGAGAATTGACCTATTTCAATGTGGATTCTCATGGGCGCGTGTATTCTCGAGGAAGGTAGCGCCAGAGGAAGCTGCCGCGTGGAAGCCTCATCCTGTCAAGAGGGAATACTCCGACTTCGACGGACTTCGGATACCTTAATATTGCATTCCTGGTTACGGAGCGGCCCGGGCGAGCGGTTTCGAAGGAAGCAAGCACCCTCGAATGCCAGTGCAGAACGAGGCTTTACTCCCAAGGGAAGCTTGGCCGAGAGTAAGTTCCGCTTGATGCAAAGCGCGAGCAGGGAGCGGATGCGAGCGGAAGTGGAACACTCTCCGATCCTCTCGAACCATTTTGTAAGCGTAAGCCGCATTACAGGACGAACGCCGCTTTGTCAAGCATGCTCTCCGAGAGCGGCCGAGAGCAGCTGCCAGGAACACGGCAATGTCAGCGATCATTTCGACGGATTCATCGTGAATTCACAAAAGAAGCCTCCTCCGCTCGAATACAAACGAGTTAGTGCGTCTACGCTACAAATGCGACAACGCATTTTCGGCAGAAGAATCTTTTTTTCGGGATGAAAACGAAGAAACCGGCCACGTTAAGAAGAACGTATAAAAGATACGCATTGTTTTTTATGTATTATTCATTGGGCATCGGAGTAAAACGTAGTACGGAATATAGTGCATTGATATAATGATTGTGTATGGAATACTATATTAGGGAGTCGTGAGTTGATTTTTACAGAGCGACGTTGCAATTTTTATAATAGGATACAATAGTTCGATAGCATGTGGATCACGTTTGAGAGATACTTTTGAATACAGTAAAAAAACGTTGATTGCGATAGAATTTTAAAGAGTATTATTCTGCAGGGAGTGTCTGTTTAAAAGTATATTTAAATGCTTGCAAAGTATGACGTGGGCGTTAAATTAGAAGCGCCAGGGGAAAGAGTTGACTCCTTGCATTCTAAGTTCTTTCCTGGAGCACTTGAATAATATAAATATCGCATATTGCGCTATGCTTATTTGAAAAATTAATATAAATCATCGCCACAGTATTTAGCAAGACCGAGTTACTCGAGAACTTGAAAAAAGTCTTATTTAAGGAACCTAATGAAATCTGAGGGATGACAAAGTCTCCCTTGCAACTTGAGATGAAAGGAACGGATGACGAATGCTTTGCCAGAATTCCAAGAAGGAAATTCATCAGGATGATATTCGGGGCGAGCATAAATGTGGTTACGATTAAGGATCGCCGCGCTAGTTATCAAGTCGTTATCGGAATAATTAATGCTATCCTAATGGCGCTTTGGCGTCTTAGAAGGACCTTCGATCGGCTCAGTAACGGGCCAGTAAAATATGCCGTAATTCAAGGGAAGTTCCTCGCCCACGTAAGTGCGAGGAGAATGAGAAAGCCAAGTAGAGAAGGGAAAACCGGATGATTTATAGGCAGAACAGAATAAGACGGAGAAACTGTAAGGCCACGTAGTACGCGGTAAGAAAAAAAGGCAAGTTTAAGATGACTGACTGAACTTGTTAGTTACGCGGCAGCTATTTCTCGGTGATGAAAAATGCTGCAATGGAACTGGCTGCCGCTGCACTTCTCGACCCACTTAAAACCACCGAATAATTCCGCGGGCATTTTCTATTATCCGCCGCGTACAGTCTTTCGTGCAGCGCGTATGCAGCGTCATTTGAAATTTAAAGCGACCGAAAATAGACAATGCTGACTCTTCAACTGTGGTTGCTCCGGGGCACATCACGTTTCATTTGAATCTCGCGTCACTCTGTTGCTATTAAAAGAACATTGTTAGACTTTCACAGGATTCGCGTCCACGATCAAATAAGAGATTAAACAGAAGAAATAGCGAGACTGAAATTTTTCAAATAATATCTTCTGCCACAAGTTCCTCGAAGTTTGCAATTCGCGTGATAAACAAACTTGCGTATTCACAATGGAAAAACAAGAAAAGACATCAAGTTGAACTTAAGTAAAAATTAAATGTTATTTCTTGAAAAGAAATCGAAGTTGACATTTTCCTAGCAGTCGGCAGCCTATCGCAGCTGATATTCGAGCGAGCCCAGAGGCATTGCAATACGAGAGGAACATACGTGCAAAAGGGTGAGGATTTACGACGGGCCAACGGTTCATGACAAGTCATGATGGCAGTCATAAACCGTGCGTGGATATCGCCGATCGAGCTCATCTATCACTCCACGCTCGACAGCTGCAGTGCAAAATTCACCCTCGCTCTCCTCCACCAATGCGGACGCTTCGTTAACAAGCTTCACAATTACTTCATAACGGGTAACTTGCAAAAATATATCGCATTGATTGCCAACTGGCCGGTAAACCTGTTTGAATAACTGTATAGACAGTTCTAGTCAATCAGCACTTCCATTTGTAGAAGACGAGGGTCTAATTCTTAGAAGGAGGTTCCGGCTGCCTTAATTATAAACGGCACTTCAATCAATAGGAAATTGCGAATATAATAGAATTAGTCTGTCAATTTTACGGACAAAAGCGTACCGCTAAAAACCTCGGGAGTTATACAGCTGCTTTCAAAATATAAGGATGAGAGAAAAAGGATTGTCATCAAATGAAGTGATTAGTATTAATAATAAGATTCAGAAAATATATAAAGTCAAGTTAATACTTGTTTCGAGTATAAAGACATTGCGAAAGTTTGTTCAGAAGCGTACAAATCTTGGGTGTATTAAAAATTTCAGACACACTCCATCTATCTGAAGTGTTCCACGAAACAATATTTGCATAAAGATTATTAATTTACAAAAGAAGTTCCAAAAATATTATTAAAATTCAAAATAAATATATTCTCTTAAAACAAATAATAAAACAGTTACGCAAACGGACAAGAAAAAGAATAATTCTATACTGTACAAATATAAATAATAGAGACAAACAATGGGAAGATTCAAGAGGATTAAAATGATTCTACATAATTCGAAGCACAACATTTCTGAAACGCTCTATAACAATGAAGACTTCGCGCCGAAATTAGATTTGCAAATCCCTTCGGGAAGATAGGAGACCCTCCTGCAGTTCATTGTCTCGCAGTGGTCCTTGGTGACTGCTGGATCAGTTTTCCCGTCTGCGCCTCTTGTCTCGACGTCGACCCGGAGTTTCGGATACACAAGTGAACGCGGCTGCTGGGTTATATGCGTTGCCGGGGGAGTTTTTCGCATCACCAGCGTATAAACGTAAGCTCTCCTGTAGCAAGCTGCAGCCAGGAACACACGATGACTAAAGGTTCTTTCACATTGTACCAACTGTACAATTCATTGTATCGTTCATACAATGTTCTGTTATTGACGTCGCAAACAGAATAATAAGGTTACTTGAATTTAGTATCAACACACACTTCCGTCTAAGAATTTTAAAGTAAATTTATTTACTAGTTATATATTAAATTTGTTGAATTAACAATGTAGGCAATCAAAGATAGTTCAAATATTCTTTTCGAAAATTAGAGATAGGCTCTGTGATATTCCTTGTGATATTAAAATCTGTATAACCTGAATGGACCTTAAATGTCGCTTAACAGACATCAGACAAATAAATATGGATAATATCAACTTATATTATAAATTAACAGGAAAAAATTCACCCAAGGTTCAAAGATTAATGTCGCTCATAATGTGAATGAACCTTAACGCGACTGGTTAGCACAGGAGAAAAAGGGGCCAAGGTGAAGTCTGGCAAGGATTACCGTGGTCCTGGTGAGAACGCCTAGAAGGAGACAGGTTAACGCCAAAGCCACGCGAACCAGAATTCGCTCTAACCCGGGAAGAATTTTTATATCTAAACCTGGAAGACGAGGACCCTTCACTGTGATCCGACGAAATTACAGGCGGCCCTCAGGGAGGCCAACATCGAATCTGAATGACTTCCTGCTTCTGATGTACCTACATCTCGATAATCCTCGAACGCGAGCACACCCGAGAATCCCTCGGGGCGCCACCGGCGTCTCGGGAAATTGTTACAGGAAAAATGCGCTACAAAGAGCGTCCCTTACCGCCGTAAACAGCCATACCAGGGACGAGGGAAGTGATATCGTAATGTCGTTTCTTACAATTTGTGTGTATCAAGGCTTGAAAGCCTTGGAGTTCGCAAGGGGTCGATGGGTAACAGTGTTCAGCTACCTTTGGTGCAAACAGAATAATTCTTGGTGAACAAAAAGACGTTCATGATGATATGTTAATAAATATTAGTTGTTGGTAATGCTGTGATAAAAGTACTTTAAATAATCGAAGCATTTTCTTTTTGGTTTCTTTGTTATCTACCAAGAAGAAAAATACTTTTTAATTACAATTAGTTAATGTACATCTGCAAATCCCAAGAATTAAGCAGTGTATGTATATTATAAACATAGCAAGATTTTTTCAATTAGACAACATTAACTCGAGTAATGATTATCAGTAAAAACTTCACTCATAAATATCATGCTAGTTTCAGCATGATTTTTATTGGATTTCAATTAAATCTCGTAAATAAATAGAAGAAAACGATTTGTATGAGAATACGTAGCCAATCTGGACACAGTAAGAAAAAAAGCCTAAGGTTCCATCGGAAGCTTGAGTACATGGCCCGGCAAACGGACGATAATTGCACCGTAAATATTTGTCACGCGTTCCGGAAGTCCGGGGGAAAATCCCGACGACACTTGGACAAGCCCGTAGACTCGTGTCAACGAGACGGCTAGCCGGCAATTGACTGCTGCCGTCCTAATACCCGCAAGACAAAAAAGGGAAAAGAGAAAAAGTAGAGGTCGCTTCCCTTCTGACCCTTTCTCCCAGGTGAATTCGCCGCCGGCTATTCAAATACACACACTCTCTTCTGCAAATGTTCCGGCGTCCCTTGTCTCCGCCCGACCTTCTTCTTTTTTTTTTTTTAACAATTAATAACCTCCGTGAATTTCGCCCCGGCGCCAAATGTGTGCGCCATCGCTTCCTTGACAGGAAGCCAGGAAACAAGAAGCGACATTATGCAGGACATGCGAGAAAAAGGCCAAGAAAAGTATAATGCAGAGAGACAAACTGACTTTGTAAAATATCTTATACCCTCTTTTTAGAGGGTGTAAGTCTTCATTTCTCACAAATTTAAAGCAACGGCTCTTGAAACTGAGACCTGTACCAGTTGCGAAGGGTTTCGCGTATTTTAATGGGAAACTAAAATGATGGGAAGATGTAAATGTAACCGAACAAAGTGTATTACAGACAAATTCTGGATGACGTATTTCGACGAACAGTTATAATCTTTTCTAGATTTTAAATAAATACAATAATTTAAATATTCCCGTTAATACTGATTCAATTAATTCTACTTCATTTTCCCTGAGAATCCTTCATCCAAAAAATTAATTAAACAATCTTATACAGAGCCAAAAATTCTACTATAATTTCATTTTCCTCAGATTTTTCCCACTCGATACAATGAATAAATTGAGATAAAATTTGGAAAAGTGTATTTATACTAAATTCAAGAGAAATTCTACATTTATTTCGTATATTTATTATCCATTCTTGGATGATCCTGTATAGCGGGTAATGGGGTAACAGGTAGCAAGGGGGAAAACATCGAGGGAAAGGTACAGTGAATGAAGAGACATAGAAAGGGAACACAGGGCCGTAGAATATATCATGCAGTAATGGTCCCGTTGCGGTGAGGGCGACTGTACGCACTAAAGTATCCGTTGGTCCCTTTGGTCATGTTCACCACGACCTGACGTGAAAATAATAGCCTTTCTCAGTTAGACTAACCAACCCTCCCTCTGTCTGCTACACAGACAGCCTTTTTCCCATCCAACCCTCACCCATTGACGAATTGCCTGCTATGTTTTTTATTGGACAACTCAATGAAACGATTCGGTTTACCGCCGATCTACTATTTCCGGCTTCTTCCGTATTCCCTTTTTTGTTATGTGTAATTCTACTATTATTGCTGTTTGTTAGTAGTTGCCATTAATTAACGACAGTTTGCAGACCAAGTATAAAAATATCCAATTTGTTTGTCTGACAGTAAAAACTAAGCTCATAAATTAAGTGCCAGATTATTTTGTATGAGTTTCCTCATAATCTTAATAATCATCTCAATGTCACAATACAATAATAAATTCCACCCCTATTAATATAAAGGGCAACTTTTACCTCCCTGTCTGTATGTTCGTAATAAACTGGGGAACAGCTGAATCAATTTGAATGGGATTTTCTCTCCTGTGTAAAGTTACGATCCAAGCAAACTAGAGACTCTAAAATGTTGCAATATTTATTGCTTATACTGGCTGTTCCACAATTAATTTCATCTTTTCTAAAAAAAACAAAGTATCCAGCGATACATTATTAGAAGATATTCACAATAATCTATTATTTCTTAAATTAAATAAATATCCACGTACACACAACTATAATGCATAAAACAAGCATATTTCGAAATACATATCATATATTCCAACAAGTACAAACAAGGTCTTTGAAGATTCTTACTGGAAGCATACTGCAAAGGATCAAAAGGCATCAGAATGTGGAGGAGTGTCGTGGCAGAACCTTAAGAGTTCTATGAGCAGAAAGGAGCGTTTCGTTATGGCGCGGGAGTCACCTGGGTGATGCATTCAAGCGCCAGCGAATAACTGGCATAAAGCGAGAGAGGTGGAAGGAGAGAGCACGAGACTTTTGCTGTCGCTGGATCACAATAATGCGCTGCTGCTGTTACGTTAAGGACGCAAGGTGTGCCTGGCACTATGGAAACAATCCAGGGCGCCGCACTTGCAAAAGAGCCACTGCCTTATTAACGACGAAAACAAAGCGACACCGGGAAAGTCAGGAATTGCACGCAGTACAAACTCCGCCGTTTCAGTGCCCAATTTATCGTGCTTGCTCTCACTGATTTCTTATGCATCCATTTCTTTGGATTACTACTTTAGACTATAATTCTCCCGGTGATCAGTCATTTTTTATATTTTGTTAAGTAGAAGGATTTATATGGAATACACAGTTGTACGTAGTACAAACTGTATGTTAACTTAGTAGGAAAAGCTTGATTGGATATTGAAATAAATTAAGGAATGAAATAGAAATTATAGTATTTGCCTGTTTAAAAATATTTGTCTAAAAAAAGAACTTCAAACGGACTGAAAATGCAAAGGCTTTTTTATTATATTTATATTTATATTTATTCGTAAAAGAAATAAGTTATTACAGTTCTACTTGAACTTTTACTGGGAATGTTCTACTTTCTAGTCTAAATTTTCTTCCCTTTCATTGAAATCTATCGGATTCTACATTACATCGTACGGATTAATTAACCAATTGTTTCTTCTGTTGCAATTACAGTGGATTCTCTTGAATAGTCCCGTAGCTGCAAATCTCTTAACCCCGCCCGGCGAGAGTAAAAGAAACGAGGGAAGCGGAAACGCGAACTGCATCCTATAAACGCGGCAGAACTTCTTTTAACAACGTCGTTCAAGCTACATCGCATTCCGACGTTTCGCCGCATTCCCACTCGGCGAGTAGTTTTCGCGAATCGACGCGAAAGTTTGCAGGGATCGCGTATCGCCCGGGAAACTGCAAATACGTAGGTAATTACTCTTCGGCAACAAAGTTCCGCCGAAGGTAAATGAAATGTTCCCAGGCAACTTGGGAAAAAGCGTTATTCAGCGGCGATACTTTATGGAGCGCCGCCGAGCTCTGCAAAATCTACTCTGGACTTTGGTGTCTGATAAACAGCTTGATGCCGATCCACTTTTAGTTACGACAAATGCATTATTAAATCGACATCTCTTTTCTCCTTGCGTTTCTCTGCTAATTCTTCGGGAATCCCTTTTTAACACCAATTTCATTTACTGTTATTATAATTATTTAATGTATGCTTGCAATTTGTAACTGTAGTGGACGAAGTGCTATTACGTCGACAAATGTCTCTCTATAACAGCTATTCATTATTTTTAAATAAATTAAACGTTGTTTTCGTTTCTGCTATTTTGAAATGAGCACAGTAATTATAAATTAGTTCGTGCATAATTTATTCTACATATGACAGTGTGTTTGAACTTTTCTCTACTCAATTTTTATGGATTTTCAACTAGTTCTGTATAATACACTGCACCTGTGAAAATGCTTGAAAATTGAACTAACAATTGGATAGCTTCAACAAATTACAGACTACTTTGATTACAATATTACTCATATATAAGTGAAATTGGTAATACAATATTTGTATTATTAAAAAACCGGTATCGAAATTCACAGTGAAACGAGTACACACATGCTCAAAGTTTTCGGGATACTAAAAAATGGGTGGAAGTGCACTTCGAGGAAGACGCGAAGTAGAAACATTTTGCGTGATCCTGTATAGTGGCTGCACGGTAACGGCTATCAGTCGAGGAATCCTAAGCGAGAGAAGAATTCTGCGCACGTAAAGTGAGCCATAGCTGTTTCAACAGCAGTACTTCTTTTCCTTTTGTTTCCACAGACCGACAGTTACGACTACGTGCGCGCGATACCCACATGCTTACACGGAAAATGCTAACGAGCGCGAGCAAAGTGCAACTTCGCTTTCAAACCGATTCGAGATCGGATAACAGCAACTGACTTCTTAACACTTTGATAAACTGAAGCTGCGCTGTTTGTAAACCGATTAAAGTTCGCAGCGGTTTTCTTTTAAAATACATTCGATCGATGAATTATTTATTCAGGAGTTGATAAGTAATTGTTTTTGAAAGTATTGCGAATCTTTTCTAGTGATTTTAGTTATAGTTAGGTAGTGTAGCTCAGCTGAGGTCAGAAACAGGGTAATTCCTGATAGGTTAATGAACAAAGTTAGTTCGAAACACCTGACCTATTTCTAATATGTAAACCTATGTAAGTAAATTGAATTATTACATAATATAGTAAATTAAAGCAAGTCATAGTACTGCTTAACCACACAATTTGTAAAACACAGAACTTATGCAAAATAAATCATACTCGTCACAATAGTCAGCTAGCAACAATTGACAATAACATTCTCCAAGCTAGCCTTTAATAAATAACTGAAACTATATGCATGGACATATCCGGCGTCTGCTAATTATTATATCATTTCTCTAATTAACTTGATTAATTACTTTTCAAACCAAAAGGCACGATTGTCCTGGAAAGTTACTACTCAACAGACTTAATATGATGAATAGACATGACGTGTGAAATGATTTCACCTGAAAAGGCGTGAGTACCATTCCAAAACACATTGAGGATCCAGCATCGAAGAGCAAACACGTGTAGCCAATCAGGCCGGTGAAATCAGACGTCATCACAAATCAATTCGGACAATCCCGACGCGCAACATTAGCCGCTGCCGCGGTTTGCTCGCGCGAACATGGGTTTACCTTCAACGCACATACGCTGCAATGCGCGAACAATAATTATATGCGCAAACTCGATCCCCCCGGGCTGAAGCCATCATCGAGGAGTCCCGCTCGCCCGTGAACGTCGCGCTCCACATAACCATTGGGAATAGACTGGGAAATGGTAGCACGCTCAACATCCTAATCCAGCGATTTCCTATGCAAACGCGGAAACACAAGGCGATAGCTCCAGCGATGCGTTACACGCGTCGTATTACCGCATGTTACTGCTTTTCTTTCAGTAAACAATTTTGGAATGTTATTAAAGGACAATTTCAATGGTTTAATTAGAAGATTAATGATTAATTAAATAATAGATCGTATTACCGTAAGTTACAACTTTTCTTTCAATAAAGGATTTTGTAATATTATTAAAGGAAAATTTCAATGGGTTAATTAGAAGATTGGTTATAGCGTAAAAAAGATTAGTAAATAAGTTTACAGTTTTCTTTTAATAAAGAATTTCTCTATACAAAAAGGTATAATTCCAATGCAAAACCGAGTTAATTACATACAACCCTACAATATACAAAAAAGCAACGAGTTAACAATTACCCAATAATTAGATGAAGTATCTATTAATATATTTAATCCAACGATAACCACTTTCATCTATTTCGAATCCCCATTAATCTACCAGAAAGGACTTACAGCGTTCAGCTTGAAACTTTCACCGAACGTATCCAATATTGATCGAAACATGACGGGGAGGCATGTAACACAGGATGTCAGCGCGCTGCTCGTACGTGCCCCCTTGATTATGCAACATGTTATCATGGGGTCCTCAATAATATTAGGCAGCCAATTTGCAATTCGTACCACTATCTCGCCGGTACTTTTGATCCTAGCCCTCCTCATTGGCCCGATATCCGCGCCTCAAAGTGCCATCCATCCTGGTGTATCCGGTGCTTTTGGGTGGGGGGGTGCGGAGAGGGGGCAGCTCTCCCATGGGAGGATATTCATCGTTCGAAGGGAGAGGGTTTAACTTTGACCGTGAGCCCGTTAGAAGGAAGTGGCGGTACGAGGGATGCCACTCGTACCTACACGCAGACAGGGGACAGAGGGTGGAGAGAAAGGGTGAAGAGGAAGGGGGGGTGGGGGGTGAAGAGAGAGGGTGGCCGAGCAAGAGATAGGTAGATTTATGCTGATCAGAAATTATAGGCTTCCTCTGCGTTCAGTCTGTTCCGAAAGCCCCCCTTCGTGGTGCATTAACGCACTTACACACCCCCCGGAATAGAGGGTTCCACCTTTTCCAACCCCATCCTGACACCCCCGCCATGGGTCGCGATGGGAGTTCGTCAGTTTATTTAAATGGACTGACCATACGCTTGATGCTTCGGAAAGCTGTAGTTTTTTTCTTTTTAATTTTTGACTCATGAATTGTTTAGGTTGGAATTTGTTTCGTTATATGTCTATGTTATTATCTTATATGCAATAGCTATTAATTAAGAGCGTTTTTAGAAAGTATATAGAATAAAGTTAGCTGTCATTGTAATATTTTCTACAAGCTTGAATGTAAATTGTAACTTTAATACGAGCCATATTACTGGTAAATGAAATAAAAAACGAATATATTGCTAGTAGTAGTAGGTTTATTGACACTTTCTATTAGCTTGTTAACGAGATATATATTAATTTTATGACTCATCCGCGAGTGAATTGCAGCCGAGCTTTAGTTCACTCTCATGAAATTAGCAGGGTTCCTGGTAAAAGAGCGAAAGCCTTCGGCCCAAAAAGCTGGTTTCGATGGGCTCGCTAGTCGTTTATTAGTTTTATAGCCCGGCCGGCGTCCATATTTCAAAGGCAATGGGGCCGCACTAGAGAAAGTGAAACCGCACTTCAGATTTATTCGCTATAATAAAACCCGTTTCGTCCAATGGAATGGAACTTTGTACTATGCAGGATGTGCAGTGCGAGGACTTCGGTGACAGATAGATATTCCTTAACCATTTCGACTCCGGGTATGAACTTGGTTTGCTTTTACGGATGGCGAAAGTTAGAAGGTGTGAATTTTTATCTCTCGTTATTTTACTTTAGGAATTTTTGAGTTTAAGATAAATGGAAATGTATCAAATTTCCATAACGATTACTGATTTTTATCTGTAATTGAAGTTAATTAGTTGATTGAATTTCTTTTTAATTTGTAAAACATTGTAAACAACAAACAAACGTGTAGTTTGCTATTCTTTACTACGTGAATCGCTACTTGAAGTTAATGAGACATAGAAAACATCACAAAATGGAACATATTTGACAAACACAGTTTCTCACGTTGCATTCTACTTTTCTCGAACCTGTTCTTTCCGTTCAACGTTACGTCCTTCCTTTTTCCCACTTTACTGTCAAGAAAGAGTTGATTTAATCTCTGGCTCTGACATACGAATCTTTCCGGATGCTGCGCTTCTGACCGCCACCGTCTGATCGACGTATTCAATTCCCAGTTAAATGTAACATGTTGAAAGATGGACGACGGGGAATATCATTTCGGTCGACGTATGATAACATCAGTATTGAATGGCTGTTCTGTTCGAGTGGCGGCAAGTAAAGTGGGGAAAGAAGATAAAACCCTGATAGAAACGGACGAAGTGACCCAAGCAAAGCATTTACCACGACAATGAAAATGTAGTGCAATATTATTCTGCTCTGTTCTATGATTATTCATTCTATCATTTATTTATTTTATCTACTGTGTGCAATTTTGATTAACTCGCAATGGGAATCGATAAACATAAGTTGTAAGAACGAGAAATTATTTCTAATCATCGAAAGTTTATTACGAATTTTTTCTTTTTTGATAGACTTTAACTATTAACCTTACAAATTCAAACTGAAATTAAACCATGATTCGTCCAAACTGAAGTAGACGAATCAAATCAGGTTAAACCACTTCCCAGAATATATTCATTAAAACGGATTAAATAAACTAAATCAAACATTCGGGCAAAAGTAATTCATACCTGGATAAAAGGATGAATCGATCCTATTTTTTGCAAGGGAGGAAAAACGATCGCATCTGGCTGAATTTCCCCGGTGGACTCTGCGTAGAGAGGTGTGAGGGGTCAAATGGGGATGTGGGTGCCATTATTTAGTCGACGACGGTCAAGCCACTCTGGACAAGGGGTTGTCCCCACGAAATCCAGTGGTTTGTGGCTGTCCCGCGTGCATCAAACAGACAACTACAGCATTCAAAGTACCTCAATTTAATGATTTTATTAACACACAGAATACTTATTTTAATTCTCTCATTCTCGGCATTTGAATTCATTTCCCAGAATTGCCTTTATTCTGTGAAAAGTAGAACGAAAGTCTCTTTCTTAAGATCCCCAACGCACACTCTTCTCTACACTCGTTCATTCTGTCACTTTCACTACCGCAGAGAAAGACTCCATTTGAAAGCAAATATCTCTTCAAATAGACTTTTTCCCAAGAATGAACTATATTTCAATATATCATCTTACCGAGACTGAAAAGGTAAAAGTTCACTTAACATATCTCTTTGTCGACTACTTATAAAACAGGCACAAAAGAGCGTGAAAGGAAATATTCCTTCTAGTACAAAACTCATAAAGCATTCCATTTGAAATCGGACACGGCATCATTACTTTTGTTCGCCAAGGCAGACAGGGAGCCGCGCGGCGGTGGTGGATCTTGGTGGTCGGGACGCGGCCGACGAAGGGATTTCCGCCGGGAAGTCGAATTAAAGGCGAGATCCGATTTCCACGAGCTCTCGGAGCAAACGCTAATTATTCGTCGAATTACGCCATTAACCGAAGTTTGGTTTCGTATGGGCTGGCGCGGCTTCGAGCGGGGATGAAGGGCTATCGTAGTGGATGGGTGGTTGGTTGAACGGCCGGGGAGGGGAGGGGAGGGTAGGGGAGGGGAGGGGGTTGAGAACGCGCCGAGATAGTTCGCAGACTCGTTATGTACGTTTCACGTCAAGTGTCAAATCGAATTTCTGCGGTGGCGGGCTGCGAATTCAAATTACTTTCTCGAACTTGCTGAAGCAGGCCGATTCAGTGATTTTTCTCGCCGCGATACCCCCACCTTTTCCATCCACTGACGCTGCCGCCGCCGCCACCGCTGCCGCCGCCACTGCCATCGCCACCCCCTTCTAGTCCAGGCGACGGGGTTGTAATTACAGAAGGTAAAGCGGTATGCGCGTCAAGTTTACGGGGAGGTTTCGTTCCCCCGGCACAGTTGGATTTGACAAAACCACGAGTGGATTAAGCGAGCACGCGTATATCGGGAAAAGAGGAAACGGCTCGAAGGGGGTTAAGCACTCCCGGTACTTCGTTAAGTGGGAAGTTCATCGAGGTGGGATTGCATTTGCAGCTCTCGGCTTCGAACCATTTTCCATCCGGTAAATAATTGAACGCTGTGCATACATGTATGCATGGAAAGCCGATGATCTTTAAAGATGAAGCCTTCATGATTGAAAGTGTACCGAGTTCTGAGTGATTTATAATACTGAATAATAATTATTATAATAAATTGTAACGATAGTGGTGAATAATTGATGGTACGTTACTAATTGCTACCTGTTACTATGGGTCATTCATTCAGGTTTCTTAGATGCATAATATTTACAAGATATTATAAACGACTTGCAATCAACCAGCAGGTACTAATTATACGTTCATTCAAGTGACAAGGAACAAGTATTGAAAAAATCTCCCTCAAAGTACAGTCAATGTGATAATAAAGCATGAACGGGAATCTACAAGCAGGCGTTAAACTGGTAGTGAATCATTGAAGTCAACACGCCATGCGTAAAATCCACCACGCAAAACACGCGAGAATACAGGAATAATTAGGTTTAATTAAAAGCGAAACACCTATGCCGTGAAATGAGAACTTCCTCTTCGAAGTGGGTTAAGAAAGGAAGAGGAGGCTATCAGTTATCGTCAAACAAAAACACAGGCTTGTTAAAACATGAGAGCACATATTCACGGCTGACTACTGAAAGTATGTTACTACTTATCTCTGACTGCTGTTCCAATACGAAAATACCTTGCAATTGCGTTAATAAAATCCGATAAAACAGTGAGAGATTAATATCAGTGTGATAATCAAGCATAAAGATATAAAGAGGTGTTAAATTCCCCATGAATCTTGAAATCTACACGCCACGTGTGACATTTCGCACGCAAAACATGCGAGAACACAGGAATAATTAAGTGAGCGTTCAATTACAAAAAAAACAAGGTACAAAGTGAGAAGCTTGTTTTGAAACTCGGTTAAGAAAGGAAGAGGAAGCTATCAGTTATCATCAAAGAAAAACAGGGGGTTGAAACAGCGTCAGAAAGCATATTCACGGCTGACTACTGAAAGTATGTTACTACTTATCACTGACTACTGCTCGACTAAGAAAATAGCTTGCAGTTGCGTTAATAAAATCCGATAAAATACTGACAGATTAATATCAGTGTGATAATCAAGCATAAAGATATAAAGAGGTGTTAAATTCCCCATGAATCTTGAAATCTACACGCCACGTGTGACATTTCGCACGCAAAACATGCGAGAACACAGGAATAATTAAGTGAGCGTTCAATTACAAAAAAAAACAAGCTACAAAGTGAGAAGCTTGTTTTGAAACTCGGTTAAGAAAGGAAGAGGAAGCTATCAGTTATCATCAAAGGAAAACAGGGGGTTGAAACAGCGTCAGAAAGCATATTCACGGCTGACTACTGAAAGTATGTTACTACTTATCACTGACTACTGCTCGACTAAGAAAATAGCTTGCAGTTGCGTTAATAAAATCCGATAAAATACTGACAGATTAATATCAGTGTGATAATCAAGCATAAAGATATAAAGAGGTGTTAAATTCCCCATGAATCTTGAAATCTACACGCCACGTGTGACATTTCGCACGCAAAACATGCGAGAACACAGGAATAATTAAGTGAGCGTTCAATTACAAAAAAAAACAAAGTACAAAGTGAGAAGCTTGTTTTGAAACTCGGTTAAGAAAGGAAGAGGAAGCTATCAGTTATCATCAAAGGAAAACAGGGGGTTGAAACAGCGTCAGAAAGCATATTCACGGCTGACTACTGAAAGTATGTTACTACTTATCACTGACTACTGCTCGACTAAGAAAATTGCTTGCTGTTGCGTTAATAAAATCCGATAAAATACTGACAGATTAATATCAGTGTGATAATCAAGCATAAAGATATAAAGAGGTGTTAAATTCCCCATGAATCTTGAAATCTACACGCCACGTGTGACATTTCCCACGCAAAACATGCGAGAACACAGGAATAATTAAGTGAGCGTTCAATTACAAAAAAAAACAAGCTACAAAGTGAGAAGCTTGTTTTGAAACTCGGTTAAGAAAGGAAGAGAAAGCTATCAGTTATCATCAAAGGAAAACAGGGGGTTGAAACAGCGTCAGAGCGCATGTTCACGGCTGACTGCTGAAAGTGTGTTATCACTGGCTGGTGCTCCAGTAAGAGGAGGAGGAGGAGGAGAAGGTGGAGGTGGAAGCAAGGGAGAAGGGCTTGCCAGGGCATTAATGAAATCCGATGAAAAGGCGAGATTAATGCGCATAAATATCGCGCGCGCTGACGGTATAAACGCAAGCTGTTGGTAGAGGAGAACCAGCCGGGCCAGAAGTGTACTTTACGCGGGTAATTATGTAAGAAATATGTACATAGATAGCGCAGTCATTAGATTTGCCGTGTAGCGCGGGTGCAGTGTACATGAGACCGTTTTCCACCCCTCCCATTTCTCCCCAACCTATGCCATTGCAACCAGCAGGTCTTTTCTGCGAATGCATAGACACGAATACACCAAGGCTTTTCTATTTCGTTCAGCCATTAGAAGTGAAAACAGGACAACAGGGGCCGATTTTACAGTCTACTTCTCAAACTGTAATCTAGTCACTGGAAAAATGATCTCGAACTCATTGTATTCCAAAGAATGATCGGTATTTGCGGATCAATTCTTTTGATCGATTATTAAACCGGTTTTCGTTGCGCCATTAAAAGCGAAAGCGAGACAATTGAGGACTGATTTTATAACTTATATCTACAGCAGAAATCTAGTCAAACGAAAATGAATTTATAACTCAAAGTATTCCAAAGCATAATCAGTATTTGCCTTTAAGTGTCGGGTAAGTCATCAGTGCATTTAAATAACAATCAACTACATTTCTACAAACAAAACGTGTGCCATTGCAAGCAGCAGGTCTTTTCTGCGAATGCATAACCACGAATGGACCAAGGTTCTCGTTGCGCCATTAGAAGCGAAAGCGGGACAGCCGGGACCGATTTTCCACTAGAAAAAGTGAAGGTACACGCCGTGCTTATGGACCTTGCAACCAACTGAAAGTGATAATGCATGTAGCCGGAAGAAATTCCCGCTCACTGGAGTAGGAAACGAAGTTGGATGCTGTGTTTGAGAGTGGAGAATGCAGATTAGAAGTTAGGTAAGAAATTGGCAATCGAACGTTTGGTGGTTGCAAACGCCACGCAATAATGTCGACAAATTAAATGAATATATCACAAAATGATTTTGTAATTAGAAAGTATGGCTTATTCATAAAAAATATTGTTAATTTATTAAAATATGATCGAAGACACAGACTTTGATAATGAATCGGTATAAACTCCATCTATTTTAATTAGAACATTTGAAATGAAAAGCATAGGGTTCAAGAATCTCGGTAATTAAATGATTATTCTACGAGAAAGATCTTTGTACGATCTTTCAAGTTTGGTTCTGCCCCTACTGCAGTATTTCTGCCACACAAACTGCTGATTAGAAAGGAATTAGTGCTATGCACTGCAAATTACTACCTCCAAACTCTGAAAACTGTACAAGTCCCACATAGATCGTTAACTTCTTCTCTAAATCATGCAATCCTTTCATTTTCTATTGGAGGAAAAATTGTTGACCTTTCCTTCGTTCGTTGGTCGTCTACAAATACAGTAAATGATCGTCTCTGACTTGAGAGCATGCAGCTGTGTTAGGCACTAATTCCCACTGGAGCAGTGGAATTACAATATTTGCCTTCGAGTAATATCGCCTAATGCATTTCTCGCGTGATCGTCCTGTTGGAGTCCGGATTGCTTGGCTATGGAATTAACGGTAATTAATGGGTTGTGTTTCAAGGAGAGAAGGCGGTGCACCCAATGCAGGATGCCAAGATGGATGCATTCCGTTGATTTTAACGAGGATCTAACGAGTACGATGGACTTAGAAAATTGGTTGAGAGTGCTTCACTTAGAGGATCGTTACACTTCATCCAATTAACAAGATTTGATAAGAGATTCGAGATTCAACGAGATTCTACAGATTCGTGTTTATCTTTCACTGTGACATTCCAGTGAACTCGAATAGTATATCTTTGTTGTATCTCTAATTTAATGCAAATGGATAATACGTAATTGTAGAGAATTGTATTGTTGTCAAGTTCTTAATTGAAATCTGTGCTGTTAGAAAATATTGAATAAAGTGTAATGGAAGAAATGAGAAACGGCACGGTGAAGTTGATAATTTAAAAAAGTTATTTCAACTTTGTTTGAAGTTCTTAACGTAGCGAATTTGCGTATAAAGGCATGAAAGGCACGCGAAGTATTTCAGACCAAGTTTGAAAGAAGGTACGACTCAGAATATGAACGTAATGAGTTTTATAGAAATTTAAATTTGGAGCAGTATTAGTATAAAAAGTTTATACGAAATGCGTACTGCAGAAGTTTAATAGAGGTCCAGTTTTAAAAAAAAAGAAAACACGCCCTACTTCTTCGCTACGAAACTACTCACGATCTTTTCTATATGCAAATTTTGGAATTTATTGATTTCAGAATTTTGCATATTTCGATATTCGAGTTTTCCTTATCCGTCTTGCAGTTGCAAGTTTTTACGTCGTAGTAAAACCTTACGTTCCTTTCTCCCAACTGATTATTGAAAAATCAACGAAAACCACGTGGCAAAAGGTGAGTGCGAGCAGGGTGCTGTTTTTATCACGAGGTTCAATTTCGCAATGCAAATTGGTACGAGCAAACTAGAGCGGCAGAAAATAAAAACCGAAATCCCGGTTAGCGAAACTACGCAAAAATATAGCTGATGTAAAATAAGCGAACGCATCCGATCAAACATTCCCAATAACCATATAAATCCACGAAATGCGTCCCTTAAATAAATAGGTTCTCCCGCAATAACTATTCTAATACTTATATTCAACAGGTCACTACAAACGAAATACAGTACATTAAAACCTACAATCTTTGTCCTTTTTAAATGTAAAGAACAATTAAAAAAACTCTTGCGTTATCTTATTTTTCACCACAAACTATTTTCTTTTATAATAAAATAAATCCTACAATATTTGACACGGTTCTATTCAATTCAACCAAATCCTCACAAACATTTCAAAGTTAAATCTAATCCCTTGATTCCATAATCCAATTTAAATTCACATTCTTTTTACCGACTTCGAAAAGGAGGAGGTACTCAATTTCACGGCTAAACATTTTTTTCAAAAAATAAACTAAATACGTCCACTAACAAAACTATGTCTGGATTTACATGAAAACTGTTGGGTAGGCCGCACTCATTAGCATGCAAATAAATAACCAAGCGAACGAGTGTTGTACGGCGTCCGCGAAGCGCGGCGCATGTAATTGGGAGCGTCGGCGTCGCCCCGCGTTACAAGATAATTCGGAAAGTTCGCAGCCGGTTAACGACGCGCGGATAAAAGCGAGCGGTAGCGCCGAGTGTTGGATGACACGTGTGAAGACAGAGTGTGAGAGAAAGATGAAGTGCGTGGTGGAAGAAGCAGCACCGGGAAATGCAAGTGTGGGATGAGAAATTTGCATCACCGCTCTACACAGCTCTTATAATGGAATTAAACCGAGGTGCCACTGCAATTAGATTCTCAACTAATTTCACTGACATGTCACATGTCAGTCCAACGTACAGCTTCAGAGAAAATCTATTTGCGACCAGCCAATACTCGTTCAACTATTTAACACTCGGCTAGATTGGCTTGTCTTTACATCAACGCTTAATAGGTTTCCACGTTGTCGCTTCAATTTTCAGAACAAAATTATTGTACTTGATTATTATTCAATAAGTCAAGAAGACAATACATCGAAGTATCCTTATGAATCAATCAAAGGCTATTTGGCTATAGAATATTAAATAACAATTACACAATTAATGTCGCAATTTCTAATACTAATGGAATACGTAAATTACACATTGTATGAAACATGCTTAGCGAATCGCATTATATTCCTAATAAAATCAAATTACTAAAAATTCCATAATTACTTTATTATTCTATTAATATTTCATCTGGAATTCACCGAATATTAAATATTGATCGGTATTTGCAAATCAGACCTTTTTAATTACAATTGAATATATTTCAATACAGAATTCTATGAGTTTCAAATTTGTAGGTCCCACTTGCGCAAAAAGTGTTTCAAACAATACATCTAAATGTCTAGCATCTTTCTAACGAGCCACAACTCGACAAAAGTTACATTTCAGTTGTTGACACACGGCAGCAATTCTTCGTACGGCAATGCTCGATTCTCATGCATTTCGACTGAATGAAAACTTAACTGGCACGCTTAACACGTTCGTTCAATAGATGGCCTCGTCTACTGCCACATTCTACATTGTACGTTTAACAGAATGATGCTTCGAAGCACCCAGCAGTGTAAAATACGCTTTGCAAAATGCTACTATGCGATGCGTATACTTGGTCGATGCAGAGCAGTTTTGTGCTCTAGTTTTTCTCCACGATTTTTACACGCGTAGGAAAGTTAAGGATCTGTTGCTATGCATTGCTATGAATGCGCACGTCGCTTCAGTACGTTTGAATACAACGTGCGTTGATCTTGTTAAACTAAGTGCGAGTGGTAATTAGTGAATACAATTGCAAGTTGTCCCGCGTTACGTAAAGTGTTACGCGAATGTATTATGTAAAGATGAATTTTCGCATATATCAACGCGTTAATTTAAGCATAAATAGAATATGCTTTAAAGGATAGTATCTTGTCATGCTTGAATTATATTTTAAACATTTATGGTAATTGCAAGCAGTGCTATTATTTCATTAGTGTTCAAATTTGCTGTATTATTTATTTAAAATTAATCTGTTAGCGGATATTATTCCAATTCGAGAATGAAATACCCAAAATTCCGCAAGAAATTTTTTTCATTAAGTATTTACTTAATAAGTTAATGAAATAGTTCGTTCCATAAATTTTCGTACTAGTATTAAGAAATATGCCTGTGAAGTTTCAATTGGACAAATGAAATAAAAACATTAAAGAAGCGATTTATATTATAGTATATATTTTCGTGAAACCTACATTTGCACAAGTTGTAAAATGAATGGCTTACACGTTAATGACAGGAGATTCGAGAATAGGTGTAAGCAGTAGGAGTGGACGAAGGCAGAGTTATAGAGTGAAATATGAAAATAAGTGGAGTATGCGTAGCACGAATCTCGAGGGAGTGCGAAGCGGAATCTAGTGAGCGCGCTGGGGACGCGCGCCAACAGAGATAGAATGTCCAACAGGATGCATGGAAAGCAGAGGAGAAGCCGTGGCTGCCGCCATATATTCCCGCCATGGGCGGACAGGAATTTCGGAATGTCGCCCGAATGAATTGCTCGAATGCGAAGATAGCGCCCAGTAAAAATGGCTCTTTTCACTGAAATTTGCGCAAGCATCTCCCGTCCGCGCTGCGATATGAGAACGCGCATCTCCTGAAACACGGCCCCGAGTAATAGATGCGCGCCCTCTCTCTCTGCGTCCTTCCTTTAATTTTGGATTTTCAAACCGGCAACCGACTACTGCTTTCCCCGCCAGCATACCAATCCCAATGAACTGCTTTATATTGCAATACCCTCTACGCTCGAGATTTCGTGCAAATTGAAATTGATCGAATTTCCTATCATCCGCGGATTGTGTTTCAAATACACCAATATTCGATTCTGCTCTCAATACGAGTGTGTTCTAAATAGTACAGCTTTTCTTATCTGATTATATATTAAATACTTTTCGAATACGCTAGTGTTATTTTCGTTCGGCAAAATTAAAGCCTGGGATTAATGAAAAGTGCTATACGATGTTTTCTCTCTCTTAAACAATATCATATGACAAATAGAGGACTTTAAATTGAGATATTTCCAGATTGCGATAGTGTCGCTTTCGTGTACTGAAATAACTTCGTCAATATGTACCGAAATTGATCTTCGTCAATGATTAACGAAGACTATAATACTTTCTTTCCTGTTTCGTATATAATTTCATGTTATTGACTTGCGAACCGGACACGTATGTAAGCAAATTTAGCTTGCGACAACAAGCTGGAGAGGTATATCGAAGCGACTAATGCAACGACGAAGAAGGTCGCGAAGCGGAAGCCGAGTTAAAGGGGAAGGACCAACCAAGGAAGTTGGTCGGTCGGACAAGTGAACTCGGCAGTTACTAAGCAAACTTGTGGCGAACGGAGTCAGAGTAATACTAGAAGACAATTCGCTTTGCGAACTCTAACTTTCATTAATGTCTGTTATTAACTAATAATTCATGTCCTCTTACCTTTATCCGCTTAACTCGAACATCATGATTACCACCACTTGATGCTCCTTATGAATGATAACAGCAACATTTGTACACACTTACCTGAAACAGAATTAAAAAATGCAATCATTAAAACATGTTTTTGTTATGCATGGTGCAAAAAATGTCCTGGTTTCGCAATTTTATTATAGTTAATATTATTTAATATATAAATTGATTTGAAGCCTGTAAAAAAACGTTGGTAAATTTACTTTCCACTCTTTCCACCAGAGTGCATCTGTATAGCCAGATATATCGAATCGATTTCATTTTCCTTCGCTTGTATTTTCATTCCACCGCTTTCCTAGAGTTTCCTACAACTGAAGTACGTTTCCGCAAACAAACTGCATAGGACGTCTCTGCAGAATTCATGGAAGTTTACAAATTCTATGTGATGAGTATGAGAAGTTAAAGCAGAAGCAATAAGTTTTCTTTTACATGGGTTGCGGAATACATTTAATGCTTGTTTTAGTGAACGAAGAAGACAAATATTATTAACTCCGGTCAAGTTTAAGTTGATTTAGTAGAATTTCTTGAATTCCATATAAACAAGTGTATATTCAATTTAAAGAGGTTGGTTTCGAAAGTAAAAATAATGAGATCGGACTGAAATTTACACAAAATGGAAATCAATAGTCACTGCGCCTGTCTACAAAATGTCAACTTATTTGCCTGTACAGTTTTCGAGTAAACCAATACCCAAAAATCCAATCTTATGCATGGGCTTTTATGGCGACGAGAGCAGAGATTACCGTTAGCGGCTTAAAAATATCAATCAGGCTAAGTTTCAAAAGCTTCGTCTGTTCATTTCGAGAGAATTTCAGCAGGGCGTAAAAGGGAAATGGTTTCACTTGTAGAAATAACGTGATGGAGAGTATAGAAATAAAAGTACCTTATAAAAGGAGGTGGGACATAGCATAAGCTTTATTGCAAATTGAATTTTCCTACTCAAAAATTGGTTTTATTATAATTTGCAAACCCCTCAGAAGTCTGTGTCAGAGTTCGCACGTTCGGCTCTAAATGCCAGTGCGAAACTCTTTAAAAAGGAATTGAAAAAGAGACAAATTACGGATGAACAATGTGTTAGTAAACAGGAAGTATGGACAAGAGTGGAAGGTGGACGAGAGGGAAATCAAAGGACGGTGCAGGCGTCCCTGTAATTGCAATACACATTGTCTATCGTGTCCTGGGGAAGAGTGACGGGTGATCCCGGGTCCGGTAATGACACGTTAATATCCCCGAGGCGGTCTATCAACATCCTAGACGCATACCCCGAGTGGCTTGCTGGAAGCCTCGAGCTATTCCACCGACAGCCAAGCCAAGAACTCTTGAAAATCGGTAACTCGACTATCAACATCCCTAACAGCAATTTTCATTTACTATTACCGGATTCACTAACAAAACCCTCCTCCGATTATTTGATACTGTTGAAATAATAAGTTTCTCATTAAAGGCAAAATTAATACTGCATATTACAAAACAGGTCGAAGAAAAATGTACATTTTTCAAAATATAAAACAGTAAATGATGAACGAGTTCTTTTTTCCTTGAAAAATTGTATAATTTCACTAGAAACGAAATGTAGAAGCAATGAGTTCATATTATTGTGTATTTCGATATTTTGCCTCATATCTCACACGCAAATAACTTTGTTTTAATTAACTACTCTCACATCAAACAAAGTCAGACATATTCGATTCGAATGTCACTTCTATCCAAAATAATCAATTCATTCAGACACACTCGACTCAAATTAACACTGCTGATTCTTCTATATTACAACCATCCATTAGCTAATTGTACAAATTCCAATTATCAATCATAAGAAGCTAAACTATAATACTAAAATAACGACACAATTTCCCAAATCTCTCCGAACAATTTCGAAATTCCATCTCTTTCCCTCAGATATACTTTTCTAGTGGACAACCCGGAAAGATATCGGCAGACTGGATATTACAGTGGCGTAGCGTGTTATAAAAATGGGGTGCTCGCAAGGGAGGTTCGCAGCTGGATAGGACAATAATTGAATTGCTTGGCTGAGTGAGAAAGGGCGAGGCGAGGTTGTACGCGTGGGAATGGAGAAGGTTCCCGTGATGAAAGCTCGTACATCGGGGGCGAGTCCGTCACACCGATCGGATCACGGGAGCTTCCTGGCAGCTTCCGTCAGTCGGCTAGCATCAGAGATATTACCCGGCACTAGCGTGAACAAGGCAGGAGGTGATCCATTATCAAGGTTCGCGTGTAATCAAGCAAGCTTCACGCGCGAACGTAAACACACAGACACACCGGCAACCACTCGATCCTGCAGGGATGATCACCGATTAATCTCGTACATAAGGAACGCCGGCCGAGCCACCATAATTTTGGCTCTAATTGTTACGAAACGTTCTGAGACCATCTAGAGAAGCCTAAAGACCACCTGCTCAACACTTTGTCAATCAAATGAATTTACATTCGCTCAATGCCTTTCCATGGAACTGATTAATTGCTACAGTGTATACATTATTTGTAAAAGGCTGAGCATTAGGATTAAAGTTAATTGCGATTATAAAGATTTAGTAAACTAGTCATAGAAAGAGTTTGAAAAGCACAGTATTTTTTTGCAGTATAATTAATTTAATAGGTCCATTTCAAAATACTATTATTGGAAAAGAGGAGGACGCAATAATTGCAAGTGCAACAATAAAATGTCTACATTTATAGAAGGATTTTGTCGACTTGCATTACTACGCCTGGACATTCTTTGATCATAATTTATGGCTGGCTCGGCACACCACGCACGTACACACGCTTCTTTGACATGATATTCCTACGAAGGATGCAAATGCAAATGGTGGACAGCGAGAATCGCGCTGCAACTTTGATGCGACATTTCGTACGCAACCCGTCGTCTGCCATCATGTATGCCCCCCTCAGATAAAGGATGCTTCAAGGATCAAGTCTTCCTTGCCGAAAAAGAGCATCAGGCGCAGGGTCAGGATCCCACAAGATTCCATCGACTTTAAGGATAAGCAAATAGTTCGAGTCTTCTGTCGATTGACAGTTTAGTGAACCTGCTGTATTCTACATCGACACGTTGCCAAAAAGCTCGCGAGAATACTGCCAAGTCGAATAATCGCTGCAAATGTGTGCGTGAAAATTAAATTATCAATTGAATTTAAATGTTTGAGTACTAGTTTTTCGTATATAGAAAATAGATGCGTTTATAGGAAGATTAATAATAAAAGTTGTCTTCTTTTATAATCTTCTGATATATAAGTATTGTTATTATTGTCGTATGTATAAATAGAATTTTCTTTACGCTGCATTATCTACTTTAATAACCATCAATATTTCCCTGACATTAACATACCCAACTTCAAATACACAAGTTCATTAACCCTCACCCCACATTCGCTTCCCAAAATGAATACCCCTCCTTTCACAGTACGAATCCTCGTTTTTTAATTGGTCCATTTAACCATTAGAGCCAAGAGGAAAGAAGGGATCACTGAAACAAGATCCTCCCCCACCGGATCTTGAAGGAGCTAATGTAAGCTTCTCCGAAGTGTATCTCGTGTAATCGTCAAGCGTCCGGACTAACTTGCTCTCGACGTGTGTCCCTACAGCATCCCCGGGAGCCCTCTCTTCCATGTACCAAACACTTCTCTCACTCTACCTTTACTTCCTCAAGCGTAGCACACCACCACACTTATTTGGTCCAGCGCGCGCTATGGAGAGTGCCGTGAGAGTGTAGTATGTTTGATCTCGCGTTGCTTTCTCAATCCTCGGGAAAGCAACGGGCGAGAGGAGTAGGATGGAAGAAGTTTCGCATCTCCCTTCGTTTTTTCAGGATGCTGGCGAGTGCTTCAAAGGGCGGCAGTGCTCTTCTTTCACTCGCATAGTTTACTAGCCGAACCTGCTGCGACGAGTGAGTCGAATAATGGAGATAAAGCGCACTGGAGCGAAGACGAAGGGACAGGCTGCGGGGGAGAAGGAAGTAGAAGACAGGAAGAGGGTGTATTGGGAGAAAGAAGAAAGAGAAAGGAAAGGGAGAGAAAGACTCTCTTCTCGTGGGACGTTAACTCGCACCTTCGTGACGTTGCATACAGTGCACTTCCTAGCCCTCTTTGTGTATCTTTGAGTTCGCTATACCTTCCAACCTGGGAGTGTACGCGCGCAAGGGAGGAAATCGGGGAGGTCGGATGCATGCAATTCCATGCATTCGGGGATATCGAGGCGCGGGCCTCGTTCCGCATGCACTTTGCATCGGCGGTGCATAATTTGCCCTGTCCGAGAGGCCACCTTCTCCTCTCTGCCCCTCTCGATCAATGAATATCATCGATCACTCCGTCTATCCTCCTCCACCACCACCATCCTCTTCTCTTCTACTCTCTCCCTCGCTCTCTCTCTCGCTCTCTCTCTCTCTCTCTCTCTCTCTTCGATCCCAGGCACCCATACTAATTATGCATACGTGTTTCCGTGCCCCTGGCTGCATAATCCCGTCGAAATTCACTGCGAGCCTCGCGATTGTACTGTGCAACTCGTGAATGACCCAACTGCACTGCAGTTAACTACGGCAACCACCGTGTAACATGGTAGTTTGGATTCAGAGGATATTTGGTGGTGTGAATTCTTGCTACGTGAGATCGAGGTTGAGATTAAATTGGATGGGAGACTGATTTTCAGAATAAAGGGAAATCGAGGTATTGAACATATTTTCCTTTTCGTGGAATTGGGAATATTGGGGAATGCATGGATTGTTTTGATTAAAGTTACGTATAACTATGGATATTCGTAGAATATAATTCATTCTTACTAATGAATAATTGTTGCCATTGCTTGGAATACGAATAATTGAAATTTATTCGAATTTACTCGAAATAATCGAATGCAACCGAGTGTAGAAGAAATTTCGCATTAACATCCGCAATCGGGGTTCGCAGAAACAATCGAAATTCTACCGTTCGGGAAGCGTCGGGATACTCGTTATTGGTAGAACCGCGATTACAGGAATCGAATATGCGAAAGGTCAAATTGAGTTTGTCGGCAGGGATTTACTGTCGAGTGTGAGACCACCGAGGTTCCAGGGGCAACGGGAAATATGGCTGTTCGGACCACTTGGTGACTTTTTTAATTCGAACGCGGCCACTGGGGACACTAGGACGCCAGCCATCGCCATTTTGCATGCAAACCCGCCTGATTTTTCCTGCGCTGATTTGCCCGCGAAAAATACCAAGCGAACTGTTTGCCTTGCCAACGGTGTACACTGACAGAGAGCCGCGCAACTCTAAAGCGAGTGTAACCATTAGACTGTGGCGTTTTATGCAAAATAGAGCATGTTTGTGTTAGCCATGATGGATTATGTCCGACACACATAGCAGTAACTCTGCACAACTTTTTCTTTTTATCGAATAGCCGCGAAAAATTCAACATGCTAGATGAAATCTCTGTACAAATTTCTCTAACATATTAATAAGAATGAATATTTGCATATAGTGCTTATGTGATAGCATTTCCCAGAACTCAAATATGCTGTTTTATCTACAGCATATAAGAACTATTGCAAAAGGACTTATTATTCTGAAAAGCAATCCTCACTTTCTGCTTAATCCCGTTAATCCTAGGCAAATAGTTTCGAAGCAAAGCAACTAACATTACGATTAGCAGATCACATATGTAGATAGATTCACTCGTAATTAGGACATGGATAGCGTTAAGATAGGAGTTCGAAAGCATTATTTGGGCTATTTGTGCCGATAAAGCAACGCTTCTACCATATCACAAATGACCGGGGTTTAACCCCTTAAGCATGTATGTATGCACGAATTAGAGCAGGAGGAACTTCAAAGCCATCATAATGTATGCGTACGCTTTGCGGTAGCCGTCCTTGGATCAAGATTGCGTTAATGCCGAGTGATCGCGCGTATCTCAAAGGAAACAATCGATAGTATTGCGATCTCTATCGCGAGAAGAAAACGTGCGCGTCCCTAACAGGATGCAACCCCATTTCAACCATGTCTAGGAACACACATAGTTCTGCGTTCCGCACTTGGCATTCACAGTGCCGTCGAATCAAAGTAAACAGGCATCGCGCGAGTAAATATTGGCAGTGAAACAGACACTTTGCTCGAGCGTAGACAGTAGCAATAAAAGATGGACGCAGTGTGTTTCTTTGAAGGTATCGCGATGCCGTCTGCAGGCTCAGCCAGAATAGTACATGTGGACTTTGCAAAATCTTGTTAGGAATTTCATTCTGATCCCTTTGTAGGATATTTATATTTTTCTACCGCATTGAACCTCAAATCAATCTGAGAATGTAAATTTCTTCAAAACACAACGAAGAAAAACGTCGTATTCTAAAACTGATTACTTAGATTAATTTGAAATATGTATTAATTCCACGAGAATCATAAATGGCTTATTGCTAGTTGGCGATAAATAAGACAGGCATTCATTCTGTTAATGAAAAGCCCAATTAAAAAATGTCGACTCCTTTTTACACACGCTGTATTGCACAATAAAGATAAATCATTGGGTAAACTGCTTAGCGGATAGTGTAAACTCTTTGGAGTATCGTAGCATAGATCCTTTCATTGGCATAGCGGCGTAATAGACGCTCTGGAGAGCGCGCGCGGCGTCCTGTCAGCCGGCGATATTTACGGCATAAACGAAACCCGTATTTTCTCGAGCGGCAACTGTTACAAGGATTTCCTCGGCGCGCCTCTATTTTCAGTAATACTGAGGTTGCGCGAAACGTATAGGCCGATTTAACAAGACGAACGACCACAATAAACTCCTCTCCACCCCCTTTGAATATTGCTCGCTAAATGCACTGTGTAACTGGATATTCGGCGGCACTGGCGAACGAATAAATTCCCCACTTAGGAAGGATAAAGTTAAGCGAGTTTCGCGTAAACCCCTATCTGATTACATATTGTTTTGGAATTCCGCCCGGCTTATTGTCCCCATTAGCTTCTGACCAACTGGCAACCCGATAAGCTCGCTTCCAATGTATACTCACTCAAGAGTGAATTCAATCGTTTTGCTTCAGAACTTGGTATTATTCACTATTCACTTCAGAATAAAGAGAAACTCTTTGTAAAAGTCCTACGTGCATCTCTTTGTGAGCTCTTTATTTTATGCTAACATTTTCTTGTTTCGTTATTGAGTCAATTTCATATAAATAAAATAGGAAAAACAGATATTTTAAATTACGTGTTGATCCCACTTTCGCTTTTTACTATAAAAAGCATTTGATCTTTAAAAGACAACAAAGATAGACGTGTATATCAATATACCTGAAAAGGTTAAAATTCTCTAGCTAATACTTGTTAATTATTAATGACAAAATCGCTTATGAATATTAGAATCAACCACGACCATTAATGAACTGCGTTCAACCAGTGCATTAGATACGGTAATTTCGCATATAATATAGTTTAGGTTATATTGACGCACCAAACATTATAGGGAGTGACGAAATTGATTGAAACATTAAATGCCACCGAGCAAATGTTAAATGCAGTTCGAATTACAGCAAAGCTGCATAGAGAAATCGTTGTAGGTTATTGATAGCTTCTAAAACTATCACACCTTGCAAGAAATAGTCGAATAAATCAGAGTATTGTATTAATGTCATAAACACACTGAATTAAATGGTGCACGCATATGAATAAATATCCATGGCGTTATAAAATATAACAATGAGAGATATTCTGCACATAATATTAATAACAGAAGCGCTTAAAATAAGCATTCAATGTAATATAATGAAACGAATATGTATTATTCAAGAGCAAGCACTCACCACGTACATCGTGTTTATCATCTGAATGCTAATAAGCCCTTAATCATCATGAACTTCAACTCGCACATCATCCAGACACACAGGCACACTCATCCACTACTAAATTAGACTCCGGCACTTTTCTTAATTTCACGAAAACTGATATAAAAGTCACCACACAAGAACCACGAGTGACACTCGCCTTGACGCCACCGCCATAATGGATTTTGCGAGGGAAAGTAGTAACTATCGATATTGCCATTTATCGACCAGGTATATTAATAACTGTTCTTACTTTATTGAAGATTCTGGTTGGAGATAAATAATTATAAGAATATTCTGTATAATAGCCTGCGTAAAGTGTGACAGTTTCTTTTAATTAAGTTTGTGATTGTAATGATTGATTAATATCGATATCGTTTTGACACGACTGTTGGTAGTGCAGTGCGCAAACTGAACTTACCGAACACAGAAGCACAGATGACTGCGCAGGCGCACCAAGTGCACATATGTTAGGTATTAGACTGACGTTTAGGTTCGTTGTCAACCAATTCATGAAAGATCGTTGGAAAAGTGTCAGGATTAATTTCAAAGTTTGTGAGACTGTGATGGACGATGGTTAATTGAATCATATTAACAATCCATTGATGATATGGACGATTAGTGGCAAATGAAGATAACTTAACCCATTTGTGGTACATGATACACGATATTGTACTCAAGAGAGCAATGATTGTAATTTCTGGTTGGTCAGTATTTTGTTTCTATGTGAATATCTTTTTGTTTATTGCAGAGTGAAAAAGTTGCACCAGTTACGTAACGAGTATACAAAAAGACCGCTGAAAATAACAGTTGTTGTTCTACCAAACAGTGGCGTGGCGAAAAAGGTAAATAGAATTGATCATCAACTAAACAATTATATGAATTTTTATGCAAATTACATTGTCCTCTACTGTCTTATTTCTACTGTGTTGTATTTGCGAAGTGAATCTCGAAATATAACCTCTTCTCCACAGTCTTTATCGCAAAAGTACGATGTGCAAACTTTAATTTAACAGACACAAACTCCTAATTAAGTTCTCTATAAAAAGAATGCTTTATATGAGTTAAACGAATTTAGCATACATAGAAATAATGACTCGCAATCTGCAACAAGAATTCGTGATTGCCATTATTTGTTGCTAAGGCAACTGTGGCACTGAACCACACAATTATAAATCCAACCTGAAGAAACAAATAATCATCAATAAGTAAAACCAATACTGTACGCCGTATCATAATTAGTTTTTACTAATTTACTACCATGATTTATTATGCTCTGCTATTTTTAATACTTTTTACAATTGTGATTCGCCGATAATTCACGTTGTTCGTAACAAGAACCATAAATTCAGTCGCTCGATTTACAGAATAGCTGTCGCTCGGTCTGGCATTAAAATATCACGCTTCATAGACTTGTAATTCTCCGCAGGGTGCATACAGCCAGGAAATGCGAAGCGAGGGCCTTTGGTACGCGTACTTTTCGAGCGTGCTATTCGAATGTTTCTGATAGAGTGATGACCACTTTCGGGGAGCGCCAAATGATAGGGCAGCGGCCTCGAAATTATTGCTATCCATCGTGGAGGACGCGATATATGCATTCCCACTATCCGGTAACACCAGTCAGCAGAGTACTCGCACTTCGATAAAGTATAGGCTGTGAAAGTGGCCGCTCGTAATTGTAAAACGGAAGTCTCGCTATCGAGCGATCGTAACTGAGGAAACTAGGAGAATTCACATAGTACCGACAGTCCTATAAAAGCTATGACTGTTGTTAAAACACCTTGCAATTTCAGATTCTATTTGTCACTATCCGAGAACAATGAATTATTCTGTGATGATGATTCTTGTCCATTTTTGTATTCAATGTGCTATTTGATTCTCAAAGAACACCTACTGCTTTTTGGATGCAATCAATTCGTTGTAAAAATACTCTATGGGCAAGAACGTTACTGGGAAATTAATGCATTCGGGGGACGTTTTTCCTGGTGGAATACATTATTGCGAAAGAACAGAATGAATCCAATACATATGAGATTTATTACAATGTCGGTAAACGATATATTATTTTTCATGAGTCCACATGAATTTACAGTTATATTCCCACGTGACAATATCGTTTATCTTAATGCAAAATAATTCCACAACAACTGATTGGATTGCTTTAATATAAATTAATGAATTGAGAACAAAATAGTAATCCGAAAATGCATGCTGAATGAGTATTACAGAAGTAATTAAATTTCTGTAATACCAATAAAACAAGAGATCTCTAAGTAGTATTGATTCAAATTCCTGACCCAAGGTATAATATTCTTATAAATATATTATTTCCTTTATATTACGAACTTACTCAAATTCTTTAACTAACGAATTGAATCCCTTTGATTTCTATACCAGAGACTCTTTTATCAATACAAAAACCAAATTATTTCGCAGCCCAGTAGTAATAATTCAGAATATTTAAATAAACTGATCACGAGCGGAAGATAAATTACGATCGTGAAACACAGGACGAGAAGTTAAAACACAAATGCGAGTAGACGAGCTGATTGATTCGAGAATCGCGCGGTACTTCGATTGGAGCCGACATGGGTGGCGATAACTCAAGTGTATGAAATACGACGGAGCGTGTATTAAAGGGGCGCCCTTTCCTCTCCACGCCTCGGCGGGAGTTTATTTTCTAGCTCATGAACTCGCAGACTTATGAGTCGCATCGTGCTTGTAAGTACGGCGCCATTGACGTCGGAGTGGTGGCCCGCTTCGCCACACGACGCCGCTCGTAATTTCCACGCTCGTCGCCGCAAAATTCCCTTACTTCACCCTCCCTCGCTTTCACCTGGCGACGCCAAGGAAATCGACACGGGGAGTGCCGGCGGTTCCAGAAGTTAGGGCAAAAAAAGTTGTGTTATTAGCAACTTAATCATATCGAGCCTGCGCTAAAACCTCGGCCAAGTTTGCTTCTATGTCGGCCGGAGAATATCGGCCGGCCGCTCGGAGCTGACTGCGAGCCAGCAATAAATGGAAAATGATGAGGATCCTGAAAATGAGGCGCCCGCTTTTTTCCACCGGCCTGAAAGAGCACAGCTCCGGATGAAATACTCCCACTCTTCTGAAAAAGGAACATCGGCCGCGCTCGATATCATTTCGTCGCGTGTGCTTGTAGTTCGTTAGTAGAACAAATTTATCGTCAATCGTTAGCCTTTACTTGGTAGTCGGCTCGTTAGCCCACGTTCAGCTACTTCCGTGTTAAGTAATTAAGTTTGCAGAAAGCACATTTTCTCGACCACTTCATCGGAAATCTATTCGAATGTAATTATTATTGTTACTCATTTTGTGAATTACAGTACTGCATGATTAATTATTTTATGCATCAATAATTATATAGTAACGATTGTGTCAAATACATTCCCTCGTAAATTAAATTAGGTTCAAGCATGCCTTCAATAAACAGTTATTTTATTCTTGCTAGATTAATTTTAAAGTTATGCTGACATTAAAATGAAATTGCTGTTATATTGCCAACATTGAAAATTAGTTGTCTTTAATATATGATAATGAAGGGGGATAGATTTATACTGTTCTCGAGGTTGATTAAAATTCCGAACACATCGTACAAATACCAAAGTATTAGAATATCATCTACCAATTATTGGGTAGAACTTGTGCTTCCAATATATTTAATGGTATATTTTTGAAAAATTATCTTTCCAGTCCGACAATATCGCATATATCTCCGAGGTCAAATTCCGCCGCATTAATAAATTCTACTTACGAGGCGAGGGCGGCCGGCACGAATAACTCTTCATTCCTAGTGTCTCGGGCGCTCGCGAAAGATAAACGAGACATTCATTTCCAATGACGGAAAACCGACCGTGAAATAATCTCATATTCGCCGTATGTTAAAAGGTAGCGGAAGGTGGAAAGAATGGTAGCGAAGTAGAAAGAAAACGAATTAAAAGCAAAAGAACATTTGACAGAGGTCGAACGAACCATGAGATATTAGCACATGTGCTTTCGAGTTGGTAATTTCCGTAGGTTGAATTAAATTCTTTCTCCTGATCAATCGATACTCGATGCTCCGAGTGCATAGCTAACTTTTTCTTGAAAATCCGGTGCTCCTCGTAAATTCGGGAAGTACGGAAATTCGAAACCGATTTCCATTCACCCCCCCCCCCCCCCCCCCCTTCTACCGCGTGAATAAAAATCGGTGCCTCGGAGAGAAGAAAAAGTGAAGGGAAGTTGTTTGAAAAGCCCTTTTCCATCGCGATGATTCTTTACGATTCACCGGGCAAACCGCTCGCTGGAAGGTAAATAACGGCCAGCCGGTAATTTCGGAGGGGAGAGAACACTTTTAAAACACTTGTTACAAAGAAAGTCCTTAAAACTCATTCTTAAGTCGTAGCTTGGCATGGCTTCGCCAGTCTCCTTAACGAGTATCCCAAGTTCCTCGGGAGAAGTCTCTCAGATAACGACAGCCGCGCATAGATAATCACCTGAAATCTTCCTAGTTGTTTTACACTCCTATCGTAATATTCGAGTTACGTCAACTTATAAACTCATTGGACAAATCTGAATCATCCCGAGGGAATTATACGGGTTCAAAAATTTAATCAAGATAAGTGGTGAGCTTTTAAATTGAACACACTGCGATTATTGGAATGGGAAAAACCATCGAAATGAAAATATTCGCTCAGATATAGTTAATATTTGACACGTCATATTCATTTTAATAAATAAAATAAATTAAAATGGATATATATTCCCCCATTATAAAAAAGCACGATTATTTATATTACATAGAATATACCGGGATGCATATGTGTCAGCAGTTTAATCGTACGCATTTTTTAAAATACAATCTCGAGTAGAAAGTGGCAAGATTTAAAATTGAAATTACTCGTAATAAAAGAAACTAGGTCAATTTCTTTCAACAATGCTAAGACGCCTCCAACACATTGTTCCCTGTTTCATAGACTAAACAACCTTCCTACAAAAAGTCGCCTATTCAACCTTATCCAGCAAGTGCTACTTCATTCTGAATACCATAACAATTACCACCGTTGAATGTCAAAAAGGAACAAAAACTTCGACAAGTTTCCAGAAGGAATTTACAAAAAGGGAAGCTGGGTTAAATTCGACAGGCAATTGATTGATGAATGAGCCTACGGAAGAAACCATTAACACCGATCGAAGGACTCACAGCAATTACGTCATACCGGAAAAGTTTGGGTTTACGAGAATTTTCATCGGCAAAGGTCAGAGAAAGAGCGTGGCCACTTGACATCTCGCGCAGCCTCCAATCCAAGTGGTCCAACTGGTATTTTCCTCGACGGCGGATTTTCTGGTGAGCTGCAATCGAAATCGAACTGATCCAACAGCGAGGGCGCACTTCTTCCGGGGATACATTTCGGGCTACGTGCAATCGCTCGTCTCACGTGCCGGATATCTTTGCTCGCAGCTTCGAAAGCTCCGCCGCCGGCTTCTGCCGGCTAAACGGGGGACGAAGAGGGAGCAAAAACAATTCTGGCGGGTAAGAGCGCGGGAGCGGAATGAAAGATCGACTCCGCCGATATTTTACAAGCGCAGAATCAACTGGATGGAGTTACGGAAATGCTGCCACGGAATCCCCGATCGAGACCGAATTCGAGTAAGAAACTTCCGGCGAGATTTGTGGGGAAGAGGAATTCGGGTCGGAGCGTAATTTCAAATGAAAGCACGTAGTTATGTCGAAGTGATAGGAGCATATCGCACAGTGATCGACGAGAAAATAGCTGAAACAATCGAATTTTATTGCTAGATCCCGCGCCCCTATTAAAACTTGATGATTCAACGAAAAGAATCATACTCATCGTATTTTCGTGGAAAAACTCTATTTCCTATAAATAGAAATGCAAATATACTATTCAGAATTTAAATAAATCTATTTAAGTTCAAAACTTCATTTAATTAATTCCATATAAATCCACTTTCATTTTATGAATAAATATTTCGCAAATAAACCAAGCTGAACTACTCGTATCTGTTGTATAACAAGAATTCGATCAAGCTGTCCTATCCGTACAGGAAAATGAAAATCCCCGTGAATTCCGGATCAATCTCGTACATCTGCGTATACTCGTCCACATTTTGCGTAACTCTCAATCAACCAAAACTGAAATCCGCAGGCACCACTGGAGCCAGTAAGATCGACAAGAAGCACTAGATTCGAGGATAGTTGAAATCGAGTGACAAAAGCACTCGTATGGAACGCAGTGAAACAGCGAGCACAAGCTGCTGCCCACTGGACAGTAACCAGCGCGAGCAGTAAATTGATCCAGTATCAATTTACATAGGTAGGAAGCTGCACCGGAGTAAATTCGCTCTCCATTGTATTTCGCGGGGAGGAAAAACAGGCAGACGCAAGCAGGAAGAAATCCGGGATGTAATAGTTCGTTCCCGTCACTCTCAGGGGATAATCGACTTTTTACAAGCTGCCCGTTCGACAGTTAATACGCGCGCGTGGACGTTGGATGCGTCAGTAACTTCGAAAAATGCTGAGTGCACGCGCGCGCGCGCGCGCTAGAATCGATGGGGATGTGTCCTATCTTCGGGGATATGAAACGAGCATACGCCGTTGTTGACGGATACACTTTATCCTTGACAATCGTGTCGATGTCCAGTGTAGCCGGCTTTTACCTCTCGCATTTTCGTCCGTTCGTTCCACCCTCCCTTTTTGCCCTTCGTTATCTCTGTCATTAACCCCTTCAGGGGATACCAACGCTCGCTTCTGCGTTTGGCATTTTCTTTTTTTACAATTTGAATAGTTCCCATAGGAAAAGGCTGGAAATATGCCTGTTCTGCTTTTATGTTTCTGCTTTGTTTAATCGCTGTCGATTCACAATTATTCAAATACTAGTTGAAACATAAAGAAATTCAGGATGGAATTAGATTTTATTTGAATAATATTTTTAAAAAGCATATATTCCAGGACTGTTTTTACTAAAACGTCATATAGGACGTAAAGGATTTTATAGTTAAAGTGTAGAGTACCAGCGATGTCTGGTACAAGTAAAACGAAAGTTTGAGTTTGGATACATCCGACGTAATTCTCCCTCGTAAGGTTCGACGGGAACCTCAACCGGTGGTCGGTTTACACTGCCAAGTCAGCCACACTCTCCTGGACTCTTCAGTATTCATTAACAACGGTGAACAAACTTTAATTAGACGGAGACTCATCGAGAGGCAAAGGCAGACACGTTCAATCGTCGGCTTTTCAATCGAACCAGAGGCATCGAGCGGTCAGTGGCGCGACCCTTTCCGTCCATGTTATTTCCTGCACTCTGCCACCTTTCTAATTCCCCTTTCGAACCAACCATTCCCCTTTCTATCTCTTTCCCTGCTACTTTCTCTCCCTCTCTCCACAACACTTTAAAGTATCTCTTTTCCGAGGCTTTGCCTCCTCTTTCCTCTCTGTCTACGCTTTCCCTCGCGGCGCCGCGCGGCGCCGCGCGGCGCGGCGGACGGCGCTCACTCACGAGCTTTCTACATTTTTTGCAAGCCCCGTGACAAAAGCTCGGGTAAAGCCGAGAAGCCGCTACCACCGCCGTCGTGGCAGCACCTCGGAAATCGTGGCTCGATCCGGCAACTCGGAAGCGAACTTTCCGCAGAGCCGGTGCCTGCGGCTACGACACACACTCCTCCGATAGTTGGCCGATAGGTCGATTAGTTGGCGTGTGAGAGGGAAAAAGAGTGGCGCGTCGGTGTCGGCATCGGCGTCGGCTGCCGTCGGCGAAGCCAGAAAGCGCAGATATCGAGCTTCAAAGAGTTGCACATCCCACCCTTTCAACGGCAGACACTCCCGATGTATCCGGTTTTTTAAAAGCACCACTACCCTCCTCTCGCATCTCTGCATCTCCGGCGAGCTACACCCCTTTCCCTCTCACTCTTCTCCCACCCTGTCCTGATTCCAGCCCGGAAAACTTCCTCCTACGGACTAAACCCCCTGCTCCTGTGTCTGCTTGTCCCGTTTCCCTTTCGTCCTTTCCACCAAACGCGCGCGCCCCCCGCGCCCCCTCTTTCCCTTTTTCGACAAGCCCGCTCGAAACCCCCACGCACGCTCTAGTGCTGGCTTTCACCTGGCAAGCGGCTAAGGCCGAAACATCAAACAGCCGGATCGCTCTGCGAGACGCTAGACAAAGTTAGTGGCAGCGAGTGCCTCTCGCCGGCCGAGGGCCAACGCAACCCGCTTCAGGCTTATAGAAACTGAAAGATTCATAAACAAGGCTAACGCTGTGGAACTGCGGGAAAAGCAGTGTAGGTGTGCTTGAGAGATGGAAAGAGAAAGAGAGAGAGAGAGAGAGAGAGAGAGAGAGAGAGAGAGAGAGAGAAAATAAGAGGGTGAGTAAGAGAAGTGGAGTAACGCTGTGAAAGCAAGAGGGTCGAAAGTGTTGTCGGTAAGTCTCAACTGGATTCATCGTGCGCGGCCGCACTAGTCAGCCGGCGTTTCAACTTGCCACCTCACTCTCCGACAACCCTTCCATCGTCCTATCTTCTCTCCCTCGATCCTTTTTTCTAAGCGGAGAGAACCCGCACGCTCGCAAATTACGCTCTCGCAGTCTCCAGCGCGGACTTAGGGATTTCCGGAGTTTTAATTACTCGGCCCAAGAGCTGCACCCGCGCGCGTCTTCTCCCCCTTTGCCCGCTTACGCCCTGCTAGGCGCCCACTCGCCTGGCCTGCCTTCGAAACTCTCCCTCTCTCTCTCTGTCGATGCACACCAAAAGAGAGTTCAAGCCAGCTTCTCTTTCGGCAACTGTTCCTCTACTCTCAATTTAACTTTAACTTGTCTTTCGTTATTTCGGATGTTATTAACACACTTTATGTACAAGCATATTATTATGTATATTAATTCATGGGTGCGCATAGAGTATGTTTATAATTCTTCTTTGTTTCTTTATTCCCTGTTTTTATTCTTATTTTATTTCATTTGATTTGATTTGGTTGACTCTATAGTCATTATTCTAGTATCATTTCTTTAATTGAGCCGTTTATTTTGAAAGTGACGTAGGTCTATTTATATTGAAATATTAAAAACATACGTATATGTACGAAATATAAATAAACTTAGGTCACTTTCAAAATAAACGGCTCAATTCTTTACTTTATTGTTACACTTATATGAGACTGATTAATCCTCTACTAGATTACTAAACTAACTTTAATAAAATAAAAAAAAACTGTTTCCTCCACACTCTTCTCGTTTTCCCGAAACCTACCACAACTCTCTCATCCCCTTCATTCTTCGTCCTTCGTTGAGAGGTACTATTTCAATTCGGCGGGAATAGAGAGTCTCACTTTGCCATGCTAAAGGAAAGCCTGATTCTCCTCTGCCTGCCTTCTTTCCCACTGATGCATTTCCACTGGCTCACCTCCGACTAGCCGCTCTTTTCCCACTGGCTTCCATCTGACCAGGAAAGCCCGACTGTCCTGAGTCAATGCCTATTGTAGTCTGTGTCTAGAAATCGGAACAGACCAGACCAATGTCGGACCAGGCCTGCATGAATGACTGCTGGATAGAACGAAGGTACTAATTGCGAGCCTTATCGTCTTTCTCGGTGCTAGACATGTTTTTCATACTCTCCTTTAAATGAACTAATATTTCGATCATATTTTAGTAGAAGCAAATGTGATTTTATGTGTTTATCATGAATAAAGACTAGAATAAATTAAAGTTACAACTAAACATGTAAAAGTTAGATATTAAATATATATCTTAATTCTTTACTACGAAGCTATATCATCGTGAAAATCCTTTGTGTTAAATCAATACATAAGAACCGCGGTGCACTAATTCCGGCAGTTTTTCGCTTAATACCGTCAAAGCAGAATTTCTTTCGGTCTACCTACGAAGAAGTTCAGCCAGACAGAAGAACAGCACTCGCTTTATTCCATCTGGAGCAAAGCAGGCACGAGTAAAGGGAGTGCCCTTTAACTCGGGGAGTTCCACACGGCAAGCTCATTACGTACTCGTTACATATTTGCGCTCTTTATTACGAAGGACAAGGGTGTCTTGCGCGTACTCGCTTTCCGGGCGACATAAGCCGGCTCTTGTCTAGCAGCATTAGGCAAACGCTTCGTTAGGAAAACTATAGTTGTACCACCGAAAGAAAGGTCTCTGTCGAGACGGAGAAAGTGAGACGAATTTCCTATGCTTCCTGGAATTTCACCCTCTGCAGTTAAGTCTTGCGATGACAATGTTACATCTCCTCTGACGCTTCCAAGGTAACTGCGCATGTTGCACGTTTTCCTCTTACACGATCTTCCTCTCTCGAATAGTTCAAATGAAAGGAACTCTCTCTGTCTCGCTTCAACTTTCTAGTACAATCATGTAAAGACAGATGGAATTGCAAGGCGGACTTTTGGCGACTATGTCAAATGAGAAAGTACGCGGTAGAACTTTGTCGAAATTGGACTCTCACTTTGTCAGGTTCTTTTCTTTTTATTTGGGAAAAGTTATTTTGGCTCACTATAATTTAACTTTACGATAAATATAACTTTACAACTTGATCAGGTTTTAACTCAATATCTTCGATAAAATAATAATAGAAAACAACTATAATCGCATCTACAAGAGAAACTAAAATTCCAGTCAAGTTCTTCCTACGATTTCACGATAGAACTAATACACACCGGCATTTTCCGAAGCCAGAAAGCTTTCTTTCGCATTCATCCGTGTATCACGAATGGCGGTGGGCTCTGATAGGAAAAGCGCAAAGGAAAATCATTATATGGCGCTAACGAAGGGGCGCGCGCGGCATTTGGAGGCGCAGGCACGCGACATATAATGCTATATCAAACTTGTAGCTCGAACCAACGGTTGTTACAGCTGCGGCAACCGTTCAGTCGAGTTTTCTCGGTCGTGGAAGGAAGGAAGGAAGGAAGGACGCGGTGGCGGTGGCGGCGGCGGCGGCGGCGGTGGCGGCGGCGGCGGCGGCGGCGGCGGCGGTGGCGGCGGCGTTAAATCGTGTAACGCGGATCGGTGTCAAGAGGACGGTGGTGTAAAAGCCAGTAGAAAATCGGGAAAATATCCTGCTCGGCTCGTACTGAGTACCAACACGAACTGGTGACTCCGTAATTTTAATGGAACGTTCGCAACTGCGATAAGAGACGCACACGAACACAAACACGCATCGACGAACCTCGGCCGATTCATCAGTGGCATTTGTGCTGGCCGCGCGCTCTTGGTGTACGCCAGCCATTCCACCTGAATCATTAATGAACAACCTCGGCCACGAAAGCCTGGTAATTATGCCGGAAAAACCCGATTCCACTAATGACACTGTGTGCCAGAGCCCTCGCTTCTCTATCATGCCAATTTAAGGGATTTGTGGTTTCTTCCGGATCACTCTGGAATGATCGATCGACAATGATGAATACCGGATCAGTGCTGACGCGGTCCAGCAAAAAACATTCCTAGTCGGAGGAACCATTTGATAGGAATCTTTGTCCGACCTAAAGTATGAAGAAGAACATACAGCTTTTTCTCCCAGCGAATTCGTCGACGATGTAGAATTTTATCGGACTTTTACCTTCGCCAGCGTTAGATAAATCTAATGGTAGTGGTTTACACAGTTTTCATTGGGCTTAGTCGGAGAATTTCAGTATCGACATACTTTATTAGATCATAGTACTCCAAAACTGTGTTTATTCTATTATCTATTTCTTTATTCTGTTTCTGCAAAAGTAATCCAGAATTAATTTAAACGATTCAACGTAAATCCCTCTACAATTTATTTTAATTAGCTTCGCTCGCAGCCAAGAGAAGTAAACGAAGCGAAGATTTTAAGATGTACACGTCCGTTAGTGACTATAAAGAATGAAAAATTCGTTGAAATATGCCAGGTGTAACTTGGAAGTAAACACTTGTACGTTTTACAAAATCCTTGAGTAAATGCACTTATCTTACAATTAGTCTGAAGAATTGCAAACTGAAATTACTAGGAGAGAAAGGTTTGCGCCGTGTATAACAATGAAAGACAGTGGAAGTAGAGCGTCCGAGTGGTTCAAAGTTAGGAAATCCTTGGGAAATAGCGTCGGCGAGGAAAAACAGGTTGGTAGGAAACATAAAGCTTCCTCAGCAGTCTGAAACGGCGAGGATGCTGCGCGGCGTTCTTCTAACAACGCCCAATTTCCTTGGCGCGTGGTCACGCATAGAAACGACAGCACTTGGACTGTAAAGCACGACTTTCACGGCGCCAGAGGAGAAGAGAAATATGCCAAGCACACGTGTCAAGGAAAAGGAAGGTTCGAGTTGGACCGCACGCGCTGCTGCGCCCTCTGGATAAATATTGACTAGCGCACTCAGGACTTTTCCGTCACACGCAGCGTGCGTGTGCACACAGCTAAATCTTCCAGCGAATCATTCCTCTCGTCTTCCTGGATCCCGATACGCTTCGATACCTGAACAGCCCACCTGAAATATCCTTTGACTGTTTTACACTCTTGTCGACCCTCTCTTCGACTCACTCGAGCACACTTTAATGAACCAAGAACATCTTTTGTTGCGCAACCGGAGGAAAGCGCTGATAGAGAAGATCCACTCTTGAAGAATTCTTCCTTTGAAAGATGATACTTGTCCAATGGTTCTTGAATAAGTTGCATCAAAGATTTCGTAACAGATAATTTTGTCAGAACCTAGAGACGAGAAATTGGAAAGTGCATAAGAACGAAATTTACATTTTAAGTATCATTCGTTCCACGATTGATAATTGAAAAGGTGAATAGTTTAGTTTCTAATATCCTTTATATAAAAATATGCACCGAGAATATCTGTATTAAGTTATTCTTCTTATTCTTTATAAATTGAGTATAACTTGAAGTTAACATTAAGATTTGCGAGAGTGTCTTTAATCACTTTCCTTTCATCAGATGGTAATTCTTTTATTCGTCGCTGAGGGTTTATTCTCTTTCAATAACATATTCACCATCATCAAAGAACCTGCGACAGAGGCGTTTCACTTTACTATAAATTCACCGCTTGAAAATTACGCGAGACAAGATTACAAGAACAAAAGAAACAGTTATAAATGGAAAGGATATAAAAGTTGTTCTCAAAGGAGAACGTTTTATTCGTTGCGTTTGGTTCATCGTTTAGTTGCATCGACGACAGAGTTGAACTCGTACCATCGTGGGAATATTAAGGAAAATGGTGGTCTTTACGAGGCAAAGGTTCTTTGCGAAACAAGGTTCCGCCATTCGGCGAAGTAAGAAGAGCACTGAAAGCGGAAGTAAACGTAGCTGCGGGAGAACGCCACCGAATTTATCGTTGTTACATATGTATTTCTTTGCAAGCGGAATCCCCGATCTTCCACCTACGCTTGTTTCAACATTTTTTCACGCGAGACTAGCACCACTACAAACGCTCCGCGGATTTTCCGAAGGAACCGGCAACAAATTTATGCGAATGCATCTGACACACGCGCAGCCAAAGATACTGTCCGATAAAACTCTAGTAAAGTTCTGTGTTTGTGGCTTCCGCTGTGCTAGAAATTTTGTTGAACAAAATTACTGAAGTATTGACGTTGTAATCGATTGTTTACTATTTTAACTACCAAAGTATGTTTAAAATAAAGTGCTGAGATATTGACACAATTCTCGCATTTACATTTGGAAAATTAAAAATATAAATTCAAGTAGATGATAACAAAATTATTACAAATTAAAAATACTCCACTTGAATCAGAAAGTTCGTGCAAATAATTGATTTTTAAAGTAAGCCAATTAACTGAATTATTTTCTAGAAGAAACCAATGAATCGCAGGACTTGCTAGTTATTAATTTAAAAAATAGCAGACAAGCATAGTATTCTTGAAAGTGCAGTCGCCGGTAAACGCTTTAGCCGTTGCAGATTATTTCCATTGAGGATTTTCAACTCAGCCGAGGGTGGGCTGCTTTACAAAATTGTTGTTTATTGCGGCAGGAACGGCCTCGTTATCCCTTCAAGCGGCGACGAGCGAAGCTTAATCCGGCGCACAAACAAATTCGCCAAGAGAATTTCATTTGCTTGCTGGCTTCGCTTCAGCCGACAGTAATTAATATGCTGATATCTGCGTTCGGGCTTAATGCATTACTCGGAGAATAAACAGGTTTCCCTTTTTACGGCGAGTGGCCGCGATGAATTTGCACAATTCCGGGCGAGCTCAAAGCGACATTTTCTGCCCAACGGGCGGACATAAAATTATGGAAACTTATGAAACTGTCCGCAGTGTGCTTCACCATTGCTCAGCGCACCAACGAGATTACGCGAAACTGCTCCCGGCCTTTTCAGATTTATGGATATTTTGTATTTGTAAGAAACATTACTGACTACACCAGCTTATGTTAAATATTCAAAGTCGAACTGTGTAAAGTATTAAATGATAAGATCTTTCATGGATTAAGAATAATATTACGTTATTACTTCTAACTAAACTTATATCGCCTTCAAAATCATTCCTGCAATATACGTTTAATTCATCACTTCTTTTTTCATGCAAACAACAAATAATTAACGTATTCATTGACGTTCTCTTACTAGTATAACTATAATTCAATAATACAAATAAACAGTCAGCAAGTGAAATTTATCATTAACACAATATGGATATAACAGATCAACATTTCTAGGAATGGCGCATTTAATCGATCGCAGAGCAAGTTTATTTCAATTGGAGCTTAGGCATCGGGAAACGCGTGTGTATCCCATAGGTCCACCCAAGTTTCGAATATCAGCGTTGGAAGTGGTTGCTTTTGCCCATCTCGTGGTCACCCTCTGGCGCATCGTACCCTTTCATCCTGAACCGTACATCCTTCGACCCCCGAAACTACCGAGCCAGCCACCCCCACCGATATCCTGCGGAATCTCTATCTTCCTAACTTTGCCTAATTTGTCTTTGTCCGGACGGATCGGTTTAATCCCGCCGCTTCTACCTGCGTGTATTTACCGTGTATCTTGCGTGAGGGTTGCCTGCCTGCCTGCCTGCCTCTTCCTCAACCCCTCACGCAAATAGCATTAAAGGGTTTTGCTCCTGAACTAGACACTCACGCTTCCAGTTACATCCGCACACACTAAAAGGATTCTACGCCGAGTCGCGTGACATTCCGGCTTTATTCGACTTTGATGGGAGAATTAGCAAAAGTGCAAAAGTAATCGCATTGCCAGAGGACTGCTTGAACGTTTCAGTGATTTTAAAAAAGATCAAAGGTTAGTTAAAGTGTTATAGCATTAACCCATTCGGTATGAGTGTGTCAATGTGTTCGAAAGCGAATGAACTTAACGCCAAAAGAGTTAATGTTCTGATGCTTTAGTAATAATCGTGTGATAAAAATACTTTATTCATGATAGATTGAATAAGGTTTGGTATTCGAAGTATTTAAAATATGAAGTATTGTAAATTATTTAACACAGGAGTGATTGAAATATTCAATGTGTGCTTGTTGTCAATAAATATGTTTTTTTAACGGACAACAGCATGCATGGTTTATTGGTATTACAATTGCATTGAGTTTTCTGTGTATCATAAAATTTATTCATGCTATATTTAGATGAAATAAATCACCTTTTGAATTGGTCAAAATCTCGCTACCGTATTCAAGGTTTTATACACTTTTAAGGTTTACTCAACCGAATATTGTACCCGCATTAATAGAATGAACCCTTCGTACCGCAAGCGTCAACCTAGCTTACGCTTCCACGTCTATTTAATTTAGCAAAGCGATTATACAACTGAGAATATAAACCGAGTGTAATCGCATAAGAGGGCGTTGGTAACAAACAAATCCGTTTTGTATCAGCGAAACATATCGCGATGTTCAATCAAGCAGTTATAAATCGAAGAGAATCGCAAATTCATTAAGCTCGGTTGTTAATCGCATTTAGTCGGTTGGACTACACGTTATTCCAGCGACAATGTACTCCTCTGCTGAGTGAAAAACAAGTCCAGCAGTCCTTTGCCATACCAGCGAGACTTTTCTCTCGACAACTGCCTTTTTTCCTCCCGCTAGATAATCTCCGGCTCGTTCTCGTTTCTGCTCTTCTGGCCGCTCGGCTTTTTCCCCGGACGTTCCGAGAGCCGACAGAGCCGCTTGATTCCGCTTTCCCAACGTGGAAGGATTAAAAGAGAATTTAGCGGGTGGCCACTCTGTCTTGGCGACGCGGCGCGGCAGCTCTTTCACCTTTTGTAAACAACAAGCCATGAGACCACAATGCATTATAGCGAGAACCAGCCCTGCTCGCTTTTCCAACTGGGCAGTCGCATTTTTCGGGGACGGAGAGAGAGATCAAACGCGGGTGAAAACGCGTCCTGGGGCACTGGGTCAACGTTCTTACACACTACTCGAGTGCCTCTGCCCGGAGCTTAACAGAGAACCTTCGTCTGTCTGCCTTTCTCTCTCTTTCGCTCTCTCTCTCTCTCTCTCTCTCTCTCTCTCTCTCTCTCTCTCTCTCATTCTCACTCTGTTACTCGCTGCAAGTGCGAGTATACAGACAACTAGAAAAGAGAAGGGCGAGACGAACACTCGACGAGTAAATCTTTTGAAAACGCCAGGCCGCGACTCGCGCTTCGGCAAAGCGGCCCTTTCCGCTGCCGCAGCAACGGACAGCAAAAAGTAGACAAGCACAACCGACATTTTTCCCAGCCTCGTGTTTGGTATGCTGCATCGCAAATATCAGCCTCTATCGTTAAAAGTCATGGCGAGCGATCGCTACGGATTCCCCCCGTTGCTACAATCCCCTGCAGACTGTGTTTTGTGCGTCGAAATTGCGAGCGCACCGATAATCTCTTGATACTCTTGCATACCCGCGATATGTTCGATCGTTTCAACGCTCGAGATGCTTTTTATTGTTATGCGCAGGCTTTACGTAGGAAGAGATACTTGACAAAAAAAAAAAGCAACTCTGTTGGACTCTCGTGCGTTCGTTTGGTTTTTAGGTCACGTATCTGCAGATAATACACTGCTTTTTCATAGTGATTGTAATATAATTCTTGTGTAATCTTGTGAATTATATTGTTGGTGGTGTTTTATAGTTTAATGTTGGTTTTGAAGATCTTAAGTTTGTTTGAATACTATGAAATCATAAATATTCCAAGAAGTGTTACTGAAGTAAAGATGAATTGAAACAAGATTAAAATGAGTGAGGAAAAACAGACTTAAACGCCATTAAAGATTATTATCAAGTGCTCTTTACTAATTAAATACATTTAATCAGTAACCATTCGTCTGTATAACTGGCTTTAGCTTACGCGGCCTGTATCGCGTACCTTTTAAAGCCGGTTCGACTTTCCGAGCGAATGTAGAATTCGTACAGACCAGAAATGAATACTTACGTATTCATTAAAAACTCCAGCCTTAACTCCGGCTATTGTTGCCGGGATCGAGAAAAACGCTCGACTTTGGCTGGCTTTAAAACGTCGATTATTGCGTCAGGAATAGTCGGTACAAAGAGAGAGTTGAAAAGGTACAATTTAATTTACTAAGAGTCGAAAGGCTGTACTCGTACGTACGGGAATTAAAGGGAAGAGGGACGAAATCGAACTAGACGAAAGATAATGAGAACTGCAGCGGGAAACAATGGGAGGTCATCAGAAACTCCGGATAAGAGCGGTGAACTTGGGGGCGGAAATAGAAATCCGTGATCGAGGTAGCAGTACGTCCGAGTCAGTAATAGTTCTCCTATCTTGTAAAGGGGTTATTGAAGCCATCCAGCATACCTCTGCGGATATTGGTGCAATATCCCTCGTGAATTGCAGCCAAGAGCACTCTCTTGCATAAACGAGAGCCTCGCAACTAGATTTTCCTACATTTTCCTCTCCGATCCAAATTTTAATATATCTAATAGGAATTTTCATTGCCCGAGTTTGGTTTGCTCCAGCTTTTCCTCATATATTACTTATTATCATAATAGTTGAACGTTAAACCACAAAATAAGTCGAGCTAAAGATAATGTTGGACTATTTTCATAATGCGTCTATCATTAAAGCAAGAAAAATCACAGATGTTTATGAGATACCTATTTAAGTAGAATATGACAACAGACCAGCTTTTATTAATGTATTATAATATTCTTCAAATCATACAGATCCTTATTCCACTTATTTATTCTTTCATAAAAATAATTGAATTTCATCCTCTCGTTCATCATTATAGCTACGAGATATTGAAGTAATAATGGTTGGTATGTCCTTAACGATTTCGAAGCAGATAGATCTACTCGTTTAATAAAAGGAGTGAACTCCTGCGTACTCTCTTAACAAAGCTGAGCTCAAAGGTCTATTGAATCGAAGTACAACGAAGAGTGGTTCTTTTAAAAAAGGAAACCAAGTCTATTGCAGACGTGACATCATGAGAGAGAGAGAAGTCGAAGTTGAGAGGGCATTCTGTTCATGACGCATGACCTTTTGCGCTTCTTCTATTTCATCGATAGCCGGTGTGCAGCTTTCGATTAATTCGGCGTCACGTTTCACCGTTAAATCATAGTCCGTTGCTGCTTCGATCAACAAGTGTTAGTTTCTCGGACGCAGTGCGCAGAAAGGGAGCAGAAAAAAGGGCGGTGCTTGCGGGAAGCGCTAGCTCGTTTCTGGCACTGGTTCAACAAACATCGCTGATGCCGGGCGCAGCGCGCTCCTCGATGGAAAGTGAATCGTATAAGACAGTAACGAGCCGAGAGAAGCCGCCGATTCCTCTTCGCTCGAGAGTATTGCCCTTAACGCCAGTCACGTAGACATAGTCTATCCCTTCCGACCATCGAGAGGGATCAATATTATTATCTATCCACGACCGTTTTCCCTCACTTGCTCTTTTTTCTTCGATTACTTCTCAATTTTTTGCTATTTTTTTAAATATAAGAGCATCACAATCCCATGCAAGTGACTGTAAAACTCTTTGATTGCAAAACCTTTCATTTGGATTGTTTAAATTATATTCCACTACAAATATATCAATGCATTTAAAACGAGACAGGACAAATGTGAACAATTAGAAAATAACCATGGTACTTAAATAAGGTTATTACTATATTTATTACATTCATCAAAATTTAATAATACCACAATAACTAAACACAGGTGGAGAACCGAGAGAAACCAGGAATTCTTCTCCGCTTGATGGTACTGCCTTTAACGCCAGTCACGTACACATAGTCTATCGTTCCGAACCGCCAAAAGGGATCAATATTTTTATCTATCCGCAACCACTCCCGCACACTTGGATTTTTTACTTGCCCACTTCTTGCTCCACGGCTTTCTAGCTTGCTTCTCTACACGGACAAGTACGTGTGCAACTTCTTTAGCAGTTATCCGGCAAGCAAAGCTGTGTTCCTGGTCCCAACGAAGTTGGAGGAGTACGTGTTCACCTGCTAGTCGAGTTGTATGATTGTTGAATCTCTATGTTTAATTAGACTGACCCGAATTCCTTCCGAAGAATGTTCACTTGAATTAACAACGCTTACGCCGCGGTTTGTATTCATTGTAAATGTGGTTTGTCAATGAATTTAAAATGATATAGTACCTGGCAAATAACTGTTGCATTAAGTGTAAGGAGAAAGAGCTGCGGGAAATCTGTTAAACAAATATTTGACATTCTTTTTCATAGTCACAATGTTAAAAGTAGGATTCAATATTAATTGTCTGAAAAAATTACGAGTGAAATAATTTTTTAATGCAATATTGACATATGAGTGCGTTAACCGACAATTAAATGTTTGGAAAAAGCGGAGCAGGACGTTCGATCGGTCGGTAATTAGCGCGGATTAAATTCGTGTAGAACAGGGCTTTTAATATTAAATAGTATTATTAAATTGATAGGATTAAGAGATTGAATTGCTAAAGCGACCAATTTTTATTAAAATACCATTTGTCCATTATGCATTTACTTTAGCAGTGATTGAAAGCCAAGGTAGCGGAACAAGTAGTATAAGTCAATAACTAGTCAGACGCTCCAGTGGATTCTTTTGATTTCGATCTTGTTTCTAAAAGGAATGCTGGTTATCAGTGGGCAATGATTTTCGAGTAAAACAAGCGCACTCCAGGGGAATCGGCACTAATTGAATCGCTATAACCGAGTGCGTTTATCCACGAGCAGGACGAAAAGAGCTGGAACGATCGATCCGATGATTTCCAATCAGTATTGGTGCCCGCGTAGCGGCACGTCCATGTCCCAGTGGACGATAATGGGAAAACAATTAACCCGATTTTGCGGAATTGCTTTAATTTCCCGGACTCGCGGAGAAATTGATCGCCGGTTGGCTGATCGGAAGTACATACACGAATGGCCCAGCGATTAATCTTCCTCCGAGCCGATCGTCCCGATATTTCAGTCTGCCGAGCAGAATCTAACGTTCACTCCGCACGAGCAATCGGACTCTCGGATAAACGAGCGCTACGACATCTTGACGAATCGATCATCAAAAAGCTTTCTTAACGATGTAGGAAACCTTCAACGACTGACTATGCTTCATCCGAAGTAGCTTGAAAATGAGTTGGAAATTTAAAATTGATTATTTTAATCGAACCTAAAGAAAATCCCATACTAGTATGACATATACTACATTGACTATATTACAAAAAACCCAACAGAGTTCGGTAGTTCTATTTGAATTTCTTCAATAAACAGAATATTATATTTTCATAAATAGAAATCTGTTTGCCAACTACATTTCTATGTTTTCTAGACTAAAATCTATTTCCATAAAAACGGGAAATTGCAGGTTGTATTTTTTGCAACATATCGGGATGTCGAGGTACATTTTCAGGTCACTCGACATATCAATCTCTGGCTGTTCCATTTATCTAGGCACTTCTACTTTTTCTAAAACCAATAATTGGACATGAAGAAGGGTCGGCGGGCAAACAGAGTGGAGATCGTTGCCGTAGACCGAATTGCGGTTCGATTAGACGCAGTCTGGTGTGGCCAGTCCTTTACTATTCGAGTAGTCTGCGCTCTGCGGAAACTCCTCCAAAGCCAGCAAGTTGAAGGTGAAAAGTTGAGGGGCGATCTCTCGCGTGAGATTCTCCCGTGGCGAGATTTCTCGGCGCCGTGATGTGCCGACGGGACATTATGCACGAAAGCGCAGGTGGACGGAAGTAAAAGGTGGGCGTCGCGCCGCGCCGCGCCGCGCCACGCCGTAGGAAACTCTCCGGAAACGGAGCAGTTCAACGCGGCGCTCGCACTCCACCGAATCACTCTCCTTCTTCGTTCCCTTACCTTGTCGGATTTTGTCGTACATTAAATCGACCACTACGAATTTCAGTCGCATCGACAGATGTTTATAATACACTTCTAATTTTAATACTTTTAATCATTTTTACATTTTTATAATACTGTTTTAAAAGTATTTAAAATATTGTCGAGAAAGAAGGATTGTATATGAACTGAATAGAATTGTTCTCATATTTCTGAAGTTGAGTTTTACATTTTTGTCACGTATTTACGAATGATGTACACAGAAAACCTTTCGACTTTCCTACAGATTTGTCTTCAATGGTTCGAAATCAAGAGCCACGTTTTTCCATTCAATTCGACTTCGGTCCTTCCAAACCACTCAATTTTCTTACCTTATTCCTGTCATTTATCTTGACACAGTGACCTACTTTATTGCTTGCTCGCATGTGTCCACTCACATGTGGATCCTTTAGCAATAGTAGGCCCTTTGGATTCTAGGTACTTTACGACCTACTTTGAGATCTTGTTACACAAAGTTAAATTATTGTCATTCAACGATGAAACTATTGACAAGAAAAATCGTACATAATACGATTCACTCTGTCGAATATCGAACAGTATCACTGATTAAATAATAAGCTTTAATGTTTAAACAAAAATTCATCATTATTTATGCAAGACTTCGTCGTCACAAATTTGAAGCACGTCAATGTTATAAACATAAATATTCCTGAATATACGCGTAATGAAGTTAGGAAAGTGGAAAATGTGTAAATACTCCGTCAGAAATCCATTAGCACTGAAGTATCTTGAAAAACATGACGTAAAATCACGTCAGGACCAGAGAGTGTGCGAGGAAAATACACCGGCTGGTGATATTCTTTCCATTTTACGTTATTGCTGGCCGTGCGTGTTCGACAAAAGTATTCTCGCTTTAACAACCCCTGGCAGAATTTAAAAAAAAAAGGACTGTGAATATTGTGCTAATTTATTCGCCGTAATGGGGCAGATGCTGCGCGTTAATCTCGAATAAACAATTCGGAACGACGATATTATCCGGTTCACACCTCTCTCCTCGTACCGCTGAGAGGATTAAAGATTATAAATGTGACCGAAATTACAGCCGGAAATACCTTGCATTTCATTTTGATTCAAGATGGTTTTCGTTGCAAGAGAATATCATTATTAATAAAAACCTTTTCTAAAAGAATATTAACTTCTATTAAACATAATATCTTATATATAATTATAATATCTTCTGTATAAAATCATTACAGTATATTAGACATTGAAAATCAATATACACTGCAATAACATGATTGCGCACAACGTTGAATAATGTTAATCTATCCGCATGAAATATCGAGTGCAGAGAATCATGTCTGGCAGCTTAAATCACCAGCAAGTCGACAGAGTTTCATATATGCAGAAACACTGGCAATCAATTAATAATAACGGGTCTATGCATTAAGGATCGTTCAATAAATCACATTTATCGACGAATGCTCGGCCGTGAAAAATGGTTGCTCGCCGAGGCGTAAGGGGAGGGGGAAAAAAAGGGATCGGAAAGAGAGCCGAGCTGAAGGGTAACTGATCGTCTGACCCCCGAGCAGCCAAAGCACCGGGCTTTTTAAACGCCAAGCTTTTTGTCTCCTCTCACTCTTCCCTCCTATAATTAATCACCGGTTAATTAACGCGGAGACTCCAAAAGCGAGAAAAGCGAGAGTAGGCGCGCGTAGACACGCGAGCACGTAATTCGGGAGTGCGTGCGTGCGTGCGTTGGTGCGTGTATCCGCGCACGCGGCCCACTGAAAAATGGACTTCCGGATTTCGGGAATAATTGCAGTCGGCGCTCGGAGCCAGGCGCGCGTACCCTGACGATAATTTTCCACTCTTTGTCTCGATTCTCCTTTTCGGAGCGCTCGGTATTGCCTTTATCAACGTGCGCGCGCTAACGACCGTCGTCGGTAATGGGGTTGGTTCGAGGGGGGTCGCGCGGCCGAGCCTTCCACCACCGCGGGAAGCACAGCCGCGGAAAGCGGGCCGCAGGAAATCGCGGATTAGGTGACTCGGAGACTGTGCAAAAATTGTACCATTAAAGGAAAGCGGCTTATTTCGTTGCCTCGTTCGCGTAATCGTGCATTGAAAAATTCTCCCAGGGCAAAAACGAGTTTCCACTAATCCGCTCTGTCCGCCCGCGATTTACTGGGCCGTTGCGGCCTGCATGTTTGCTCCTGGCACACTGCGCGCCAGTAATTTTAATGTACATGCATTAAGCTGCCCACTCTGATTGAGGACGTCGCGAGACTCGAGCAAAAAGAGAAGTGGCGAAAAACGGGACACCGCCTGGGACAGACTATTGCGAATAATTTCTCGCATATGTAATGCATATGTAATCTGTTCTGTCGATTCTTCTTTTTCCTATTGGTAGTCTCAGTTAATGACACGTAAATTCATTATAATTACTTGTAAATGACCACTGCATTAGTCTCTTGTATGTACGAAATTATTATTCTTGTGATATAAATAAACTAGTTGCGAATTAATATTGGCATGGAATAAATTCATACGACTTCAATTATTATATTCTTCTATCAGAGAATATTTATTCTAATTCAAATCTAAAGCGTTAGTATAATGACAAGATATATAGGAACCAGGAGTTCCAGCAATGCATGTTATTCAGAAACTATCAAAGTATTTAAACATATCAAATTACTACAGATTATTATGTTAAATTACTATGTTAAATAGAATAGTCTATGCACAAATAGTATAGTAAATTGTTGGGAAATACCATGGGAAACGAAGCAGAAATACCTTCAGAGCTTAAAAAGTAATATCTATTTAAGTCGAAATTTAATTCTCAACTTTCACTGAATTTCTATTATCAGTTATAATATTTTCACTGTGCCATTTATTTTTAATCGATTTGCATATAAATTCCTGATAAAATTGAGGAGATCACAATTTCGTAGAACGAGCAGATGGAAGTCGTCACCGGTTGCACTCGTCCCCTTGAACCAAACAAATGGGACACATTCGAAGAACGATCCACCGAAAGTGCGATTGCGACTGCGAAATAGTCGTGATTTAACAGGCTTATCTTCGCCGCTTTATCAGAGCCGCGACTGATAAGAAGTTCGCTGTTCGTGACACACGCACACACTCTCAGATCCCCACGGGAATGAAGAAGAAGCGGAACGAATGAGCGTGCAAAACTTGATTAATACGCTTTTGGCGGTTAAAAAATAGATGTGCTACTTTTTAAATAGCTATTCCACTTTTCGAGGAAAGCAGAGGAATTTTTGGAAAGAGTGACATAATCACGATATCGCTAACATCCATGTGTCTCGTGATCGATGTTGCCCGTTACGTTAGTATCATTTTAGAGGGTGTGAACTTTTGTGCGTCATCAATTTGAATCAGCTATTCTCGAAGCTATAATGGGGACAAGTATAAAAAGAATTTTTTGATTCATATGCTTGTTTGTTAGCTATATTGAGATAAAAATTAGAAGAATATGTAAATCGAAGTCAGTAACACGTGGTATATACGAGTACTGATCGATTCCTTTTGATTAGGTATCAACTAACAATCCAATACATAGAATTTCAATTGATATGCAGATACACTTGGAACGTCAATATCTTCGTTACGTCTACTTTGGAATAATGTAGAACCAATAAAAAGGTCAACTTCTTCGACACAATGTCCTCGAAATTTCAACTTGTCGTAACTAACGAATGATGATCCATGTTACAGCATCCTTTGGTACACATAGTTGTCATAGGAATAACTCATTTAAATTAACCGGTTGACTGTTATCAAATAATTAAAGACCGATTGTTTATTAATTTAAATACTCTCCCATTAAATTCATCACAAGAATAACACGTGGAGTATGAAACAAAAATTCTCTTCTACAATTCCTCATCAAAACTGTGACTCAGTAACTTTTGAAACCACTATTTTCTAACAAGAGCAAATTCTTCACTGTCCCGCAGCGAAGGATTAAATGATACGTGAAGGCTCTATCATATTCTTTACGGCGTGACAAGATATTCTTGGCGTAGCATAGTTGTCGTGAAGAAATGCCGAAAGGATCGAAGCGTGCGAGAGCCCAAGTTATCGAAGGCGGCCTCGAAATAGGTGTGCAAGGGCACGTCGATCTAGTTTTCCGCACGCAAGCGTAGGGAAAATCGCCGCGGAGAAAAAGGCCAGCTGGTAATAACGTGTCGTGCAAAAATAAATCCGTCTGACGCCGGAGAGACTTCTTTCGAGGTGGCGAGATGCTGTGGAAGCGAAGCCAGGGCGAACTCACGTGCGCCAGAAAGAGAGGGTTTCGAGAAGAAAAGGAGAGTCGAGGAGGAAGAGAGAGAGTTGAGCGAGCGTGGATCGAGAAGGATGGAGGGAAGAGCAGAAGAGGGAGGGTAACATGTTCGCTTGGTGGGGCTGCAGGTTGCTCTCAGCCTTCCAAGAGTAAAGTAGAAGAGGGAAGCATGGATAAAGTAACGTTCACAATATACGTTTCCCTTTCATTTCACTTTCGCGTCGTTTCAACTTCTCGCTTCTACTCCTTTCACAGATGTTCTATTACAGTAAATACAGATTTGTCAATTCTTAAAGAAAGTGTTTAAACTTATTTGTTTTCCAACTTGCACTTGTTAAACTTGTTTAAAAAATTAATAGAAATATATCGTATGTATGAGTTCGTTAATAAAGCCGAGTTAAACTACATAGACGTAAATAAATATGAAAAGGCGACATGGAAAACCATTCAAAGATGAAATGGAAAATCCTGACAACCACGAAAATAAATCCGGGCCAACTGTAAATATTTCATGTAGCAACTGGTAGTACGTTTAAACATAGTATGTATGTTATACTGCGTTGAAAGCATTCCTGTTATATCTTATCTGAACTGTTTTTATTTCAAAAATCCGTGTATGAAAATCGTTCTTCTTTGCTTCATTTTATTTCATCTGTTGTAATAATAGCAGCAAAATAAAATTGTGTTCTTACGATGGAAATTATTTATAGAACATCATATTTGTTCTTGCTGTGTGAATACGGTTACGTACAAACAATTGAGGGAAGAGAACATTTATATCAGTGAATGTTCCGTGACAGTGATGTACCATGTCAATACACACTCATATACGTAAACAGAATAGAAGACTATTACCATATGCGCTGACAGGACACGGACAACTAATATGTCAGTAGCATGTGTCATCCAACTTTAAAATAGTAGTGGCGTAAATTTGTTTTCCAAGAATTTTTCAAATCTGAAATACATATATCTACAAGTTTTAAAAGTGTCTACAAAATTATATTATTATTACATTTATTATTCACCTAATATGATATTAACATTAACATTAAACAGGGTCACAGATTTTCTGAACAAAAGTATTTTTCTAGGGTGCGAAATTTAATTTAGTAAACATTGAAATTTGTTCCCATAAACTTTTTAACGTTACTATTAAGTACTTTAAATAATAGTTCATGCGCCATTGGAAGATCTGTGCGCAGGAATGATTGAAGTATACTAGTCAGTGTGAGAGGAGGCTTAAGAAGAGTGGAGCGTGGCAGGGGAAACAGCGTGGAGGGAGCAGAGTCAGTCTTGTCGCACGATAACCGGCGGCGCCGAGGTGCAAAGCAGCCGCGAATTCGAAAGGCCGCCAGTCGCTGTTCGCGCGTCGTCGACGTCGCGTCGCGAGTATACTCCGCCGGATCATCGAGGTAAATCATCATCAACTCGAACGCCGTCGGGCGCCGATTTCTTCCTTCTGGAAAATCCTTGTTCCAAATCACAATTTTCTCCTACAATTCGAGAAACTCGAGGATCCCCCCGCACACACAGGGCTGACTTCCACCGGATAATACCACTGCAGCCCAGCATCCGGGGGTCCTTGAGTACCGTGAAAGTGCGCCAGCTTCACTGCCGGCCGAGAGTGCCGGGAGAGTTCGTCGGGAGGCGCGTTCGCTCGGTCCGAAGGTTGAGAAGAGAGCAGGGAAAGAGGAGAGGAGAGGAGAGGCTGTGTTTTATAACAGCGGAATGCACGGAATGCCTGACCTCACGCGCGTGCGATCGTCGATCAGAGTGTGCGAGCGCATCCTCCGGCTCTCGCTTTCCACGATAGGAGCAGATTAAAAGGAGTCATCGTATAATATGAATGATACAGAGTGTTCCGCAGAATGTCAATGGCTTTCCCCTTAGGTGACACACACGCAGTGGGTGTGCCGCCGATTACACCGATTGATTGATCTCGGCTCGGTTGGATATCTCGGCCAGTAGAGCCAATCCGATAAATCTTGTCGAGAACATAGCGTTCATTTCTAAATCTTGCTCGGACAGTTTTACCTTTAAAGACTTAGGAATGATAGAACGACGGATCAATTAGAGAATCGTATGGACGCGTGATTCCCCACGTGGCCGTTTGCCGTACGTGCGCGTGCCATTCTACTTAAAGCGAAGGAATCGTCGGGTCTTCCAACTGAGGAGAATTAATCGGCAAATGGCAATAAATTGTTCGGATCTTTCGAAGTTCAATCTGAAGCAGCTGTTCGTCGGGAGAGATCGAAGCACACCGGAGAGGAGTATTAGTTATGAGGAGAGAATTATTCGAGACGTCGACGATAGGATTCCTAAATGGAGAACGAGTACCGCAAATGTTTGCACGGCTCGCGTCAAGCAGTTTGCAGCTGTGCCTGGGCTGTGTCGAAGTAAACATTTTCTTTTTCTCGGCTCTGCAGCTGCACTTACCCTCCTCAAATCACAGCTACTATCGATTCTCGCAATTGCCACTGGCTAGCCCTTTTTTTGCCCCTCTCCTCGCTAAACGTCCAAAGCCGAAAACCCGAAATTTCGAGAACAGGGCCCGTTGAAAGCCGAACTCTTAAAGCTCCTTGTCACAGGAAAAACGTATTACCACTCAACAGACAGTCCATTTTATTGAAATATTCATCCGGGATTTGCGCGTGTACTTTCCCTGGCTATTTCGTCCGACACGAAACAGTTTTTACAATGCTAATTCCTCGTGGCGCCGGTTTAACATGATTCTCACTGGCGCGTCGATTGGGAGAGCCTTTATTTGCGGAGGGCTTTAAATACGCCAACATTCAACAGCACTTTCGGTCAGTCTAACGCTGCGAGAGCCAGACAGAAGTAAAATAGTCATGAAAATTCGTGATGCGAGGATGCTCAAGCTGTGATTGGTAGTTCCCACTGATCACTATGTCCTCGTTGATGCCTCTAATAAATGAATGACTAGTAATCAAAGCACCGCAGTCACTGGTCACGCGTCCAATAATACGACAAAAGGTCCTACACGCTATATCTATCGCGATTAGTCTATAATTCGAGTGGAACACTCTGCCAATATTAAAGATCGACCAATAGGAAGGCTAGCCTTGCCATGGAACACGAGATTCCCTACTAAACGATAGAACCGCAGGCCCATTTGGCCGATCTATCTAATACAAGTCGAGGAGGATCGCACTAATTAGTACGATCGTTAAAACGGACAGTCAAAAAGCGGACACACCGAGAAGCATAGAGTAACTAAAGGGAAGTAAAGGGGTAGTCTGTAGGCGTAGGCGTCTTGTCAAAACTAGGAAGGCGGGCAGGAGCGTTCTCGTATCAGAGGAAGCCGGAGGCACGATTGGACGGATTAACCCTTGTCGTGGCCGCGTAAACGGAGTTCAAGCTTCGAGATATCCGATCTTAATCCCTGCGTAAGGAACTCTCACCCTCTCTCGAGGTTCAACAAGCCTGGAACAGTAGCACCCTTCACGAGCACCCTTCCACTACACTCTCCACACGACCAGACAACTCTCGGCCCACTGCCTTTATCCTTATCGCTGTCTAGAAACTGCAATTGCTTTCTTGCCGAGAGGGGGAGGGGAGTATTCGCAAAAGTCGCGGCGGTAGAAGATAACTCGACATTCGGGAAGATAAGGCGATAACGCCGTTGGGATAAAGATGAATCGGCTTCGGCTCGGAGCAGGTGGAAGGAAAGGTATATTACTCCTTCGGAGAGAAGGCGCTCCTTCTAACATGCGACCACTTGTGCGCCCTGCCAGTACTACCGAGTATGTAGTGACAGCCACTCGTGTCTACTCTGTTCCGGGCTCTTCGTGAACGAATGGAACAACGCGAGCAAGTGGTGTGTTGAATTCGAAGAGTCGTCTCAGATCATTTATCCCACTGTTAAAGTCGATTTTTATATATTTCTCATACGTCAGTATTTTATTCATTCTGTTTTATACACTGCAGAGAGTTACTTTGGTAATCGATATTTGTTTTACTGATTTTCCTTTCGGGTTTCAGATATGTTCGATGTAGTATCGTGTTCGGAATGATATTCGGTACGCGGTGTGTGAACAATTGGATCGGGAGACAATAGAATATTGGTCACTTGAAAATACAGATTTTTATTTCTGTAATAGAGAATCCTGCGAGAGAGTTTGTCGGAGAATGTTATTGTTTTTCACGCGCGGACAATGCTTGGATCAGAGTATGTGCGGGAATTGGAACTAGCTGTATCGCATATTCTCTCACTGTTGAGGAAACAAGTGTGCTTTATTTCGCATTTAAGTTGCACGCTATAGTCAATGGAGATAGTGAACGGGGAATACACGAACGGATGAGGCTCTGACACATCACGGATATGTGGAAATCGACCTTTACAGTGGAGATCGGTCGCGTGTGTGTCACTCGGAAAAGGTGGTGGACTTACAAAACGGTTGGTCGATCGACATATGCGAGAGCAGGTGATTCTCGAGGATTGGGAGCAACGCGATATATGAATATCCATTAACGAGGCGTAAATCAACCGAAGCGAAATGTTTAATCAGGCGAGCACTGTCAAGTAATTTGTGTATCGGTGCTTCTATTCTTTCCTAACGGTTTCCCCGTAGCTGGGTGAGCATCGACTCGAGCGATTACACTTTTTCCCAGTCTCTTTTTCCTTCTCTTACTTCTGTGCCCTTCGATCTACTAGCTCAACGATCCTCTCTTTCTCTCAGCCACGGCTCGTTTCTTCCCTGGTTGCACAACAGCCTCCAGAAAGCCATGTCGGTGCACACTGGTGGCCAATTAATAGCATACGCCCGATTAAACACGCACCGGCCACGGAAAAATGTCGATTTCCTACCATGGAAATCCGGTGTCCAGAAATACCCAAACGCGCTTCGATTAATTCACTCAAAATGCATTTACGGAACACAACCAAAAAAAACATGCGGGATTTATTAATAGCTGGCTTGCCGGGACAAGTAAAACGATGCTAAGGAAGCGCCCGCACCGGATAAAGTAGTGTTTCCGGATATAAAAGAAGTTCTCGGGACACAGGAGTTAAACGGGTAAAAAGAAGAGTTTATAAGATTGTGCTCGCTTAATTCTCTCGGCCTTGATAGACCCCCTATCTCTCGAGTTCCTTCTATTCGAGGCCAGAGGGAGGAGTTCCGACCGATAGAGAGAGAGCGATAGAGAGAGAGAGAGAGAGAGAGAGAGAGAGAGAGAGAGAGAGAGAGAGAGAGAGAGAGAGAGAGAGAGAGAGAGAGAGAGAGAGAGAGAGAGAGAGAGAAGGGAGAAAGAGTGAGTAATTAAGAAAAAAGAATCGCCGCTTAAGACGTCCTCAAAGAAGGCTGTCGGCGAATGAATCGACTGGAAAATTGGATCTCTACCTGGGCAAGGATGGCGCGCTCACATTTTCAAGGAATATATATCTCGCCTTTGCTTCTCGCCTCTCGCGAAATTTTCTCAAGTAGAAGCAGCGCGCCGGCATACGTCAACACGTAGATACGATTACGCTTGTTACATGCAACGACAGAGTAGGTTTAAGGGCATTCCTGACGAGCGCTGTAATGGCAGAGCTTAAGACCCCTTAATTCGTCGGAATAACAGAATCATCGCTCGCCGGGCCTTGTTGGATTAATCAAGCCGTGCGCGTCGTCGGCACTCTCGACGCCTTTTTCATGCCCTGCGAGCACTCGCACACTCCTGCGCGAAAGGGATGAATGAATTGATAAAGAAAGAAAGAGAACCGTAAGGAATTGAAGGCACCAGCGGGGGTGAAAGGGTGCGGAACACCAACCACCGTGAAGGAAACTCTTTTGGAGTCCCTGGAATTGGGACGACTCGCCCATTCACTTCCCTTCTTTTCACCATCACTGATCCTACATCGTCTCTTTCTTTCTCTTTCACTCTTTCTCTTTCTCGTTCTCCCGTTTCATCCAACTCTTTCCTACTCTTTTCTTCCGACGTATCAAACGAACGAAAGGTTAGTCTATCGAGAATGACGCTGTCGTGATTTTCCTTGCCGGCAAAGGGCACTTGCTTCCTCGACTCGCACACGGCACAACAGCCTTTTGCAGCACCTTTACATTTAGACAGCTGACATTTGACATTTGACATCTGACATTGATGCCCGACACCTTTCATCCCAGTACTGTTTTTCTTGGAACTCGACTCTCCATCGATTTGTACACCCGACAGATTTCATTTGCATTTTTTTCATCCTCGAAAATAAATCAATGAGAAATGAGTGTCACTTCTTGTATAATTATACAAGATTTTCGAGTTAGTAAAGAACAGGTGTGCATCGATCAAATATGGTGTCAGAAATTAATCATATTTCTATTAATTTGTCGGAATCATCGTGCGACGATTTATGGATCAAGTATAAGTGACACGAACACTTTCGCTTGAATCAAGTTATCGTCAAGTAAACACCGAGAATAATTGTGGCGTGAATCAGTGAAAAGAGCACAGGTGTTGGACCTTTTAAGAACGAACGTTTCTCTGCACGCGAGGCTTGTAAAAATGCGCGAACACGTGGCAAGCGTGATGTAAGCGAAATAAATACCGGCAAAATTGCGGCCTAATGAACACCGGCTTCGCTTGACGAGTGACAAAGATAATACGTGCGTCTCACACCGGCATTGATAGCGCGCGAGTGTAAAGCGATAATACACATCGATACTCGTTCAAATACTCGAACGCTGACATGTTTCGACCAACTGATAAATGCAAAAGGAATTCCGAATCTTTTTTAACATCGGCACGTTGCAGTTTCCGGTGTTGCGAAAGTGAAAAATATACGATTCTTAGGATACAACTATCGCGTTTCAAAGAATCTTTTTCACTTTTGATCCTTAGAAAATCTAGAGCAAGAAAGTGTTGACAGACGTTATCATTCATGACTGATCCATTTGAAATGTTATATACACAGATACGCATATGAAGCATAAAACTATTCCAATATTTCTGCAAGCACGTTTTACATGAACGAAACCTTATCTTCCCATGATTTCGCAAGATCGACAATGATAAATCCGACAGATCAAAACCTTCGTTCTCCAAGAAACATCCGTTCAAGTAGTGCCGACGGTATTTTCACAAATCTCCGGAGTACGCGCTGAGAAGCGCACAGAAAACACGGTGAATGATAACGGCGCTATTGCGCAATCACACGCTTTGTAAACAGAGCGAGAATCTTGGACAAACATAATCGTTCTTGGTCATAAAAACAGCACGCATTCGTCACCAGGAATAATTCTCACGCGAATTTGATGGAGTGCGCATCGAATTAAAAAGTAGTGCTCGAGTTTGACTCTCGTCGAACCACTCGATTTCCGGGCCGATGATTACTGGCTGACGCTCGCTCGCGAGCGTCATCGACAATCGTGAAATACACTCGACATTAAAATTATTACGGCTCGGAAAATGGGATTTCGACGGATGGAATGATCCGAACGAGCGAAACGCATGCAGAAGCATCACTCGACAAAATAGAACGACGCGCGTGTGTGTATTCTTCGATAATACAAAGTCCCATCTAGACTGCGACGATTAGTCAGGCGACACTAGGCGACAGCGAGAGAAAACAATTGTGACAAGCTTTCGAGCGAGAGAGAGAGAGCGGAAAGCAGAGGTTGGAGATTACCGTGCGCTTGGCTACTGCCATTACTCCCGCTCTCGTCGTAACGAGATCACGAGGATTTTCCAGCGGGCGCGCGCTTCGCACGTGTGTGTCCGCCCACCCACCAGTCGACACTATTCCATACATGCGAAAGTCCGCTCTTCTCTCCTCTTTCCACTATCATTCTAAAATCGGCTATTGTGCATGTACACACGTCCCATTGCCATCGAATTATCACTCTTCCCGAATCATCTAATGTCTGCCCATTCTCGTTTGACTCCTTCCAAGCACCAAAGAATCCATTGGACATCGAACCATAAAGCGAAATTGTCCCCGAAACTCGTCGTTTCAGTATCAATGGCGATAAAGAGAGCGAAAAAGAGTGCATGTGTATGTGTGTGAAAAGTCAAGAAGTTTTATTGGTTGTCTATGGTTACAGTGGGAGCGCGGGCAGAGCGAGCAATCCTGTTGGAGAAGAAATCCTGGCGAGAGAGCAGTATACTGGTGGTATCCTCGGTCGCTCGGCCGTGATGTTCAACAAGGTCCCGCGGTGCCGTGGGAGCAATTGGATGTTGCCTTACGAGTGAAGAAAAGCGTTCGGGATGTGATGTAGTTTAGTGAGGAGGAGGCGCGCGCGCGGCTGAGAGGCTCCGAATCGAACTCGAGGAGAGAGAAAGAGAGAGAGAGAGAGAGAGAAAACGAGCGAGCATTCTTATCGCAGGTTTTACGCGCGAGCATCGCCAATATGATCGACAGGATCACGTAGTCCTCGAAGACGTGTCAGGAGACAGGAGGAGAGCAACTCTGGTTAGCTTCCTCGACTAGTAGAACGTCATTCAGCGCCACTCACTAGAAAACCGCCAGTGAAGAGAGAGTGAGAGAGAGAGGAAAATCAAAGGAGAAAGAGGGAAAGGGAGAGAGAGAGAGAGAGTGAATAAATCGCATTCCGCATTCTGGCAGGGTGGTTTTCTCGAACGGGCACGAACGAACCACCGGTGTGATTGGATTCATCGGGAATATCGAAGGGGCGCAGAGATGTCGAGGCGACTGTTCGCTCCACTCGACGAGCTAGAATCAACTGGCAACAGCTTCGGCCACCACGTAAAAAGTGTGTTACAAGTGTGCGCGCGTTGTAAGTAGAATCAAGGCGTCGAGTCAGACGAGCTAAAGGGCGAGAGGGGGTGAAAGTAGAAGTAGTAGTAGAAGAAGACGAAGTAGACGAAGAATAATAAGAAGAGGAAGAAGAAGAAGGCGAAGAAGAAGAAGAAGAAGAGGGTGTGAGTGCGAGGGTGAGAGGCGCAAAATGGGAGCAACTAGATTCCTGCTGGGAACCGCTATCCTAGGACTCTTTTGGAGCTGCTTACTCAAGGCTGCCCAGACCAACTCGACTAGTAGATGCGACTACTCCCCTTGCACCTGCGACCACTACGGCAGGTTGACCTGCGACTGCAAGGACGACGGCGAGGTACGTAGATATGTCCTCCCCTCTAAACCTAATAAACATAATTCCTGAATAAACAGCTCGTTAAGCTCCATCACGATCACAAGATCCATGTTCTAATTAGAGTACCGTTGCAAGGACAGACCACGCCACCACCAATGTATCTCGAAGGACGCGTTCTAGTTAGACAGGTGTATCGAGAAGCACAGTAAAGATCCTATCTCTTGGGAAGCAAAAAATCGCTCACGACCACCTACGCAATACACTCCCTGGCGCGTTTACCACCGGACCTTTCTTCCTTTCGTCGATTTCATTTCATGTCCATGGCCCGCGGAGAGCCGTTTGCCTTACCAGGGCCAATCACCAACAGAGATCTCTCCCTTTTCCCCCAGCCTTTTTCTCCCCCCAAGAATCCCCCGGACTATTCCTCCCGCTTCATTTTCCACCCTGCCTTTCTTCTTACCAAGGAATTCATTCAGAAACCACCACGGTTCGCTCTCTTATCCGACGCGAAAATCTCAGACAACGCGAGACTCCGATAGAGAAGATGAAAGAGAGAGAAAGAGAAGGGGGGAGAGGGCGTCGGTGAGAGTTCTGTGTGTTCAAGGGATGCCAGTATTATTCCATCCTGGAATTATCGGTCGGCCGATAAAGAAGTAAATCGAGTCGCAGGCGTGCGGGCGTGAAGATCCAATCCCCCGGTGGTTTTTACTGCCAAGCCACCGAGCTAATTCACCTTTTCACTCCCCGCTTACTCCTCCTCCTCCTCCTCGGGAAAGAGAGAAATCGTTGAGCGTCGGCTATCGCAGGCTAATCCAATCATCGCGCACCATTATTACCCTGAACAGGGTGGGCAAAGAGAGAGAGAGAGAGAGAGAGACAGAGAGAAAGAGTTAAAGCGGGAAACGAGGTAAACGAATTGGGAGGCCTGTCGAGACAAAAGGAGACGAAAAGCGGCTAGACGAGGAGACAGGGAGAGAAATAAAGAGGGAGAGAAAGAGAGAAAGAGAGAGAGAGACTAATCTGAGCGGAAGTGCCCCCGTGTAACTCGAGAGGTTGGCTGGCGGCGTGTAGTATGCGAAACCTTCATAAATTAAAGTACGTTTACGCGGCTGGTGAGAGGTCTGACCTGGCAAGCAGGTAGGTAAGGTATGCCGCCGTTCCTAAGGCATCCTGCTCCTACCGAAGGGATATTTATTGCAACCTAACTCATTCGAGAGAGTGACCTACTCCACGAAAAATGTTGTTGCTCCTTGAAGAAAAATAGACGCCCCACCCATACCGGACACGAAACCACCCGCTGCGAATTTCCAATAGGTCAACCCTTCTCAATGTCACTCTTATCAACTTCGTGCACACCCTCTCTTAACAGCGCGCGCGCGCGCGCGAGTTTGCCGGCTGATCGGCGAAAGGAAAAAAATTGGCGGAATTAAGAGGGGGAGAAGGCAATAGTACATGGGCTATCGGGTGACGAGGCTGTCGCAACCGCCGCACGATATCGCTCGAGCTCTGATGCGGTGGCTGCCGGATCGTATGGCACGCGCGTGCACTGGGAAACTTGGAGCCGCCGCATCGAGCCATCGAGAGGAAAATCGCTATCCACACATATGTCCCCAACCGTATATATAGATAGCACATATGTCTCTGCTGGCTCTTCATACGCCCGAGTGATTAATTAATCTCTCCGTCGCGCACGTTCGATGCGGTTGCGAGCAGCTGATTCCCAGTGGTTCTCGGGACGCGGCAGAGCCGCAGTGATTAGCCACTGTGCGCGCGCGCGCTCTTGACTAATCAGACTTACCAATGACAGGGACGCTTTCAACAATGCCTTTTTCAAGTCTGTCACTTTGACTTCAGGTAGCGCGTGAATACGAGCACATGGATAAAGTTACGTTATCGTGTGTACACTGAAAGGAGACATCCTCGCCGCAGTCATCGCGGCGGCGGCGGCGGCGGTCTACGATAAAGCGTTCTTTGTCCTCGGACGTGCGTGAACCGTGCACGCGTGTCTACTACCTCTGTTCGTTCTACAATGCCGTAAACTCGATTCGTAAAAGCTCTGGCCGTGACGAAACGAGCTCGAGCGTTCTGCTCAGCCACGCTGTGTTACATCGTGAAAAACCGAATCGACTCGACCAACGCTCGACATATATGCTCCTGCTCTTTTCTTCGTCGTCGTTGTCGTCGTCGTTGTCGTCGGCGAGTGTTTGCTCGACGAACAAGAGAGTAAAGAGAGCCGGCAGTTTATCGTCGGGCGAGCGGAAGGTATAATAATCCGCGATACCTGAAACCGTATCGTTCCTGGTACACCTGATTGCATTGCTGAACGTACGTCGAACAAAAAGGGGCTGGTTGCAACGAACGAGCAACTCGCTTAAGTCGAGAATTACTGCTATTGTATTATCGGCAAGTTATCAATCCGATCGACATTCGAAATGTTAGTTAATCCTGTTACAAGCTTGCGTAAACCGGATAGGATTGTTACTGATTTAAGGGAGAAGGGCGATCAACGTTTGCCGTTGGAATTCGTTGGGGTCCAACGGGATGAAACGATCCTATCCACTCGGTTTCCTCGGAATCAATCGGCGCAGCGATTGCTACGGCAGTATTGTTACAACTGGCAGTGGAAGTCGAAGGAGCGCGTAGGCGCCTAGCGTGTCGCGTGTCTGGATACCGGAAGTGGTCGATTCTGGGTTGGATAAGTCCTGGATCGAGTATCGCGGCTCTCCGTCATTACGAGCACTCGGTGTCTCTCCAGTGGCTATTGAGGGAAATGAGGAGCGACGGAAAAGCTTCGCGTAGAGTGCAAGGCCGAATCGGCTAATCGGCTTTTCGATCGGTCGGCACATTAATGCGGACTGTGCTCGATGAAATTCAACCAATATTCCGGCGCAACTACTGCTGCATGCCACTTTACATCGCGTTCTACCAGTCGAGTGAACCTCGTTCTCGAGTGAAAGAGCACCGAGATCCTCGAAAGGATCGTTCCCCATTGGAGGAAATCTGTTTCACTAACGACGGGAAAGGTGAGGGTAAAACCCAACGGAACAGCCGCACATAATGCATACCCCGGGTATAAGTTGCTCCCGGTGGCTTTCGCATTATTCAACCAATAGTATTTCGTGAACACGCTCGACCAATTTGTCCCCGTGTCAACCTCGTGACTACGAATACATTCGCTCTCTTTCTCTCGCTGCATCCAACGATCCTCTTTTATTCTCCGAGGCATTACCATCGCCTTTTCTATGCTCTTTACGACCGTCAGTGGGAGATGTGCACGGAGAAGAATTCCAAACGATTCTCTGACGATTCACTATCTTAGATTGGAAATAAACGATCGAGAAACATTAATAAACCAGATAAAGACAGGACACTCAAATACGAATATCAAAGGACTCGTTGACTTGTTTCACTGATCGAACACCACTTCAATAGACAAATAGCTCTGCACTCTCGTTGAGGAAACGGTCCGCTTTTCGGTCTCGGTCGAAGGAAGGAGATGAAGGCGGCGGCGGTGGCGGCGGGGTTGAGGGAAGTCAGCGGCGTTCAAGGAGGTCATTGAATAATTGAGGAGGACGTAAATAATCAAGGACACCTTTTAGCGAGCGCGGCACTGAGCCCGACGACCCGCTTCTTCCGTAACAAGAGCCAACGAAATAAGGCGACGGATAAAAAGTGTCGCATAAAACACGCCGGTCGACCGGCATAACCGAACTATGCACTAGCAAGAGCTAGCAGTAGCGAGGGGAGAAAGGCGAGGGGAGCGCCGCCGTTTACGAGCGCGAAGCTGTTCCACATGTGAGGAAAGGCACAGCCCGTTATGAAAATACAGGAGAAAAGGGAGGAAAAGGGTGGGGAAAAAGTAGTGGCGCGTGTGGAAAGCAAGGCGTGCACGTATAATAACCACGCGATGTATCCGAAAAACGATAACAGTCTCGTAAGGTCTTGTCAGGCCGTAACTCGAGGATGTGGCACGCGCGCGAGCGCGCGGTAAGCGTTAAGAAAAATGAAGAAATAATTCAGCGTTACGTTTGAAAAGCAAGTTGCTCGACGATCGAAGCACGTGTTTCCCAATGTTCCGCTTCTGATATAAATTCGCAGCGGCAGCCATCGGATGCCAAATGATTAATGGCAGATGCCACGAGTTCCGGACGCGTCTTTGATTAATTGTAAATATTTGCGAAGAGGAGGCGCGCGCGCGCGCGGCCGATTAATTATGAGAGAGTGGCGTGTGTGGGAGCGCGCAAAGGTAAAAGAGGTGCTCTTTGCAGCCGTTGGACGATAATGGCGAACGACGGAAGTACATTGGATCGTTGGCCCACGCGAACCAGTCCACTCGGCCGCCGGGGGAAATTGTTTCGCATAAATCCTCGCTCGCTCGTAAAAGGGCTTTTCTTTCTACCTCTACTTCGTTTGCCTCGCCCGCCCTTTCTACCGCCCGCCGCGCCGCGCCGCGCCGCGCCGCACCGCACCGCGCCACGTCGAGTCGAGCCGCGCTGCTTTACTTCGGACCAGTTTACTCGCAGCTTCGAGACGACCGTGACTCTCTACACCGCCCGATTTCAACTCCCTCCACCCACCCCTCTAATTCCCCATTGCACAGACTTCCCATTCGCATTGCGACCCAGTCGTCACAGAGTTTTAGTATCAATTTCAGTTTTACTTCCAGTCGAAATTTCATTGCGCGGCCTCTGACAGAAGGTAAAAGGCAGCAATTGCCGGAGCATTATGAAAGACTGTTCGAAATGATTAGAGTCTCCGATTTCATGGACTTGGTATGCCGGAGGTTATAACTTGATTAGCAAGTCTATCGTAGCCCCAATCGGATTCGTATCACAGGATCGTTGCCGGGAGTGGCTTCCATTATCGCAGCCAGCCGGCTCAGGTGCTCGACTACTCTCGATTCACCTCGCACGCTTCTCATCAGCTACGGACAGCTCGCAGACGCCAGCTTGGCGAGAGAGTACCGGCATGCAAAAACGTTAACCCGTCTGCTTCAATCCCAGCGGAGATCTAATTCGAAATAATGGAGAGAAGATCTCCTTGACGCTTCCAGGCCGATTGCCTTTTTCTCGCGCGCGTAATGCTCCAGAAGAGAGAGAGACACCCGTGAAAGTTGCCGGATGATTGTCGTGCACGCCCGATAGAATTACACGAGACACTTTGCTAAGCTGGAAAGGCTGAGACGGGAATAAAGCCGAGCAGTTAAAAAGGAATATCGCGTGTTGTTTTCTCTTACGAACTCTGGCCAGTGTTCTTCGCGCTCCCTTTGGGGAGGATCGACGCGTCTCCCGTGGGAAGGGAAGGCTGTGCGGTGAAATAAAATTCAGATTCCCGGAGCGCCCATTTCTATTTACGAGCTAGTGGATCCTGGCTCGCGTCCTTTCTACTTACGTACACGAATTTGCGTTCTCCAACACTCGATACTATCCCGTTACGATACACGCGCGATCCATCGAGGTGAACCAATTGCAACCATTGCCGACCAGTCATTAAATGCCACCCTATTCTCTCCGATGTCAGCTCAATTTCAACGAACTTGGCCCTCGACGCTCCTTTAGCCGAATGTTCAATTTTGTAAATCTAATTCTTGGAATACGATGCAAACTCGTTGGACTAGTAATAATGCAAACACTTTGCCGGTGATGGTACGAAGCCGACACGAGGATATCCCATGTCCAGAACTGGCTAAGAACAATGAGAGGGAGAACAAAGCTCGTCGGAGAGACAGGAAGGGACGCGAGAGCGACGAGATTGTGTCGGTGCAAGATGGCAGTGAGAGTAGGTAACGCCGAGACGTAGGAATACGTGTACACCGCTGCCTAAAAAACAGTGAGAGAGAAAAGAGAGGGAGAGAGGCACAAAGGTTTCGCTTTTATCGGGGAGCAGTGTAGCCCCACCGCCGTCTCTTTTATTTTCATCCGGCCGTTCTCGTTTTCCCATTCAGAAAGCTCGCGGCCCGTTTCTTCGCCCTTTCCATCTGTCATTCGCTCTTAATTCCTCTTTGTAAACCGACACCTCCCTCTCCCTCATGTAAGACGCCCTCTTTCTACGACGATTGTCTCGACGAGGGGACCGCCTTCTCTCAAATTGAACTACCCTACTGGAATACCGGCACCTTCCATTCCTTAAAGTAAATATTCTCACTGCCATATACAGTATTTATTCTAAATATTGTCAAATATTGAATTACCAAGTATTAGTTAAAGCATTATTAATTAAATGTGGATTGTTGTTGCAGAATGTCTATTCTGTATTCAATCCTGATATTTTTAACTTCGTTAAAACCACTAGCATTTTAATTTGGTACTCTGTTTTTATTGTGATCGTTGCTAGTAGTTTCAAGATCCAGCTTCCAGAATGAGAGTCTCGCGATAAATATATACTTTTATTAAGCTGTTAAAGAACAGGTCAGTCCATCAACGAGATAAACATTCGGTATATTCAACACCTCAGAGACGGTACGTCTTTAGCCGCGATAGTCGATAAGAAGAATCACAGCGGGAGCACGTAGCGTAAGTTTAATGAGTCATAGGCGTCATCGTCGAGATCAACACAGCGGTGTTTTCCGCGAAGAATTCGTTATCAGGCAACGGGTTAAGGAGAAAAGGTGCGATAAAGCGAAGAAAGAGACGACGATAGAGGCAGTTGGGCATAAAAGATACGAGAGAGATCCTCGAGTTCGTTAAGGAAAGAGTCGAAGCGATGGTTTGCGAGAGTGTAGAGAGTACTATGCAAAGTACGCGTTCCGGTGCATCGATTGTTTAACGAAGCCGAGCGAAACGAGCTCTGCCGTCAGAGTGGCAGGTGGCATCGGATCCGGCACCGACCTGCCCACTGCCGGCTGCAAATGAATTAATAAAGAACGTGGATGGACGAGCAACCGCCCGGATACAAATAACAGCAGGAGCGGCGCGGTGCAGCGCACCTGAGTTGAGCCCAGAGAGGAACTTGCCCTCGGGTAAAGAACCCGTTTCACGTTTCCTACATTTCCATTTACCACGTGTCCTCCGGAGACTTTATATACAGGTATAGAACGTGGACGATTCTCCGCCTTCTGACACACCAACCATCCCGTTCTGCCGCTTAGCTATCCACTAGCCCAGCCGACTCCTGTAATATGCTCCCGCTCATCCTGCTGGGGGCGAGTACTAAAGATTCTTGTGCCAGTATTATGCCCGCTTCAAATAAATTATGCTCCTTGTGTCTTCGACCAATCTCGACATCTCCACGTAGACACGCTTAATAATGATATTACCCTGTCAGGAGTCAATTTTCCAAGTAACGCTCACATGACTCTCCATCGCATAGCCCGAGCTCCAATTATATAGAAATGCAACGCACTACTAAAGAATACTCTCGTTGACAGATTGTATTAAAGTGGAGCATCGTTATTCTGACGCTAATAATCAGAATAATTAGAGATCAATTATAGTGGTTCTGGCCTTATTAGAACATCGGATCGAATAAAATCGGGGCTAAATATTATCTGTACTAAGAGTTTATCTGGTACCCTTGAAACCTAATTTGACAATCGAGAGCATGTTTATCGCTGCAAGTGGGACGATAATTCGGAATTCAATAGATAAGAATGTAGCCGTGACCCGCTAACATAGATGTAACCTATTCACACTTTGATTCCAGGAACTGGTGTTGACAACGGAAGGCGATCGAAGACTGAGTCCACATACGAGCAGGATAGTAGTGAGCAATTGTTCATCAGTGATTTTGGTAAATTCGAGCCTGGCTTCGATGATAGGTTTGCGTTCGGTAGACCTGGTGAACGTGGGGAATTTAAGCCTAGTCAAAGAGAGTTTTCGGCTCTCGCAGAGGAGCAGTCGTACTCGGATATCTGTGCGAAACAGCAGCATAGACGTAATGCCGAGTTTCCTGTTTCGAGGCGACGTCGAAGCGATCAGCTTCGAGAATGTGAGGATCGGTCAGTTGAGCGCTTTCTCATTCGCCAATCTGAATCACACGGACCTACTCCAGCTGGAGAACTGCCGGATCGAGAACACGGAGGCGCAAGCCTTCAAGAAGTTCGACGTGGGCTATTTGCACGTGATCGGCGGTAGCTTCGGCGAGCAGGTGCCGAGTAGGACGATGAACGATATCGAGGTGTACCACAAGTTCATGCTGGACGGGGTAAAAATGGGCACGGTGCGAAGCGACGCGTTCATCGTGCGAAGTCCCCGAACGGTGGCGATACAGAATTGCGCGATAGAAAGCCTGGAGAGCGAAGCGTTCGATGTGACGGCACGAGGAACGGTCATCATCAAGAACAACACCTTCGGTAGCTTGGCGATCGGCGCCTTCCTCGGGATCCGCACGGACTCGGAGGTAAGGCCGCCGCCCGCATTCCCGCCCACCAGCTATCCCGATCTCATCTTTAAGAACAACAGCGTGGTGAACTTCGAGGAGGGCTCGATGATGTTCGACCGCAGCAGCTTCCGCCCGGAGCTCGACAATATCTTGGTCGATCAGCCGTGCGACTGTCAGATGCTACCCGTCTGGAAGAACAATATCCTCAACTACACCAACGTCTACTCGAGATTCTACACGAGGCAGAACGCGGTGATACCGCCTACGATATCACCCCAAGATGCGATCAGCGAGACACCCGAGACCTTCCTTTGCAACGACGGGGGAGCGGAGGGTCTGCCGATGAGTTTTACCGAGTACGAGACTCGCCACTGCTCGCTAGGTGGCTCGATACTCATCTTCGTACTGATTGTCTCGGCCTCGCTCGCACTCCTGATAGTCATCGGCTGCCTAATCGCATGGTGCTGCAGAAGACGCCGCCAGAACAGCAGGAAGAGGTGGATCAGCGTGCCGACCAACGCACCGGACGTCGTCTCGAAGAAGAACGGAGTGATCGGCCGAGAAGCTGCTAGTTCGAATGCACCTGTCGATAGTAGGATCACAATGGTGGTACCAGACGGCAGGCTCTACCGGGAGACCGAGTTCCACGTGATCGTCGAGAAGGCCGAACCACTGACGACCGAGTTGTAACGAGACGCCTCGCGCGACTCGACGCCGAGGTCCACAACCGCGCAAGTGGACGAGGAACTCGAGTGGGTGGAGAGGTCGAGTCGTTTTCGCGTGTACAAGCTCTGAGTGCGAGGGACAATGCCGAAACAATGACCACGAAGAGGTGATAAAGGAAGCTGGCTATTCCTCAGTGCTAATGGCCGCCGGAACGCTAACACTAATTGCGTCTAGTGATCATTACCTCCGTAAGTGCGAATTAAGTACACGGATAGTCGTGCGGAGCCTTGTAACACCAGACACTTCCTCGAACACTTGTCGATCCAAGTGTCGCGTGGGTGTTGGATGATGAGCCGAACTAAACTCGAGATTCATTCCGTACGATTGCGTTTTTCATTTCACCGCCTATCCTCTGCTAGTACAACGCAGCTCGTAAGCTTCCATGCACATATCACGAGCGCGGGCCGATTACCCCGAGCGGACGCCCGCTGCTTCAGCCTAACTATGTTTCCTCTCGGGGAGATGATGAGCTTCCCCTCGAGAAATAAGACGTTTCCGGGCGGCGGCACGTCGACGCGTGGCCGAGCGAGCGAGCGAGCGAGCGAGCCGCGTTAGTAGTTAAGTTCGTTGTTAAGTAGCTTTGAAGAGAGGGCCAGTGTCAGTCAGAAGAAGATCGAGAGGGCCGATCCGAGGCATTTCAGGAGAAAGAGAGCGAATAAAGAATCCCAAGCCCGGTGACACGCGTGTGACACGCGATCGGGATAGCCGGTGGCATTCCGGTCATTTCACTTCACCGATCGACAATACCGATTCCATATCGGGTGTGTGCGCGATAAATGCGATTTCGCGCAGCGAGCACGTCGCGTGAGTACAATTCATTTAACACGCGCGCCACGTAAGCGTTTGACAAGCAAGCAGTGCCATTCCTATAGAGGTGTCAGTTCGTGCGCACTCCCATAGCGATCTGTCAACTAATACGCCAGATAGAAGATAGCTGAGTCCCCATTATTTCGAAGGGCATGCCTGCGCATCGTTCGCCGAGAGATTGATTATATAAACGCTACACCACCGTTCCCTTTGTTATGTCCCGTTCTACTAATAAAGACTTTTCGCAATCCCCACTGGACACGGACTACACAACGCTATAGACATAACAGCACTCGGCTGTCGAGGAATTCAAGCTTTCAAACTTATTTTCTTCCGCATTATATAGAAATCCGAAGAGTGTAAACGCGAGCCAACTACCTGACCTTTCGATATCGTTAATTTATCGCTTTATCCTTTTGTTAATTCTATTTATTTATGTGCCTGCTTTACGATTCGGCAATAAATTGTTGTTATTGTTACTGATGCGAGAAATATTTAATTTCCACGGGCGGCCGCCTCGCAAAACATTGCGGAGGCCGATAACGATTTACTGCGGCGAGAATTCATTTCGCGAGCGTCTAAAGTCCACCGTTCCCGAGTAGCCGTAAGAAAGCGTGTATACAACCTGCGAACACCGATTACAGTCCTACGACCAATGCTTATATGTATACTTGTAAATAGTAATGGTAAAATAGCGTAATGCCTAGTTATTAGTGAGCGAGTAGCCAACACGCAGACTCGACAAGCTAAGTCTAGATTCTAGATGGATAGCGGAGAAACCCAAGTTTCAATGTGCCCTCGACACTTCGGGATTCTATTTCAAAGAAATGTCAAGATCTCCATACGCTCCTCTTTAATCGTATCAACTGACAAATAAAAAGTTTTATCCTTCAACTTATGAGCACCCGGCAAGTGTACGCAAACATATCCCTCGCGTTATGTTACGGGGGAAGGGGAGGACTTGTAGGTTCTCCTGAGAAGCGATGAAGAAAGTGTAAGCCACGCTTTATCCCTCAGTTGTGCAGCGATCGCGAGCACGTGTCAGTTATGCATTATTGATGCGGCTCTGGCGTTGTCGGCGCAACGACTCTTTTAGTGTTGTTTCTCTTCCCCGGTGAAGAGGAGCGCAGCCGGAAATTGGGTCTCGAAGTATCTGAGATTATACACGCGCGACCTTCGCATGCCGTTACCTTGAGCTTCGGCAGACTACATCTAATTAGCGCGGATTCCCGTGCTAGAAGAGCCGGTTCCGAGATGTGTCTAATTTGCAGTCGGGCGTAGTGCGTACGAACTGAGCGTGTACGATATGTGTACGTACACGCGTGTATACGTGAGTAATTATCGTACTTCGGCGACAAATTAAGTTTTCTAATACGCGACACGTTTAGTTTGTAATTATCGTGAGACTGTGATATAACGACAGCCGGCTGTATAATTTGTTTTACATTGACATCGTCGTACTACCGAAGAAGGAAAAATAAAATGTGCGATTCTAATATACCGTAGATTGGATGTACAGCGAAAATTATTTGATCAATGCTCCCGAAATACATCACACTCTTCCTCAACCCTTCCAATGTGCGTCTATATATAACGGTAAGTATAAATACGAGGGATTTGCATCGAAGTTTAGCATCCTGCCGTATCGATCGCCTCTACTTATCAGCTGTTCAGAAAAATAGCTCCCCCGTGAAATACCGACCCTAAAGAAGAGGAACAATCTCCTATTTACAAAGTTCTAGATGAATACTGCTATAGAGTCCTGCCGAATTTCCCACTAATTTTAGAGACGCGGTCGGAAGTGCAGTGATGTATCACTATTTGCTTTCCCAGTACGTTGTTGTTACGTAACTGAGTTTGTTCAATGAGCGTATATTTGTTTTATACGCAAAGATGGATTGAGTTTGTATCAATTACGATTACGCTTGTGGCGTCCCGCATGCAGCTCTACTTATTATACAATCAATACTAAAAGCCAACATGAACAACGGCTGGATTGAAATTGATAACAAAATAGATTTATCCATCCCGTGCCGAGTTTTAGAACAAGATTCGATACTATTGGAGCTTGGCCAACAATGGACAGTGATTATTTTCAATTTCAATCCTGCATCGATGCCGAGTAATATTGTATCAGACATCGCAAGATAGTACTCACCTGAACGGAAGAACGCCATCGAGAGCCTGGGAAACGGTGGGCGGCGACGCCAGAGCAAATCCTCGGCCGAGTAGTGCTGAATGCACGGAGAAAATCCTCTTTGCTGTTTCTTTCATCGACTCCGAATCCTCTTCTACCTCTTCACCTTTGCGGAAAATATCATACTTTAAAGCGACAATATTATTAAATCATTTTACTGAATAGCACCCATTAGCTTTTCATGGGAACAAAGAAAAAACTTGCGAAATAATATAAAAACAAGGAAGATATTAGTTTAAAAAGTACATACTAGATACAGGCGGTAATGCCAGGTTTTTCTTCATTAGACTAGCTGCACATGCTCCACCGAGGAATGACAATTCGATCTCCAAGTTGTTTAATCCGTTTCCAGATGTGATCCAATCATAACCGATTACGAGGCACTTGAATCCGTAAGTTACAGCTTTTTCATTCTTCGTGTAATCTGTTGCAGTCTCAAGCGAAAACACCACTTCGTTTCCTAAAATAAAAAAGGAATCAATTGTATATTTATTATCAAGCAAACTTAAAGAAAGTTTAACAAAGATAACAAAAGCTTTACCTGGTAGTACTACCGCATTCTGAGGCCACTGGCTTTGAATATTACTGAGCTTGTGAAGCACTGGCCAGTATAAAGGTGCATCATCCCTATTCTTGTTAGCCCTGAAATTTTCCATCATAATATTTATTCGATAAGTATATCATCAAGAAATATCAGAAAAGAAGACATAAGTAAACTTATTTTTTCATAGACTTACCACCCGGACGGACTAGAACATCTATTTGGTATATAAAGCTGTAAATAATCTTCTGGTTGTGCTGTCCCACACTCCGGTGTGAATTCGATTGTTAACCATTTAACCGTGTCCGGAAAGCTAACTTTGTAGTGAGAGACCGTAGCGGATTTATAAGGATGATCGCTCTCCAACCATGTGTAGTGGTGACTAGTAGTAACTGGCGGTGAAGCGTGTGACTGAACCTCGGCATCGTGAGGTGTTTGCGAGACTTCCATTGCAGCAAGGAGATTAAGTGCCGTCACATGGGGTAGCATCTCTTGTATCAAAGTAAGAACTTGAACGCCACTCTGGATGTAAGAAATTACGTTACACATGCATTAAAGAATCGTCATAATACAATAAATACGAAGCGAAAAAGGGTTGCCTTACTCTCGGGTCAGAGGTTGCAAGTGGACTAATGTGTGCCATTACTAAAGGAAGTAATGTCGTCACAAATGATGCATTTCCTAACAGTTCTGTTGCTATGCCTTCTTCAGCTCTTTCTCTGGCTAACGCGAGAATCTCATTTGCACGCTGGATAATGGTAGAAGTCATAGCAAGGGTAGACTTCCGAGCTTGCACTTCGGCCATTGCTTTACTTGTGTCCTGGCCATCCGAGTCTTGCGGATTTGAATAGTAAAGAAGATGTGGTATTTGACCTCTTGATAATGTTGTGCCTGTGTAAATGAAGTTGTCAATCTTTAAGACTCGTCAATGCTAGAGCGTATAAAAGAATAGATATTACAAAATATACGCACCGTTGAAACTTAAGGAGCAAGACGTGAAACTGAAACTTGTACCATCGGGGCCTTTGACAATACTCAAGCCACCGTCTCCGTTACTTGTACGGCCACCCCGAATACGAAGCCTAATTGCGTATTTTACATTCTCCTTAATAGAAACAGGCTTATCAAATTTTAATTCTACTATATCATTAACACAGTCTTCAGGGCCAAAGGAGCCACGTGTAAAATCTAAGCTACTCCACCGCTGCGTGTGAGATCGATCGTTGCCGGTGTTCGTTTGCTAGAAGAATATCATGCTATCAGAAATCGATTTGGCAACAACATCATCTTATAACAGACTCTTATACTTACATCGTCTAAAAGTTCTAATTCATATTCGTAGCCACCTACACCGCCATATATTCCCACGCCAGCTATAGCAATACCCGGTCTATCCACCGAAAAACAAATCGCTTCTGGCGACCCATTACCCGTGTTCCACGATCTTGTTTCGTTTATTCTCGTAAACCTTGATGGTGTAGTGTAGAGCAACCTTCCGCAAGCTGCTTGCAACTCATCTTCGTTGCCACTAGATTGTCCGGCAAGTTCGGCGGTAACTCGCGCCATTAAGTAACAACAATGCTGTACCAATTCCGGCAATGAGTAACTTTTTTCTCGGCACAGAGTTTTCTTTACTGGAACTAAAATTAAGTCTAGCAGCCTGTCCAGCACTTCACGAAAGGACCAGTTCGGAACTTCTTTTCCAGTGTTTTCTAATTGCGTTTTATGGCTGATTTGGTCAACTAAAACTGGATACTGATGGTTCTCCGCCGAGTTTATCATTAAAAGGCCGGCATTGTTTGAAATGCTCAGCTGCCGTTTAATGCTGTCACTGTTGTCCATAACATTACTCAGAATTGGGAATGTACTACGCAGACGGATATTGGAACTGCAAAGTGCAGCAAGCATAGCTGACAACAAACGGTCCTTTGAAGTTGTACCTTCGTCCTGAAAGGCAATGCGAACGTTAAAATACTGTGGTTTTATCACATTAATATATAGAAATACTGATCATAGATACCCTGTCAACTTCTAATAATAACTCGCACAGGGAAGTCCACTTCAAATATGCAGTAGGATAAAATGCATGGTAACACGATACAAACGTTTTATGACATTCATCTAATATACCATTAGTTTTCTTGCTATTGTAAGCACCGATACCTGAAAAGTCATATACGTTTAAAAAAAGTTGCCATGTGTTACTAAGCAAACAAGTTGTACTGAAACTTACTTTTAATTGAACGTGTTTTTCCTTTACTTTTGGTAGAAATAGCTGCAGAATCTGATAAAATCTGACACAACAAAGCTCGAACGTCTCCTATGCACTCCGCCAAACGAACAGATTCTGGCGGTGTCCTTTTACCAACTACATGTATTGAAAAGCTTATTAATACATACGCACTAAATTTTTAAGGCAAATATGCCGACAACAGTATAATACTACCTTGATTGGGATAAATTTCATTGGTGTATATTCTGAGCAATCTCAAGGTAGCTTTACTAATATAAACTAAAGATTCCATTTCTAATAAAGCATGAGCTAGAGACGGTGCAGGAACTGTGGTATCTGTTAGTCCAATTTTGACTGTATTCCAACTCCACTGCAGCAGGGATATTAGAGACTGAAAACATTCCTAAAATATCACAGATTAATTACATATTCTTCAAACTAATATTGTAGCAGATTCGTATTTAATCGTAACATATACTTTTGTGACTGTTCTGCTGAATTCCTTTTTTAGAATGTAAACTGGTTCAATCGGATCTCTTTGACGATTGGAACTCTGATTTTCGTGCGTCACAATACGATACAGCAGTTGCGGTATTTGACCCGCATTTACATCTGTACCATTATTAGATCGCTTTGAAGATTTGAAGTAAAACATAATCCTATTGAAAAATACATGTTTGGTATTAAGCAATGTTTTCTGATAACAGTTTCGAGATATAATCTAATGTTAAGTAATACAAAATCTACTTACTGATGCTCTGCTGTTATAACACCTTGGCCTCCTGTGCCACAATCGCTGGAAGACCCCCTGACTTTAGCCCATGCAACGTACCATCTGTTAGCTTGCAAAGCAATAGGTTCGTCAAATAAGACCGAATACTTTTGTAATGGGTCACATTCATAAGGTATTTCTTCAGATTCTGCTAACAGTTCACCGTCGGTTTCTTGATCACCACCATCCATACCAATATCAAATAACTGTAAAAAAAATATTTTAGATACAACGTAATCTCATTATTAAATTAATTAACTGATATGTACTTTTATTTTTGCGGTGTACTCGCCGCGGCCACCGAATAACCCATAGCCACCGAGTAATATGTCTGTATCAGGCATGAACCGAATGGCTTCAACAGAATGTGGTGAATATCCCCAGCCTCCACCATGACCTGAATTGAATATAATGTTTAAATATTGAATATTATAAATGGTTGTACCATATATAGTTTATATTAGCATCAGTAGAACTTACTTTCAAATCTGCTAACTGTAACAAAATCTTCGCGGCTGTAAATTTTATTGTGTAGCGATTGATTCGATTCGCTCTCTTCAGCTATTGTCAAATTGGCATCTTGCGCTTGTGTTAAAGTATCCAAGCAAGCGAGTAAGTGCATCGCCGCTTGCGATCGAGTTACAAAACAATTCGAGACCATTGGCAAGGCCAGGTCTGGACGAAAAATTGGTGCATCTATGCCGAAAAGTCTCTTGGCCTGCATTGGTATTATATTGTACAAACTTATCTCGTTATTCTCGGACTTAAAAGTCCAAATGACATTGTATAAAGGGTCTAAGCAAGCTGCGCAATTACTAAAGTCAACTTGGTCGATCCCGTTGTAACTATTATAAGTGCCATCTCTTTTGCTAATGACTAAGCACTTAAACGAATTCGCCATATCGCTTTTGTGTGGAACTAAAACTGAAAGAATAGGTCAATTATGATAAGCATCGAATAACAGCACTGAGATATTACGAAGGATATAGCTAGGAGATTTACATACTTATGCAATTCTTGTTCGCCATAACGGTACTTTTTGTTAAATTAATTGAATTGATTTCGTCGATCTTTACATAAGTTTGGTCCCCTGCAGCACCGATCCATGTTGCTCGTCTACCCCACCGAGGACCAATGTTTGGCACTAAATTTGGAAAGCTGTGCCATGTTTGAGATCTATCAGAATGATGACTAGATTGTGAAGTAGTATTTGACGATTCGCTCTGACCATTCCACCAATTCATTCCCAGTTGTCCTTTCTGTACACAAGGCGTCCATATTTCGATAGAGATACAAAATTCTAACTTCAATTAAATCTGGTATATCAGGCATACCTGATAAGCGCCGAATGTATAAACCTCTCCTTTCGAGGTAAGAATTACTGTATGATTGCTTCCAGCAGCTACTTGAATTGCCACGCTCGGTAATTTCACCTGAACTGGCCCAGCATGAGTTTGTAAATCCCCCACACCCAATTGACCATATACGTTACTTCCAAATGTATAAACCTCTCCGTTTTGCAGAAGAACCACTGAATAACATATAAAACAACAAAAGTTATTTAAATAAATATTATACCGTTACAGTAGGTATTTATTATTTGTGAAGAAGTTACCTGTATGATGCAAACCACATGAAACTTCGATTACTAGACTTTCGCTCGGTAAAACAACTTTGGCTGGTGCTATACTGGCTATTCTCGTAGCTTCACTTCGTTCCACATCGTTCGACCCACCAAATTCTTCCGCTCTAAGATTACCGACAACGCCAAGTGCCATTTTTCCCGAACTTGTTTTTTGTACTATGCTTGGGCCGGCTATTCAAATATACAGGTTCAAAATTATTTTAATTAGTGTCAGTGAACACTGAATCTAATGCTATGACAATCACTATATCATACCTGTCCTCTGACTAATTGCTTCTTTCAGTTTGATACCGTAATTCGTTACACTGGGACCGGCTTTTATCCGATGCCTTTGCTTAATCCTTGCTAATCGCCTTCGTAAATAGCCCCGAAGGTGAGAACCGGATATACCTTTAAAATAATACAGGAAAAAATTCTTCTATTAGTAAAACTCGCGAAGAAATCGTAAAAGTTAAAATTATACCGCTCACCGTTACTTGAACTTTTACCTGCGCAAGTACGACAACAACCACAAACAGCACAACCGCTATCTCCTTCTCCACACCCGCATTCCCTAAACAATATTATTAGAATAGTAACACGATCGTAATACATATTACTCAAAACGTACAAAAATACTTACTGTCCTGGCTTTCGATCAGGTATACTACCTAAACATGATATGCTATAACCGGTGCACTCTCTACACACAGTACACACCATGCAAACTCTATGCCTCCATTGATGCTGTCCTGCGGGACACATCCCCCGAATCTCATCCCAATCATCAGAAGGGTCTAGAACACATTAACACAGTAAAATAGACAAAAACTATAACTTTATATTTCTGTATAATAAGTTTGAATAATTTGAACTTACCTTCTTCAGTTATTGTAAGTTCATCTTCAACAGTTGCTGTTTCCATAGCTACTATGCCTGGATCTTTGTTAATAGTACGAACTGTTGCAAAATCTCTTCCGCATTGACCCTTATTGTTAATACCGAAAGTGTACAAATGGCCTTTGTTCGTCAGTACAGCAGCGTGTGCTTTACCCAACGAAACATTTACTACGCAAACATCTTTCAGATCTGTTACCAGCCCCGTTATTGCATCACTGTGTAATGTATCCTTGCCAAACATAAAGAGAGATCCTTCTTTTGTAACTAAAGCAGTTGATCCATTATTACACGCCGCATCTACTATAAATTGCCCTTCTATTTTTGTTATTTTTTTTGGTTTCACTGGCTTTGCTTGTCTGCGAACTTTACCTGTAAATTATAGAGAATGCATTATATTGAAACTTGTAACAATTGATTAACTAACTTACTGCTATCTCCGTCTTCGCCGCGCGTGGCAGTGCCGGCAAATAAAACGGACCCATCTTCCATGACCATGACAATATGTTGTCCATCATGTCCTACAGCAACATTTACAAGCCTTGGTCTTTTACCAAGTGTTAGTTCCAACCATCTATTAGGCCTTGTATTACTTTTCATACCAAGGCAATTTCCTTTTCCAGTATATAGTATCTGCACGACATATGATAATAAATATCGAGGATATGAAGTAGCGAATTATTGGAGCATTTAGAAGAATGTGTGATTTACTTTTCCCGACACTGTTTTAATTATTCCGAATTCTTTTCCCGCTGTTACCAGAGCAATGTCATCATCACAGCCAGGATTTAAAGTATGCACAGCTTGATCTTCATCGAACACTGCATATCCAAGCGCATCGACGCATTTCTTCGCTAATTTTAACGGTAACTCTGTCGCAACGGTTACTGGGTTGCTTAAGGTGTTTATCGTTCGAACAACAAATCCATCCTATATGTATTTAGTAAATAATGATTAACAAACAGAGCAAGCAAACATAATAAAACACTTTACGAATTCAACGTCAACTAACATCTTTGTCCGCTGTGATCATTCCCAAATTATCTCCATCGGAAAACATAACAGAAGACAGCCAATCCCTTCCTTCCAATACAGCAATTCCTGTGACTACAAGTGTCTCTGCATCAATAATAAGTAACTCACTCTGTTTTCTGGGTGCACATTTGAAATATAAACAGTTCTGAAAAGAAATCAAAAAATTAGAGAACATCGCTTGATAAGTAACTATAGTATAAGTTAGAAATGTTGCCCACTCACACTTGCATAGCCAAGCCAGCCTGTTTCTGTGGGATAAAAGTCTGCTTTTTGCATATAAATATGACCCAAAATTGTTCCGCCATGACCACTACCAATTTTTAGCAGACCTCTATTGGTATGCAAATAAAGATACCTTCCATTGCTCACAAAACTCTTCCCATTCAGCACTACATTGTTCATTTCAGTAATTAACTTAAGCATAAAAGAATAAACCTTAGAACACTTAGGAACTCCATATGTTATCCAGTCTGGCCTGGCAACTTTACCAAGCAAAACAGCATGTACACTTCTTTGTAAGGATGTTAGCACTGATGGCATCTGCAACACGCAACACTCAACTTTAATTTGTCACAAAAGGGATGCACTTTACACACAATTACCACATCCTCCTTAAAACCATGACTCACTTGAATCTTTTGAACTGCTAATGCTCTGGGGCTCATAAGTAATGCTGCCACTGCTATTAAAAGTCTGCCGGTATCACCTCTAACTACCACCAGACTTAACAAGCACGCACAAGCAACTGCGGTCAAGTGACTGCCGTCATTGGCAGCTGCTGACTCAGGACCATGGGAAGTAGCAAGATCGAGTAAAAGATCAAAAAGTGGATCTAAATAACAAACAGATATTTGTTCAATACAATAAATATAATATAAGTATCAGGTATAGTTCGCTGGTATTTAGATATGACTAAATACATACCGATAACTTCATCTGGTTCGAATTTCAGGCCTTCTGGAAGCTGCCCTTGTAATACATCGAGTAAAGCTGACAATGCTTTTGTACATAAAATAGGTTCAATTGTTCTACTCTCTCTCATCAATGTAAACACACTTCTTAAACCAATACCTACAATCTAAGAAGACAGATAATATTAAATATTGTATGTTCCTTTAGTAGGAATAAGAAAATACTAGATAATACATAAGATATATATCCATAAAGATATTACCTTTGGTAAACTCTGTATAGTTGATATTTTGTCCTCATCATCACTTTCTGTATCAATATTATCACTAAGTTCTGGTGGTAGAGGTGAATTACAATTAGATGCTCTGTATACTTCGGTTGTTGTTCTTGCATGTTTTTCTAAAATAACACCTCTGACACTAGCAAAGACAGCAAATGCAGAAGCATTGCATGGTAGCTCTATTTCAGGCAGATTATTGTGATTCAAGTCGCCATTAAATGCAACCTACGGAAAGATCAAGTTTATAATACTGCACGTACACGCGCCATTATTCTACTGTTAGTTCCAATCTGTTATACCTTTTTCTTATCTCTTTTTCGAATAGTTTTATTTTTTTTCAACCTCCTGCATTCTGCCTTATACCTAGAGGTGCATAAAAACAATATTTAGCACTCCAAAAGCTTTTGAAACTAGTCTCAAACAAAAGAGGCGCTATGAGATAAAGTCAACTGCTATCCGCTCGACCAATAATCTCACAAATGCCTCTGGTGCAATGAAAAAAAATAAAATGTACCAGAAGAAAAAAGGTTTATTAATAACAATTTCAAACATCTGTGCATGTCAGGTATAAAACAATCATAGCTTTACATTGCGTGGATTACAGCTAACGTTATCTAAGAATAACGTGTAATGCATCCCCAGAAATATGAACAGCAGTGAAGAATAACGTTTAGAATAGTAATTGACAGTAGCCGACGACCACTGACGTTTCACGTGAGAGCTGTCAAACCGACAGTTCACGTCAAGAGAAGTCAATCGGATTCCTATGAAATCGAGCGGTTATGCTGTTCATATTTCGCGTGGATTCATTCTAGTGGAATGACTAATCTAGTTTTCCAATTCTTTATTAACGTTGGAGAACTGGCATGTGAATTCACCGCCAAAAGCGGCAGGTAAACAAATATCGTAGGAGGTTATACGGGTTTCGCACCTCAGTGCCTCAGCGATGCTTTTGAACAGGTCATAAAGGCATTTCGCGTAATTTTCTGGCTCGGGCAGCAGCATTTCGTGGTCCCCAGGCAGCATGGTGTGCACAAAATTTTCGACGTACGAGTCACCAATTCATTTTCGTAATACTATTGATCGTTCGCATTCTCCTGTCTTCCCCATGTGATCGCATTTCCACGGTTTATAAAGGGAGCCATTCCATGATTTCTATTGTATGCGTGGATCTCACTCGTGCCGTGCTGTTAAAGCGCCAGCCGATAAGTAACTTAGGAGCCTAATTTATTTAGGATATTCGAAAACGGCCAGCGAATGCTGGCACCGATGCGCTAAGAAATTTGTCTTGAAAGTTCCAGAGGAGCGCGACTCTTTCGCGATTTCGATCTTTCGATATACAGTCCACGAGATTCACCATGGGAAGCCGGTATAGAAGCGTGCTGATCGGCTTCCGGCAACCGGATTTTGAGTTCTCTCGAAAGAACATCTGATCAGATGACGTAAATTCTGCAAATTTTACTCCGGTGGTCCAGAATATTCTTAAGACAAACTTTCTTTCCTTTCGACGAATCACGTGCATCCGAGACGAGAATTAATGCACCACTTAATCTTTAAAGAATAACTAGTTATTTAGCATAATATATATCTTTTATTTTGGTTTATCATCAGCTGCTCTATATTCCTACAAAATGTCAGTAAAAACAGTGGGCATAATGTGTTAATAAAATACTAAAGGCAGAGAAGATTACCTAGGCTGGAAAAGGTATTATAAATATAAGTAAATAAATAAAGATATGTCTAATAAAAGTTCGTTGACACACGCAAGCCGCGGGTACGAGTGACCGAGCGTCGGTATCGTCGGTAGACTGCGGTTGAACGCCCCCTATGAAAACGTACCTTACCTGTAGCCAACATTAAAGGCATTATTTTCAATTCGCAGCATGTATGCGGCAGTGTGCGTCAGTGGGAACAGCCCTTATAAGCGTATGCCCCAAACGCTTGGCGACTCCATTCAACTCTGAGTGACTCCATTTCCTTGCACGTTCCATTTTACCATTTTACCCTCTTTTCTTGTGGCAAGCTCGAATTTTACACTTCATCGGTACGTATCTTTCTTAACTACTTTGCAATTCAGATTGGGTATCCTATATACAATTGGAATTGGTTGCGGGAGGAGAGAAATATTTTGTGGGACTCAAAACGCTAGAATGGTTCAACTACTTGGCCAAGTTTCTGAAGCGGCGTCGGTTCAGTTGCAGAATCATTATTAGCGAGAAATAGCCGATACTTGATGCTTTTTGTATTAAATATCTTTCGAAACGCAAACATACGTATGTATGGTAATAGACAGTTTCTCGGATCGGAGTAAGACAGAAAAATAAGTGAAACGTTGTTGAGCTATTAGCTGTTGTATGTACACCAAAGACTTGAATAAGAAAGTCAAGCTTCGTGCATTCATAGTATTACACGGAGTAATGAAGTTAAACTAAATTGTACAATCTATTTCCTTGTATTACACCAAATTCTACTACATAAGAAATCGGCGCAATTATTGTTTCAAATATTATGAGCCATAATATTTCTTGAGAGCTGGATTAATCTGACATGTGTGTTTCTCTGCAGAGGAGATGTCGTTCAACAGAGGCATGAAGAGGGATTCCTTTGGGAATCGTAGTTTTAATAACCGAGGTAGTGGCGGGGGTGGAGGCGGAGGCGGCGGAGGCAGAGTCGGGAATATGGGTGGCTCGGGAATGGGGAACAATATGGGCGGAGGAGGTGGTGGAAGCGGAGGAGGCATGAATCCTTGGGAAGGAGGAATGATGCCTGGAAGAGGAATCCTACCAACACCCAACAATAACTTAAATTTGGCATCGCCTCAAGCGCAATTAGCAATCGCCAGCAACCTCCTTACGAATTTGCTTCGTAGTCAACAAGAGGTGCAGCCCCAAGTAAGACTTATTCTTTTGCTCGACAGTGCCTTCATTAAGCTATCATCTTTAATGTAGACACGCAATCGTTCAAACAAGCAGGTGCCATCACTGCTTAGTCTTGGAAATAACTTCTCTGGGCCAGGACCAAATTATTCCAATCAACAGAACTTCTCTTCAGGACGCTTCAATGACCGACCAGTACGGCATCCAATGAAGAATCAACGAACACAACCATATAACAAGGTATGAGATAAAATTAATCCATTGTTTTCGTTTTATGAAAGTAGGTGAAGATGTTCTTCATTTCGATTTGGACTTAGAGAAGGGCAAGCAATTTGCATTCCTTTCTTTTTTATACATCATCAACACCAGTGTTGATTTATATGAGAGATTGAAGATCCCTTTCTTGCATTCACTGTTCGATTCATTAATGAGGATTTCAGGCTGTCTGTTGCATATATTGCACAGCTATCCCGTGACCTCGTGAAGGCCAAACAATCCACAGTTGGACTAGTATTGTCACACATCCTTCTCATGGAAATATTAAGTATCATCGATTGTCTATTTCAATGAAGGCACATCATCAGGTGTGCATTGATTTCAGACCTCAATTTCTCAATGAACTGACAGATATTAACTGTGGTCATGCCCCAAAAAGTTGAACAAAGGCATAGGTATGACCCTCTTCTGACTTGGTTCTTTATAATATCACCCAAGTCTTCTGCTTACCATGTATGAGAGAAATCCATGGTTATCGAAAAGTATTGATTACAAGTTGAATTTATCTCTGACTTAACATCTTCTTCTTGTTGAGCATTATGTTTCATTGAATTTTACGGATTTATATTTGGAGGAAAAGGCATATCCGTTTTGTAAGTATCCGCGTCCTTATGATCGTGTTGATCATTACGTGGCCAAAATTTGAGGATGCGGCAATGAAATGCATCTTCGTAAATCTACTACTATTTTCCTTTTCCCTTCCACTATAATGTGGAAGTAACGACTTTCGGTGTCTCCCAGAACACCGAATACGTCCTGCTTCCGATTTGAGTAGAACATTTTTCTCCCTCAAGTCCCAATGGTTGTTTAAACCAAATTCGATTTGAGAAGAATCACAGTTATGTCAGATACTTCTCATGACGGTTTGGTCACTTGACCTACACGACTAGATGGGCAATCGAGCCCGCGATGGCCCTGCTGGGCGACGTGGTCCATCTGCACAACAATCTCGTGCACCCCAGTCTGGCAATCAACGTATGAACGGAAACCAAAGTCAGCATCGCAACGATAAATCTTCTAAACCAATTCCTGCCTCTAAACAAAATCAGACTGCCAAAAAGGAACAGCAGGACGTTAAGACCTCTGATAATGAAAAAGCAGAAGCACCTGTTGTTAAAAGGTAAGCTCCTGGTGACTGTGAATAGTTTCTTCAAACTTCAGTAAGTCTCATTCTATCGCCTCTCTTTGTCCGTACGGTGTTCCTTGGTATATTTGCTACTAAATCAGCACTATGCCCTCTCTCTTGTCTGCCTCTAGTTATGTATGTATACGTTATATGTTTACCCAACATTGTCAGTAAAACTAAATTCGCATTTCGAACTAAGACTAGATGATATCAGTTTTCGTAACATATCCAGTAAAATTCCATAATCGTTACAATTTCACACGCAAGATCTTCTGTGGTATGCATTATCCGCATTCTACATTGCGGTACGCATTCGTTCATTAGTGATGGCCCTCTGAATTTTTGTCTGTACTCGGAAGAACCGCGAGGCACCTGGATTCCAATTTACCACATCCAAGTCCTTCTCCAATATTTTTGATATCAGATATTCCACGTATTTTATCTGCATACTACAGTAAATTAAACCAAAAGTTGACAAAGGCAACTATAAAATTGAGGCATCATAACTCAAAGCTACATTGCATGAGATTATCAAGAGACATCTATTTATCTGCAAAATAGCGAAGATTTGGAAGAACCTGAAGAAAAAAAGCGTGACTGGAAAGATGAGAAGAAGGAAGGTGAGGACGCCCAGACAGCGGCGGAAGAGGACAAGCTAAGAACGGATGACGACGAGAAATCCGAGAAAGAAAGTGGGGAGGAACAAGGAAAGGAAGGATCTGCCGGTACTTCAGAAAAAGATCAAAAAGCATCTGGCAAGAAATCGGAAGCCAGGCATGCGGAGAGCCGTTACGCAGATGTTCCCATGAGCCACATGTTTTGTCATATCTGCAACAAACATATGTGGGATGGATATGTAAGTGCTCATCTTTCGTTTTTCATGCCTTAAGATTTCTCTTTATCATCAATTTCCACAATTTTTTCGGTTATAGTCATTTGAGAATCACCTGCGCGGACGCGCCCATCAATTAATGATGGAAAAACAAGATGAATCGTATAAACTTAAAGTGGATCTAATGAGACACGAACTTAGAGTGGCAGAAGAACAGCGTGAACTTAGTTTAACTAATTCAAAACGCCGTGGGAAAAAAGTATGTTGTGTATAGTGTACATCCCCCAATGCAGTCAGAATTTTGCCAATTGCATAAAGTTCCTATAGCTAACCAAAAGTCATTTCGGCAGGTTTCAGTAGATTTGAATGTACGGGAGTACTGCACAATGTGCGATTTGAACTTCTATGGAACGCTATCCACGCATAGGAAAAGTGACAAACATCAACAGTTGAAGACATTCTTGCACCCAAGATGTTTCCCTTGTGTCAAGGAATTCCCATCACGCATAGAATACGACGAACATTGCTTGACACCTTCACATATGAAGAACGCTATTTTGTCGGAAGAACAAAGGAAAAATAGAAAGAAAGGTATGTGCCCGCTTTTATGACTATAATTTGTTTGCTTTTCATGTGTTGATCTCAATGTTTTTTATAGACAAACTTGCAAAGGGAGAAGCGGAAGTACGCACTATCGAAGAAGAAGAGAAAGATGTTGGGCAAGAACCAAAGAGTGAGAAGGAAGAGGAACTGGGTGAACAGGAGTATATTACAGACATTGTTGAAAACATGATGGACAAGAAATATAAGATACCGTCATACAAATATTGTCGCCAAAATCAAGTATCGATAGGTATGGATTAATTTGATATAACTGTAATATATACGACATTATCGCAATAACATTCATTTGTTCAAATTAAATTTTTTAGGGAAATCTCTTGTAAAAGAAGTCCAAGGATTTTATTGTGAAAAGTGTAGGAGGTTTATGCTTCTAGAGGAGGACATGAATGCTCATTTGCGTAGTAACACGCATTATAGAAACTTTGTACAAGAAGTAAAGGCTTTGACAACTACCCCTGCACCAGAAGAAAAGGAAAAAGATGATACAGAGGTAACATGACAAATTGATTTACTAGTATCGTCATTTAATGAATAAAACTTGGGGATGCTCACTAAAATTTGTTAATTATTTACAGGCGGCGGATAAAAATGACACTGAAGATAATGAAGACTATGAGGGAAGCTGGAAACGCCGTAAGGTTAATCATACTGGGGACGATGAAGAAAACAGCGAGGATAAAGAAACTCTCGATGAAAGCACCGAAAATGCGCAAAAGAAGGCCGACGGGGATGAAAAATATGATCCTTTAGAGGCGGACGCAGAATCCGAAGAAGAAACGCGCGAAGTTGAGAAAAGTACTGTTGAACCGCCAACACCGCAGAATGCTGCTGAGACGCAAGATAGAAAAACTCCAGTGGACAAAATGTGGGCTGATATTGACAATGATAATCACGTAGAAATAGGTAATTTAATTGATGAGGGCGAGGAGAAAGAACAACAGGCCGAACAAGAGAAACCTGCTGCACCGCAAACACCAACACCAACAATAGTGAGAGATCAAAGTCCCCAGGTAAAAACACCGCGGGGTCGCGGATATATGCGTGGTCGCGGTGGTCCGCGAGCACGACGATCACGACGATAAACTAGTGCATATTAATACGCAAAAGCGGCTTGGGTGATGACAACCATGTTATTTGCAATTTGACTTCTTCTCGGAGAGTAGCGATTCATTTTTATCACATTGGCGACGGATAGTTTTTTTTTATCATGACTATCGTAAGGATTTATGACTTTCAATGTTCCCCTTGATGTCTTAATCTTAGCGAAACGCAAGTGGCAGATTTGTGTGGCTGAAGCAATTCAATAGTGCACACCACCCGTATGCCAAAGCTTGTACAAGAGAAAACACTTTCGATCATTCGCTCTATAATTTAAGATATAAAATGAGTAGACTATAGAAAAGTGGGTATGCAAAATAGCATAGATTAAGTGAGGCAAGAAAAGTATTTGCGGCACTATGATATTTAATTACTATTGTGCAAATATTATACAATATAAAGAGCGATGCCATGTTACCACGTGCATATTACTGGGATGTCATCGCTAGTTTTGTAAGAAAATATTATGATAAAGTATTCGTAATGATCTTTCCTAGTTGAATCAGTCAGAAATCAGGCAATTCATTTGCATTTCACTCATACACAATATACGATTCATGTGTAGCGATATATCCAACGTTAACTGTATACACTTATCATCATGTTTTCTGTAATCGATCACGAATACCCTGAATGAATTATATTACCATTATTGTCGGGCTATATGACATTACATATGGTATAGTCAGCAATTATAACAATGTACTGACAGTTTTAAAACTTGCGTCCATACAGTAAGTTGAATGCAATGAGGCTGCGTTACACAGACTTGGTAAAGCAAGAAGTGCTTTACTGCATATTTATAACAATATCTTATTTGTGTCAACTGGACATAAAGATTCCCTTAATCTACTTACAAACTGACAAGCAACAGAACGAAGTATTTTGTATGAAGTTTCGATCGCATTACTTTCCATTCCAATTGGAACTTTTGTGTGTTACGACTTTAACGTATGCAAAATAAATCACATCTGAAAAGACCGGAGTTGCTCAATTGTATAATCTAATATGGACACATATTATACAATAAACTTGCATATTTTAAGAAATCAATAAGAGTTACATTGTTAAAACTACACGAATCATCTGTGTACGACACAAGGTATTTAATAATATATGTGACATGTACAAACAAGAGCAAAATGTGTTCCACTAAAGGATGTATAGACAATTTATTTATTATTTGTAAAAATTGATCAATTCACATATTCTTTACATATACTTAAGTTTAATTAGCAGTGTTAATCTATGGCAAGATGTGTTGCCAAGAATTCATCTACCGAATCTGTATCCCACTTATGTATATCAAGGATATCTTCTACTTTATTGTCCGCATCAAACAACTTGATAATTGGATCCAATCCCCTCACATACTTTATTTGTAAGTTCTTATATTTACTTGGGCGATCGCTTTTAATGAAAGCTGAAAATGAAAGAAGTCAGTGGATACATTGTTCAACTAATATTGAGATTCTATATTGAAAAGGTTTCTTGCTACTTACCCTGAATCTGAGGATAAGCAGCAAATTTGCACGTGCAAACTTCTAGAATAGCTTTGGGATAACGTTTCAAGCCTGAACTATCAAAATCGTCATCTTTCAAGCAGCACTCCTTGCAACTGTCACTATAACCATATGAAAGTATATTATGCAGTTGTTTGAATATCTAGATAGCTAAGACATACAGAGGCTTACAAACTCACGTTATTGCATTTAAGTCTCGCTTATTGAACTCCTCGCAAGTAGAGCATAGTAAATTCGCTTTGTTGAAGCCTAACTTCTTGCAGTCATCTGCACTAAATTCAGCTACAGCAGCGAGAACCTGAGTAAGCAAAGAATTATCATTTTAACGCAATTTCTATGGCCCAACTACACGATTAGGCCATTTCTATTACATGTAATTTAAAACTCCACTTCTTTCGATTACACTAACGTAGTATAAACTACTATTAGACTGTGTGCCACTGAAGAGGTTAATTAAATATCTGTCACTTACGAGTACACTGAATGAGAGCACATGTGCTATTCTACACACTGTCATTTTGTTCTGATGTTTCCCCAATAAAGTGTATCACTGCAATTTTACATTAAGATGCGTTCTTCTATATTTGCAGCTGCTTCGACAAACTGTTGATGCATGCGAGCTTGAAATTCAGTGGACCACAGTAGTTGACACGACGCGATCGGTGAGTTCTGCGCTGAACTGAGAAACTTGAATAAATTCATGTGCATGCGTGTAACAACTAACATGTAGGATATAGAATTAACATTTTTCAGATTGTTGTAATAAATGTAAGGGTAGGCTTGAAATATTATTGTATCCAACACATATCTATTTCAACATAATTTTATCTTTTATTCGAATGATATTTTATGAAAGTTTCTCGACATTACATTTCATAACACTATATATTAGTATATATATGTATAAATGTTTAAATATATCGACATCATCGATTTCTCGATTAAAGATCAGTGTTTAAAACATTAGAACCAACATCGTGGCGAATAATATAAAAGCTGTCACGTCTTTTAGAGCATATCACCGTGCATCAATGCTTTAGCATAAGTCATTTGGCGTTAATTTACTAACTATCGCTGAATATGTAATCTGCAAGAAGACGTGTCATGCTGAAATTATTGGTGTGTTTTTGTACAATCGCAAGTCTATTCCTTTCTGCTTCCGCACCCGAAATTAGAAACACGCAGGACATCAATAACCACTCTTTAGAGTGGAATTCTTGTCGCGAGTGGCTTGTGCTCAAAAACGGAGCTGAACACAATCATGCCGAGGCAAGTATCATAAACGCGTCTTATGAAGATGTAAACCGGGTTTTAATTATAGCAGGGAACCCAGTTCTACGAATCTAAGTTCGCAATAAATACTGACATGAATAACTCATTCGTCTTTGTTGATTTAATTGAAGTGCAGGGTGGAAAAGTCAGGCTTGGCTGGTGGCATACATCGCAGGAGGAGGGTGAAGGTAATTTCGAATACATTTACAGCGCAGACTTGTGTCACGCCAGTCGAAAATGCCCGCAATTATCGTTCAGTCCGCAGTAATCAGCATCCACAGAAAAACAGTATCATTTTGGCTATCGCTAATTTATCCGATATTGAAGAATACCAAGAAGATGCTAGACCTATCGAAAGCAGGTGGAGCAGGAGACCACTCTGTGCAATTCTGAAGAAAGAGAATGTTCCAGAAGATTACATACCCGATAGCGAAGATGCACGTGAATTTCAAGCATACAGTCAGCAAGATAATTATAAAGGAAAAAGGGCGAAAAGAAGAACACTATTAGACCAGGAAGGCTTGTTTTCGTGGAAAGACATGCTGCAATCAACAGAGGATAAGGCATCATTTACACATATCCGCGTGAAGAGACAGAAGAAGGATGAGGAGGAGACTTCATTACAATGTGGGCAAAGGAAATATTTGCAGCAGTTAGCCGATTCTTTCCCACGGGAGACTGTTAGGGAAACTACTGCATTGTCGACGGAAAGCAGCTTATTGGAGTCTGCAGATGATCTCTTTACAGAGTCAGAAAGTCGTTCGAAAAACGATCGTATTGTTCGGTCGGTTCGGCACAAATCAAATCGTGAGAATATAAAACATTCTCATCCCCTCGACGGTATGAGTGAACACAATCCAAGCAACGTTGTTCCCCAAAAAAATAAGCGAGGTCATGTGAAGAAAGTTTACAACAGGAAACATCGGAAAAAGAAAAAAGGAGTATCACGAACTAAGACGAGGAGGAATAATCGTGCGCGTCACACGCATCGAGTAAATTTACATGGGAATAGAAATAAGCATGCCGAAGAAAAACTAGAGAATAGAATCGCAAGCCTTCGTGAAGAACTGATGGAATCCAACCAGTCTAAAATCAAGGGGTTACGAATCTCGAATACAACAGCAGCAGATAATTTGTCCGAGAGTATAGAATTACGTATAAAAAGGAATGGCGAAAACGACGAGCAAGATTCTCTTCGAAATAAACGCGCCAATTCTGTAGAATATTATAAAAGTAACGAAGAACCTGTAGCAACGAATGAATTGTTTCCTGGGCAGAAGATGTATCAAGATTCTAATGTAAACGCGCAGTACAATAGGCAAGCCCTCCAATCTGCGCAAGAAGTCGAGCATTTGGCAAAGGAACTCGTAGAAAAGGTTTGAGATTTTCCTTTATTCATGCTTGTGTCACGCATATGTCCAACCGAATTCTTATTAAGGTGGGAGTGCTGGAGAGTTACTTGCATTACGACGCAATCAACAGTAACGAAAGGAAAGCTGAGATTCCTGCTATCGATGACTTATGCTCCAATGTTACTTTGAGTTACATTCCAAAGAAGGAACCACTGAAAGTTACAAGTGAATGTGAAAGATCGTCAACACCCTCGGCGATTGAGACTAAAGTGGCAGTCAAGAGAAACGCCAATGGGAAAAAGAAAACTGAAAAGAAATTGACTCGGCAGAAATCAGCGAAGAAGGGAAATGGGTCGAAGAAATATTTCCCGCACATTAAGAAACGGAGGGAAGCAAAGAAACCAGAGCGGAAATGGGGCAGGTGGACAGATTGGAGCAGCTGTAGTGTCAGCTGCGGTAAGGGTCGGCAAATCAGATGGAGGTATTGCTTGCACGATTGCGAGACAGCGGAGATCGAGATGGATGAGAAGGCGTGTCAGTTGCCTGCCTGCCCTCCGGGAAAGTTTCTTGGAATATTCTAAGGCTTGCAGTGATGAGTGGTACTTAGCAAGAAGGTATGTTACATTATAGATACCGAATTCTCTACAGTTTGTCCACGCGCGACGGACAGAATCACTTTTATTTTCCTTGTGGTATAAAAATATAAAAAATAAATATTTTATAAAATACCTGTATATATATAAATACATAGAAGTAGATAATTCCGACTCGTTTGCGTGCATTGCGCTTGAGCCGCGTAATCTCTCATTTGCGACACTTACGCATACTCCACGACTATTCCCAAAATTTGTATATAGTGTAAGACAACGTCGGTTTCATGTAACTATGTAACAAATTGTTTAATGTATATTTTTTCGTCTCGTTATCAAATACACAATATATTACACAGAATATTTTGAACAAAAACTCGTTTCTTCATACGTATTCACAAGGTAATGAGTGTGTTCGTGGCTTATAGGGTAGTGTTGACGCAATTCAATTTTCATACTTCCATGAACAATCAACGAAGGACAAAAATCGCACTTCAATAAATGTCATAAAATATTAGCGGATTCAATATGACGATTTGAATAGTTACTTAAAAAATGTACAGTAGTTTAATTCACTAGTGCGTGCTTCTATGTATTCACCTGCGATCCGCGCGTTTCTCATCGTATTTAAAACCTTATATCGTACAATATTTATACAATGTCCAACAATGTCGTTTTCCTTATGCATCTTCTCATAACTTCACTGTAGTATTTGTTTGGAGGTGATCCCGCAGCGTCCGGTAAGTCGCCTTGAGACTGCTCTACCGCTCTAGTCGAAATATTACGGCGCGAATCGGATTCGGCAAATGTACCTTAACTCATCGAAATGCTATTCTTACACTACGTTTACATATCTACAGAAAAATGCTATCTGATAATGCACGTTCGTCTGCGAGTGGCCGCGCACATAGAACAATCACAGAGACCCCGCACGGGCATGGTTAACTTTAACATCACACAACGATATTTCTTTTTCGTCGGTTTTTGGTCTTCGCACACGTTGCAATCTTCCGACGTAAGGACATTCCATTGCTGATGGCCACAGTTCACAATTGCCTCCACGATATTCATGCACTGAACCCCACGTATTGGTTATCGGGCAAAGTGGGCACCACCATTTTGAGCCACTATTACTTTAAGTAAAAACTGTAACTAACGCACGAGAATTAATAATAGAGACGATAATATCAACGCTCGTGGGATCCGCTATGAACATTTGCTAGAGAACGATTAATCTCGCTGTAATGACATCCCCAGCTGGTAATATCGGTGTTTACCGAAGGACAGCATACACGCATAAATCGATCACAATGTGCAAAAAATACATACACGCAGGCATACACACGCATACACGATTCCTCTAGAACGTGCACCCTTTCTCTAATTGAAGAGTATATCGCTAGTTACTGACGTGTTACATTCGTTCTCGTAGTTAAGAAAAATGGCAGCCCCTTAGGCGTTGACGACACAAAGCGCAATTTGTTCACATTATTCCCGATATATGATCAATCTCAAAGTGTGTGCTTAGTCTTGCATCGTCAAAAATAGAAGGAACACACAATCTTCTAGATCGATGTGTATTCGACGCTTCTTGTTGTTCTTACTAGGTTCTCTTACACGCATAAATACGCTTCGCAACAGTACATCTTTCCCATCCTTACAGGGGACAAACATTAGAACAATATGTTTTGCGATTGCTCCTGTTTATTTTGTGTTATTGTTTCGGTGTCAGTATCTTCATCACCTCCTGCTAAGACTCTTACATCGCGGTCAGAGTCGAATCGCATTTCCTTAAGTCTTATATCCACTTCTTCCGTATGCGTGGTTCCAAGCCACTCGGCTGCAAACAATAAAAATGAATGTTACTTTCTCACTGAGGATAGCTTATGTGATCACACTTAATTTCTTTGTTAATTACTTACGTCCCATGGTGATGACATGTTTCGATAATGTTCTAGCTACTGCCAGTCTTACATTCGGCACTCTATCCCATGATAACTCTAATAGAGTAGGTAACAGTTCCTGAGAAAATCTATCGCCACTAATTGCATTATTGGCAATCAGCTGTGCGCAAAGCAAGGCATACATCTGCCGACGACTCCAGGGCTCCGAATGTACACTAAAGCAACTTTCAAGTTTTCGGAAAACTTGCACAACTTGAAACTTGTGCTCAGACAGCCGAGCTATGATCTGTGTCAGCTAAATATCGGGATCAAACAAAACTATTATTAGAAATTGGTCTTGCACAGAGGTATGTTTGACTGTAAGGAAAAATTGAAGACCTACCAAGGTAAGAGCAACGTGTCTCACAGCAGCGACTTTATTCTTCATTAGATCAAAAGCCAGAGGTACTATATAACGTTTCACGTTGCTTAGCTGGAATAAATGAACCATTTCTGATAGCTGAATGGCTAGTTCTTCCTGCAACCTCCAGTTGAAACTGCTTTTGTCATCGTTGGTTCTCAGGAACCATTTCAAACTCGACAGATATCCATTGCGGTTCACGGGCTTGAGCAATTTCAGAAATGTTGCGAGATGCTTGAGAACACTTATTCTAACTTCGTCCAAGTCTTGAATAAACCCATCGTAAATTGGTAATAGGTCGGTGACAGTGATGTCGTTCCCTAAGATTAAAGCCATTTCGTGGATGCTAGATGCTAAGGTGCCCCGGACTTTCCACTGACTAGCATTCGCCAATGATTCGTAAGCTTTCTTCAAGTATGGCCAGTTTTCTCGTCCGACCGTGAGGGCAACGGCAGGAAAACTGAAAGCGCAATAGTGCGGGACATCGGATATCATATCCGCCACACTTTCTGTCTCTGCCATCGATAAAAACGAATCAATAAGGTGTCTCGGAACAATATTTTCTCCTCTAAAGCTAATTCTTTCTTCATCTATTGGCAGCACACCGCTCCCAATGTCTTCATTAATTGAATCACTTGACGATGATGCTATTTCGAACGTCGGCGTACTATTACCCGACTTTGGCTCGTCCCTACTCTCTGTCGCCGATGTTTTAGCAGCTTCTACTAATTCATCGTCTAGTGGTAGATCGGGTGGAATATAGTAGTATAAGAATGGATTATAGTTTTCAGTATTATCCGCTCTGACTTCTTCTTTCTGACGCCTCTGATTCATATTTATCTGCAACAGGAAGTAAAGGTTGATATACTTTGTATAAAATATTTGTACTGTGTTAAAACTGTTTCGAACGTATTATACCTTGCGGATGAGACCGGCAAGTATATAAATGTTAATTTCATCCTCATTATTCTCTGGATCTAGATCGGGATCTTCTACTGTCGCTGTTGTGTTCGAATTTTCTACAGGTGTACTCTGTGCGCTATCGACTTTCTCACTTCGTATTGTGCACTTTGTGGGGAAAATACCCTCGTACCAGTACCGTGTGCTAGCTGATAGAGAACCTATACTCTTCTCACCATTTGGTAGCCTGCAACGTTGACTTTAAATGAAACATTTTCGTACTTTTCTTTATATTGCTTTCGCAGCGATATGTACCTAATCTGCTTGTCTTCCTTCGTTGTAAAGACCAATTCTCCTTCTTGGTCGTATGTAACTTCCGCAAATTGTTTAGCAAACGTCGATATGAATGGTCCTAGAATTTGATAAGCTGACATCCGCACCCACTTGGATTCATCGTTGAGGAGTGTTGCGAAGGCATCTGCTAAGACTAATCTTCGATAGGGCAGTGATAGGCAACAAGAGACTGCCATCATAGAATCTACACACGCCTTTCGTACACCCCAGACTTCATCGGCGCACAAATCGAGGAAAATGGAGAACTGGAACATTAGTTTGCATTTAAGTACGCACTATTGGAACACGTTCTTCATATTACCACTGTTTCTTAAGAATGCAGTATTTAAATGGCTCACCAAGCTAATTGCAAAGTCCTCCTTTCCGACTACAGAACAAAGCACGGGAAACTGTGCGGCGCATACTTTTCTGATAAAGAACTCTTCTTTCGAACAAAGAGCAACGAATCTCCGCTCGAATATCCGTTTTCGAAGTTCTGAGCGCCCCACCGGTATCTCTTCTCCCTCGATGAGTGGCGCTATCTTGCCCATGAGCTGCGAATTGTAACACAGACGTATAGTTTCTTGCCGTGACATGTTGTGCAATGCCTCAGAAGTCTAGTCAATTTTTACTGAAGCTCGCAGTATCTATATGCAAGTGGAATATAAAATCTCAATAACAAATGGAACTGTTATCGTAATTTATAACGGCTGGTCATGGTTCAGCCCGGTTAACGGGGACTTATATCGAACCGTTCCGCTCGTCAAAGCTGGCTGTGATATGAGTCGAAAACACCACATCACAACCACTCTGGCGGGAGGAACAGCCGAATGCACATTCCAACTGAAACAAAAGCGTTCTTGCATTACAAAGAACACAAGAACAAAACATACCGACAGAAACTGAGTACGCCTTAAATCAACACTAAAATGTCGCTCGATAACATTTGTAAAGAAAGAAAAAGTATCCCAGTAAATGTCGAATTTTGTACACGATCTTTATCCAGTAGTAAAAAAATATAATATTGATTTCTGCATTTGGATATCGCTCTTGTCTGCGATGGAAGGTCTAGAATCTTTATAAGTTTCCACTGTATTTGATATACGATGTAGGCGGGTTATGCTGGCTGATTAGTGCCGCGTCGGTCATCAAAGCTGGCTGTGATATGAACACTTATACATCAGCATACAACAGCCACTTTGTGAGCGACGAATGCACCTCTTCTGTCTTCTCTGTCAAGTCCAATCGGATTCTCGTCGGCCATTCCTTGGGATCCACAGATTGCAAGTCCAATTGCGATTCGCTCGGAAGGCATGGGCGATGAAAAGAACGGCGATCCAAATCGTCAAAAATGGCTGTGATATGAAATCTAGCGAAACAACACGCCACAACCAATTTGACGATTGGATCGGGTTCCCCCTGCCTTTCGCCTTCTTTTTTGCGTTGCTTGATCAAACAGCTTTGCACGCAACACACACGTCGATAGCTCTATCTTTCACAGCTTTGTGCGCGCGTTCTTCCTTTTATTTAAACAGCTATTAACGGCCTTCTGTATTGCAGGCGGCCGATAGCACTGGACGATCGATTCTGCGAGCCAAAACTATCAAAATGGCTGTGATATGACTCGAAACATTCCACAACCAATTTGATGTATCGGACCGCAAAAGGTATTTTCATTTCACCGGGTTCAGCGTTTGCCTCCTGCTTTCTCTCACACTCTCACTCTCGCCTCTTTCTCTCATCCGTCTCTATATTGCGTAACATTTGCTTCTTGTTCCCTCTTCATTGCAATATAGCCCTATCCTGTGTGTCTGCTTCTCGTGCGTCCTTCGCAACGTCCCTCTCTTTTGTCGAGCAACCGCGTTGAGAACGGACACAATTTAGCTCATCAAAGCTGGCTGTGATAGCCAATCCCTATGACAAACCAACTTTGATGGTAAAAGCATGTCCAAGATATCCACCGATACATCTTACACTTAGTCTCTCATTTTCTTCTGGTCCCTCATCAGTTTAGAGTGCTTCGTACTGGCCAGTTTCCAGCGAGCGAATCGCTCGCTCCGCTTCTTCACTTGTGTGCGCGCGCTTCCTCTCTTTCTCTCTCTCTCTCTCTCTCTCTCTCTCTCTCTCTCTCTCTCTCTCTCTCTTAAGATTGAGGCCTCGGTCGGGCGAAACGACGATGCACTGTGTTGCGAGAGAGTCGGGCTTCCGTGCGTGCTCATCTTAATTCCTAAGTATGCGTTCCTCGAGAGTGTACGCTGGAGTCGGACGAACGCCGGATGAAAGACAAGATAGTGAGAGGCGATAGCGTGAGGACATCTCACTACCCATGTCTTTCAGGCGGAATCCGCCCAAGATATGGAAGACGCCGTTTATCGTTGATGATTAAATCGCAACTAGCGCGCTACTTGCTCCGCCTAACCGAACCGAGCCGAGCCGAGCCGAGCCGAGCTCCTAGGCTTCGCTCTCGCCCCTTACGTACACACGCATTAATAAATGCGTGAACCACCGAGATTAACGAGTGTAAATAGCAAGATACAACATTAGATACTTACAGAAAGGCCTAAGTTAAGGTGCTCCGCAGACATGGATAACAGACTGCCAACAACCGGATAGACTTTGTTGTCGATAGTGGCACTGTCGAGTAGGCCCTGGTCTATTAGTCCGAGTAGAGCTGTTTGGGCCCCCACCCTCACCTGAACAAGTACACACACCAGATTTCACTTTCGCCCTTAAAGCCAAAAGATACGCTAGAAATATATTCCTTTATTTTATTACCTGATTATCTCCGTCTTGCAAATATTTCAGGATAATCGCTAAGAAATGCTCATTCACTACGTCCCCGAATAGCTGTGGCGCTTCCAGACAGACCATTATTATTTTCGGCACCCATCTCACCAAATCCAATCGAACTTGAGCGTCTGAAACACATAGACAAAGAGTTTCTATATTAATATCGAATAGCTTTCAAGCCATTATTAAAAAGATCATGCACTCCTCTGAGTATAATAGATTATTAACACTTTCAATCCGAGTGATCATCGCCTTCCAAAAGATTCTACTAAAATGTCCGATAACGATGCAGGGCTAACTTAACACAGTATTTGTCACTTCTTTGGAGTCATTGTGGAAAGTTTACCTAGTCGAAGAGAGAGAAAACAAGGGATTTTTGAATGAAATCCGGCGCGCATTTTCTACTGGGTGCAATAAAAACAGCGGGGGGGGGGGGGGGGGAGAGAGAAGGGTCTGGCATTCTTCCAAATTTCCTTCTTCCAAGCTTTCCCGTGGATTGCCGAGCAGCGGTGGCTCTCGTCCTTTTCCGAGAAGTGGCTCAATGGGAAAGGGCGTCAGCGCTGCTTGGCGCCCGGCCCGACTAGGGAAACTCGCACCTTTGCTTCTCCCCCGAAAGTTTCGGCCCGACCAGCCGGAGAAAGGGAGAAAGAGAGAGAGAGAGAAAAGGTGGGAGGAACGAAGCGGGAAAAAAAGAACGACTGAATTTGGGCGGATCATTAGCGCAGCATCGCAGCTTGGCCATTTCATGGCGGACAGGTGCTCTCCTCTCTCTTTCTCTCTCTCTCTCCTGCTCTCTCAGTGGGTAGCGACAATTAATGCGGCGAAATACAGTCTAACAGGAATTTTGATCCCTTCACGGCCGGTGCGCCCGTAACGGTGCGATGACTCCGAAATGTTGCTTTCCGTGGGAATAGACTGTTCTGCTTAATTATTAGCTGACGCAACGGGCTCCGACGCAATTTCGCCCTTCATTCACCCAGACTGGATCCTTCGAACCCGGACTCTTCCTTTCCTACCTTCGACAACTCGAGTATGCTACCCGAATCATATCTAATTCAACTATGATACGATGATTATCAGAAAGAAGTAGCATAGTGCATTCACTGTTTTTACAATTCTCTCACTGCATACAGAAAGTGTTACATACGTCTAGCGCACAATGCAAATGCCGGCTGACGGAAACGTGAAGTTTACTACGAAACTTTCCCCGTTTCCTTGGCAGTCCCGTGCGCGTCCCATGGCAGCGTGGGAAGGAACTCTGCAAAGCCACACCGTGGCGTCGATCCTGCTACTGATTTCCTAGCAAACTCGCGTTAAGAGTCGAAATTTAAACCGCACTCTTTCTCTCTCTTAACGCACTGACAAATCGTCATCGAACTCTTCCAACTCCAAAATATCAAACGTCTTCCACGAGGACCGGAATTTCCCAAGCGCGGAACACTGATGGAAATATCGGTTTCCGGTGGATCGCACAGTAGTATTTCCACACCGCTTCATTTTCTTCTTTACTGAGGGATCTCACGATCGCAGGATGAGAATCTTGAAGAAAAACACTGGGGCGGAAGTCTAACTATCCAAAGGGCGCACGAGTCCTCGAGGCAGGCGACGAGTATAAGGAAGGGCCGATTCACGACACAGTACACTGGGACTTCCGACAAAGAGACGAGCGAAGCGAAGGAGGCTTCGAGGAGCAACAGCTGGCGCGCACTTTCGGGAAGACTTGCGAGGAAAAGTCTCTCCGTGAAGACTGTCGAAGAACGGCAAGCAAGCAAGCAAGCAAGCAAGCAAGCAAGCGAGGAAGCAAGCAAGAAAACGAGGGTGAGGGTTGGCCGAAGAAAAGGGCACGTTACTATCGGAGAGCGTGGGTGAGACTGAGCTTAGTCGATTTATAGACAGCGGGAAATACACCTTCCTGCTTTCCCGGAGTTTTCCAGCGAGTGGTGGGGGGGCCAGGCAAGTTGGAAAGAGCCCACTCCCGAAGGGCCCTACGCCCGCTGGAAGGGGGTCCTCGTAGAGAAGAAGGGCAGCCGGGCAAGCAGGCAAGCAGGCAAGCAGGCAAGCAGAGAGAATGGGGTGGGGGTATTTGGTAGTAGCCGAGGGCCAAACAGCTTTCCGAAGGTTTTCGCGCGTCTCGAAGGGCCCACGACCCTAGCACGTGCTGCTCTTTCTACCAAACTCTCTTTCATTCTTCTCTTTCCAAGCCTTCGCCCGCACTCCACCGTTCCTCTCGTACGTACTACACTCTCTTCTCCCACCCTCTCTCACCCTCTCCCTTCTCCACTATTTACCGTTGCGCTTTCGAGCGTCACCTATCGCCCCTTCCTTTTCCCTTTTCCGTTGCACGGAGCACGCGTTCGCTCCTTCGACGGACCTTCTTCTCTTCTCTTCTCTTCTCTTCTCTTCGCCCTTTCTTTCTTTCTTTCTTTCTTTCTTTCTTTCTTTCTCTCCCCTTTTCCAACGCCCTTTCGGCTTCTATCTGCCTTTCTTTCTACTCGGTGTTCGCTCGCGACTCTCTGTCGTTCGCGTCTCTTCTCGCTCGCCGTGCAGCCTTCGTCCATTAATCACACGGGGGGTCTTATCTTCTGCTTGCCCGCCTACTCCATCCTTGCGCGCCTTCTGTCCGGCCGGGATCCCGCCAAAAATATCCCGCTGCGCGCTCCTTCAGGACGCCCGCTGCTGATGATGCCATCCTCGCCGAACCGGCCACGGGAGCGTCAAAACGTTTAGAGCCGCGCGCACAACCAAATTCCTTTCGTTCCTCTCTTCCTATTACTCTTCGGTATACTGTTTCTGTCTATTTGCTAATATCGTTTTCTGTTCAAGCAGGTGTATTCTGTCTGCAAGTCTTTTTTCTTGACAGAGAAAATGTATTCTTGTTTGACTCTTATAATATCGTTTTGGTTACTTTTGTGAATTAAGATAAGTTGAATAGGGATCGTAAGATACTATTAGAAGGTTTTAAATGTATATTGTCGAGGGTTATTAGCGAGTAATTATTAACAGGTCTTATTACTTGCGTGTAATAATGAAGGCAATGACGAAGTTGTCGTTCCAATTCATTTTCCTTAGTTCGTCAGGAGTAAAGAAAAGTTCTTAACGATTCTTAATTGTTCTAAATGTACTTTAACGCTTTTTTCGAACTTGTTAACTCGACTTTGTTCGCCTCGAGCGGCCAAGGAAAGGAGCCCCTCGAAATCCTGAAGAATTTAAAGTACCGAGGGCAAAGGTATAATGATTGGTCGGAGGTCTCCTCATGACATATATATATGTGTGTAATCAAATATTCCGTGCATAAAAATAAGGGAATAATTTTCGATCGAATCTCACAAGGAAAATCAGAAGCTATCAAGTGGGTGAAGTGATAATTATACAGAGAATAAATTGCTCGTTGAAAGTGGAGCAGTTTGGCAGATAAAATTCGGAGGGTGCTTCCTTGAAAGGTTTCCCAAAGCACAGAGAAACATTAAGGGCCTTAAATCGATACTTCGCCAGCAATTGCCGAGCGAGCACGCGAAACGCCGATTAATCGACGATACCGTAAAAGCTCCCGGCGTACACACGCACACACACACGGACACACAGACACACAGGTTATCCAACCTCACGCCTCCTGAATTTTAAATATTACCTTGGGACCCTTCCTACTTGGACCAGCAAGACTTACCTACCAATCTCCCATAAATCATTCACAACTCCACCAAGGGAAGAAACTTCTCCTAATATACTACGGTTAAGATATTCTTTTACTTTTCTTATTTCTTTGCTAAGTTTTCTTGATTAGTTGTCTGTTCGAATGATTTTATTTGTTGAATCATAATTGAAACAGCTCGAAAGTTCAATGATTTTAAAATGAAACAGGATCAAATTCAGATTAAAAAAAGGAGGAAATGTAATTTTAGTTATATCGGTTGCAGTTTGTAACGATTGAAAGTAAAGGCTAACAATAGGAATGATAAAAGATCATTGATCTTATGATTGCTCATTATTGAACCGCGGGGTTAATAATAGATGACTAAAAGTCTAGTTTCGCGGTTTTAAAGGGCTATCAACGATTATGGCACTAATCTTTCAGTAGAAATAGCAATCCGTTTACTTTATAAACTGAATCCTCATTTGGACAACGGAACATTAAAACTGTCTTCGCGTTAATACCAGTCAAACTACAGATCAATAACAAACTCCATTAAATCCAACCTGCCACAAGCTTCATAAATGAATTTCCTACAATAACATAATCCACAAACTAACAAAACCCTAGGAAATACCTCACAAAACGATTTTCCACGCAATACGTTCCCTAAATCACAATCATCCCCAATCATCCTCAATATTAACCAAAATCTATCAATCGACAATTCAATCAATGACCCACATCGAACACTTCAAGGACTATGCAGGGACCTCTTAACAATTCCAGTATCCAACAAAAGCAGACTGTTGCTCTCAACATGAACCATAAGAGTACCAAGGGCGTTGAAAGTGGAGCATTCGATGTATAGCAAAATGACTGCTCTATCTTGGTAGTCCATTAAAAGTGTCTATGCTGCGGGGGTATTACGAAGATCCCGAAGTGAGAGTAAAAGAGAGTCAGAGAGAATGAGCGATAGAGAAAGGAGAGAGGGTGTATCGAGTGCGGCCGGTAGTGCGGGCGACATGGGTCGGGGGTGAATCCTTACATATGGCGAGGATAACTAGCAGCTAAAGCCCCAACGTGATCGACGCTCTTTCCCTCTCCGAGCGAGAGAGAGAGAGAGAGAGAGAGAGAGAGAGAGAGAGAGAGAGAGAGAGAGAAGCGAGACAACTGGCGCGTCAGGCATGATCGGTATAGGAAAGGAAGTAAGGGCGCGCCGAGTGTTCCTCTTCCTGTCTTACGAGGCGCGTCCAAAAATACGTGAATGTGTCGAAAAAGCGTGTGGCGCGTGCCCCTGGGCCACCTCGAATATCCAGCAGAAGAGCAGCCGTCTCGGAGGATATCGTGTCCGCTCGTTTATATCCCCCTATGGAAAAGAGCGGCGACGACGCCGACGCTGACGACGACGTCGCCGAGCCAGCCAGCCAGGCAGCCAGTCAGCCAGGCAGGCAGGCAGGCACGTGTTGCCGCTAGCAAGATGTTTCGTGGATTTTCTCTAAAAATAGTACAACAGCAGAAGCAGAAGCAGAAGCAGAAGCCGGGGATGCTGCTTGCACGGATGCGTGCATCGGGATGATGCGCCCGCAGCACTCGTTGCTCACCCTCTTCTTCTCAACTTTGCTTCCGCCTTCTCGTTCTTGTGGTTAAAGAGAGAGAAGAGAGAAACTTGGAGATATCGGACGGGCGCGCGCGAGCGTGTAGACGTTTCCGACTTTGCGTGTCGCGTGCGATTAAGTGTCAGGAATGACAAGAAGGGCCATTTCGGTACGCCGAGGAACGAGAGGACGACGCCTGTGTTGTTTGCTCCCCGCTAATCCGTCATGTTCTTCACGCACACGAGGGAAATGGAATTCGATGATTAGTCGATTTAGAAATCCTTCTAAGAAAGCTTTTCTACGATTTTTTAATCTCCTTTAGAGCCTTCTAGAAAGCGATACTCAACGCTTCGGGGAAATTCGGGAGTAATCCTGACGAGATGAATCTTTTAATGTTGTGTGTAATTTAAAAAATTCTTTGATTTCCTAAAGCTTTTATTTTGTCGGATTGTATTTTGTAAAATAGACAATCCAGTCTAGGAAAATTATACACAAAGTGTATGGAGAATTTGTAAAGAGACTTTGTAGGAACTTTGAAAGGTAGTTCCTCGAAAGTGAAAGGACGCTTAATAAGAAGCATATTATAATTACAAACTAAAACAAGTGTTATTATGCGTGGTAAGAGCGAAGGGTGGGACTGGGGGGAGGGGGGGAGGGCGTTGGTAGTGTGTCTTGGTTGGGATCGGTGGGAAAGAAAGAAGCCATTAGTGGGATGAAAACGCAGTGGCGCGTCATTTTCCACGTTTCCTCGAAGCAGCAGCAGCAGCAACGGGCGTAGAAGAGAGAGCAGGTAAAAAGAAAACGGTTTTCGCGGAAGGATCCTCCTGGCCAAAGAGCCCGCCGCCGCCGCCGCCGCCGCCGCCGCCAACACACCGCTCTTTTTGAAAGGTTTCGACGACGGCCCAGCGACGTTTCCACAGTAGATATCCATCAACCAAGACTTTTCTCGATGACCTTTGCGCACACGATCCCCTCTTCTCCTTCTCTAGTTCTCTCTATTTCCCTCTGTCTCGCTCGTCGAAGAATCTTCAAAATGTTTCAAACATTCCGAAAATCCTCTCTCCCACTGGACCACTGACTGACTCTTCTCTCTTCTCATCTCTCCTTGGAAAAGGCTCCGCCGAGAGAGCATTCTTTATCCTTTTATTCCCTTAGCCGACCAAATGGCAATTTCGAGGAAACAAAAACTTCATCGGATGGTTCAACGCGGTCCGTTTGTCAAGCTGGCGCATCTTCCACGAAGTTATTTACATGCCAGTAAAGTTCGGCTAAGAGTTAAAGCCTGTTTCTACACTTTCGACAGGAATTGCCTGTTGTCCTTTATACAATGCTTGTTCGATGCTTCTGCGAACTAATTGTATGTGAATGCGATCGTTTGGTACAAAGGCAATGTTGCTTTCTCTGCACCCGCATTGACCAATGCCCAATTGAAACCCTGCGTGAATACATCATCGACGAGGGAGTATTCATACCAAAATGTTGATAGATTCAACTTTAACTTTCGATCCTATTTCGGTCGTCCTTATATTCAATTCTATGAAACTCCGATGAGTATAATAAAAATTATAAATGTAAACAGTTCACTGTTTCTTATTTCATTCTTTAATCGCGGATGAATGTGCATCTGCAATCGCATACATTGTTGCTGATTTATATTAGTGTCGATTGCCAAATAAGAAACGAGTATTCGATTCGTATCAATTAACCGTGGCTTAACCATAAAGAATTATATTTTTATTCAACTTAAATATAATATGAATCGACTTCAACTGCATCGCTCTATTTAGTCGAAAACTGCATTTCCTCGATCAAACAATCAATCAACAATAAATATCTCGAACACGCCTAACTGTTAGACCACGTGGATTTGAAGAAATCATCTGAAAAACAGTTCTGACTGATTCCGAAAAAGCGACAGAGTTCCAAACCAAGTGGAGCACGTGTTCGGAGCAAAAGGTGGAGGCTGCAACAACGCAAGCTGCAAGGCATCTTGCAGCTTTAGATTCTAAATACTTGAACGGTCTGAGCGCTCGCGCGAGCGCCATATATCGATAGCACGAGACGACTTCCTGCGGGGCACGTGCTATACCGGAAGTGGGGACAATCTTGTCGTCACCTCGAGTAGCAGCGGCCCCTTTCCTGCCATCTCCTCCGTGCGCCCCTCGAAAACTACCAAACACCATCTCTGCCTTCACTCAAGAGCGAAAGCGTCCACGCCCTCCATCTTCCTATTTTTAACAGCCCACACCCCGGAAAAACAAATGGCGAAATACCTAAAAAGGAATGTTTCCGGGCTGCCATTCAAAACCTTCTTCGAAATATTTGACTTTCTTCAATTCCAACGGTTCGCATTGAAGTAAGATCGAGAAGTTTGAACCGTACTTTATTTCATTTAGGCTTCAAGTATCTTCGAAGGATACTTTGAATTAAGTAATAGATAGTTTCGCATTGGTCGAGTGATTTTAAGTTACTTTCTAGGTTGAAAGTTAAGTCATCTTTTATTTCACGGTCTTTATAAGTTTCTTGAGAATTAAATATCGAATGCAGAATTCAATACATTTTATGGTACACTTTTTATAAGAGTATTAAAGTTTCTTGTTGTTCGGGAAAATCAACTTCTTGGGAATCGAAGTGAATTAGAAATCAAGATTAATATCGAACGATTCGATGTTATTAATTGATATACAGAAGAGGTATTTCGCATCTATCATTGATTTCGCTCGGCAAAGATCTCATTCTTCGCGCGCGCATCGTGTTCAAGTGATAAGAAACCGGAAACGTCAGTTAATATCTTAAGCATTAATTATGGTAACTTTAGGAAATTGGAGAGAAAACTTGTAATTCTTTAGATCTTAGAAGCTCACTAATATTCTAATAGGATATTATAAATACAGAGATCCAAAAGTATAAACTGAAAGTGCCGATCAAAGGAAATAACCCAGTGCTAGAAATCGTTCAATCAAAAAACTATCATCAACGGCAACGTACAAATCATTCTCTCGTTGCCATAAAATTGTGCAAAGGTGATGTTTCAAAAGTAGCTACTTACTCAATCGAATATCCAAACTCTATTACTGTTCAATCGAATATCCAATCTGTGGTGTTGCTAAAAACTGTGCAATTAACTAGAATTTACCAAGCACAAAGTGCAGAATAACTTGTTGAAATCAGTTTAAGCAGTGAAATAGTGCAACAGCATAATTAAGAGAAATGCTGTATTTTGCAGCCAATGAGACAGCGATGTTTTGGTACATGCCTGGATGGCGCGAAGGATCTGGCTCAGAAGCACTTTCCAATCCTTCCACATCGGGATCAAGTAGTTCAAACAAAATCAGCAAGGATTAAGCTCTCCCAGCCGGTAACCAAGGATCAAAGGTGCAACTGTTTACTGTGCTATGCTACTCCAGCTAGTTTCTACATACTCTAATATTTTCTAACATGGCGTCGAAGTCTTCGAAAGTGCAAAGCTTGAAATCCTTATTTTCTACTCAAGTATGCAGTAGATAGTTCAAAAATTGTAGACTTCATTAAGTAACACTGGTTGATTCAGATAAGAGTCTCGATTAGATCGAGTCTAACGAGTCCAAAAGTGAAAGATAGCAGATATTTTTGTACATCATTCTACCGAAATATCAGATGGCGTTTCAGTAGAATAAATTGTAATCGCTATCTTTCTCTTCCTTTTTAAGATCTCTCAAAAGTAGTTATTTCGCGGATTTGTACGAATGAGTAAACGGTTGATCAAAAATATATTGAATAGAAGAATCGATTCGGCAAAATGTTGAATATGAAAACGACTTAATACACGTAATATGCATTTTACTAATACTTAAGCGAGTGCATAATCTATTAAATATTAGAGATTTCTAATCATGCTTTTAGAATTAAAATAGTAGACTCACCAGTGTCATCGATGATGAGTTGGACCGATTGCATGATATCCTCGAAGTTGAGCTTGGTACCATCGACGACCGCATTCCGACACATCCTCAGGACCATGTACGGTAGTTGTTGCCTGCAACGAACAAAAAGGACAAAAATTAATCCAAGTATTCCTAAAACAATTCTTATACTCTCAACTTGAATAAAATCTACTATTTCTCTCTGACAATGATTCTCTCAATCTTAGCAAAGCGCTCTTACGCAAAGCTAACGAGCGAGGGAAAGTTGCAAACGTTCAATATTGACCATCACACTTTTTTCCAAGTGATTCCTAGGCAAATATGTACTTTTCTCGAGCGAACTGGATCGCCTCTCTCTTATCCCGAGGCGCCAACTTCCAAGACCATCGAGTCGGCGGCTAACTTTTAATAAGAAGCAAATAATAACAGAATCTTCCAACTCATCAAATCTTTCTCTACCAAATTTCCTAACCCTTGAATATCTAATCCGCAAAATCATTCGCTTGAAAGTCGAAGCAACTAGTGTTACATTAAAAGAAGAATATATCGCACCAGGCTGTAAGAAGCGGTGTCGGCCATGGTGTCGGCGGTGCCAATCACGTATATCAAGCTGAGCATATCAAACTGGTATAAGAGATAAGAAGGCGAGACAAAGCGGGAATCAGGAAAGCCAAAAAAGCCGGGCAAATCAAGCAGAAGGAAAGCGACGAATCAGGGGTCAGAGATATCGAAGGGGGTCTTTCTCAGGAGGAAGAGATCGGTCGACGGGGTGGGAGGCAAAGGAAGGCAATGGAGGAGTATTAAGTAGATGGTGGGCGCGAGACTGCGAACTAGAAGAAGAAGAAGAGGAAGAAGAAGAAGACGAAGAAGAAGACGAAAGAACGGGTGTAAAAGAGAGGAATGGTTCTCTGGAAGGGCATTGCTGGATCGCGTTTCCCCCCGGCGGCGGTGCTTCGGTTCTACAGGACTGGCGCGCCCCACCAGGGCGACGCCGACGCCGACGGTGGTGGACGCGGGCACGATGGACGTGGTGCGGGCAGAGAGAGCACTCGCACTGCTCTGGTAGGGTAGAAGGAGCAGAGTGGCAGGTATCGGAAGCGGAGTGAGCGACAGTTGGATCGAGGTAGGAAAGAGAGAGAGCGAGAGAAAGAGAGAGAGCGAGAGAGCGGAAGGAGAGGGGAGAGTGGGGCGATGATCGGCGACGAGAGAGGCCAGAAGAGAATTGACAGTGGGCGAAGTGGTGGGGGGTAGAACTCGGAGACACCAACGGAAGATCGTTGCTGGTGCCCCACCAGAAAGTGAGGAGACGCGCGCCGGTGGGGAGCGCTCGCTTCACCAAAGTTCTTGGAGACACGGTACCGCCCGAGAACGCCTACTGTGCCCGCGCAAACATGGCCGCCACCGACGATGAACAACCAGCCGGGAGAGCCCGAGCAACGCGCCGCGCCGCCTCGCGCCGCCTCGCGCCGCTCCAAGGGCGAAGACGATGAAGTACGACTTCGATTTTCCTACCAACTTTACCTACAATTCCCCCCCCCCCCCCCCCACCGCCCCCACCGCCCTCGCAAACGAACACGCACCTGATAGCATTGTTTTGTCATGGTAAATGGTAGAGGTGGCTGTTCGTTATGCTGAGTTTTTCGAGGAGGAAATAATGCCGGAAAAATGGGACTAGATATGTTTAAGGAAGGACTGGACGAATCAGCCGTAGGGTTCCGTTCAAATTTGAAGTAAGGGTGGCGACTTCGTATCTATGCGCATGTTCCACCCCTTAGTGGCGGTCCATAAGATCAATAAAGACGCGCCTTTCCCGACCCTTGGTTGGTCTGGCGGCTTTGGTCTTTCGATTTTCGAAAATCCTTTTGATATTTATTGTAACTTTGATATGATTTGTTCGGGTGTCAAAAGGTTTATGTTGTACTTTGATTGGAGAAATGATGCGGTAATTGGTAGGCATCGTTCGATGCGGCCATAAAACTGCTTGATTTGGAAGGTGCGCAAGTTTTCGCCAGCCTGGGATTGAATTTCATCGGGACGCTTAATCAAATTCCCTTGGGACGCCCTCGAGAGAGTTCGCCAATTTCGAGCCCACTCGCTTCTCGTCCTCCCAAAACTTTCTCCAGTGCGAAGGCACACGCAGTGCTTCGGCGCAGCTGCAACGCAGCACACTTCTGCAGGCCGCAGGTGCAACTGACGCGCGCGCGAGCCGCGCGCGTACACGTGGTCCGGGGGAAAAAAAACTCGCCGCATGGTTTTGCTTCGGGCGCAACTTCGAAATTGCTTGGTTCGAACTTCCAATCAATTGGACGCGCGCTTCGCTTTCCTAACTTCCTTATTCGTACACATCGTTCTACCAATTCATCTTTCAGACGAGCAAGAAATTTATCGCATTGCAAATGTTGCCGAAATAAATATGATATTTCGTGATAAAGTTCGATGAACTGTTATTTTCAAACTTAATATTGACTCTAAATTATATATGTAATTACAAAGGAATATGATTTGAAGTAGAACACAATGAAGTACTTTGATGCAGAATTATTATTTTGCATCGAAACTTTGTAAAGTCTGTCTTTTCACTGATGTTAATCTCGGAGAGAATCACTTCTTCGAGCTCGCCATTTCCTTTTCACGAAGACGATCGCCAATCGATACGTCGCCGAGGCGAGATACTCAAGAATCATACGATTCATGATGGTAACTTCGTTAGACGTACACGCTCTTCCACTCTCCGAAAGAGAAAATCCCATTAATATTCCTTTTATTATTGCAATGAGTGGCCGCTCCCTTCGACCCCCTGTTCGTCCACCCACTCTCTCTCCTGCCATGACAACGTAATAGGCTTTGGGTAGCCTTGCGAACTCACTCTCAAATTTCATTAGCAACTCCGGCACAGCCTTTCCTCGGCGTCCTTCTCGTCCTGCCAACGCGCCGAGCAATGGCGACGCCATCGCTTACACTTTAGGGGGCGCGTGTATGTCCTCGCTCGAGTATTTATGAAAATTAACAGACATTTGTTTACATTTCAATCTCATCGTGCTAGATTTATTTTTAGCTATTACTTGATTAATTTTGTCATTTTATCGTTTAGATGTAATTGTAATGTTTTATGTATTTATTTTGGTGCAAAAGAGCGAAATGTGTTTTTGATAATTGTTTAAATCGTGAAAAAGTATTTGCGCGGGTTAATTATGTATTTTTATGTTCGATGATATGTTTAACATCATTTTGCTCTAATTTTCTGGCAACCACAGTTCACTTCTATTCGTTTCTTCCAAGATTTCGAAAGAGATTGGCTATAATTTTGTAATCAGAGTATGTAAAAATGCACCAACTTAAGTTCAAAATGAACAGCCAATTTCTCGGAATATCAAGTAACGAAAACGGCACACTTTGTCGCGGAAGGTGCGACTCACTGTCTTTGGCAGTAGATGACATCGACTGGACAACTATCTAAGCAAACGGCGGAAGTCAGCTGTTATCCGAAGGAGTAAGTCATCCGGATGACAAAGAATTCCACCCGAGTTAGATGCTTTTGCGCGAGCGACCCAGATTTAGCTGGCACAATACTTGTTGAATATTTCTTGGAAATCGGAATATCGCCGACAATAAAGATATTCTCTCAAAGATATAAAGAATGAAAGCGAGATATAAAAAATGTCTGATTAAAAATACGGTGTAGTGATTCATCGTATTTAATTTAATATAATTCCACTTGACAGAGTGGATTCTTCGCAATTCCACGATAAGAAGACCGAAGGAGACCAATTCAAACTTCAACTTCGGAAGAAGCCAATCCGAGATACGGAAACCCATGAAACTCATAATTTCCCAAGCAATTACCACAGTCAAATTAAAGAAATCATAATATCAATTACTTTCGACGAGCAAAAACTAATAATTACGAGTCTCAGAAAATTAATAGCATCACATTTCATAAAAGCCTTAACAATATAAACCCCATCAATATTCAATAGCATACACTGCATCCTATATCAACCGTTTAATCAACTATCAAATTCCAGTTGACTGCACAATCAATATTATCATAATCGTTCCTACATTTATTATGAAATTCTAATTACCGAAATAAGCCCATCGGGTATCATTAGTCTGCCGTCTGCCAGGAACAGTTTCTCTTCCAACGTTTCTCTCGAGTCGCGAACGACGAATGAAAATTACAGCATCCGCTCGCCTTTTGTACCACCTCTTTCGGCATCGACACTGCGCAAACATTTGCCTGGCCATTTTTCGACCTGGCTTTCGTCGACCAAATGAAATTCTGCGCTCACTCGCTTACTCACTCGCTTACTCGGTTGGCTCACTCGCTCGCTCGAGAGACAAGATAAATTCCCATGATCGAAAAAGGTGCCCCCCCCCCCCCCTCCCATGCGCGCGTAGCAAAAGGTGGCGCGGCGCGCTCCATTCTCTATGAAGAAGAGAGCGGCAAAAGCAGGATTGTAGGGGCGCGCAGCAGCGCAGGGTACGAAACGGGCCCAGTTGCCGCCGCCACGCTACTTCGAAGAGGGGAAAAGAAGGCTGAAGGGAGAGGAAAGAGAAAGAGAGAGAAAGAGAGAGACACAGAGGCATCAACCAGGAGCAGTTGAAACCCGCAGCGAGATACCGGCTTCCACGTACGGGACTTTCGTCGGTCTCGTCTTCACACGCTTTTTCTAACCCCGTTGGATTTATTTAGGCCCGCGCAACGCGCCTCTCTTCTCCCTTTCGAGACGCCACGACGCCGGTTTTAACCTACGGTCACACGTATCATTCACTTGGGAGCGCACCCTTGCATCAAGAGATCCTCCCTGCATTGTCAGCGAGCAATGACGTTGCTGTTATAAGTTTGGGGGAAATCATGATAGTTGGAGTCGAAGTACTGAATTGTTTATTTAAATAGTAATAAATGAACTGGTATGAATATGCAAATGCTTGCAACGTTTTAAATAAGTGTTCTTTCATCTAACGAAAGATGTGTTAAAGAAAGGTAAACCTGATATTACAATGGAAGAATGTAAAAGCGTAATATTATAAATGAAAAAGTGTAAAGTGACTGTACAAAGTATTACAACTCGCAGCCTTTCAGAGTGCGGCCGACTCAATTGGGTGCATTGTTTCAGGGGAGTAGAAACGGGATAACGAATTGGGCGAAGAATACCGAGGTGAAAAAGGAGGAGCGGGAAAAGGCGGAGAGAAAAGGAGTGCGAGAAAGAGGCGGTGTAAGAGAAGAGAAGAGAAGAGAAGAGAAGAGATGAGACGAGACGAGACGAGACGAGCGGTATCGCGTCCGGTGTCAAAGAGGGCTTGCGCGCACTTTCTCTGCAGAAAATTCTCCATAGTCATGTTAATGAAAGCAGGGAGATGCCGGCCGGTGTTCCAAGCTTCATTCAAGGCTGACCCCGGCTGCTGGCCTCTTTCGTTAGTGCCGACAGATATAGCAATGATTCCGGGAAACCGTAGACCCTACGTGGAAGGAGGGCCGAATGTTTTATGGGACTTGGTCGTGCGATCGAATGGGACTCGCCAGGTTTACCTAATGATCGTTTAAACTATTGAAAGACCGAAACCCAACCAATAAAAGACACGGAACACCATCTTCTCACGCACAAAAATCTTCAAGCTTCGATGCATTACACCTTGTTATACTCAACAAATTATGGGATCTCCTTTTCAAGAAATTCAAATGCTCGCTTTACTCATTAATTCCAACTGTTTATCACATTTTTCCTACATTAGCATCGCTCCTGATACATTCCATGAATAAATATTGCTATTCATCATTTTCATCCCCCGCAAAAAAGAATCTTAATGGACGTTATTCAAATACCGAGTGACGCAAGTATCGTTTCTTGGAAAGTAATATACATAAAACAAACTTGATTCATTAATCATTCCACACTTTCTTTGTGAGGGGAAACTTCTACAGAAAAATAAACCGCAGAATATCGTTTATACGCTGACATTCAATATTTAATTCAAACTTCAACAAAAACCGCAATAAAAACCGTTCTATTCTTTACTTCCTTATACTTCACGAAGACTTAACAATAACATTAGAAGCATTAAATTGAAAACTCCACCATAATAACAGAATAAAGAAACGAATGAAGCAATCATAAGGTCAAAGGCGACACCCGGAAGCGAGAATCATATACCAAAGGAAATTGGCAGGATTTTTTCAGATGGCCCGCAAGAGAAGTGATCGGCTGGCACATGCAGAAGGCAGAGAGCGCGGCAGAGGGTAGTACAGGGTGGCGGCGAGTAGGGGGGAACGGCGAGATCAGGGTGCCGACCTTTGTAGTTTAGGGGAGCGGAATTCTGCCCTCCCGCCAGGTGCGTAGATTCTATTCGATGAAAGGCGAGAGCCGGCGGCGCGCCAGGAGAGGAACGAAGAGGAAAGCGCGCCGCCAGAAAAAGGTACGGCTTGGAACACGAAAAATCGTGCGTGTGCAAGAGCGAGCGTGTACAACACGCCTGTCTCGCACACGCATCTGTCCTTTCGACGACACAAGCGAGCGCGGCATTAATCTACTTTAACAGAGGATCGCGAGAGTGTGCGCGCCCGAGGGAAAAACAATTTGTTCGAAGTCGGAGATTGGCGCGGACAATGCCGGAGTCGGGCGTCCTCGTATTCATCCGAAGCATCGAGCGCGCATCACCGATTTGTCACACGGCGTCCTGCCATCCCATTGGTCACGTCCGACCAAGGGATTAGTTAGAAGAGAGAGAGAGAGAGAGAGAGAGAGAGAGAGAGAGAGAGAGAGAGAGAGAGAGAGAGAGAGAGAGAGAGAGCAAAGGCCTAATCTGGCGGGAGCGTCGGATCAGCCGGGAAATGAGTGAAGCTGAAGCGTAAACAAGTCGGCACGAGTTCGCACAGCGCAGGATACGCGTTTGGACAGACGATGAGGAAAACAGAGCGATTGACAAAGCAAGAAGTGACATAAATCTGCTGGGAAACCCTAGCGATTTAATAGCCCCTTCTCTCACTGTCTTCCTTTTTTCCCTTTTCTCCGGCATCGTAGACAATCGACACGCAAATCTAGCGTGTGCGGCTTGCAGGGACACACGGCACGCGGCTCCAGATTGGCCAAGCGAAGCGTTGAAATCCGATTAATTCCCCGAGGAATCCAAGTGTCGCGCGAGAGCTCTTCGGTGATTAAGCAGTCGACGGAGCTCGAATCGGCAGATGGCAAGAGAAAGAGAAAGAGAAAGAGAAAGAGAAAGGTAGCGCACGCGGGACAGGCAGGAGGATTAGTGCGCGCTCGTTCGTCCAATTGGTTTATGGTTTCACGCTTTTCAGCGACAATGAGGGTCCACGGCCCCGAAACGGAAGGAAAGGCCGACGAGGCCGCTTGGAGAAGTAAAGGGCCACGGCCAGGGCCAGGGCCAGGGCCACCACCACCGGGCCGAAGGATCACGGTGGCCCTTAACGAGCGGGAAAAGGGGAAGTCAGTGGCGCACCTCCGCCTCTTGCCAGTTTATTAGCGAGAACAAATATTTCGCTCGACGTGTCCCTCGTCTTTGTCCCATTTCTTCTTGGATTTCCCCAGTTTTGACCGCCACTCTTCCTTCTTTCCTTCTTTCCTTCCGCCTTGAACACCTGTCCGCGGCACGCACCACCGACTCTACCCAGCCGAAAATGTCCGCGGCTTTAAATCTTGCACGCTCCCGATAAGATCGCTGCGCCGCCCGCTGTGCCTTCCTTCCTTCCTTCCTTCTTTCCTTCCTATTCAATTTCCATCCACTGGAGAAAGTTAAGCAGGTGCAACTGCCCAAGTGCTTCCTCCGTGCTTGCTGGGATTTTGGTAGCCGTGTCAAGCTGGTTAAAGACGTGTTGAAGTGACCGAGTGACGAAGATGATTTAATGGAAATAATTATTTGATTGAATGAATTTAATGTTTTATAAGATATTTTAGTTAATATGTTGTTTGTTTATGTGACAAGTCAGTGTTTAATCTCAATCGATCGTATTAATTACATCGTATTTTATTTAACGGCTTGTGTTACAATGACGGGTGTTAATGATTCCAAGTACGAACCGTTTGATTTCAATGGATTTGTCGAAACAAACACATCAACTCTTAAACGGTCAAACCATAATGCTCAGTGACGCTTGAAAAATCACAAGCCGAGGGATTAATAATACCAAAGCTTACCCTAATAAACAGCTAATACCTGAGGTATTGGTGCGAAAATTCGCACGTGCAAAGCCATCGACGATTGGTTGGGTGAAAAGTTGAGTAAATGGTAAGGAAAATTCGAGGAAAGACTAGGAGCGTTGAAGCGAAATCTCCGATTACTGCAAGTGGCCGGGTGTGCCTTAGCCGCAAGTAGGAACCGGCATTTGGACGAGTCGAGAGAGCGGTAAGTATTTAGGGTGTCAGGGGAAATTTACTGGCACCTAACGGGGCGCCGGGTTGCCGACGTCTAAATAGGCGGCCGCTAACGGTTCGCAGCTTCTTAGACCGAAAGGATAATCCTCTTACAATGGGAAATATTTGGATAATTATCTGCGGAAAGAGAGAGTTCGGCGTTGAAGCGACCGGCGCGCGGTGCGTCTCGGTCGAACGGGGGACCACCATGGCGAGCGACAAGAAATCCGCTTTACAATTATTGTCGGTAATCCAGGTAGTGACGTAGTCAAGAGCAGTAGCGCCGGCCACTTTAAAAAGGCTCGAAAAGGGCGAACCAAACGGGGGAAGAAAAGTATACGGCAGTTTCATGGGGAAATACGCTTTGGGGAGGAGGGATTGCTTCCTAGGAAAAGATAGGTCCCGTCACCATGGGAAGAAGGTGTCTTCTTCCTTCGATACTTTACTGCACGGCTCTGTTAGCTGCCGAGAGGACCGCCGCGTTCAACCCTCACACCTGGCTTCCCTCGATCATTATATCGGCAAGAGCGTATAAACAAAATTTATGTCAACCTTGAATCTTCTTCTTCCAACAACCGTTCCGCTAGATCGGTTTCCCCCAGAAATGCCGGGTTTCCCGGCTGACCAAACCTCTTTCAGGGATCATTAGCACCCAGTGAAATCTCTATGACGCACTTACGATACTTCCAGATCGACGATAAACTGATACGAAAGATCGTCGCTTTTAATGGCGCCGAGAAAACGATACACGCGTCGTGTAATTATCTAATTGGAGTTTGACAGTGGTAAACAGTGAACAGTAGAGTTTCAGATGACTCCGACAAGATGTCCTTGGGTAGTTGAAGGAGCTCCAAGTGCCGCGCAATTGAAGAAACTGCTAATGCGTAAGCTAGTTGTAAGCCAGTGCAGATGAAAGAGATTAGTTTCGATGAAAGATCAAGATGAGAGATTTCTGTTACATGTGAGATAAGTCTGACTGATTTTAATTATACGTTAGTTGTCCATCATCTCTTTATCTCAATATAATTAAGATAAAACGTTTTCAAAATAAACAAATTCGAACCTAATAACAAAAAACACCAGATCAAAAATTTCAATCAACCACCAACAATACACAGTCTAAAAACTTATTACTACAAACCTACTATTTTCAGAGTAAAATTCCTTAAAGACACTCTTCTTTAATACAATCTATCTCAAAAACCCTAGATTCCCAAACACTATTTCAATTCCTTAGAAATGCACACCACACACGAGACAGTGGTATCGCGGCGCAGTTTCTGGCGGGAGGTTCGCGCGCGCGCGCGAGCGCCGCGAGGAATTCCGAGAGGTCTCCTTGAAGGTTCGGCCAGTCGATAAATCGAAGAGAGGCCGATTGCGCGCGTACGCGCCGCCGCTCCCCTCGGCAAACATACCTATCTCTCTTCTCTCCTCTGCAAGAAAGAGCGAGCGAGAGAGACCAAGCGAGTAGAATCAAGGAGGAGTAGAGTAAGCAGCACACAACCTACCGAAACTCTGTGGCGGCTGGAGTTTGTCTGGTGGCCGTGAGGTCGATCGCACGCGCGATATTCGCCTCTTTGCGACCGGTTTCGTGCGGCGTCCTTTTCTCATTTGGCCGCCGCGCACGCATCAACCTCGCAGGAAGAAGAACGGCGCGACTACTCGAAGCGTATATATGTGTCTGCTGGGTATATGTGATGGTGGGTTGAGTTGGAAGGCGAATATCGAAGGGGGTGGGAGAGCGCGGAGTGGAGTAAGAGAAGGAAGAGAAGAAGAAGAAAGGAAGAAGAAGAAGAAGAGAGGGCAGCAGCAGGGTTGGGTATATGAGTTGGTAGGAGAGACGGGTCCGAAGGAGACGAGACAAGACAAGGAGTCTGTTAGCGGACTCTCGATGGCATGAAGGGACGGGACCCTAGAGAGAAGGAATGTTGTTGTTGTGCCGGGAGGCGCAGTCGGGCGGTGGGGTGTGTAACGGAGTGCTGGACGACGCCGGTGTGTACCAGCGCGCCGCTGCTCGCTCCAGTCGAGAGTCAGAAAGAGAGAGGACGTCTATCTCTCTCTTGCTCTCTTTCTTTCTCTCTCTCTCGCGCGCCCTCGGATTCCCTCTCAGAGAGAGGCAGAACGAGGGCCTGGGCTAACTCGACTCTGTTCACGATCCTCTCTTTCTCTCTTTCTCTCTCTCTCTCTCTCTCTCTCTCTCTCTCTCTCTCTCTCTTTCTCTGTGTGTATGTGTATGTGTGTGTGTGCGAAGCGGGGAGAGAGAGGCGGTCGGAGGCAAAGTCAATGCACCGCAGGGGAATGCAACGCGCTGCGCGCCGCGCGCCGCGCCAAGCAATACCAAGCCTACGTCAGAGTACATTCTACCGCACTTTACGACTATGCCGCTCTTCCACCGGCTACTACACGCTTCCAGCTTCGTCTTTTGCGCCCTCGCACATACATGCACGCACACATATATATGCTCGTCTTTCCTCCTATGCCAACACATACATTCTACATGATTCTCTATCGCTCTTGTCCCAACGTCACTGTTCGCTCTCTTTCCTTCCTCTGCCCGATATTTCTTTCCCTCGCGCGCGCACTCACTCTGCTCCTTTTATTCCTGCCGAGAGAGAACGCTGTCTCCTTCCTCGAGCGCGTCTTTCATTCTTGCACGTGCGCTGCGACGCAGTTCGCGCTGCAACGCGCGCGAGCAAATGCCGATTACTCTCCGCCAAGCTTCAACGAAGATCCAAGCGCAAAGTTTTCTCTTGGAAAACTGTGCTGTTGTTTATGGAATTAGAGGAATGTTGATAAGCAATATTTAGGATGATCGATGAATCTGAAATACGATCGGTGAGATTGTACTGGTAGAATTAAAGAACCACGTGTTACTCTTCGAAACATTCAACGTTTCTATATTAACATTTACAAGATTGAACAATTAATAAATCCTTTAACTCTATGTATTGAAATAACTCTTCACATCTTCGAGCATGAAAGATCGAAGAAACTCAGGTAAGATATCCCTGGTGTTCAACTACACCTAAAGTTCAATGTCCCCGTGACAGGGAGGGCGCGCGCACGGTCGCGCGCGTCTATCGGCTCGAACTTCAGCGATTCCGGCTAAGCCATCAATGGCAGTGCTGCTCGAGCGGGGGACACGCACTTCACGGAGGGCAGTAAACGCGCGCCAGTAAAAATTGTTCAATGGCAAGCAAGCGCGGTGGTGCGCGCCTATAGATCGCCTTCCTCGGCCAAGGTGCGCGCGTACGTGTGTCTCGCGCACATTCGGAGTAGGAAGTCAAGCTCTCTATGTATATGTGTATGTATGCTATGCGTGCGTGCGAGTGTGTGTGTGCGTGTGTGCGTGTGTGTGTGAAGCGCTGTCGGCGGTGGCGTCGGAGTAGGAAGGAAAGCACAGCGTGAGTAGCGTGTGTACGCTACGACGTGGTGCAGCGCCTGCGCGCTTCTCCGCCCGGTAGCCGCTCTGAATGAAGGCCCCCTCCATCGCACAACCCGACACAGCGTCTCGTCCGACTCCGACCGACAACACTACACACACGCGCACTCGTATGTACGCCCACACACACGAGCACGCGAGGAATGCACGCCACGAGTGGACGCGCCGCCGCCGTCGCCGCCGCCGCCGCCGCCGCCGCCACGAGTGAGTACATACACGCCGTGACCGTTGTGTGCCACACGATGCGAGTCAAGAGAGGACTTTAGCCCCGCGGGAGCCCACCGCGTGGATTCCGGGATCTCTCTCTTACTTGATAAGGGAATAATGATTCCGCGTCTCTTTGAACTTTGATATGGGGTTTTCGTATTGGATTTTGGTTGTTTGATGAGTTTGTATTGGGAAGTTTTATTTGATTGTGATTTTGTGGTAATTTAATATGGAGTTTATTTTGTTCATTTTGGTTGTTTATTGGTTTAGTATAATAATGAATTTATTTGTCTATGTTAACTCAATGTGCAGTTTCTTTTAATAATTTTGTTTGTTAGTTTCACCTTAATAATAGTTCTCTCTCATCGATTGATTTTCCTTCACTCCAATAACGTTCGTTCATGTCTGTCGTAAAATGAACATGTAATTCTTCTCGTTTGACCGTCAAAGGTTTGACTCTTGAACGGTTTCTCATTGTACCGTAGACATCGAGCGGCAGTCTCACCTTGGCTCTCTCGATTTCCACTCCATCTCTGTGATTCTCTCGCTCGAGTTCGACCCGAGACGCACTACTGCTCGGGGAAATTGGAAATTTACTCGGCGGAGATGAGTAGAGAATAGTTATTGGATCTACGATCGCTCAATTAGACGTTTATTTCTCTAGCATTATTATTTATGAATCTTAAACCATCACCCGAACTTTAAAAAATTCCAAACATTCCTTTTGTACTTTCGTACAAAACTACTTATCCTTACATTTACAATTTCTATTTCAATTAGCCAAATATTCTCAAGACTAATTAAACAAATATAATTAACTCCAAATATATTGTAACTCTCCTTGATCGAAATACAACGATTCCTACCATTGGTCGACTATAGCAGGGTTCGAGGCAAGCAGAGAGACAGTGGCAGCGGTTCAATGAATTTTTTGTCGCGGCCGGAAGTGCCGGATGCAAGGCAAGGCAACGATCTAAGGAGATCCGGCGGCGCGAGCGGTCGTCGTCCGACATGTGACGGGTGTCGCGAGTGCAGCTGCTACGTTTCGTCGTCCTGGGGCCTTTTTTCGACGTCCAACACGTTCCGCGTGTTGAACGGCGGCTGTTATACGCGCCCGCACTCGCACACACACGCACACATTCACCCGAGCACACCGACACACAGACACAGAGTAAGAGGGCAGCCAGTGGATATTGATTTGTGGAACGAGCGGAGGACGCACCCCCGTATCCCGTGGCGTGTTAAACAGGCACGCTCCTGTATGGATACACGCGCGAATTCCAAACACACACATACACACACATACACACATACACACAGGACGACAGAGATAGATATAGAGAGACAGAGAGAGGACAGACTCACGGTCATACTGTCGGGGCCGGGCTACACCCTCTTTCTCTAACCCCGACGATGGCGTGGGGTCCCACCCTCCCAGTACTCTCTCTCTCTCTCTCTCTCTCCTTCGTTCTAGCCCCCCCCGGTTCAGGGACCGCTCTCTCCTCTCCTCTCCTCTCCTCTCCTCTCCTCTCCGCTGCCGCCCCACCCAGCGCACCCCGACGCCTGGCCCGCTAGGGGGTGAGAAAGACTGCAACCTTTGGGTGGGTCATGGCCAGAGAGACACAGAGAGCACCGCCCGGATTTGGCTAGGTCGAAGGGAGGGCGAACAGAGAGAGAGAGAGAGAGAGAGAGGAGAGAGTTCGTCAAACCTCTCGGAGGTCCCTGCACCCTCTCCTCGTGACGCCGCCGTAGCAAGCGACGGCGGCGGCGGTGGCAGCGGCGGCGGCGGCGGCGTCACGACGATTCTCAGAGACAAATGCAGGCCATTCCTGCATTTCGGGGAATCCCAGGACCCCATGAATGTTACCTATTGACCCTACGCCAAGAGCAAACCCCCCCCCCTCGCACCCCTCTACCAACCACCATCCATCCAGCATCCTCCTCCCTCTCCGCCCGCGCACCTTCCACCCTCGATCGATAAACGACATTTTCGGGGCGCAGCATCCACCGTCCGCAGGGATTACTCTCTCCCTCTCTCACACACACTCGCAATCTTTCTTTCTCTCACTCGTTCGAGAGCAACGCGCGCGCGCTCCCTCGCTTGTGACTCACGTCAATGGACGATCATTATGAGCCGGCAGACATTCTTAACCCCGTAATGGCGCTCGACTGGCGCGGCGATCGGCAATCGACACCAATTCGACCAAGATATCGAGTGTTGCCGCGTTCCCAGGAGGCTGAATCACACGGGGCCCGGAGAGACAGAGAGAGAGAGAGAGAGAAGGAGGAAAAAAGGACGAGGGAAGCCAACTAAGGAGAATAAAGAGAGAAAGAGAAAGGATGTCTCTCGTGCTCTCGGTGCAAGAGCGCGTGTACCTGCGCGCATCTCTTCGCCGTGGTATTTGGCCCGCACACACACACGTACACACAAATACGCGTATGTGGGCAGCGACTCGACTGTCTCGCTCTGCATTGCGAGGGCGTGGAAGGGTAAAGAGCGCAAAAGAAGTGGCCGCCCGAAGCGAGGACGCGGCGGCTACGAACTACAAGAGAGCGAGAGAGAGAAAGAGAGATGAGAGTACAGAAGGAGTAGGCGAAAAGGATGCTGGTGTCGGCGGTAGCGCTGGTGCGCGGCGAAAGGGGGTTGGATGTGTGTGTATGTGTGCGAGAGTAGCCCGAGAAAGGAGCCGAGCGAAACGGGAAGAAGGACGCGAGAGTAGCCGAGCCGGCTGCTGGGAGGCGAAGGGACAGAGAAGAAGGGAAGAAGAAGGGAAGAAGAAGGGAGAGGGAAGGGAGCCCTCGAAGAGCCGAAGTAAACAAGTGGAAGCGGTGGAACGGGATAGGCACCGGTCAGTGTGGTGCATTTGGTGCATTCCTGCAGTCTGCCGCTACCACTCGAGAGGGAGAAAGCTAAACGGAAGAAAGAAAGCAAGTCGCAAAGGGAACTCTCGGGGGGCCTGTTGGGCGCTGCGCGTTTACGGAGCGGAGGAGGAGGAGGAGGAGGAGAAGAGTGCCGAGGAGAAGTCGAAGAGACGGCGGCTCCCCCGGAGAGAGGCTGCGGGGAAGAAAGCGAACGGGAGAGCAACAAAGAAGGAGCGGAGAGCTCCGCAACGCGGCACGCCACTTTGGACCGACGGACGCAAACCGCATTCCCGGCCGTGACCTTCGCTAGGACATCGCCACTGCCCCCACCCCCACTCGACACATCCACACACACACACTGACTCGGCTCTCTTCACCCTTCGCGCCAACTCCATCTCTCACGCTTCCCAGTATCTTACTCTCAGAGATCCCTCTCTCCACTCGTCTCTCTCTCTCTCTCTCTCTCTCTCTCTCTCTCTCTCTCTCTCTCGCTCTCTTTCTCTGGCCCTTTGGAGGGTGTCCCATCCTCTTCCATTCTCCCATTCGTTCTCTCGCTCGGCTAGCCAAGGGTACGAGAGTGTACGAAGGAGAGAGGGGCCGAGCAATGTAACATGGGATTCGCAGGGAGGAGAGATCCGCACCCGATGGGGGTACACACACGGATGCCTTCTCTTTCTTTGGAATCCTTCGCACAGCCTCCTCCCACCGTGTCCGGAGCCCGTTGGCGCGCAAATCGGATACACGTGCGCGCGTGGGCATTCCTCGCCAGCCACCCTCTCTTCCTTCGATCTAGCCGATCTCTCTCTCACTCTCTCTCTCTCTCTCTTTCCACGAGGATGGGATACACACAACGCGCTCATGTTCTTCTCCAATAGCAGGACTATGTTTGGTCACTGGTTTTCCTCACACTCCAGGTATTTCCCATGTACGCACACACTCGAGATGATCGCGCAGCATCCATCGTCGACGACGACGACGACGCTACTCTTCGGCCTTCCGTGGAATTTTTTCCTCCTCCGCTTGGAACGGCGAACCAGAATGAGAGAGAAAGAGATTTCCTTGGGCGAACTATATCCGCCGGTGACGGAGCACGAATATTCTGATTCAGAGGCTAAAAATAGGACGATGGGAATCCGCGTCAACGGGGAACTAAAGTCGTTCGAGGAAATGGCGCACACTCTTTGCCAAAGTCGAAGAAGAGATGATAGATTTATGGTTTTGGTATGGTTTTGCACTGTGGCGATCTTTGAAAGTGTGCGAAACAGAACGACTTCGATGGGAATCGATGGTATGATGACAGTAGTCGAGCACACCGGGGGTTACATAGCCACGTGGGAAAGTACACAGGGCGAGGAAGAAGCTCACCAGAGACTCCTTAGCCTTTATCGATTGGCGTAACGAGGTACGTGGTTAGTGCCAGCGACAACATTGTCAGGAATCGAACGATAACAATGAGTCGCTTCCACGTGTACGACAAAGTACATTAATATCGATAGAAATAACAATTACTCTGTATTATTATCTTCGAATATAATTTCCGTACTTATACAATAAATATTTTCCTCTACAAAAAGAAACTCTCTATATAAAACTGTACCGCACGAGAAGAACGATAACAATGAGTCGCCTCCACGTGTGTGACAAAGTACATTGGTATCGATAAAAATAACAATTACTCCATATTATTATCTTCGAGCATAATCTTCCTGATTATACAACAAATAAAAAAGCATTCCCACCCAAATTTTCCTAAAACAAATATTCCAAAAAGAAACTCTCCACACAGAAATGAACTCGACGAAAAGAGGATGCGTGTGAATCTTTGTTTTATCGAGCCCAGTTCGACGAATCGTACCTTCAATAGGATTGGCGCGGCGCGTTGGATGCTCGCGGCACTTGTTGCCTTGGAGTCGAAAGGTGCATGAAAGCAAAAGGGCAGGCTGAATCCTTGGCTCTCGGCGGGTGGGTGAAGGGACACGTGATACGTGAGAGGATACGTCCTGAGAACGGCCACGGGGTCGGCACTTTAGGCGAGCCGTTTTAATTTCCTGCCTCGGCGAGGCCAAAGACTCCAAAAGAGCGTGGTGTGTTCCGGGACCAAAGACTCTAACCGTGTGGGACGGGCGGCGACGTCGAAGAGGAGAAAAGAGGAGATGCGCGCGGCAAGGCAAGGCAAGGCAAGGCAAGGCAAGGCAAGCGTGCGCGAGTGAGTGAGTAAGGAAGAAGAAGAGGGTTTCGAGCGGTCCAGCGAGGTCGAGGGACGGCGGTGTTGGCGGGAAAGGGGAGGAAGACCAACCAGGACCCGGCGGCTCGGAGGAAGAATTCGAGAGAGGGCTCCCTCTCGGGCTCTTCCTCTAATTTACGAGCGGTCGCCCTGAATTCGAGCAAATATTTGTCCAGCGTCCGAGTAACGGGCGCGCATATGCGCGCGAGGAAAAGGGCCGAGTACCCAGAGAGCGGTAGAGGCCCGGAAGCGCGGACAGAGAAAGAGAAAAGAGAAAAGAGAATAGAGAGAGCGAGCGAGCGAGAGGGGTGAGAGGGAGCGCGGTGAATGTGGGGGGAGGATCATTCATAGTTTCCTGAAAAGAGCTCTCTCTCCCCAGCATCCTCTCGTCGTCTCTCGGCTTGGAGTGCCAGGCCGGTGAATATTTTCTCTGTATGTTATGTACCTGTCAGATCTCATCCCAAAGAGGAGAGTGAGCGGAGGTGACCAGCTTAGGAGCGGCGGTGGCGGTGGTGGTGGCGCGCCGGGCGGGCCAGGTCGGGCCGGGCCTGGTATTCGAGAGGAGGACCAGAGAAGAAAGGAGAGAGGGAGGCGCTCTTTTGAAAGAAGCCGCTGCTCTAGCCGGAAGCATCCACTGGAAAGTATTCACATCGAGGAGAGAGGAAGCGAGAGAGAGAGAGAGAGAGAGAGAGAGAGAGAGAGAGAGAGAGAGAGAGAGAGAGAGAGAGAGAGAGAGAGAGAGAGAGAGAGACCGAAGAGAAGAAGGCGAGAAGCCGAGTACCTGGAAGTCGTGTTTAACACGCGCTGCTGGACGCTACAAGCTGCTCCAATTAGCATCTTCTTTTTCTCCCTCGACTTCTTTCGCCTCCCTTCTACTCCTTCTCATCCTCCTGCTGCTGTTGCTGTTGCTGCTGCTGCTGCTTCTCCACCTCCTCCTCAACCTCCTCCTCCTCCTCCACCTCGTCTCGTAGCATCTCCTCGGCTTCCTTTTCAGCCGACTCGCATGACCGACCCGCACCTGTTGAACGGACTCTTGGAAGACGCGTCGCGGAAAGATGCCAGGTGTTCCCGTACAGATTCTAATCGCACCACCGACGCCCGCTTTACCGGGAAATCCACCCTCGGACCCTTCACTTTTCGGCCCAGACTTCCCTCGACTCCTCTGTCGTTCCAACTTTACGCCTCGTCCAATATATATGCAGTGGGTTAACAAGTATTCGTTCAGAGCTTTTGGAAATCTTCTTGAAAATTGTTGGAGAAAGTGTACTTGAGGAAAAATTAATTTCTTTTAAGAAAATAGTTAACTTTTTTAAATAACTTTCATTTAAAAATAGTAAGTTTGTCGATACTTTTTTAACCACTGCATTGTATTATATTTAATACTGAATGGAAATAAATTTATTTCCATTTGTATTAAATCCTACTTTTTCCAATGATTATAGAACGAGTGAGTTTTTATAAAACTGTTTCCATTGTGCGCGTAATCAAGAAATCTCGAGTTAAATGCTACGTGGGACGCTCCGCGGAGAGTTATGCTATCGGCCGAATATCAGAGCTCGCACAGGACACGCGAGCAGGCTTTGTAGGACGACTGTATCAGCGACAATTTCAGAGAGTCAAGTGCAAGCTTAATTGGTTCATAACCCCGACGCAGAAGCAGACACACTGCACCGATGTGAATCGGAGTATTAAGATACACGTGACTCGAGCACGATACTATTAGATCGAACATTAAACATCATAAACCAGATTGAGTACAATAATTATAACTGAATTCTGGTATGAAAAGTTAAATGTTTTAAAATTTGCATAATGTACAATCTAAAAAAGAAAATGATAAAATAACAAGTATTGAAATGATTCAGGTTTTACGGTTTCCTTTCTTTATATATCTAACACTCGACCAATTGCATTGTTCCATCAAAAATATCGAAGACCCAAACCTCAAACTCCTCGTACATAACACAAGTCAAAACTGTCTCATCAAACTCGTAAGAGTTAACACACGCACAACAATTCTCCACATTTCCAATCTTTCCTACATAATTTATCATTGTCCTACAATGGCAGACATTCAACTGGCAATTCGATCATCTATCGATCGAAGGGCGCCTGCCCATCCCGAAAGCCGTCGTTTGTCCACCGAGAACGAGGAACACAGCACTCGCCGGAGGACGTTGACGATTCTGACGTGTCGCGCGATTGGAGGCAAGGAAAATGGCTGGGCATCCGAATAATTCGGGATACAACTCGCGTGAGATATGAATGAGCCGAGTGGGTACGGCGTGGCGTTGTTTACTGTCTGGCACAGCCACAGGGCCACCGAGGACACGTCCGCGCGCGCGCGCGCGCGCGCGCGTGCGTGTGTGTGTGTGTGTGTGTGTGTGTGTGTGTGTGCGGCGACGAAAAACGAGAGAAGCTGGCGGTCCAGCGGAGAGAGGAAGAAGGAGTGAGAAGAGAGAGAGAAAAAAAAGATGGAGAGAGATGAGTTGGGAAGAGGAGAAGAAGCAGACGAGAAAGAGGAGCAGAGAGGCCGGTGCTCGAACGGATTTAGCGGACTGGAGAGAATGAGAGAGAATGAGAGAGAAGGAGAATGAGAAAGGGTGAGGAGGGGAAGCTGGAAGGAAGAAGACGGGGACCGGGCCCAGGATTCGAAGAAAGAAGAAACGGAGAGTCAACGACCGAACCGGGAGAAGTGCCGCCGTGGTGTAAAGGCGCGCTCCGGACCTGCACGTGATCTCTTCTCTTCTCTTCTCTTCTCTTCTCTATAAAGAGGCTCTGCGAATACTTTACTACCGCGCTAATCGATCGCTCCGTGAGCACTCTTATCTCAATAGCCAGATCTGTCTAACTCGACTTGAGAGCCACTCTGCCTTTCTCCTAATAACATCCGAGAGGAATTATTAAACCAATGTTTGTGTAACTTACACTACTTGATTATGTTTGACACGTTACATCTTCGCTTCGAAAGATCTGTTGTACCTTTTATGAGTTTGATTAGAACGATGTAAGATATCTTAGAGAATTGTATGACTTTTAACAATCTTTGTTGAAAGTAACATAGAATAAAAATTCCTAACATTTTTTCAAATGCTAATAAAGTTGGAATTTGGGAAGCGGAAAAACTGGCAATCAGAACTATTACATTGATGTCTCTACTCGGATAAATGAATATTTATTGAAGATCCAAGTGTCCCTTTGAAAACAATTGGATGACACATGAAACAATTAGTGCGGCAATGAATCTCGACGCTTCGTCACTAGTTATCGTCCAACGGGCGGGCATAATTATTACGCGCGAGTCACACTAATGGTGGCACCCGCGAGAATTCGTAATTATTTGGGCGTGAAAACCCGAGGCAGCGATCTGCGACAACTATGCACTAATGATGTGCCACCTGTTTACAACGCCTGGCACAAATCACGCTGGTTGGATGCTGATAAACATATTGACTCGCCGAATAAATCGGCTCTCGCTAAACAGAATTTCGAGTAAATGCGAAATTACCCTGTTGGTCCATCGAATAATCCTACTTTTATTGGATCCAATTGCCGGACGATTTTACGATCACCTTGTGCCAGATTCTTCGGTCATTGAACCAAAATATTTTCGTTCCAAGAATACGCTGCATCTTGGCGTGAGAAGATGATCTATTATTGTATTTTACGTTAAAGGTCTCATTTATAAATTTAGTTCTAATGAGACCTGCATGTTCATTTATCTCCTGTTATTAGAGAAAGCCCCGTAAAATCCAGATTCATCCCATATTTCCAGCGTAATTCCAGCACACGCTGTTATTCTAATCTAGCTCGATAAATTAATACGCTAACCGAATAAGCGACCAGCAAACTCGAATAATTAATATTGTTGCGCTCTTGGACACCCGATCCTACTGATTCAATTAATACACCCGACTTGTGATCTCTCAATATCGTATTTCCCCTTTTCTAAATAGTACTCATCATTTAAAATCGCTCGAACGCTTCATAAGTGGTGCACGAGTCAATGCGTACGCTCTAACTAATACACAATTGGTAAAAAAAAACAACTATTGGCAACACCTAATAACTTTAGAATAATGTTTCATAAAAAGGAAAACTGTCTTCTCCAAGGAAATTCAGAATTTCTTATGAAGGACATTTAATTTCTCTTTACCATAAAAAAACAATAGGTTTGCGAATACACTTTTTACCCACTCTAATAAAATTATGTCTTACGCGGATTATTATTATTTAATCGCCATGGTAAAATAACTCTTTGAACTATCCTGTCAACCCAGAAACAGTAAATTACAAACGCGATCATCAACACAGTGGGGAAAAAAACCCTCTGGTATTCTCTGTTCTCGCATAGAGGATAGTTGTTGGCAGGTTTACTTCAATCGGTGATTTAAAATTCATATTGGCCAGCGGCATTTCATACTCTCATCTCAGCGGGTGCACTTTGCATGCGCCATTCCATATTCCTGGCGGTGGTAAGTGGTACGAGGTCGACCTGGCTCCGTTCACCTCGGACCACCAAGAGAGCCGGTGCGAATTCCAAGATGTCTTTCCGGCGCGGCGCTCGTATGAATGATCTTCGGCGTCGGCGGCGGCATTGTCTTGAATCTGTGACGTCGAGGCCGCGACGGCGACAACGGTGACGGCGGTTGTGTTACGAGCCTGCGACCGTTATGTGACCGATTGGCATACGGAATCCTGGCTAGCTAGCTCGCCCGTTCCCCGACTCTCTCTTACCTTCCTACCCTTGCATTCGCTAAAAAGTACTCGCATACTCCATTTTTTTGTAGTTAATTTTGGTAAGTTAAATCATATTTTGTTTTAAGAATATTTATTTTCTTTTTATAGAACAGTATTTATTTATATCAGAAGATTTGAGTAACTCGCTGGTAATTTATAAATGAAACTAAGTGATATTGTATATTTGAATATATATTCATCTCCTGTAAATCTCCTTTTGTAAACGGAGAAACTACTCCAAGAAAAGAGGTATATGTGAATACATTTTTAATTCTCTGTATGTTCGCGAACAAGACCGGTCATGGCAGACATGCCACAACAGAATCGGCCGAAATATAAACAGATTTATCCAATATTGTATTTATCCAGATTGGAATTTTATGCGATTCTGTTCCGGCAGATCTGGTATCGCCAGTTCGTACATATCGTCACTACAGTTGGGACTCTGCCTAACCGTAAATCCATAAATCGAACGACTGATTTAAGAGCGGAAGCGGTGCGTCACTACTTTCCTCATCGCCGGTTTATTAGATGTGATGTTAATTAAGCGATATTCAGAGAGTCGTTCATCTATCTTCCAGGTGAACGAGATTAATGTCCCGTACAGTTACCCGTTAAAATAGAAGCGATTAATACCTTTCTGTTTTATTGTTAGAACTTATACAGCTTATCACAGCAAATAAATCATGAGAAACTCCAATAATTCTACTGCCAGAAAATCGAAAAAATTGTCGAATCTCTTCCCAAGCAAAGAAAATCAAAACTACCCCAGCCTAAACAACAACAAAAAAAACAAAACAAATATTCAAACAAATCTTTCAATTCCTCCTCAATCATCAAAACTCATCGGACACTAAAACCAGATGTTAATATCCTGGCACATCAACAACACACCAACAAACAGTCGACAACCGTTCTCATTCATCCCTGATTCGCTTCAAGTCTCACATACACACAGAGCCGGCCAAATATTCCTGCGGGCAGCCTTATTTACAGGCTTCATGGAATACGCGTGACCGGCGCGGAAAGACCTCTTAATCGGCGCTGGCTCGAGCGAGCGTGCGCTTAAAGGAACACGGCTGTTTCGGCGCGCGGGATTGATACGGAGATTAAAGGGAGAGAGAGTTGGGTTCTCTCTCGACGCATCGTCGGAGTAGTGCGTGCGAGCCCCGCACGGAGAGAAACAGAGAAAGAGAGAAAGAGAGAGAGAAACGGTAGAATATATATCTCTGCAAACGGGACGAGGAAGGAGAGAGGCGACGGCGAGAAAATCAGGCGTAAGACAGAGTGCGAGAGACAGACAGCTGGATAGATAGAGAGACGAGCGAGTGGCTCATCGAGAGAAAGAAAGAGGAAAAGAGAGAGAGAGAGAGAGAGAGAGAGAGAGAGAGAGAGAGAGAGCGAAACAGAGCAAGAGAAAGAGCGAGAGAGAGGGTTGGCAGAGGGGGTCAGTAGCTCTGCGTTCTCATGCATTCCGCTCTGCCATGGCGGCGGCTCAGATGCTTCGTTCGTCCTCGTTGTGCATACACTCGGTGGGTAACGTGCAATCCGTCCTCGTTGCACCCGGCCCGACCAGTTGAACACACACCAGAGCGTCGACCAGGGGTGCGAGAGCGAGAGCGAGAGCAAGAGCAAGAGAGAAAGAAAAAGACAGGGTAAGAGAGGGGTACGGAAGGAGGGGTGGGCATGAAGAGAAAGCGAGAGAAAGAGGCACTAGGTGGCAAAAGAGAGGCGAGGGTCGCGGCGAAGGGGTGTGGGGCAGAAAGGGGGCGAAAGCGGAGGGGAGCGCCCACTGCGCTAAATGCTCTCGGCGATAGAGGCGCCCGTACTCTCTCTTTCTTTCATTCTACCCGCGCGCCCCCTACTCTACAGCCCGCCCCTCATTCTCTCGCAATCCCTCTCTTTCTTTCTTTCTTTCTCTCTCTCTCTTTCTCTCTCTCTCTCTCTCTCTCTCTCTCTCTCTCTCTCGACGGGGCCTCCTGTTGCCGGCGGGGCTGCGCTCTCCAGGCCGACGTAAACAAGGCGCGGGCCATGGCCCCGAAACTACATAACGCGCGCCTGCTTGCTTTGCTTGGAGATTCGTTTCTCTCCCTCTCGATCGCGAGAGGTCGAAAGGAGCGCGATTTGAGCCCGCGGGACAACACACACTCGCCCTTGTAAGAGCGCGCCGCGGTGCCACGTGACGCCAAGAGATTTTCGGCCGAGCGACGCCCGAGTAGTATAATCTGTCGCGCCACTAACCGAGTGTGGGAATGCTCTCGAGTGATCGAGAGTGCGGACGACAGCCTATCATTGCATCCTTGCGATTAATCATTCAGTGACGTGTTATATGCAGGAGGAAGGTTTGACGCGTGGTACAGTAGAATGAGGAAGGTTCGATATGGTCAGTAGAATGGGGACGGCTGGATGTGCGCAGTGGAGTAAGGGAAGCTCGATATGATACTGAGTAGAATGAGGCGTACACGATTAGTCAGTAGAATGAGGACTGTTGGGTGTAGTGTAGAGTGTAGTAAGAGACGACTTGATATCTTCAGTAGAATGAGTAACGCTCGATATAGCGAGTAGAATGAGAGATAGCTGATATAATAGAGAAGAGAATGAGAAATGCTCGACATATCCAGTAGAATGAGAAACGCTCGTGCGTAGATGGAGACATAGGAGCGCGGCGCGGCGCGGCGTGGCGCGGAGCGGAGCGGAAAGTCGTTCAGGCCGGAGGAACGTGAGATAATTTAACGATCAAGCGTAGCCGGGTCGAGGAGTACGTAAGCAAGAGCAAGTACAGACGCGTACGGGGACGCGTGTATAGGTAGTAGACTCGGAACGATGGTAGGCAGAGAGAGAATCGTGCGGAGAGAGCGCGCGCGGCGGTTACCGCCGTAAACACGACGTGGCGCGACGCTTTTATTGCCGACGCACTAAAGCATGCCCCGCGCGACGATCGCGCGCCTATTTAATCAGCTTGGCTTTGTTGGACGAAAATATCTGCGCCGGGCGTTTTTAAGCGGGCCGGCCCGGCCTGATTCTCGGAAGGAAGGAGGCCCGGGCGCAGGCGGAAATCGCTCGGCCGTGAATCGCGGGCGCCGTTTGCATTAGTACAGCTGCGCGGCGCTCTGCTCCCATTGGACTCCTGTTTGCCAAGAAAATCCACGCGCCGATCACGCCCGCGTGCGTCAAGCTCTCTCTCAGCAACCCGCGCGCGATCGCCGATTCCTCTTCTGGAGAGCCTATTTTCATTTCGCCAGCATTTCCCAGAATCGAAAGAGACACAGGGAAAAAAGATGCGCTGCCAATTGATAAGCTTGCTCTTTTAAAAGCGGCTAAAATGCGAGCTCAAAGCGAGAAAGACAGAAAGGCAGAAGGCGAAGATAGAACTCGAAGAGCGAATGCCGTTGTATATCTTGTTCCCGCAGAAGGGCAGGAACGGCGCGCGGGGTGGAAGGGCGAGAAGGGTCACACTAACCCAGGACTGCCGACAATAATACGAAGAAAGGGCGCATGAATGCCTCGTGTTATGCGCCGTATGTTTGCACATGCGCGGGAGCGATGAACTTGGGAGGAAGGCCTCTCTCCGCGCGCGCGCGCTCGCGCTCCCTCACTCGCTCGCTCGCTCGCCTTCCAGCTCCACTCGGCCACTGGCATGTTCATTCCTTCGCTTTCTCGCTTGGCGAGCTTAACTACTGCGCGCTTCGATACCGATTGCCACTTCGAGTTTTAGTCGAGACTCACAACTAAACGCCTCTAAAATCCTTCGAACATTCAAATAACACAAACAGTACAAAATTGAAACTCTGATAGACAGAATTTTTGGAGCCCGTCTTTGGAATTCTGAAGACTGAATTTTTGGCAGATTAGGAAACTTAGTATAAAATAATTCCTGGCAACAGTTTGATCGATAAAATAATATACAGGGCGCGTTGAAAGAAAATAATTATTAAAGCGGCAGAGGATAAAATAATTTGTGGAACGTGGCAGACTAAAATAATTTCTGAATCGTTTTACAATAAAGTAATTGTTGAAGCAACCGAGGATAAAATAATTGGTGAGGGGCGTTTTGATCGATGAAATGTGTTGTTGTCGGGAAGGAAGAAGGGAATCCGACACGTGGGGTAGGATTGTGTTTAGGTTGGTCGGAGGAGGCGCACGGACGAGCAGGGAGGTCGGGACTCGGGCGGTTGGTCCGAAGACTGCATTCCACTGGTACCTGTCCTTAACTCAGCCTCCTACAGCTCACATTCGCGACTCGCCGGCAAATCGGCCCACCTAACCATAACATACACGAGCCCCGTATGCGTATCGGCCATCTCGACACAGCCACGGCGAACCGTGGGATTTCATACAGTAAATCCCACAGCGCGTCGCACGTACTACGAGAACCAAATGCGGCCTAGCGTATAACACGAAAGCACCAACACTGCAATTCCAGTAAGACTAGCGTAAAACTATCTTCCGTTCGACTTGAATCGAAATACAATCAATTATCATAAAAAAATACAACAAAAACTAAGTTTTAACACTAAAATAAAAACTGTATAAATTATTCTTCTCGTATACAAAAATGGAATACCATCGATTTTCAGAGTGTCTGACTGGATTACTTTCGAGGGGGAGTATTTATTGTTTGCAACGATCGGTGGATTCGATCGATTTGAAAGCGTATATCGGACAGCAGGATTACATAAGCCACGATATTTGCCGCTGCATTACTACGCTATGACGCAGATGCACGTACGCGCGCCGTCTTATTTTCCATTCCGAGGCAACTCTTTCTCAATGGGCGGCGTTGCGAGTGAGCGAGAGGGAGAGAGCGCGAGAGAGAAAGAGAGCGAGATCGATGAATCAGTTGAGAGCCGCTGTGAGCGCGGGAGTGTACGTCGGTTCAGGAAACATGAATGTAACACCGAAAATTCATTCATAAGGCGAGGCGAGGCGCGGCGCGGCGCGGCGCGGCGGCGACGAGCGGAGCGGAGCGACGCCGTGCCGCGCGGCCAAGTCGAGACACGACGACGACGTAGCCCGTGGAGAATTTTGGGTCGGCCGACTTTGGCCAACGAGTGGGGAGACATGGCGGGTAGTCTCGCTCCTCGGATTTAACGGCGTTCCCTTCGGCAACGTGGGGGGAAAATGGTGGCCGAGGGGCGAGAGCAAGAGCCTACACGCTCGCGCGCCACCGCCAACTTGCCGCCGCCGCCGCCGCCGCCGCCGCCGCCGTGTACTTACAAAAGCTTGGCGAACTTTTGCCAGGCTAAGAGAAAATTACCAGGCAAGCGCGCGCTCGTCGAGAGCGAGTAGGCTGAAGCAGCACGAGAGCGTGTGGGTTTCCTCGGGGAATTTATAGGCCACTAAAAGATGCCCATTAATGAGTACGTTCGTAGAGCAACGAGCGCGCAAGAGAGGCAAATGTCAGGAAGGAACACGCGCGCGCGGCCCACGGTTGGAATCGCATTTGGCATGATTAGAAAAAGTAGTAAGAGCTAGTGTGACAAGTCGTGTTAATTGGAGAGTTGGACAACAAGTAAAAGAGAGTCGATGTGTGTTGGCTACATACTCGTCGAGGTGTGAAAACCGAACAAAGCGTCGGCGGATTGCTCCTTCTCCTCTTCTGGATGTGTGTGCACGCACGCATGTCGTTCTGCGCTTCTTTCACTTTTCTTGGTTGCGCGCTTCCTCGAGCGAACGGTATACATATATATATATATACATATCCGTACTAGCGTGCTTTATTTCCCGTGGGTGGCCGTCGAACTTGGAACACACTGTATAGGAGGAGCCGAGGTCCGTATTATGGGAACACACACGCCTGAACGCATGTGTCTCACTTCCTGCGGCGGGCCGGAAGTCTCTATAGTACTATGGCGCACCGTAGTGTAGCGTGACCACGCTACAAGGGCCATTACTACCTCAATGGCAAAAAGAATGGTCCAATTACCGGCGAAAGCCACGTCGCTCCTCGTTACTCCTTCAATGCGTCTCTCGATGACGACGACGACTACAGCGATGCCGCCGCCGCCGCCGCTGCCGCCGCCGCTCACACACTCTTCATCATCCTCCTCTTCGTAGTCCTTTTTCAACGCCGCTACATCAGACAGAGAGAATTGCATCATGCATTCTCGCGACACACGAGCGTCATCATCATCCTCGACAGTGTAAAACACTGTAACATTGGAACCAAGTGTCTTTGACGAGCGCTCATCGTCGTCCACTGATTTCGGAGCACGATAGTTCAATGGGAAAGCGTTGGAGCGGTTTCCCGTAGTGCGCTCGAGTTCGAGTTCGAGCTCGGCCATCGTACACGCGCGCACACAAAGTTCTACCGTCGCTGGCGAGGAGAGTCGGCCTCTCGCAGTTCCCACTCGAGTGGTCACTCGAAACCGGGGCACAGGTTCACCCACGTGCTTTTTCACGTTCCCACGCTGAGCCTCTCTGTCTGTCTCTGTATAACCGAGTATATATATATATATACTATCTGAGCATGTATACGCGGGGGACATACACACATGGAACAAATACATGTAATGGATCACTGAAGCGAGGGTTCGTTCGAGCGTTATCCTTGCCGGCGAGGGGACGCTTGGCCAATGCTGCTCTCTTTGTATACAAACAACACGCGTACCACCCAACTCTGCTTTCCGGTGGCGCGTCGCGCGTCATTAATTCAACAATAGTTTCCTCGTGCGTGTAGAGAAACACTCGCGCACACACGCGTGTACACAGTGGTCGGGTACGATGATCGTTTGAAGAAGAGCGAACTCTTGATGCGAGCGAGGAGGATGTGTCCGCGGCGTGATAACTCTTACTGACAATGACACAACCGTACGGCGAGGCGGTCGCTGCCACACTGAGAGTGATCGGTGGCGCGTCACGCTCACGGCGATGCGCAGACGCGCCGCGCGCACTCGCCGTTGCGCACGACGCGCCGCGCCGCACCGCGCCAGCAGCAAACCGACGGACGACGACGGTGGCGGCGGCGGCGGTGGCGGTGGCGGCGCGACGTTCTTCCTCGCTCGCTCTTGTCCATCGTCTTTGCTTCCTCGCTCGCTCCCTCGCTCGTCCATCGTCCGCCTGTCCGCCGCTCGCCAGCACGCACGCACGCACGCGCAGCCCGGCCTGTGTGCGTGAGATGCGTTGCGTGCGAAGGGAGGAAGGGAGCGAGCGAGCGAGCGAGCGAACGGTAGGAAGGGGGCTGCTGGTGGGAAACCGAGAGCGGAACGCGAGGGGAAAGGCTAAGAGAGAGAGAGAGAGAGAGAGAGAGAAAGGGAGAGGGAGTGAGACTGAGAGAGGGAGAAAGGGAGAGAGAAAGGGAGGGGGCGAAGCAGACCCGTTAGTTCTCAGAAGCGGACCGCCGCCGCTCGCCGCCAAACAGACCTGTAACCACGTACCGGCCGTGGTGGTTCTCTCTATTGCCTGCCAAAGTGCCGCTCTCGCCAACCGATCGTCCGTATTTCGCCCGCACTCTCCCGATCGATCGCTTTCCTTCCACAGCTTTTCCTTTGGAGCACCCAGCACAGCACCATCACCTCGCTCAGGCTTTGCTTGCCATGCTTTACTAAAGCGAAGCTTTGCGGCAACGTGTCTGCCAACGCCACTCTCTTAACGCCAGTCCAACAGAACTTGTACACTCTCTCTTTTGTGTCAAAAGACTCCATTGGAGTATATTTGGAGCTTTGCGAGGTTCGGTGGACACTCGAAATCATTGAGGATTAATTCGCCATTCGCGCGAGTCTGACTCTTGGAATGTTGAAGTATTCCAAGAGAGAGAGATGCCTGTCATTTCTTCCCGAGAGGAACCTGCCAGGAGAAGGAGACGAAGGAGAAGAAGAAGAAGAAGAAGACATTCTTGGCCGATGGGGTGCCATGAATTCGGGAATACGGTGGCGGCTTGGGATTGCCGAAAGGATTGTCATTTGTATTCGCAGCAGGTCGCGGCCGACACAGCAGCAGCAGCAGCAGCGGCAGTGGTAGACGGGCAGACACACGCGTGTCGCGTCCTCGCACCGTTTCGCCCTCTGCGCCGCCTGTTTCCTGCGAAACTACCATTCCTCTTGCTCGGTGCGATGCACCTTGTCACCTCTCACGATGATCTCCGAAGCGAAGAGCGAGCGAGAGAGAGAGAGAGAGAGAGAGAGAGAGAGAGAGAGAGAGAAGGAGAAAAGAGGATCTAAGAGCTGCGAGGAGTCATTAACGGAGATTCAGTCCTCCGGGCGGTGGCAGACGCGTGTGCGTACACAGCGCGGCGTGCATTCCATCGGTCTCTCGCGCCCGTGTGAATGACCGTAAGGTGTACTTGCACACAGGGACACGAGGAAGAGATATCTCGAGATAGATGTCAGGTATAAAAAGGGAAGACGACCGCCGGGGAACCAGAGAGAGGGAAAGAGAGGGAGAGAGAGAGAGAGAGAGAGAGAGAGAGAGAGAGAGAGAGAGAGAGAGAGAGAGAGAGAGAGAGAGAGAGAGAGAGAGAGAGAGGGCGGTGAACGCGTATATATTTGATATGCGCGCCAGACGGTAGACCTTCTTGTCCATCGTCATCATCTAGCTACGCGAGGAACGTATGAGAGTTATTAAGGTCAGTGGCGTAGTAACCGTCCCAGGCCAGTTTTGCGCTCGAAATTATATTCAAATGCCAGGCGAGAATTTGTTGTCAATTTATTAATGATTATGGTATAAATCTGAATATAATTGGACAGCTATCTGTTGGATTCATTGGTGATTTTTGGTTATTTCATGTAATTATTGAATGTTGCTTTTAGTTGATCCAGTGGAAGAATTATTGAATTTGTCTATGAAATGATTTTGAATTCTGTTATTCGTTAAATAATTGGTCTCGATACATATCGAGCCTTGTAATTAATTATTTACGTCGGGTTATCGCATTTTGTGGCGGCTCTTTGTTAACTCGCTCCGATTTGTCGATCATAGTACACATCCCGAAAAGAGAAATTAAACTACTGGCGATGTTTCGGAAGATTACAGGATCGAAGCCTCCCCGATTGGGTGAGGTCGGTCGAAAGCAATTAACCAGGCCACCAATAATCCTGTGGTAATTAATTAAATTTGTCAGGAAAATATTAACAATTACGGGGCGGCGATCGGCTTCAATGATTTAAGATTGTTTCTCGGCCGGCGGCGACGAGCCGAGCGTTACCCGCCGCTTGGATGCAAATCGAACATCTCGAAATCCCATTTCGATTATTAATCGAGCCGATTAATCTCTTTCGAGCGGGTTTCGCCGCGAGGACTCGACGCGTCCCTCCGCGACGCCAAGGAACTTCTCTCCCATAGCAGGAAGTACACGCGCCCTCGAGTTTATCTTCCGGCGAGAGAGAGAGAGAGAGAGAGAGAGAGAGAGAGAGAGAGAGAGAGAGAGAGAGAGAAAGAGAGAGAAAAAGAGAGGAAGGGAGAGCCGCCTTCTGCGTCGTCATCCGTTTATTTTTTCCCTTCGTATTTTCGGGGCTGCGCCGCCGGAAACACCATCTCGAACTGCCAAAGTCAAGCTAGAGAACTAGCAAGCGAGAGAAACGAGACTGCCACGGTGAATACCAGACAAACAGTCAGAGAGAATGAGAGAGAGAGGGAAAGAGAGAGGTTAAGGGTTCTGTAGATACATGTGCATATACATAGAGTCGAGCGTCTCGAACTCCTGCAATCTCATTTGCGGAAGACGAATTCTGTGTGTCAGCGGTGTATCATTGCAGTTGATAAAACGAAGTTCCGAGGACAATGGCAATATAGGAAACTCGCTCGACGCAATACTGCCAATTCTCTACTAGATCAGAGAGAGAGAGATAGAGAGAGAGAGAGAGAATATCTGTTTCTCTTTCTCTGACACGTGGAGAACGAAGCGGATGGATCCGCTTTCCTCGACAGAGAGTTTAATTGCAGTAGGTGCTCGGCGCGTCTCGGCGTACTAAACGCCGTCTGCCACTGATACCATCTCGCACGGAGATCGCCTTCAGTCTTTTCACGTAACGCGTGAACCAGACTGGCGTGCGCGCTCCGCATCCTGGGAGTTGCGTCTTCTAGTCTGCCCTGGCTCGACACCGATTTTCAAGAGTCTGCCACGCCACTGGCTCTGGAGACGCGCCTAACCCATAAAGGGACACGGAAACGTGATGGAATGCGCGCGAACTGAACGCCCGTGACACCACGCGTCCTCTTCGTTCTCCTCTTCGTCCACTTTGTCTCTCTATCGTCGTACTATGTGTTTCTAACTGCGGAACTCTTCCGCGAATCTTACTAATAACCTCTGCACTCGAATCATCACGCTGTGCATGACTTAAATACACTCCGAGGTTTAGTTAATCTTGATAAAGTTAAATTAAATAGAGAAGTGTATAAAATATGCGAAACGACAAAGGAGTTCTTGTAATACTTTTGTAGAATATTATATAGGAAACTAAATTTAAACTTATAAAGCTCGCATATTATATACATTGACTTTATTACTTTTAACTTTGCTATAACTATTCACCAAGCAATCCTTTAACAAGTTCGAAATAAAGTTGTTAAAAAAATGCTGTACTCGCGTTGAGAGTGTACGGTTGAAGCAATTAAATAATAAAGGAAGTAAGTGTGGGAGGAAGGAAGAAAAATGTATCCGTGAAGCGGGTAACGATGGGGAGATTTGCCCGATGAATCACTATGTGGTCCATCGTTCTCCTTTCTCCGCACGCTCTCCCTTTCTCTCTTCTCTGGGAGCTTTTCATCGCAGAGTGCCTAGTCCACCTGACATACCGGGGCACTTAAGGCAACGACAACAGCCATCCTCGGCCAAATAGGAAGACGAATGCGCCTGATCCCAGATTTCCTCGCAAACGGCCGTAATTTTTCTTAACTTTGATCCCCGGCTTCTGTTCGCACGTGCGTCTAACCAAGCCTGCAACCATGTTTGCGTGGAAATCGGACGTAGGGGCGAGTTCTTTTGTGCGCTCGCACTTGAGAGAAATAACGCTCGCACTCTCGCGATGGACGTTGACCCTTTGCGGTAGGTGCCTTTTGCACCCATTGTCGCTCTACCACTCATGACATTGATACTAAATTGTATTATTGTCGAATTATATCATTCGTTAATGGATTCTATTATTAGAAATACTGTTTCCCTTCGTTAAAACAACGCAACGCAAATAACTTGTAATATAATTTCAAAAAACAAGAACAGAAGTTATAGACAAATTCGTGGATCCATTAAAAGTTACGAATGCTTCATTTAATAACTTCATTGAGTAGCCTCAATGGATGTTGATCCTTTGCTATAGATGCCTTTCCGCCCATTGTTGCTCCGCGAATCATGACATTGGAACTAAATTGTATTACTCGAGAATTATATAATTAATTAATGGATTCCGTTATTACAAATACTGTTTTCCTTCATCAAAACAATGAAACATGAATAAACAGTAATATAATATATAAAAAAAACAAAAATAGAAATTACCTATAAACTCGTGGATCCATGAAATATTAATTAGTTTCATTTAATAACTGTGCTTCCATTAATCTAACCATAGTTGAATTTAAAACATTTAAATCTACTCTGCTGCCGAAATCTCTGATTTACGAGACTGGTGCGAGCCGAAATTATTGGGTCACACGGAAACCGAGTAATCCCTGACGGGCGGGTGTGTAGCTGGGTCATTAAGAAATCAGATCTAAAAGCGTAGCGTCGCGTTAATCCACGCGCACGGTGTATAATTACAGAAAGCGTGCCTGGGTTGAAAGAGCGTGTGCGATATCGAGGAAAGAAGGAAACTTAAGAAAGAGAGAGAGAGAGAGTGAGAGCGAGTAAGATCACGTCTTTTACCCGTGGGGCCAATCACGGTGGACTCGTGGCGCCTTAATTGGTACTCGCACGCGTGGCTCGGGCTTAAGAGGCCGTGGCCACGGCAGATGCATCCCGGGAAGACGTTCACAACAGGAAATTCCTCCTCTGCCGGCCGTATTCCCCCCTCATTCCGGGCATTTCTCCTTCTTACACTGGCTCGCACTCGCGCGCCCTTCCTGCCTCGCTTCTACCCTCTCCCTTTCTCCTCTCCTCTCCTCGCCTCTTTCTTCGCCCACATAACCTCTTTCACGGGACGCCGCGTGCACGCCGGCATGCAGAAATAGATATATCCCTGGCGACACGACACGACACGACACGACACGACACGACACGCCAGCGCCGCCGCCGCAGTACCGGCGCGGGCCAACCCTTTCCCTTCAGGGAGAGAAAGAGAGAGAGAGAGACATTGAGACACACACATAGAGAGAGAAAGAGAGGGAGAGAGTGCACACGCTAGCCACACATCGACGCCGACGCCCTGTGAATGGACCGGCGGTGGTGGCGGCGGCGACGGTGGCGGCGGCGGTGGCCGCCCGAGGAAAGTGGGGTGAAAAAGAAGCGGCGTCAATGAGTCGCGTTGCGTGACCGTAATTATCGCTCGTAGCACGCGGTCGTGTCATAGGACAGCGCTCCAGAATGAAAGAGAGGAAAGAGGGAGGAGGAGGAGGAGAGAGAGAGAGAAAGAGAGAGAGAAAGAGAGGGGAAGAGGGGAAGATAGCAGTGGCGAAGCAGTAACTGTGCCGTTGGTGCGGCCACGAGATATGTATAACTGTAAGGGGTTGCTGCTGCCGAGCGAGTCGTGCGTGGCTACTCGTGCGGCAACACCCACACAATGCTTCCGTCGAAACATGCTTGGTAAAAAAAAAGTATTGGCAGAGAATGTGATTTTAGAATGAATTTTCTTAGTTAAAAAAATTGTCTGTTTGAGGAGAATTTTGTTTTGGTTAAAAAGGATTGTTTATTGAGGAAGACAATTTGTTTGAGCAAATCTTTGCTAAAAAGTCTGGGTGTGACTGCTGTTTGGAATATTCTATGAATTATGGAGCACGTAGATGATGAAATAAAAGGACTGACATAAAATAAGAACCCATAGTGAACGTTCTGAGCGAGAATGATTTAATTATAATGATTTGTTCAAGTATTTGCAAAGTATTCCTTTAATGTAAGAATCATTAAAAAGCCAGAAAAATGTAAAGTGGCCGAGAAATTGCCGTACAAAGTAACAACTACGACAACGAGGAATTCTCGGTGCGGTAACAAGGTCACTGGACTGCAAGATTACTCAACTAGCAGAGGGGCGATTTTAGCCAGTAATTAGTGAGAGCGTTGTGACAGTGACATCGTAATTTCTGGCAGGCATACCAAGCAAGCGCGCGCACAGTCGTCGAGCGAAGCGTGTTGGCGAGGATGCCGGTGCCGCGCGGTGAATGAACCGGAGGGAAAAATGTCAATGAGTGCAATTATTATTGCACAAGACAGCCGGCGCATGCGCCTGCGTCGGTCGATGGACGCGTACGCTCGAAGCATTCGTCGAGAGCGAGCGAGCGAGCGAGCGAGCGAGCGAGCGAGCGAGAAGACGGAGCGGAGTGAAGTTGAGAGGGTAAAGGAGAATCAGCATGTGTGTGCACCTTGCAATATGCTCGTTCACCTGCGTCGCCACATGTAAACGACTGGCAAGCATCGTCGTTCTGACCGCTAACAAGCGTCTCTCTTTGCGCCGTTCGACACCGAGTGCGCGTTTCACTCCGGCGAGAGAGAAGCGGCGCGGCGCCCTTTGAGTGCGCCGCTACTCCTCGGCTGTCACGTACGCGCGATGCAATTATTGCGAGAGAATTCCAGGCGTGCGCGCCAGCTCGTTCTGCCTTTCATTACGTATTTGCTTTCTCGGTGAGAGCGCGCGCGGCGCGGCTACGCTCCATTGTCGAGAGCGGGCGGCGGTGCGCGCGCCGGCGCAATCGTCGCCAGCCGATTGTAACGATTCGAGCATTATCCTAAAAGCACAGAGGCGCGTCAGCCAGGCCGACGACGACGCCTGCCGACGGCGTGCGTGTGCGTGCGTCTGGCTGTGTGCGCTGCTCTTACTACGCGAGGAAAGCCAGCCAAGCCAGGCGGTTTCGCATGAATGTACCGTCGCCGTACGTACGTACGACGAGCGGCGTGCACGTTTACGTCGTGCATTCATAAACCGCCGGACACGTAGCGTGCGCGTGCGCCTCTCGCCCCTGGAGAAAGGGGGAGAAAGAGGTCGAGAGAGCGAGAGAGCGAGAGAGAGAGAGAGAGAGAGAGAGAGAGAGAGAGAGAGAGAGAGAGAGAGAGAGAGAGAGAGAGAGAGAGCCACCCACCCTTCTATCTCTCCCTCTCTCCCTCTTCATCACCAAGAAACACCCACCCTTTGATAGTAATACGTCCTCCATCGCAACCCCTTTCTTCCGCCCCGCTGCTCCGGCCGTCCACCTTTCTACCCTCGTCGCCCACCCCCGGCTCTAGTTTCACCCTTAACCTTCTCCTTCGCTTTCGACCGCTTTCGACCACGCGCGCGCGCGCGCGCTCGCTCGCTCGCTCGCTCTCTAATCGCCACACGCTCCAACTTCTTCTCTAGCGGCCGCCTTCTTTAAACCACCGCCGCTCTCGTCAGAGAATTATTGTGTGCCGGCTTTTGCTTGGAAATTCGGCGCGGTGCGTTGGCAAGAATGGAGGGGCGTCCATTGAGAGGTTGGTGCGGCGTGTTCCTCGAGGAAAGGGCATTCCCCGCTCGCTACGGAATGGGAGGATGCGGGACAGTAAAAAGCCGGGCGCCCTCGGCATGCGCGAATACACGAGAAACAGAGAGAGAGAGAGAGAGAGAGAGAGAGAGAGAGAGAGAGAGAGAGAGAGAGAGAGAGAGAGAAGAGCAGAAGAAGAAGAAGAAGGAACGAGCAAGGGACTGTGTGTGTGCTCGAGCGTGGTCTTTCTGCGTCGTAGAAGTCGGCGCGTACGGCGACGTACATACTTGTACGGGGTCAACGGAACCGCCGGAAGTCGTCGGTGCCCGGGGTCGTCGCCGATTCTCAAATTGGTGGCCGCTTGGTCCCTGCTGTGTGCTCGCACTCTCTCTCTCTCTCTCTCTCTCTCTCTCTCTCTCTCTCTCTCTCTCTCTCTCTCTCTCTCTCTCTCTCTCTCTCTCTCTCTCTCTCTCTCTCTCTCTCTCTCTCTCTCTCTCTCTCTCTCTCTCTCTCTCTCTCCCTCTCTCTCTTCCACGCATCTATTCTCCTTCTCTATCTCCCGTTCTTTCTTCCTCTCCTTCTTCAACGCGCGCGTCCTTCCGCTCGTCGCGCGAGAGCGGCTTTGCTCCGCTCTCTTTCTCTCTCTCTCTCACTCTCTCTCTCTCACTCTCGGCAAACAGGCCACGTAATCCCTACACCCACTTTTCTCGCCCCCTCCCCCTCTCTGCCCAAGCCGTCTAAATCTGTCTCATCGAAATGCGTCCGACCAACAACGGAAACCTCCGTCGTCTCATTAATTTCTTCCTCTCTTTCTCCCTCTTTCTCTTTCTTTCTTTCTCTCTCTCTCTCTTTCTTTCTCGCACCAGTTTCGATCGAGTTCCTTGTCTCACACTTGCGCGTCGCCTCTTGCCGTTGGACTTTAGGTAGGTGCCCGGCTACTCTTGAACCTCTCGCGCGCGCTATTGGATCGGCTGCGAATCGATGCGCGCTCTTCTATATGACTCTCTTGGCAGAGGGCGAAACTTTCGAAAACTTGGACGAGCCAATGCTCTCGCTTCTAAACAACAAGCGAAAGAGAGAGAGAGAGAGAGAGAGAGGGGGGGGGAGAGGGGGGAGAGAGAGAGAGAAAGAGGGTGGAGTGGCGCGTAGACGGCGGAAGTGCGATCGAAGCCGTTTACGGTATGGCGGGTAGATGAAGCGCGCAGTGGTGAATGACTCCTGGCGCGTCTGGCCGTGGCCGTTTCTACTTGTATGCGTGCATGCGTACACACGCGCGAGCGTTCTCCTCCGAGCGTATAACACGGTGAGTGCGTGTGTGATGCGGCTACGTTAAGGAGACGCGTGTGAGCGCGTAAGCGTGCGTAGGGTGCCCGTCGGTGACGTCAGTGGCACACACACACATGCACACGTACGCACGCACACAGTAAAACACACAGGCGAGCAAGGAGAAAGAGTCTAGGTGGAGTACGGCGTAAGTCGCGTGTGACGTGTTGCTCGGCATCGCTCCTATCTTTTGTGTGCACTTACGAAAGGGCGAGAGAACCGAGTGTCTACTGTGCGTCAGAGAAAGAGAGAGAAAGAGGGCGCACGCACGCACGCACGCACGCACACGTGCTAATATCGAGCGCAAGAGCGGTGGAGAACAGTAAGGCCGGCGGCGGCGGACATGTGTGTTGGGCACCGGAAGTGTGAGTATCCGGTCAGACTTGTGTGGGCTTCTCTATGCGACACGGTACTCTCCTTTCCTCCCCCCTCACTCTCCGCCACCGCCACCCTTCGCCTCTTTCTTCCTTTTTTTTTTCAGTCAGCCTCGCTGCCCCGTTTTATACCTACGGACGACGCTCCACCGTCCTCCGACTCATAGTCCGCTGCTTGCCTGCTTGTGCCTGCTTGTGCCTGCTTGGCCCGAATGCTCCGCTCCGCTTTGCTCTCGCTTGCCTGCTTGCCTGCTTGCCTGCATGCCTGCTTGCTTGCTTGCACGCCTTCCTCGTGTTTTCTTCGTCCCATCCTCCCCTGAACACACGTACCACTCTTCCGTCCTCTCGGCAGCCAGTGCTCTTCTTTATCTCGCACTCCGTACGAGCGTTTTATCGACGCGCAACGAAGCTTATGCTCTTTGGGAGGGGAAGAGAGAAGGAGAAAGAGAGAGAGAGAGAGAGAGTGAGTGCATGTTTGTAAATAGGAACGACGATAAAGCAGCGATCGCAATGGCGCCACCATAAATAAATAGGCCGCCGCCACCGTCGTCTTCCTTCTCTTTTCTACTTTCATTCTTCGTTCTCTTTCTTACTCGCTTTATGCAACGCGTCGTCGAGAAATGCTCGCCGTGTACAGAAGTCTTCTCTTGATCGATCGAGTTCTCTAATCGATATTACGAGAAAGTTTATGGGCTCTTGTTGTAGAATTGTTGGATTGTGTTACTTGGTTTTAGGAATTGGTGTTAATAAGTTCTCTTTCTTCCTCTGACTTCCTTTGTGTAAGACGTCGAACAATGCACAGCAGTACTTGTTCTCGTAATCTCGTAATCAAACTTGCAAACAAGATAGTTTATTGGTTCTGATTATTGAATAATTAGATTCGGCTATTTAATTTTTAGAATTGTAATTAATCTCTTTCTTCTTTCTCACTTTATTCAGTATGTTAGAAAATGTCCACCTTACACAAAAAGTCCACTTTCTCTTAATCAAACTACAAATCGATATCACAAGAGAGTTTACTCGCTCTGATTATTGAATAATTACATTTTGCTTTTTAATTTTGGGAATTGTCATTAATAATTCCTCTTTCTTCTTTCTCACTTTATCCAGTATGTTAGAAAATGTCCACCATGCACAGATATCCACTTTCATTTAATCAAACTTCCAAATCGATATCACAAGAGAGTTTACTAGTTCCGATTATTGACTAATTAGACTCTCTAACTGGATTTTGGGAATCGTTAATAACCGGTAGCAGTCGATAGAGGGTGTAGTAGTGATGCGAGAGTGCTTCCTATTTGGCGACGCCGTGGTGCGTCACGACTCTCCGCTCGTGGCTGAACTTGGCCACGTCGAATGGTATTTCGAGCGCACGCACGCACTCGCTGGTCTCTCTCTCTCTCTCTCTCTCTCTCTCTCTCTCTCTCTCTCTCTCTCTCTCTCTCTTCGCTCACCGCTCCTAGTAGACTCCCATGCGAACTCCTCGACCATGGTGGTCGTAAGAGTAACCGGACGAGAGCTGGTAAACAGTCGTCTCAATTGGGGAGCGGGTATGAACTCGGCTTAAGGAGTGTCTTGCTTAGACTGCTCGTTGAGAAAGAGTCCGATTGTGCTCCAATATGAATCACTAACTCCGCATCATTTCTTATAAAATGTTAAAAACGATGACTATTATTATATTTTAAGATTACGTTTATAGTAAAATAATAAGTGTTTGTTGTTATTTAATTTTGTCTAATTCCAATGGAGAAACTGAATGTTATAATTCAATTAATAGTCTGACAACGAAGGACGGATCTACTTATTAAATACAAAATAATATGAAAAGTCGAGTAGCAAGCACCGAATGATTGATACTAACTCTGACATGAGGAATGCGAGAGTGAAGATTGGCGGGAAAAATCTTTTCACAGGGAGAATAAGCTGGGAAGTAAGAAAAAGTGGTTCAATCAGGTGGCTGATGATTGGACGGGAAGAGCGGAAGGTGTACGCTCGAATATTCCATCGCATAGATAAATAAATACATACGAGGGTCTTTCCAGTCAGTCAGTTACTCAGTCACTCAGTCACTCAGTCACTCACTCGGTCTATCCTCCCCGTATTCTCCTCCTCTTCTAGCCGACAGTGTGGCCCGCGTGTGTTCTCCAGTCGGAGAGAGGATCGATCTAGAATTTCCCCATTCAAGAATCTAATTTATATTGAAGAATTCCAAGCCGGCCAGACCGAGGCGAGGCGTCGATCTTTGAGGCGCCGCCGTTTAAGATGCATTATGCTGGCAGGCGGTCCACAATAGGCTACCCACCAGACACAGCCGAGCGGGTGAGAAAGTATAGGCGCACCATGGCGAGCACACCTCTCTCTCTCTCTCTCTCTTTCTCATTCTCTCTTTTTCTCTCCGAGTAAGAAAGAGAAGAACGGACAAGAATAGTAAGAGATGGAAAGAGAGTGCCGGCAATAGCGAGCGTTCCAAGGCGAAGGAAGCAGAAGCGTAGAGGCTAGACGCGCAGTTCGTAGGTGATAGAGAGCAAACGAGAGACAGAGAGGCGCTTACTTGCCCTCTTAGCGGAGAACGCGAGGAAACTCTGAGATCGAAGACCAACCAATAGAGCACCCAAGCTGAACGATAGAGATAGAAAGATAGAAAGATAGAAAGAGAGAGGGAGGCAGCAGACGGGATGTCGGCGAAGGCCCGGCGCGGACAGAGGGAGATCGAGGGCAGACGGAACTGGTCCCAGACCCAATATGATAATTGAGTATGGAGAACGATGTGAACATAGCACCTTGTAGCCCTCCATGTGGCCATTGTGGCCTCCCACTGTCGGGACCACCTCGAGAAACGCATCGACTTTGTACGTGAAAACATCAAAGGCCTCTCCTTTTAACCCGCCGCACTCTCACTACTTGCTCTCTACTCTCTTTCTCTTTCTTTCTCTTGTCTTCCTGGTACTGACTCTCTACTCGCACTGACTAGTCGTTGCTGATGCTTTCGCTCGCTACTCTCTGCTCTCCTACTCTCCCTTTTGCCCCCACGTTTGCTCTTGTTTCATTATATTTCGCTGGGACACTGCACGCTTCTGTGGGCGTTTGCGATCTCCCCTGTCCTGGCTAACATGCCTCTCTCTTTCTCTTTCTCTCTGTCGTCCTTTACAACCATTCTCTCTCACTCTCTCCCTTTCTCTCTCCCTTTCTCTCTTCGCGTGTATGCGCGCTCCTGTTTTCCGAGCTCGTGCCTTCCCGTTTGTTTTTCCGGAGCTTCCTGCTGCTCCTCTTTGCGCCGCGCTATTCGCGTCCCTATGTAATGTTTTCGCACAACCAACCGAGCCCCCGGTCAGCCAAGTTGATGACGATGACTCCCTCATGGTACGCTTGTGAGCACTGGGATAAATTTGCGCTGCGCTGCGCTACTCTGCTTTTTGGGGAATTAATGGCCTAGTGTTTCACTGCTCGAGTGAGCCCTCTCTGCTTCGGCACTTTGTGCTGTAGGAGTCTCAAAACAGGAAGGAATTTGCTTGTTTTGGTATTAAACTGATCTCAATATTTTGTTTCATCAAACCCTTGTGTTGGGTTAATTAAGGTCAGTTTATTGGAGGTTTTTGCTGGACGGTATTTGGGATGTGTCGAAGTAAAAGTATTAATTAATGAAGTGAAATACAGTATAGTAAATTAATAAAACTATCGAAATTAATTTAGATCTGTTTGTAAATAGTTGGTCGACAGTGGGTTGATTTAAGGCAACAATAATACAGTCGAAGTTCTCCAATGTAAATTCCATTTCGAGTTGGTGCAAATTGAGCAAGGCGCGCGCTGCAATGCTCGAAGGCTCAATCAAGAGTGGCATCAATTTTTCACGGTATTTATCGTCCGATTTAGAGACTCACCGATTTCTTAAGGCAGCGAGCGTCCACTCGGTCGATCATTGTCAACGATTGAACGACACCGCTCGCCGCCACCGCTGCCAACAGGAAAAATTGCCACGAAAGAAACACGTACGTTCGCCGCTGCCTCGTTCTAAGCAACAATTTATATCTGCCAGATGCGTCCTTGCGTTTTCACCGAGAGAGCGTAGCACGAGTCTATACAGGCTCCTTCAAAAATCATTTAACACCATTATCAGATATGCAAGTTAATGTAAATTATTTGAAGTTGAATTTTTTTTACTTTTTGTACTTAATATTTGAGGAATTTTAAAGTACAAAATTGTTGTGTGTGAATAAATGTATTGTAATCCGTTTCATCAATAATTATATGTAGTTTAATGCCTTGTGTATCGATGATTGTTGAATGTTTCGAGAATAAATGAGTCTTAATGTTTAAATCTATCATTTGCTTTGAAATCTAAATGCCGAAACTGTGCTATTGCTGTAAATTAAAAATTTATTAGAATTATAGCGTCAACAATTTATCGTATCGAATATCACGTATAATCAGTTGTCATTTGGTAATGTTTGATAGAATTTGGATGATATTAAACTACGTTGTCCATATAATGAAAATGTGCAATCCTGTCCGCATTCCTTTATATTTTTCAACCAAAATTAATTTGAGTTTTCTATATTATAATTTAACTTTGCTAATTTGTTTTCTCTAAGGTCAAAGGTTGTCAAAATTGTCGACCGATGTATAAGTTCTTCCTCGTGTTTGATACATTTATGCTCGAACCGATGCAGAGTAATATTAATTTCATATTTCCCATTCCTCTAATGAAAATCTGCGAGAGCACACGAAACTTGTAAATGATTTTTGCGTGTGCCTAAAGCATTGCGCAATTTTCAGCCAGTACAGAGCAACTTGAACGTCAAATTTCTGATTTCTCTAATTAAAGCGTGCGAAAAACTGGCAGATTATGAAACACGTGGATGATTTTTGCATAAGTCTGTAATTATTGCGAATTTTTGGAACCAATGCATAGTAACTTTAATATCAAATTTCAAATCTCTCTAATAAAAATATGCAAAATCTGACAGACTATGAAACACGTGGATGATTTTTGGGTAAATGTGTACGCATTGCAAATTTTTTGAGCAGATTCGGAGCAACTTTAACATCAAATTTGCCATTCCTCTATTAAAAATATGCAAGAAATGACAGAGTACGAAAGACGCGGTTGATTTTTGCGCGAGCCTGTAGGTGTTGCGAGTTGTGTAAAGCCGAGGTGACAACGGTGGCGCAGCAGTGGACGAGCAGAGCGAGGAGGCGCGAGGAGAAGACAACGACGACGACGGCGTGCTCTCTTGCCGCGTGCAATTGCTCAATGGCCTGTTGAGTAATCGGCCGGCGGCGTTTTACTCGCCGTATCCGCCGCTAACGCTAATAATCGCGTTTCTATTCCTACCTGTTACGTCCGGCCCTTCTCTATTTTCAATCCGCTCACCTAGATGTCCTTCTCACACAGTATTCGTCGCCCCCGCTCTTCTCATTCCAACCCCTTTCCTTCGCAAATTTCTTACGTCAGCACTTTCAACCAATTTTCTCTCGCGCGACTGTCACAACCGTAGTCGAGGTGGAAGAGATACTTTTCTATTTTAATGATGATAATCTATTTAGAGTTCCTTTTCAAAGAAGTTGTTTTTAGAACTTCTATTTCAACCAACTCACAATGCTGAAAACTGAATTATTTCTATGTATACGGTAAATATACATAGACAAGATTAGTTTGCTTCTTGATGAGATTTTACAAAACAAACGTTTCATTCTAATCAATGATAATCAACTAATTTTGTTTTACAAATAAACAAATCAATAAGATATAAAACAAAATTACATGTATTACCATTTTAAATTCATTTTCTATTAAAGGCAGTTCCTCTAAAATATGTGCAAACGTACGCAAACATTATAGGAGAATCTCCCGTAATTACATATACGAGGTTTGTCTAGCCGTAGTCGAACATGTCCCTTTTGAGAGACGCTGGAGTAATATCAGGTGCATTTGCGGAATGTGAGACTACTTAGGCAGGAGCGGGTTGGTTCGCTTTGTGCGCCGCGTAATTCGTCTATCGTCTTGCGAAGCGGCGTGCAGAATCGAGAGAGGTCCGTGGCTCACCGGTGTGTGCCGAATGCCATTCGATTTGGTGGCTCCCTTCAAAGGCTAATGCCGTTACCGTTGTCACTTCGCAACGTTGCGTCAACCAGCTCGACGCCTCCTCCTCCTTCCTCTCCGCTCGCTTCCTCGCTCGCTCTTCCCACCAAATCGCCGCCGAGAAAGTCTCGCTTTGGCGCAGTAGCAATTGTCCTTCCTCTCAAAAGAAGCACCTGTGCGGTCGTTCCGAATCAGTCACTGACCCACAAGGAATGTGGGTCATCCGATGAATGCTGCCCATACGATCGCCGGGTCAAAGGCCGTAACTAGCGAATCAAATCTTTGGAAATCTCGAGGAATATTCGGTTTACTTATTTCGACGTTTCAATATTGTAATTTCGACCCTGCTGATTATCACTTCTGACGCGCGTGTAGAATTCTTTCTTTCATCGATTCGTTTTATTTCAAATAAAGATATCTGAATAAGTTTTAGTTTTCGGTTTATCCTTCGTATTTTCTATTTCGAAAGTCTATGTGAATTAATTTCTTCAAAATTAAGGCAGTCGAACTATCGAAAAGCAGTATCGAACAATATTACTTGACTGCAAAGAATTGGAAGTGACGCGCTGCATTAACGCAACACTAGGACATGTGAGTTAACCGAGTGATTAATTCAATTTCACAATTCTTGTTCAACTGGGAAACAATTCTTCCTATTTTTTATTTCGAGAGTTTATGTGAGTTTATGTTAATTTTAATTAATTCATTGAAGATATTAAAGCAAAGGCAATAATTAACATAATCCTAAGATTCCCTTTGACAGTCGAACTATTGAAAAGCAGTATCGAACAATGTTACTTGACTGCAAAGAATTGGAAGTGACGCGGTGCATTAACGCAACACTGGGACATGTGAGTTAACCGAGCGAGTAATTCAATTTCGCAATTCTTGTTCAACTGGGAAACAATCCTCGTGGTGATGTGAAGGGCGACGCGGGGCGGAGTGAGGCGCGGCGCTGGGAGCGAAGCGAAATTCGCCGGTACTCGGGCTGAGAGGAAAGCGAGGTAATTCAATATCGGAGGGAGGTGCACGTCAGAGAGCATGAATCCAATGCTCCCGAGAGTGCACCGCCGCTCCCGCTCGCCCGCGCGCTCGCCCGCGCGCGCGCACGTATTGGAAGTGCGCGTCTGCTCGAGAGGTTAGCGCCGCCACTTTATCATATCGTCACAAGGCTACTAACACGCGCGCACACCCACATGCCAGCTTCGGCCCCAACTTCCGACGCCCTTTCCCCTCCCAACTTCCACCCGGTTTCCCGCCGCCCACGCCCGCCCCGCTATTATTATACCTACCCGTCGAGCGGAAAATCGCCACGGCTTCTGACTCCTTGTCAGCGCACGCCACACGCCACCGATCTTAAGCTAGTTCTCTTGTAGATTTGTTTCTTTTCTTTCTGGAGTTTTTGTACAAAATTTGTATGTTTGGAAGTTGTATGTGAAACTTGATGCGATTTAGTATTCATCTTGCCGGTTGTTTATATATTACTATTTTTATTATAAGCAGTTAAATAATAGTTCTTTTCCGATTAGCGCATAGCCCATTGTTAATTTAATACGAAATCAAGAGTATGAAGTAACATTTGGATAATAATGAACAAATTATAAGTTTACCGTTTTATTTTTAACAAGAACAGATACAACTCTTCAAAGTATGAAATTAATAGTAATTTCGACTGTTAATTACCAATAATTATAATTCTATATTAAAACTTCGTGAGATTTCTTTCCCAACGGTATTTTTCTACGCGTTATTTGGCACATTGGAATAAATTGGCCAAGATAGATTTCACAGGAAAGAAATACTATTCTTCGCGAGGTTTTTCGCACGGGTTCAATTAATGGTAAAGAAAGGGTTAACGCAATCGGACGTGCCAGCGGAGCGAGACAGGTAATCCGGCTGTAGGTAGAGAGTAACGAGAGAATGATATGGGCATTTCGCAAGTTCGGACGAAGGGAGAAGGGAAGAAGAAGAAGGAGAAGAAGAAGAAGAAGAAGAAGAAGAAGAAGAAGAGCAAGAAGAGGGCGAAGGAATGCGCCGCGTTGGAGAGAATCCGTACACATATACTCTCTACCGACTCTTACGTATGCACCGGTGCGAGAAAGGAGCCAGGATCAGGAGGAGTGCAAGAGCAAGGGTATCAGCCCTGCCTCTTCCCCTCTCCGTCCCTCCAAACCCTTTCCCACTCTCCTTTGCTTTGCCCTCTTTCTTTCTCACTATCGTTCCTCCCCGAGCACAACAAACAGACGCCGCCTCGTAATTTGTTTTCGTACGTTCTCGCGGACCTCGCCGCTCTCTACGCCTCTTTCTCCACCCTTGGCTTCTGCTCCTTTTATCCATCCTTTTCATCCGCCCTTTCCAATTCGTAGCGCCAATAAATATAATGGTAGATCGAGACAAACATAGATTAGCACAGATTTGATTATAATATCTTGTATTATTGGCTTATCAACAGGTGGGATTGTATAATTACTTAATTTGTAAGAATTTTTATTATCCAAGTGTGAGTATTTATAATCCGAACCCTTTAATTTTCCTCAATTAGAAAATCGATGAATTTCTATCGAAGTATCTGTTTTTAGTCATTGAAAACATTATTCCCCAGATATTTTGATCTCAGATTTAACAAGTATAATAAAAAGGAGAAAATATTAGCATCTACTGTCTTAACAACAATCCCGAGTGAATCCTCCAACTACTGTCATCCGTTTCTACGTCTTCCGATCGAAAATCGCAAGTAAACATTGCCGAATCGTCATACTACGATCATCGAAGCAAATACGTTCTAACAAACACAAAAGAGAAACGCAATACGAGCCTGAATCGACGAGATTTATAATTGACGAATCTGAAATTGAAACGCAGTTTCCAAGTGATAAAACGTCGACGCCCGAAGCGAGTCTGAGGTTCGATGTCGCCGATGGCAATTGAAAACTGGCGTATCGAAGCGGAGGAGCGCGCACCAGCAATAGCAGCAACAGCAGGAGCAGAAGCAGCAGAAGAGAGTGCAGTGTGCGCGCTCTTGAAAATCGGCTAAAAATATCGATGCCGGCGCGAGGGACGTCGTCGTGTGCGCGGGTGTAACGTCCGGAGAGAGAGTCTCCTCTCTCGTGGGAACCGCCTGCGCCGGCGTCCACCTCGGAGAGTGTTTCGTGCTCGGCGTGGACGGCCGCGGCGTGCTGGTGTGTATCTTTTCGAGATTAATGATAGGCGTTTACCTTTAGTGCGCGCGGCCCGCTGTTTTCTGCGCTTTCCGAAGGTGAGCATCTAGCAGTATGGCGGAGAGAAAGAGAGAGAGAGAGAGAGAGATGGTTGGCCAGCAAAAAAGGGCTACGAGTGTGCTCGAGAGAAGGCCGAGGCGCAAGTGTGCAGAACGCCCGACGACGCCACCGCCGCCGCCGACGACGACGACGACGACGTCGAAGAGGAAGGAGCGACGAGCGTGCCGTTGGTACGCGTGCCTTCTCTACTTTGCGCCCGGCCTTTACCGCCCGTTTTCCATGAAGCGCCTACCTGTTGGCTGACGAGCACCGGCAGCTTCTCCTTTCTTCTACCACTCGCTCTCCTCGCTCGCTCTCCTCATAGCCGCATTTGCCCTCTTCCCCGAGAGTATGTATTGTACGCGTCTTTGCCAACTCCCTCCCACCGCTAAGTAGACACACACACTCTCTTCTCTTCTCTTCTCTTCTCTTCTCTTCTCTTCTCTTCTCTTCTCTTCTCTTCTCTTCTCTTCTCCTCGAGTTTTGCCCGCGCCGCAACGACAAATCTCTTCTCCTCTCACACCTCTCTCTTCTCTTTCGACGAATCTCCTTCTCACTCGTCTTAGCTCTTATGTATGTTTCATAGTTTGAATTACGCTTTTATTTCGAGAGAACTTGTTTGTAGTCTTCGTGGATTTAATTAATACTTGTTGGTACACCACCCTCTGCGCTCCTCGAACTGTCATTTCAAATGTTAACTAGTACTGATTTATTTGGTAATGGTGAGATATGGTTTCGGTTGTAGAACGATGGATCTTCGAGATCAAATGTATTTGTTTTAATACAGTGTTTGTTTAAATAAGAATAAACGTAGTGCGCTAACTTGTGATATTGTTGAAGTGCAAAGTTGTGTAAATTGTCATCGTAGCTTGTAGTACATGTTTTATCGTGTAAAACACATTTAGCTTGATTAGTTGACTAAATAGGAACAACGCGCGTATCATTGAATGATGATGCACCCTTTCGAAACTACCTGTCTGCTAATTTTCATATATCGAATGAAATCGGCAGATTAATGATTTATCACTGCGATCATTACTGTTTTCCTCAGTTTTCTTTTAATATTTCAACTTGCTTCTAGTCGATACGCATAAGATAACTTGACAAAACAGGAAAAACCCTCCTCCCATTGAGAACTGCCCTGTCCTTTTGAAACTATCAGTCTTCTAATTTTCCTCTATCATATTATACAGACAGATTAATGATTTATCATTGTCATCATTAGTATTTCCTAGATCTCCTTTCCATATCACGAGCTATTTCTAGCGAAGGATTCGTCCTTGTGTCTCGGCGTACGAGTGGTTCGATCGATTGCCGAGAATTCAGTAGTACCAGCCGCGGCGACCATTACTCTTCCTCGAGCAAGATGAGCACTTAGGGCTGTCCTAAGCAACGTACCCACACCCTTAGTTATTGGTACGCATGCGTTTCGCAGAGAAGGGTGTGTGTGCGCGCACCGGCGCCGGTTGCCCTCCTCTGACTTTGCTCGGCCCTTTGCTCCTCTTAGCTCCTCTCCTCTCTGCCGAGCCGCCCTTTACCGCCCGCAATTTCGCCGCTCCTCCTTGGCTGCCACCCCCCAAAACCAAATCGAATTAAGTGGCAGATCCAACCCATTGGCAGAGACGAAATCAGCATTTAGCAGACTACCCCTCCGGCCGAATTCCAACTACACCCGATCGACTCCTCTCTTCTATCTTTCTCTGTTGTAAGCGCGCCGCTTTAGTGAAGAAACCAGAGAGAAAACCAGCCTTTTGCAGTTCCAGCTGTTATTTTAATTCCACCGCTAATTAGAATGAGCCAAGTTTATACATTTAGGAGTAGTAATGGTTCTTTTAAGGATGAAAGTGATACGCCTGGTTAAATAGTCTTTCTGATGCTTCAACGGAAAAGAGAAAATCGTTATTAAGTCTCTTTTATAAACACACTGCTGATTCACAGTTGCGTATTACACTAATTAAAGAAATTACACCCTCAGAACTACCTTTGTCACATATAATTCATATTTAACACATTTTTACATCTAACAACCAGTAAAATCGACTGCATTAAACCCTCGCAAAAGCACAAAGTCTTTCTCTTCTGAAAGACGATTGGAAAAGCGAAAAGTCTTCGCTTGGCGAGAAGCAAATCGGTAATATCGAGCTAATTATATTCGAGGACATCGATCGAGTGAAAAGAGGGTGGCAGTCGATCAGAAGCGAGTCGTCTTCTCTCGCTGGTGCTCAGCTTCTTTCGACAAATCGGCAACCCCCCGGAGCAGAGCGGCAAGCGGGCGGGCACGGGGGTAATGAGAGGCGAGGAAGACGTAAGTGGCGATGGAGGTGAAAAAGGAGGAGGTGCGAGACTAGAAAGAGAGGAGTCGGCAGGAGCGAGAGAAAGAGAAAGCCACGAAAGATTTTCTGCAGAAAGCTCGACGGCGTCCAAGATAGAGAGAGTGAGAGTGAGAGAGAGAGAGAGAGAGAGAGAGAGAGAGAGAGAGAGAGAGAGAGAGAGAGAGAGAGAGAGAGAGAGAGAGAGAGAGAGAGAGAGAGAGAGAGAGAGAGAGAGAGAGAGAGAGAGAGAGAGAGAGAGAGAGAGAGAGAGAGAGAGAGAGAGAGAGAGAGAAAGGGGAAGAGAAGGAGGTGGATGGGTGGAGAAGAGTAAGGGAGGAGGGACGGAAAGATCTTTGGTTAGAGAGAAGCGCTACAGAGAGAGCGGCGCCCCGGGGCCATCCATCATCCCAATAATTGCTTCCCTTCCCATCATATAATTCCTGTAGAATCCTATCTCCCTCTCCCCCACTCTCTTTCTTGGCCCCCTCGCCTCTTTCTCTCGACCGATGGTCCGTCACTTCTTTCTCTCTCTCACTCCTTCTCTCTCTCTCCGTCACCGCCTCTCTTCTTGCTCGTCTTGCGCGCGGCCCTTCACAGCCGCTCGCTGCCAACACCCGGGCACCCGCAACGCCCGCCAAGAATATCACACCCGCCGCCACGCTCTCACACCCTTTTCTCATCTTCCTCTCGGCTTCCTATAATCTCTCTTTCTCTTTCCCTCTCTCGCTTTCTCCTTTACTCCCGGCTTCGCAGTGATCTACCATCCTCCTCGGCTCTCTTGGATCACCGAGCGTTACGCGGTGTTACACCTTCGCCACGTTGCGGACACTCGCTGATTCCGCCTCGATTTCCCGCCAGTGACTTGTTCTTTGGTGTTCGGAGCGACGTCCTTTCTGATTGATCGACGCAACAACGATTGCTTTTGGATATGCATTCTAGGGAATTGCTGATTTTGGAGGATTTAGCGAATCTTGTATTTTAGTTTGTGAAATCTTTTGTTTTGTAAAGAGATAGTGGAAAGTATTGATGTTGTTAATTTATGGAATTAGCATAATCATTTGCAATTTTTTTGTTCAATTTATCTGATTAAATATGAAATAATCCGCTTATTATCATGAATAACTGATGTTAAAATAATTCATTTCGTTTAGTTAAAACATTATTCGACCTGCAAATTATTATCATCTCAAACTAGCTCATAAATTAAAGACGCAAATTATCTTAGAAAATTCGTTTCATGAAAATGCGTAGCTCTCGAAAAAGAAAAGGATGAAACGTTCACTTGCTTTGATGGAAGCCGGTAAGATCTGGGATTTCCCGAAATCCAGTGCGACTGTTGGCAGCTCGAGTGGGTGGCGATTGAGCGTGTGTGTGTGTGGGTGGAAACGACGCAATTTCGTGGCAGCTTACGTTAGTTGGAGAAATACAGCTGGCCCGGCTTTAACGCTCTACTTTCCTTTGAATCCCACATCATATCACCTTTTCCCTCACCTTTTCCTCTCCTTTCTCTCTCCCACATTTTTTCTTGTCCTTTTCTCTTTCCGGGCGGTATTTATTCGCCGTCGGCCGCCACCGTCACCGACCACACAATTATTATGCGTGCACTCATAATAACGAGCAGGGGATTTATTGTAATTACCCAGGAGCCTTGTATTAGCTACCGCCGAAGACAGTATCGTGCGCGGTAATCGATCATTAATGAGAGGGCGAGCGTGCTCTGATTAATGAGCCGGGCAGAATCCGGCGCGATTAAGGAAACACACGGAATATGGTGCTTATTACGCGTAGAAAAAGCCACCGGGAATGTGTAACGCTGCGGCGAACTAAAGCACTGGTTACTTCCACAACCGGAACACGTATGTTCGCAATTAGCGACGGCTGCAGTTAGAATAGAACGAAAAATCTTTCAGTCGCGTTCACTCCATCATCAATTGCACCGTCAATTAACTTGGGAGACAAAAAATAGAAAGGTATGTTGCTTTAATGATACTTTGTCGTTCTATGTAATTGAAGTATGATTTAAATTGGTGGTAATTTGTGTTAATATTGTAGGTATTATTTATTACATTAGTATACTAGTTTCATACGAATTAATAATATTCTCGACTGGAAATTCTCTGGTCTGAATTAGCAAGCGAGTTCCAAGCTTGCTGCTCTCTCCGCACAGCTCCGTTCCGCTCCGTCAGCGTACGCTAAATTCCTATACCAGCGGCGGAGATCCGGCGCGGGCATTGGAGTTTAGCAGATGGGAACGAAGCAGTGCTGACCCGTGTGGCCCAGGTCTAAGGTTCACCGACCTCTCCTCAAGTTTCCGAAGCATTTCTACGCTTCTCCGATATTCCGTACAATAATAGAAATACAACAAGCCGTAGAATTGAGCGAAGGAAAACTTTTCGGAAGTTACGTGCGAGATAGTGCAATGTTCCCGTACTTCCAGCCACGCTCCTTTATCAATACGTGGAAAGGAGCTGGCTTATCGCGCAGACGTACGCGACATTTTCATTCTCACGCCCGGCCTACTGCCTCGAGCTCGCACACCATTACCTCTATCGTTACATAAGCCGGAAAAGAATATCGTCCCTTTTTCCGAGTCATTTCTACAGCCTGACTCGAACACTTCTAGATAGAGTATACAATTACATTCAATATGTATTAAATACAGAGGATAAAATAAATTCATCAGTATTTTTAAGATAAATTTTCTTAAAAAAGATAACTTTCCTTCAGAGAAATTTATTTCTTCTTAAGACAGACTGCTCTTTAAGGAAATGTATTTCTATTTCGTCAAAAGAGTTTTCTTTTTTGAAAAATGCGGCGTATTTTACTTTATTTTATTTACTATAGGTTAATTTCTTTTTTTTATTATAAATATTTATATGGATTATGTACTTTGCTTGGGTTATTTGCTTCGAATGGACTTCCTTGACGTGCACGATAGTCGAATTGAAAGATGGCGTAGAACGAGGAAAAAGGAGGACGCGATAGTATTTACGAGAATTCTACGAGGCTCTCTAGGTTAGTTCAAGGCAGCACTTGAGCCAGCAGCGGCGAAGGGATTCTTGCTTGGGTACACAGAGCACCTCAATCTTATCGAGACTCTATCACTGCTTCCTTATCCGGTGCCGGTGGCTCACTCTTCCGCAAAATTCCACTGCTACTCGTGACTCGACAAATACAATCACGGAAGTACTCGTGTATGTTGCTTATCGGCACGTGTGACATTTCGTCATTCATAAATTCCCCAACCGCAATTAGATTGGTCCGCCAGATATTAAAACCACTCTGAAATCCCCAACAAGTGCTTCATCCTCCAATCTTTCTATTTATCATTATTATTCGAAATTTATTTAATTTCTCTCTCATTCTACACAACTTTTTATTATTTCATAAGTAGCATGGAGATCGGTTGACGAATTATTAAGGACACTCTGAAATCCCCAATAACCACCTCATCCTCGAATCTATTTATTTATCCAATTCATTCGAAATTTATTTAATTTCTCTCTTATTGTATACAATTCATTATTATTCCATAAGTAGGACGAGACTGGTCGACAAGATATTAAGCACACTCTGAAATCCCCAACAAGTACTTTAATCCTCGCATCATAATACTTATCCAATTAATTCCAAATAATTTAATTCCTCTATTATTGTATCCTATTCTTGATTATTCGATACATGGTAGAACCAAGTTGAGTTTATCGTAATTCATATCTGACAGATTGGCCGCTGGGAACATGTGTACTTGGCCGTATTACAAAGCGGCATTCCAGGCATTCCTCGACGGTGCAACGACCTTGCCACGAGCGGCGGAAGTTCCTTAACAAGATCGTCAAGGTAACTAGTCCAGCAATCGGACTCGGGGTAGTGGCGCGACATCGGTGTCAATCTAATTTTCATAATAGTATAAAGCTTGCTGGATTGGCAAGACAGTGGGCAAAGGTGGATTGCTTGGGGTCCGGGAATCGGTTCTCGTCTCTCTTCGCTCTTAGCTTCTCGATCGGCAAAGCGGCGGCGGCGGCGGTGGCGGCGGTGGCGGTGGCGGTGGCGGTGGCGGTGGCGGCGAGGGGGGCCGCAAGGGGGGCCGTGAGCGCACCTTAAACGGGACCACTTAAGAGTTTTTTGAACCAGCGCATCGCCGGTGCGAGCGAGAGCAAAGCAGCACTCTGAAAACGAGTTCCCTCGGCGCGGCAAGTGCCAAGTTTGCTCTCCGATCCGAGAGGAGGACGCGACACACACACACACACACACACCGAGGAACATAGCCAGTCGGCGAGCAGCGCGCCGCTCCCGGAGAACCTATCGATGACTTGTCTTGAATTTCGTCATGGTACTAGCCTGGAATGCGTGAAGACGCGGGAATACTCGCGCGAGTCTAGAGAAAGATAGAGAAGGACGACTTTTCTATCGTTTCTTCCCAGTCCAGTTGAATTCTCAGCTCGTCGATGCACCGCTTCGTGCCAATAGCCGTTCGTAAGAGTTCGATAGCTTGCTATTAGTCTTCGAAGGAGTTATTTGAATTGTAGTAACTTTAAATTAGTTAATATGTCATTTATTTATTTTTAAAAGTGGCAAGATTTGTTTTTAAGCTTTCAATAAAGTAGATTAACTTGCGTGATGCGAATGAGTTTTAATACAGCCGTGTATCACTAGATTTAGTTACAAGAAATATAGAAGAAGCCGCTGGTAGCGAATGAATTAATGAAAAGTGTAGAATCTGCAGGAAGTAGATTTCTCAGAGTATAACGCCGAGTTAACTGATTCTGATATTCTACGCATATGTGCTTAAAAAATCGATGTAAATGCATATATGTGTACAGGATGTAGACTTTCCTGTGTTATTAATTTAAACCAGCGATCCTTTCTCGATATGCACTGCTCAGTGCTTCGATTAAGTACGGTTATCCCTTGGAAAACGTGTGGAGCATCGGAAGTGCATCGTGCCTCGAGCACCAGTGTTTATTAAACTTACCGCATCTACTGCTCGCTACATTTTCAAGTAGAACTTCAGAAAAACTCACCTGTAACAGAAAATAAACCAATTCTATTATAACATTCCTATTACATACCACAAGGAATTCTTACAAAACAACATTCCCCATTACAAACACCTTCAATAATTCCTTTCCAACAATAACAAACAATAAAATTACTACGATAACAAAGGTCGCAATTATAAAACACGAGGATGAACGTAAGAGCGTTTATAAACCGGTCTAATGAATCTTGAGCAATCCAGTTATCAATGCGGCACAATTCCCATCTTTTCCCATGTCCACGCAGACATCCAAAGTGGGTACACACTAAGCCGTAAGGTGTGTACACGTACGAGCGGTATTCGGTGAGCGGGGCTCACGAAAGAATCCCATTCATAGACGTAGGCACGAAAAGAGAGAGTGAGAGATGGAAGAGGGAAAAGGAAGAGGGGGCGAGAGTGGTTGTCGGAGGTGGAGGAGGAGGAGGAAGAGAGGGGCACAATGAGAGGATGGCAGAGTTAGAGAGAGAGAGAGAGAGAGAGAGAGAGAGAGAGAGAGAGAGAGAGAAAGGAAGAGAGAGTGAGAAAAAGGAGGAGAACGATTCGGAGAAGAATAGAAAGAAGAAGCGTCGCGAGAGGGAGAAGCAAAGGCAAAGGTATTCGGATTAGGCGCAGGCGCCAGGTAGGAGAAAGGCTTAATGAAAAATTTTCCACGCTAGACCCCTGCGGTAGGCCGCCACCGTCGCCACCGCCACCGCCGCCACCGCCGCCGCCGCCTTTTCTAGGTCGGCCAGCTCTGGAATTCGATCTTCGAACGATCGATCTAGAAAAGGATCGCAGGAACCACCAGCAGCAACATCAGTAGGAGCAGCAGCAGGAAGAGGGAGATAAAAGATCGAGGCTAGAATCCGAGAAGAGAAGATTCTCTATTGAAGAAGGAGAGCGAGAAACGATCGTCGAGAAAGGGGGCCGATCGATGCGATCCATAGAAGCGATTGTAGTCGAGGAGGCCGTCGAGAACGACCTATCGACCTCCCCCGTGCAATCGCTCGAAAGTGAAGGATGTGGGTAGAGTGGTGCGCGCCTAGAGAAATATTTAGCCTGGCGGGCATCGCTGGCGAGCGGCGGTGCCATTGGTAACGAGGCAGAGATAAATCGCGCCCCAGCCAACAGCCCCTTAATAATGTGCGAGGAATTCGATCGGCCCGCTCGCTCCTCTTCACAAGTACAGCGTAACTGACGCTGCGGCAGCGGCGGCGTCTCACTGAGCGGAATCTCATCCAAGAAATTATTCACTCGCTCATAAACCATCGCGGATATAAACCCGGATATAGACTTTCAATACTTTCTAGAAAAACAGATAATCGACTAATAGTAATACTCTTACGCACCGAGGGACTTTCGCTTAAACAATCCTGACCCATTCATTCCTACCTATAATTCCTCGATAGAACACAATGAATCACAATCGAATCAATCGAAATGATTAAACCAAGCATAGCAGACGCACGCGCGCGCGCGCGCTGTTTCTCTTACATACTCAGTGAGTATGTAAAAGCATGGGAAGCGGGTAAGCGGGGTGGTGTCAGTATCAATAGGACGGAAGTGGTTCGGTTTGTTTTTCTGTCGATGGTGGAAAGCGCTGGCGCCTCTTTATCGGCGGGGAAGAGGATCTGACGCGATAACGACCATTGATCGCTCGGTTGAATCGAGCAGGCCACTCGTTAGTACGCGCGCAAGATAGAAAGAGAGAGAGGAGAGCGAGAGCGAGAGCGAGAGCGAGAGGAGAGGGAAGGAGGGAATGAACGAATGCGAGGGAGCGAGGAGAGCGGCACCGAGAAGGACGGAGTCACGTTTCCGTCGTAGCGCCGCGTCCTCATGAATGAAAGCGGCGTGTATTTCGAAAGAGCGAGCGAGCCAGCTCGGAGAGAACGAACGCGCACGTCGCTCGCATTTGCCCTCCGACTCTACTCATACACGCACACGCACACATACATATACACAGCAGAGCAGCAGCAGCATAGTTGTTCTCGGAGCTTATCGAACCGACGTTGCCAGGAGCGGGGTGCAAAGGGGCAGAGAGAGAGAGAGAAAGAGAGAGGAGAGTAAAGGATGGTAAAGGAACGAAGCGAGAAAAGCGGAGCACTGATCAACGGAATTCGAGAGAGTGAAGCGCGCCGAGCATTTGTGTACAATGGAATCATCGGTTATCGGGGAAGCGCTACTTCGCCGCTGCTGTTACATACACTGCAGAAGGAAAAAATGTTGAACGTGGCAGCCACCGAGTTCGGTGATGCCGACACGTTTTAACGCCGCTTCGCCTTGCGCATCAATGCCGCACGTGGCACACACACGGGATTATTCACCCTGAAGGTTCCACTGATACCGCGGCGGCCATGTCAACGACTCAATCGTCAAGAGCCACTTGGAAAATCGGTTATTGCCAATCCGAATCGCCGTTTCGGCCTTTGTCGTCCCGGAGAATCCCTGGCGTTCCAAGAGGGTGAAGCTCTAACAACGGTAAAGGCGTCCTAGAGTTCACCCTTTGAATCCTTCAGGCACAGTTATATTGCCCAAACGCATTGCTGTTATGCAGAAACCAACGCGGTCACGAACAGTATAATTAAATAAAAATGCGACGAATTAAATACTAAATGAATGTCAGTAATTTTATTTATATGGAATTTATATGATAGTGTTATAATAAAAATAAACGGGATTCGGTATTTCAATATTTTTAAAAGGATTTAAATAATATTTGCGTGTGCACGGTAGCACAGTGAATTGTTAGTAAATATTTTAAAGATTAATTACCAGAGGAGTTTCAATTGTTCGCGACAAGGCAGAAAGGGTTAAAAATGAGCGCATCCACTTATTGACAATTTGGTGGACTCCTTTTACGCAGCTGACCGTGATTATCAGTCGGTGACCTAGTGCCGGGGCGGTGTGATAGCCCTCATTCATATCTAGCGCGCTCTTCCTACTTCTACGCAACCTCGAAATCCTCTTTCCAGCAGTCATAAACACCGCATACATAGTATAGATATATCGCCCGTTCAATCTTGGTGTTCTCGAACCCCAATTAAGCAGCGTCAATTAAATCTCTATAAGCTAAGATTTATTCCTCACTGCGGGTGGCTTCTTAGTTTCTTTCACACTGGAATATCGCAAGGCTTGCGCGTAGAAACTACTGGAATTTACTTCATTTTTATAAGTTCAAATAATATTGATTAGAATATGCATTTCTCCCACGATTTTTCGTTCAATATACCACTATTTATCAAATCACTAAATTAAATCCAAAGAAGACAAAACTGATACAAAAAATAATAAGTAAATATAAATTAGTTTCTAAATATATTACGTTCGAAATCCAGTAAATTCAATTACAATTCGCAATACTTAAAATCACTTACAATACAACTACAAATATAAAAAAAGAAAACTCCTTGAAAAAATGACTAAAGCAACAAAGAAACTCGATCGAATTCCACCCACTCTTCGAATGTCTGTTTCACCCAGGTTAAATCGCACCCAAGAATCTGATAGAACAAGCACTGCTAGGTTATCGAAAGGAAGTTTAAAAGGGACGCTGGCAAGAGGCGGAGAGAGATATTTGTTAGATGCGAGAAGCAGGGCCGGCTAAGTGCGACGAGAGCACGGGTCGAGTGAGAAGAGCATAGAGGAATTTCATCGGGACGTCGTGGCGCAGCATCTCGGCGGTCAGTTGCGGAAGAATCCGCTTGATTAAAGGAAACTCGTGTACTCGCGCCTTTTATTCAAATGCCCTCCCCTCGAGCTTGAAAGATGGAGAGAGGAAATAAGGGAGTGAGAGAGAAAGAGAGAGGGAGATGCTGTGGTCCATCAGGATCTCGCTCGCACTGGGCCCACTCAACGAGCGGGATCGCTCTCCGTGGAATGGGATTGGAATATAGCCGTTAATTATCGCGGTAACGTGGAATGCGCCTCGGTTTCCCTTTCTCCCTCTCTCCCTCTCTCTCTCTGTCTCTCTCTGTCTCTCTCTGTCTCTCGTCTTCCCTCTCAGTCTCTGCTTCTCGTTCTCTCACTCTCTCTCTCCCTTCCTCTCATCGCATCCCCCCGAGCGGCAGCGCGCGGCCCACTGCAAGAGAAAGACCAGGAGAGAGGGAAGATTCACTCCTATGCATCCATCGACAGTGGCATGGACCACCTCATTCATCCTATCTGCATTCCTTTAATGCTACCTGGGGCCCGTGGAATGTCCGCCAACCCCGGGCATCGCAGTGCCGGACCTACGGTACCGCTTATCCCTGCTCTCTCTACTCTTGAACCGCCACTGTACAGCCTCCTCCTGCGAGTAACCTCGAGACTCTTCAACCAACCATCCAACGGCTCCACTTTGCTTCCCAATTGGAATACCACTGATTCTCCATCAATCGTTTTACTTGCTAATCTTTCATAATTTAGATGGAGGTTTCTTTGATATTTATTGTTAGTCAGTCATATGTATTTTAAGTTGTTTAAATAAGATTAATATTAGATGGGATTGCTTTTAGGGCGAAATGAATTACGCTTGGCGATTTTAGTGATCGAAATGATCGGAATGATTGGGTTTTTGGATTTGCCATATATAAAGTCCCATCACTCTTTTCCACGCGATTCAAATACCAGGGCGCGCGCGCAAAGTACACTGCAACGTAGTGCGATTACTAATTAAAACAGTCGAGCTCGATATTACCGAACGATTGCTTTCATCGATAATTGATTTCGTGCCAATCACGGCAAGGACGGCGAGAAGCGTGGTCCGATTAATTGGCAATTAACAGTGGTTAACGATGAAATTAGCAATTTTTACGAAAGACTCCGGGCATCTATCGGGGTCAATGAAACCTCGAGAAAGTACGACGAAGCCGAGGCGTGCTTCACCGGCGCGTCAGAGGCGGCAATGGGCAAAGGAAGGCGGCAGCATTCCAGCGAGAGTCGCACGAATATGAATGATCATTAGCCGTTTTCGCCGGTCCAATATGCTAATGCGACGAAAGGACGGTGGAGGACACATTCGAGGTAGACTAGGCGTCGCCTGTCAAGCCCTCGGGTGTTTTACCCCCAACGCGTCCTCGTGTCCTCCTCTTCTACCGGCAGCCTCCACGATATACCGCTATGTCGCTCCCGTCAACTCCAAGAGAAATGTCCGATCGCCAATTATCACGGCCGCGCGAGACCGCATTAGGCGAGCAAAGAAACCCGTTTACCTTGTGTCGGCCTACAACAGAGCGTATACATATCGCGCGACATAGCTGTCATCCGCGACGACCAGCACACCACGGTGAAAAGAGCCCCCCACCCCCTTCTGCCTACTAACGCGCCACTTCTTCCAAGTGTCAACCGCTAGGAATGCATACTACTTGCTCTCTTCTACTCACAACCCTTTTACATCCCTTTTACTATGATTTAAATCCCGATGGTACAAGAAATGATTGTTATTGGTGTGATTGATAAATGTAACTAGAAAACAATTGTTCTCATTTCATACGAGATTACTTCTGTCAGGACATCCATAAGCTTAGACAACTATAACTCAACTTACTTCTAGATTTAATCGAATCCCAATTTATATCTTAGAATATTAATATTGTTATATTCTATTTTGTTATAAACTTTATACACAAAGCAAGTTTTATACTGTTATTATGTACCAAGTTTTATTGGCTTTTCATTGAGCAGAGGGTTTAGTATAAAAAAAGGGAAACGAATATTCTTGAAGAAGAAAGCTCTTTTTTGTAAACAGAAACGCATTTTCTCCAAGAGGATAGTTTTCTTCTGAAGGAAAAATGAATTTGCTTGGAGCAGAACAGTTTTCTTTTATAAGAGAATTTATTCCGAAAGTACTGCATGTGCTACGCGTCTTTCACGCGATATTACAGAAGAAGGGATTAAACAGCAGACTTCCAACAATCTCTTTAATCCAATACTTGCTCTTTAACCCCTTACGGTCTAACCAATTTACTACGCTCTTTCTCATTATTGCTTTGAAATTCAATTATACTCATTTCCACTGACAGATTTATTATCAGACATATGTATTGTCGGCAACATTCAGCCGAAGCTTTCTGCTCAGAGAAATCGCATTCCAAAACGAATGATTGCACGAACACTATTTACATAATTAAGGCATAAATAATATGTGCGGTCGAGGCTGTCTCAACAGTACCACAGATTTCTATATCAACAAAAATAAATATCCATGAACGATCCCCTTTTAACAAGCTCTATAATCCACTTAACTTTAAATCCTCTAACTTAATATTTATACTACAAATACTTACTATCCTATAATTTCTAATATATCCTTAAAACAACAAGTCAAAAAAAGCACAAAGAACCAATCATAACAACATGTGCTACTGTCAGCGTTGTTCGAATGACTGAACACCGAGTTCTTTAGAAGTCAAGAGAAGCAGGCATCGTGTTTAGCCTCTGGTTGCGTCGAAAGGGGCAGTTTAGCTTTTATTGGTGAAAGGGCGATGAAGCCGGAGAATTTCGGGGGCCCGCGAGGCTCTACCGGGGGCGCGGAAGGGTCGCTTTCTGGAGAGGGAGACGGGGGGGGGGGGGGGGGGGGGGGGGGGGGGGGGGAAAGGAGGATCGCGCAGAACCGCCTCTCATCATCGGCATCTCACGGTCGTTAGAAGCGTATCATAACACGGTGTATAACTAGGGGTAGATTCGACGGAACGGAGCCCCGTGTTTCACGTTCGGGGGCCCCTGGGGGCAATACAACACAATAAGGCCCCGAAGCTCGGCGATCCTGAGGAAGATAGCGAGAGGGGCCTCAGCCGCCACCCCACCCCCCCCCCCCCCCCCTCCCTCCTTCTTTCTCACTCTCCCCACTTTCTGATATACTTCTTTCTCTCTTTCTCTTTCTCTCTTTCTCATCCCTCCACACCTTCCACACTTGGTATCTTCTTCCTCCTCTTCCTTATCCTGGCGATATTCTCCTTTTTTTTTCTATGCACCCTGCACCTCCGCTCTTTCTTCCCGAAGGAGCCAACGATGTCGATGGAGAGTGGGGAGGAGGAGGTGGAGGAGGTGGAGGCCCTCTCTTACGGCTTCTACTCTTTGGTGGTGCCGCCGCCTCGCAGCCCTTTATCTCCACCTTCCAATCGGCCTCTCACTCTCTCGGCGCTTCGTCCTCCTCCGCTCGCTTCTCCACCATCACCACCATCACCACCACCACCACCACCACCACCATCACCGCCATTCTCTTTTCGTCGCTCCTGCTCTCTGCTCCTGCTGCGATTCCTCGCCTCTCCGCTCCCTTCTCCTTGGTCCTCACGATGCCCCGGCGCGGACCGCTTCGTCCTGGCGTTCGTTCGCCGCTTCATCTACATGGGTATCTACGTTAACACTGGCGGGGTCCCCCGCGGGCCCTCTCCTCAAGGTGCTCGTTCCCTTACTCGCTCGGTCATTCGCTTACTCGCTCACTCGCTCACTCGCTCGCGGCCAAATTTTCTCTGGTATTCCACGGGTGCGGCTGCGCTGCATACCAACAACGCCGAGAACAACCGGTGTAACCCTGCCGAGCGACACGAGAACTTCGTTTCCATGTCCGCATCGGAGAGAACCGCCTCTCTTTCCTCTGTTTCTTCCCTTGAGAGTTTCGATGCTTGGGCAAACTATTCTCAAGGAAGAATAGCTACGATGCCAGTCTAGCGCCGTTTGGCAGGTCGGCCACCGCCGGCGCTAGTTTTAGAGGCGCCAACTATTAACACAGAGGGACGATGAAAGATAGAGAAAGAGAAGGGAAGAGTGGGAGAAAGCCGGCCTGGTTTCGGCACGTTCCCGTCCGATAACATTGTTGGTTATCAGGTGTCATTGTCACCATTCCAGCGGAGCATCGCTTCGTCCAGGGCGCCGCTTATCGCCAGATAAGCGAAGAGACGTACACGGAGAGAGGAGCGGCATACAACCGCCCGGCTTGGAATTTATGTGCTACTTCTGTCTCTCTCTTCCGCCGCCCTTTCCTTCTGCCTCTGTCTTTCTTGGTTAACTTGGAGCAGCAGCTCGAGCCGCCGAGACTCCGGAGATATCCATCTTGGCGCCCTATCGATTTACGCGCGCCTATCGTTTCCCGAATATCTGTAAAATCACGCGGTCGGCTATCCTCTTGGTTGAGAGAGAGAGAGAGAGAGAGAGAGAGAGAGAGAGAGAGAGAGAGAGAGAGAGAGAGAGAGAGAGAGAGAAGTTGTGCCCACCCAGTCATCCCAATCCTCCCGGCATCCTCCTTTACGCTCTTTTCACTCTCTGCTCAGTGAAAGCAACCAGCTTCCTTTCTTCCGCAGGAGCGAGAGAGTCGCCGCCTACCGCGCCGCGCCGCGCCGCGACGCGCCGCTGTTGGCAGAGTAGTTGCTTTGCTCCTTGCCCGCCCGCTCGCTCGCTCTCTCGCGTTCCTTCGGGCTCTCGGGAGGACTCGAGACGGCCCTCTTAATCGATACTGTTTTCTTCGAAGGAGATTGCGCGTTCGCCGAACCCCAGGAACGCCGGCGTTCCGCCGCCTCCAGGAGGACGCCAGGGTGCGCGCGACCTCCAACACCTACACCTTCCTCCTTCCTCTCATACCAGAATTCTTTCTATTGTAGTTTCTATAGCAATGTATGATAAGAATATTTGCACATTGCAGTATTCCCGGATAACACTTTGCTTGGAATATATTTTTATTTAGAAGTTTCTATTTTAAAGGCAAATGTATTTTCTTACACAAGAATGTTTTCATTGCGAGAGAATATAATTGTTCTCAGAGCAAAGTTATTTTTCTTTTAAGAAAATGTAGTTCGGAACATCTGGGTGTGTGAATGCCTACTGGATGTTTTAAAAATTTGTTACAAATCTTATAGGATTTTAGTAGATTGAGTACTAGAAAGATAGATAGATCGAAGAGCATTAAAATGAACGGATTAAATATTATGACATTGATCCTAGAACTCTGCAGCAGCATGTTGACTACTGTAGAAATCGAACATAATTGATTAAAATTGAGTACAATAAAAGAGGTTGGTATTACGGAGCATATGGCTGGATTAATTCATATTGTATATATTACAAACACGACGTGTGGACTATGAACAGTAACACATATAGAATATCATCCGAATAATATCACGTATGACATTCTCGGATGATAGCAGTGTATGATAATATTTGTTGCCTCCGACGTAAGCTTAATAAAATCTAGCATATGTGTATTAACAGGAAACATATTTTCGAACAACAAAATAACTATCCAAATCAAATCTTTAGTCTAATCACCACGGACATGTACGGACAGATGTAGAGTATGTTGAAAGTGATTCAACATACGTGTGTGGAAAAGTGTCATATACAAAGTTTCTTTCTTTATTATATCAGTATAGCTGACATAATATAATTTTCTCTGCGAATTACACCTTCTATGCTGAATTACCACATAGAAATAACATCGAGTATGTTGAAAGTGTTTCAGCATACGTAACAGAGAGCGTATGATACACACATACAATCTTTCTCTATTTATACACTAGTATAACTAACATAATACAAATTCTCCAATGAGTTAGACCTTGTATGCTGAAATGACAGAGAGTATGTTGAAAGCGATTGAACATACGTAAGAGAGAGGCTGTCTAGGTATCGCGAGGAGGCTCCTCCCCCTGACGAAGGTCAAGACACACGAAATCTCGGCTAGGCCGAGGTCGCGCACGCAGTTGCGACGGCGGCACCTACGAAATTTCCTGGGCTGGTGGGCCCTTCCGAGAATCGGCCGCTGGGCCGCGCGGCACCCTCGATCGAGAACGGAGGACGACGGGCCACGGCCACGGCCGTCGCCGCCACCGCCTCTCGGATTTCTCACTTTTTTATGAGCGGCCCTCGCGTATGTCGCTAACGAGGTCCTGCGAGCGCGCTGCGAGTAGGTGGTCGGACCTCACTGGGCCTCACTCGGCCTCACTTCGCCGTGAGAACCGACGCCACGGATTAGGAAGGCGCTATCGACAAATGGCCTGGCCCCTGCCCCTTCGTAATGAAGCGAACCCGGCCACTCAATTATCCCAATCGAGCTTCCTCTCACTCTCCTTACCCTTTCCCTCCTCGCTTCTTCCTTTTCCCGCCTTTTCTCAAGTGCCCTCTTGCTCTTCACTTCAAATGCGGAGACTAGAAGTTTTTGTTTTGTATCGTTTTCAGATAGTTGTGTGTGCTGTCGATTTTTTTGGTCTGATTTATTGTAAATGCAATAATTGTTGTATTTGCTTTGGTACTAAAATAATTGTAACTAGAAAAATCTAGTTACTTATTCGCTCAAAGGTAACAAGTAACCAAAGGATTCATTCATTAGAAAAATTCTTCAATTTTATACACCAACTAGAGAAACTCCCAACAAATCCTTCCACCCCGACAAAAGCTCATTTCTCCAACTTTTTACTTCTCCAAGTTTGTATTCAGCATACATCCTTGATCAATTTTGTTTACACTGACTATCAACCGCGTTCATACGATACAATCGAGTCTCTAGAAAACACTCCCGGCAATTGGCGAAGTCTTACAGGAAGAAGCCTGAAGGACTCTCAACAACGAATGAAAAGCGACGAAATGGAAGTTCTCCGATTCGGAAGTTGGAAAGTTCGTAAGACCTGCGGCGGGCTTTTGCATTGGCAAGCTCTAAATTGCAAAGTGATAGAATAGGTGCACATTGACGGTGCAAGGTATCAGCAATAGATATATCGAGACGACGCTAGTGTTCTCTGGTGGCTGAAAGGTAGATAAACTCTGCTCTCGCGTGGGTGAATAAATTGTGCCTCTTTGACGGAAGTCTTTCTTCTCTCGTGCACGCGAGTCTCTTTCTCACGCAGGAAGATATCCGTCTCTCTATACTTTCTCTCCTTCTCTCTTTCTCTCTTCGCAGCAGAGAGTAGAGTAAAGTATGGCGTAGAGAGCAGAGAGAAGGTTAGGTAGGACGATAGCCGAAAACCGGCCGCGAACGGACGAAACGAGACGAATCGTCCGCATACATATGAGGAATCGACAATGAGTTTCCGAGAAATGCGGACTTTAACATAAATTTTTCGGCTCTCCCTCTCTTTCTCTCTTTCTCACACACTCTTTTTCTATTTCTTTCTTACTCATGGTGTGTATCTCTCCTGCACTTCGGCGACTTTCTCTGGCCGTGTGGCCCTGCGGCTGTCTCTTTTTTCTGCCGGTTGTCCTTTCATTCGTCAATGCCCTCTCCTCACTCTCTTTTCCCGGGGCTGCCCGCCGCTTCTCTGGCGACTTTCCGGGAACGGGAGTCGACGAGTCGCGGCCCGTTCTCCTCGTTGGAAAAACGTCCCACGACGTCATTTCCTTTTCCCAGGGCCCGCTGCATGCTTTATAGGCGCATTTTTTCCTGAAAGGACCTACCTCAAGGTTCCTGGAATCGATGGACCCTTAAGGATCGGCCTCTCTCTCTCTCTCTCTCTTTCTCCGAAGGCTTCCCTTTTCCTGTCTCTCACTCACTCCCACGCACGTATCCTTCTTCGCCGGCTTCTCCTATCTCAACCTCTCTCGTTCAGCTCGCCGCTCTTCGACTCAATGCCAAAAACTCAACGAAATTTTTAGTGCTTCACGATGTGAACACTTTCCTGGTAAAACGCTATCTGGCCTCCTCCCACGAACGAATAATTTAGAAGCTGACATCGGTAACCAGAGATCTGCCACTCGATAGTCCACCATGACGGATCATCGCTTGCTGGAACCGTACGAGGGAGAAGTGAACTTACAAGAGGAAACGCCATTCACAACTGACCGGCAATCCTTGTTGGTATGCGGAGAAGTAGTATCGTGAGATGAGAATTGTTGAATTTTTTGAAATTCATAGAGTAATGGAATAAGAGTTTAAGTAATGTTGAAAGAGTGGATTACTAAAAAAGGATGCTTCCGTTAATGAATTTCTATTTGATATCGTCGCTAATAACGACATTCATAGGCACTAACATTTTTAATTACTAACGTCTACTTTAGAACCGGAGTGACTACCTAATTAATACTTGCGACTATCAAAACTAAACTTATTAATTCCACAGGTTTGCCAGGAATTCGTTCAGAAATGCATATTAGAATGCAAACAATTAAAAATACATTTTTTACAGTTTTAGAGGGGATTTTCATAATGTTCCAGTCATTTCTTTCATCGAACATTAGAAGCTACAGAAGAATCGAGTTGGTGTCCTACAAGGGTGAACGAGCTAACGGTCTCTGTACACCGGATTCCCACGCAGCGGTCCTTTCGGGCCGCGCGGGTGCACAAGGGTAGTCATAATATTTAAGATAATCCCGAGCGAGGAGAGTCTAGGCGTCCTCGGATTTCCCGAGCTGAAAAATTTATGGTGGCGCGCTGTAAATCTCACCACGAATTTCCCAAGGTGGGTTGCTTGCGCGTCGTTCTTTTTCCTTCCGCTATGAAATCATATATCCCACGTTGCCGAAAGAACTAGCTGCTCCGTTCCGCTCCCCGATCATATTAAGTTCCTTATCAGTTTATGGCGGCGGATTACGCGCGCGCAATAAACCTCGCATACCAAGCTGAGCTAAGTGGAAATTCTTCGAACGCTTACGGCCGATTAGCTGATTATTAGATTGTTAAAACCTGTGCCAAGCAAAAGGTCCTCCCCCTCTTCTCGAAGGAGCACTCTCCTAGTACGTATTAGGAGAGTTTCACGTAAATGGGAATGAAGTAATTGGTACTAAAGTCGAAGCAGCTAATTCTGACGTCACGCAAGCTAGATAGAGATGTAATGAAATAATTGGAATAAGACTCTATTACGTCTCTCTAGCGAGTTAATGGATTTCTTGCAAAGTCCCTCTAAGTGTTTTCTCGTGTTATGTTATAATTTGTTATCCTTAATCAACGGATCGATACCTTCTAATATTAAAAGAACAATAAATAATCATACCTATAATAGAAAGTTGAAGTAGTATTATAATATTTGTTTTAAATTTTAGTTATCAAGGATGAAATTTTACCGATCAATCAATGAAATTGGAAATGAAAGAATTGTGGTTGCTTGAACATAACGTTTTCAAACTGATGACAGATAAATAAAGATTTATATTTGCATAAATATCTGGGGCTTAATTATCGAGGTTTCAGGGATCACCCAGAGAGTTGTTCAGTCCCGCTGCTCTCACTGGTGAACCCTGCGAGGCTTGTGTACACGTTTCGAAAGAAACATCCGGCCTTCCAGGAAAGAGAAAGAATAGATCTTGAAAGGCCTATTTGACTCCCGATAAACCCAGTTTTGGGGAAGTAGGGCAGTGTCGCCGCTACGCGCAGCTCTTGTTATTCACGGTTACATTTCATTCTTGGAAAATGCTTGTCTCGCCTGCATACTAAGTCGATCGAGTTGAACAAACTCCTGTCGCGGAGAACCGCATTTTATGAATATCTTAAAACGATGTTCTGGTACCATTATAATCGGGAAAGGGTGGCATGCTTGTCTTACACTCCAATATTATACAAGATAACTGATGTAATAACGCGAGAAAAGATGGATCGAAACTGTTCACTTGAAATTCCAAACTTTCAGTAGAATAATTCAACCTTGGATGAAATTTTGCGGGAAAGGATCTCGGAAAAATGTTTTAATAAGATTCTTGTGGAATAACAAGTAAAACCAGTAAATCTAGAAAATGATTACCGCAAATTTCTACAAAGAATTCATCGTAATAACATCATAAAACCTAATAAAAATTCAACTCTAACATCCGCTTGAAAATGACCAAAGGCAAGTAAAAAAAAAACTTCCTCGGACAATTTGAACGTTGCAAAATCCTGCTTAGAATCATCAACTAGAAAGATGGAAAGAGTGGTGGTGCCAGAGGACGACAGTAGTAGTCCTCGGTAGGTTCGAACCAAAGGACTGGCAATCGAGTGGCGATCGGACATTCGATTCGCCATAAAGTCCAAGGTAGCCGCCAGCCAGACAACAGTCCCTAGCAGTGGCAGAAAGAGTGCGAAAGGGAGAAAGAGAGAAAGGGAGAATAAGCGAGAGAATTGAGTAGGGGGAGAACACAGCGTTATCCTGAGGACAAATTCCAGGCCGAGTTTGTCCCGGTAAGGGCCAAGGAACGCGAGGCCCCACATTGGCGGAATCGGCAGTTCTCCCTTCTTCCTTAGCACGCTCTGCTCTGCTCTGCTCTGCTCCGCGTCTTTTTCCTCTTTCGCCTTCCTTGCGCGCCTTCTTCTCGTCGCTCTTCCGCGCGCGTCTATCGAGGCCGATTCGCCTCGGCGCGATTGGTCCGTCGGTTCAGTCATTCACAGAAAACACAGAATGCAGACGGTCACGTGACCTGACCAGAGACTCTTCTCTCTCCTTCTTTCTCTCTCTCTCTTTCTCTATATATACGCTTGTATGTGCATGTGCAGGCGTGTGTGGGTGTGCTCGCTATGGCGCCAGGCAGTTCTCCGCGCCGCCACCCGCGCTCCCTTGGCCCATTGCGCGCCATCCGCCTATCTCGCTCCTTCTAATTTCTCTCTCTCTCTCTCTTTCACTCCCTCTTCGCCCTTACGCACAGCTATCACCCTTCGGCCCACACGCCAACCCCTCATATCCGCCCCGTAGTAAGACTCATTGAGGGATGAACTGCGCTCCAACCAGAGAATGCATTCATGTATGTGGAGGGTGGTGATGGTGTGGGTAACCCGTGAGTCACCGATGTCGATATTGGACTCTGCATGCCCTGTTTCGCCTGATTGAATCGCCCGATGAATTAATATTGGTATCGGTAGCGATCGAATTAAGGGAGTGCAGAAATCGACGGTGGAGTTGTCTATATGAAGCAATTCTTATGTACTTTGATTTGTGTTTGCACGAGTATGTTTGGAGATGTTTGATGAAGAAATGGTAGGATTTAAAATGAAATTTCATTTGTATTTTGCAAGTGAATAAATGTTATATAAATACTCGATTTTGAATCTTGGTTTTAGTGGATGAAACTATTAACTGGGAAGGAATGATAAATAGTTCTGTTTGTAATTCTATGAATGAACGATAACCAAGCATCTCGGAAACATTATCCACCATCGAGGGCTAATGACAGCGCGATCGAAGTTAAAGATACCTAAATCCCCAACATAAAGAGAAACACTAGAAGCGTAATGGGTCTCTTGGATGGAGAATCAGAGATGACAATCCGTTGTTTAAATTCCCACAACCTGTTACCTTGGTACTTGACTGCCGTTCGACCAGTGAACAGTTGTACCAGCGGCAATATTTAGAAACTACAGGAAGCACACTGTTTGGAAGAAGTCGAGTCTCTCGGAGGATGGAACATGAACTGGCAGGAGAGTAGTACGCTGGTGGAAAGGAAAACAGCGGTGGCCCAGTGGCGCGGTGGACTCTCGCCGAGCCGTCTGAAAACGAAGCCGCAAAGCGAAAAGGCGCAGCCCGGCGAAAGCAGGAGGAGGAGGAGGAGGAGGAGGAGGAGGAGGAGGATGGGGAAAAAGAGAAGGAGAGAGAGAAGGCGAGAAATAAAGGAAAACTAAAATGCAATTCCAACAGGTTCCACGAGCAACGGCGCTGAGAGTATGGGGCGCGGCGCGCAAACAGACAGCGAGCAAGGAGAGAGGAGAGCGGAGAGAGGAGTGAGCGGGTAAGGAAGCGAGGGAGATGGAGAGAAAAAATGCGGCAGGGTTCGAGAAAAAAGGGCAAGAAAGAGAGCCGAGAAACAAGTGGAGGATCGTTGGTAAGCATGGTGCACCAGAAAACCGACCGGGGTAGTTCTCACCCCCTCGGCGCGTTTTCGGCACTGTGTCGGTGGCCCGATTCTCGGAAGGACCTCATTTGTTGCTCGCTGCTATATATCTCCTTCGGGGGGCCTCTCCCTTTCTCTTCCTCTGTCTCTCCTTCTTCTGCTTCCCTTCTCCTCTCCTCTCCTATCCTCTCCTGTTCAAGCCACTCTCTCTCTCTCTCTCATTCCCTCTCTCACTCTCTCGGCGTGTTGTTGTGTATCGCCCTGAGAGAACGCATGCCGAACTAAGGCATGCTGGGAATAAGTGCATGCTTTTACCAAAACGCACCCTCTCCTTCTCCCTCTCTCGCCAGAGAGACAGAACGTGTGCCCCAACTTGTCTTTGTGTATAAATGTGTAGGAATGCCTCGTGTGTGTGTGTGCGCGATCCCAGCCAGTCGTTCACACCGATCGACGACACCTCCGCGCTATCGACTTTTCTTTCCCTCCGAAAAATCCGAGCGTGAGAACGCAACAGTCCGGGAATGTCGTAGGAGTGATAAAGGAGTGGATTCCTCGGCATCAATAATACCGCAGCCGGGGCACATACTCCGATTACGATACTTCGTGGAAGAGGCTCTCCTTTGGGATTTCACACTTGCTGCTGCTGCTTGCTCTCTTTCTCTCTTTCCCTCGTTCTTTCTTTCTTTCTTTCTTTCTCGGTTGCTTCGGTACATCGGCTGCCGCCCTGTTTTTTTCTCCCCCGCCCGGGCTATTTTCGAGCCGGAGGACCACACGCCCGTGACACCGTGGCTATTTAAAGGCATATTTCAGATTGAGCGTAACAGTGGACTCGTTATCTTCCAATTCCCCCGGCACGCACGATCATGAGCGCCGCCGCGCCGCGCCGCGCCGCGTCGAGATTAATACCGCAATTCCTGCGCGAGGAACAGTTAACTCTTTAAATATGTAAGCGCACTTCGCCCGCGAGCGCGTGTAATGACTTGCACGCGCGCCGATAGAATCTATCTCGCGTTGTATCTTCCCTGAAACTTCGCTCTCCTTCTTTCTCGCTCGCCACCGTCCTCTCCTCTCGCACGCTGCCTCTTTTTTCGCGCCGACTGCATCTGATAACGTTTCAATTACGACGATGGCTATCTGCGATCGCGATACTTGAGAGTACACTGAATTTACTACTCGGTACGTATCGCCAAGTAAAGAAATAGATTTTGTATCACCGAGTATTTCTTGTCCAGGATATTTGCTAGACTAAATATTTACTAATCTATGCAACAAATAAATTGCTTCGTGTCAAATTCAATAATCAACCACTGATATTACTAAAATCAAATCTTAAACTTAATCCTTCCACAATTATCCTGCAATTCTCACGGAATCATAAAAACAATTCACTAATTTCTCGATAATGACGGAAAACAGGCAATCAACAATGCAGTTAAACATTCAGTTAGGTGTGAAAAGTAAAAGGAGTAGAAGGATGAAAGGAAGAAAGGGTGTGCGAAACAACAGGTGGCAGTGTCGAAAAGCAGTTCTCGAGGAGAGACGCCTAATCAGCTTGGATTGAGGAGCGAAGCGTTGGTGAACCCGGGGTCCTTGGTCTCTGCGGGCAGTGAGTTAGGCCGAGGGATAGACAAGAAAGAGAAGGAGCGGCGAGCGTGGCAAGTAAGGAGACGAAGAAGTAGAAGAAGAAGAAGAAGGAGAAGGAGAAGGAGAAGAAGAAGAAGCAGGAGCAGCGGTAGGAGCAGGAGCATCAGGAGCAGCAGAAGCAGAAGGAAGCAAGAGTGAGTGAGTGAGTGAGAGAAGAAGCGCGGAGGGTCGTCGGGGAACGCGGAGCCGCCGCTGCCGGCGCAGAATTCAAAGAATTGGGAGCGAGGTAAACAAAATATTCCCGCTGCTCGCTGTGGTCTTCCACGCAGAGAGCCCGGGGGCCCGTGTGTGTGCGTGTGCCCATGTGTCCCGGGGCCCTATCGGCCGGAGGAAGTAGAGAGAGGAGGGGGGGGGCGCCGCCGAGTGATGGAGCGAGGAAGAAGAGAAGCGCCAAGCGGGAGTCGAGTAAGAAGGAGAGAGCGAGCTGATAGAGGGAAGAGAAGGGAAAGGGTCCGGGCCCGTCGCGCAAGGGCGAGGAGTCGGGCCATACGGTAGAAGAAGGACGAAGAAGAAGAAGAAGAAGAAGAAGAAGAAGAAGAAGAAGAAGAAGGCATCCGGTGGCGCCGCGTGCGAGCGCGACTGCCAAGAGCGGCGGAGGGTAGCGAGTGCCGAAGGCCGAGGGGGAGAGCGAAGGTGCCGCTGGAGGAGGAGGCTGTTGGTCCGCATCGGAAGGTGGGAGAGTGGCGGGCCAGGCGAGGTAAAGGGCCCCGGTCCGAAGATGGGCCATGCCCGAGCGGAGCCGAGCCGAGCCGGAGCCGGAGCTGGAGCTGGAGCCGGAGCCGGAGCGGCACACTAGACAGAAAGGAGGATGATGGTGGTGGTGGTGGTGGTAGGTGAGGGAGCGGTGCGCGGGTCCTGTGCACCGATCCTGTGTGGAGGTGCGAGGGAAGAAGCGGGGCCTCGTGGAATGCGGCCGTGGTCCCGGTGTATACGCGCCGGCCGCGCGCTCTCGGCTACGCCAGGGTATTTGTGTATTTATGTGGAAGACCGGAGAACCCCGTTGATGCGATAGACGGAGAGATACGGAGGAGTTCCTGAAAGGGAAGGACGAGGACGGAGGAGAGCCAATGGCCAGCCAAGGTGTGCTGCCCTTTTGGTACGAGGGAGTGAGTAGGTAGGTACTCCAGGTACCCGACTATGCAGCAAGAACACCAGGAATCAAACGACAACCACCGTCCCACCAACACCACCACCACCTACCGCACTCTTCTCTCCCTCGTTCTCTTCAACTTCTCTCCTCTCCTCTCCTCTCTTTCTCCTCTCTTTCTCACTCTCTCGACTCTCCTCGAGCAGCGCGCCCGCTCCTTAGGCCGCGCGTTCCTCGAAATTCCACCGTAGAGTTTCAAAGTGCCGCGCGTGGATCATCCCGGGAGACGCTTCCCGAGGGAAGTCCTACAAACCAGCGCCCGGGCAACCAACTCTCACGAGATTTCGCCGAATTCGTGCCACGACCACCACCTCTTTCTCTCCCTCTCTCTTTCTCTATCTCTCCGTGACTACCGCGCTCTACTACTTTGCCACTCGTCGCTCTTTTTCCCGGGCCCGAGGACAACATAGCGCGAGGATGTAACTACATAGTTGCTAAGATCGATGTGGTGCTAGCTCCGCTACTTGGCTCCATTTAAATACGAGCGTTCATCCGGCTAGATGGAAAATACCTATGGCGGATTCCTTGCGCCTTATTTTCTCATCTTACTCTCTCGTTACCTGGAACAGTGGACTCGACACGGACGCTCGGCACGTGAAAGAATGTTGTCAATGCGCTGCCGCGGAGCTTTTGGAAGGGAGCGAGAAGGACGCGCGCGCGCGCGTTCGAGTGAACGAGGAAGAAGAGAGCCTGCAGAAGAGAAGGTGGAGAGGAAGGAAGGAGCGGGCACCGAGGGAAATGCTTAAGTCCTGGGAGGACCATCGCGAGGTTCTGTACGCGCTCGTGTACGGATCTCGAATACCGGTCGCAATGCACTCGCTGAGAGCCAGAGTAAGAGAGAAAGAGAGAGGGAGAGAGACGGAGTCGAAGTAGGAGAGGGAAAGAGAGTGAGAGTGTGTGTGTGTGTGTGTGTGTGTGTGAGAGAGAGAGAGAGAGAGAGAGAGAGAAACAGCGCTGCCGGTATTCGAACCACGTGGCTCTCCACTAACTACGGCCTAACTTGCGCGCCCGTGATCGCGTTGACAGGGAAGGGTCAATGACGTATATCCCGAGCAAGCACTCTCCACCTAATAAACAATTCCCTTTGACATGATTAATCCCTCTTTCACGGAATTGGAGCAAACCGCTAGGCGATTACTCGCGAGATAAAAACAGGCCGAAGCCTCCGCGCGACCGGAGTGGGACGACGAGACACTGGAGATAAGTTATCTGCTCTGGGGGGCCAGGAGAGAGAGAGAGAGAGAGAGGGAGAGAGAGGGAGAAAGAGGGGGGAAGATCCGAGCAAAAAGTGCCGAAAAGAGGAATTCGGAATGCATGGGGCCTGAAGTATGAAAGGAAGGAGAGGCGAACCCGCTATCGGAGGACAAAGTAAACTCCTCGAAACTATGAACGAGCAGTAAAGACCACAGTTAGCAGGTGTGGCGCGTCCTATTAAGGCCTTTCGAGACCCTAACACCACTATCTCCTGCCGATACTCGAGAAATAGCCGAGAGCGCATAAATCCCGAAAAATGTATCTCGTGGGAGAGCCAGAGAAAAAGCTACTCGGCTAATCGGACGAGAACAGCCAGATAGCTTTGCTCGCTGCTCGTTCTATCCTACTCGCAGCATCACTACCGACAGATTTCGATATCTCCCTGAGAGGCCCTTTCGGTCAAAGGCCGGAGGAACATACTTCCGAGTCAGCATCTTCATCTTCCTGTCTATCGCGCACTCTCGCTCGCATATCCTTCGTCGATATTCCTTACAAATCAAAGCCGATCGCGTGCGAATCATTCGAATCATTCGAAAGGACATATTCAACCGTTCCCTTTCATTGACAAATTCGTCATCAGTACCACAGATTCATCTCTCGCACCAAACAAAACCCATGTGACATCGTCACACAAATACACATCCTTGCTCTCCCACACCCTCGACGGCACATTCTTTCGATCCTCTCGATCCATCGAACAGCGACGACGACGGCGGCGGCGGCGGCGGCGGCGCGCGCGCCGCGTCCATCTAGCGTCTCGCAGCATCCCAGGCGGTCCAGGCCCGCAGCAGCAGCGGCGGTGGCGGCGGTGGCGGCGGTGGCGGCGGCGCACTCGGCGCGCCACTCGAGTTTTCGGTGGAGAAATGTTGTGCGTGCGTACAAGTGCGAGCGAGGAAGGAAGCGAAGAAACGAGGAGGAGGAGGAGGAGAGGAGCGGAGAGGAGCGGAGAGAGTGCGAGTCTGCTCTCGACCTACGCTCCGCCGCCCTGCGTGTATTAGGTACGCGCGAGTTGAGTTCGTTCACGCTGGCCCCCCGGCATGTGTGTACACGTACTCGTGTGTATCGGCGCGAGTGAGAGGAGAAACGAGAAGAAGGAAAGAAGAAGAAGAAGAAGAAGAAGAGAAGGAGGAGGAGGAAGAGGAAGAGGATGAGAGAAGGAGAAAGCGAGACGAAGCTGTGGGCCAAGGAGCGAAGCGTCGGCGGTGCGGCGGGGGCCGGCGGGGAGGCGTCGCGCCGTGGGAACCGAGGAAAACGTTTCCCGCATACCACCGCCCCCCCCACCCGCACCCGCCCCTCCTCCGCCACGAGCATCGCCGACCCGCTCCGTAGCGCTCTGCTCGCTCTCTTTCTCACTCTCTCTCTGTGCCACCCCCACCGCCGCCCCTCGCCCGCGACATATACCGACACACGGTACACACTCCGGGTCCTGTCCTGCACCTATCCTACTACGTACGTACGTAGCACGCACGCACGCACGCACGCACGCACGCACGCACGCACGCACGCACGCACGCACGCACGCACGCACGCACGCACACACACACCGCCATCGCCGGACATCGCTCGGCCACACGCTAAGGAGAGACGCGAGAACCTCGCACCACGTGACCAAGCTGCACCAACTTGTACACCAGCGTATATCTGCCTTTTCTCTCTCTCTATCTCTCTGTCTTTCTTTCTTGGTGTTTGAGCGATTCCTATCCTCTTTTAGTTTACTACTCTCTTTCTCCGTTAGACTCGCTGCTCTCGCCTTTTAGTTTGCTCTCCTTCTTCGTTCGACTCGGCTTGCCTCGCTCGCTCGCCTTCCACCTCAATCTACTTTGGCCTCGCGCGTCCTCCTCCTCCTCCTCCTCCTCCTCTTCCGCCTCCTCCTCTTCCACCATCCTCGCGAGCAGACCTCTCCTCTCTCCTCGCCTCTTTTACTTCACTTTCTTCTGCAGCCCGCCTACTTCGCGGTGCTTACTCGAACGACGCAGTTGCACGTATGTATGTATGTACTACCTACCGCGGGGGCAACTGCGTCGTAGCCACGGCGGCCGCGACGCCAGCGAGATATCTACGTGGTACTCTCTCCTCCTGCCGAACTTTGATCGGAATTGCTGGCCTTTGTTTTGAATGTGCTGAGCTTTTTTTTCCAGAGTGCTTCCATGTGGAAGTCGTGATGGAATATTTAACGTTAAAGTGGATGTTATTTTTGGAAAAATGCAGAAGGAAGTTTTAGTCATTATTTTAGCAATTTGATGGGAATTGCTTTTTTTGATTTGCAAAGCTTTTTAGTTGCATATAAAGTTCGTGGTAAAGTATGTAATGTGGAAGTGGAAGTTACTTTGAGAAAGATAGAGAAATTGTTTCTAGTGAGATAGTAGAAATACTGATTTATGCGATTTGGTGTTTTGGATTGTTAATATCGAATAATTAATTAATTAATTAATCCTTTCATTGCGTCCTGATTAGGAGCAGCTGCCACGGTTAGAAAGTACTTGTTCGAGAAAGCTCTGAGTCATAGCTTCATCGAAAAATCGGAAATGCGTTTCTGTGCGATATTCCTCATGCAATATTTATAACAAACGCATTTACATAGATGCCAATAGCAGTCGAAGGGATAATAGTGAGCTGAATGTGCCTGGTATTTGCGTGAGTTGAGAAAAGCGAAAATAGTCGAAACAAACCAGAAATTTAGCTTTATAACCTTCGAGGTTAAACTAATGCCTCCTTGTTGCTTTCTCAAAAATTGCCAGGTTCGACTAAACATCATAATCAAAAGAACTTACAACAAATTGCGCAACAGCTTGCAAGACTTTAATTATTTTCTTTTGCGTCGTATTATAATTTTACAGTAGCAAAATTCTCGTTTGTTGATACTAAACTCTGCTTTAGCTTTCTGAGAAAGGTCAGAGCTTCAGTGAGGTCTAAATTATTCTTTCGAAAGAACCTCGAACATCGTCCGAGGTGCATCGTGCTGCGAAGGAAGAGTTGTCACGTGTACCGGTTGCGCACGGTCAGCGTGTTTCAGAGTCACGTTGTAAACACGGGCGTTTATTAGACTTACCACACATACTGCGCGCTACGCTTTGGATTAGAACTTCTGACAGACTTACCTGTAACAGAAGTAGAAAATGGTTCTCTTATTACACTGGCATATTAGCTTGTTACAATTATTGCAATCCTACGAAATTACACTACTTATTGCCAACGAGGACATTGTTCTGTCTGGTAGCAATAGACTTTTCAGAGTAAACATTGTGCAATTACAAGACTGATGAATCAACATCATAGTATTTGATGAACGCACTTTAATGAATCTTACACAATCTATTTATCAATATAGCGTAATTTCTTTCTTGAAAATAATATTTTCTCATGATTACACTCAATTAAATCTATGATTTTAGTCCGAAACTATATATTCCTGTTTACACTCAAGTTTCTACATTATTATCAGCGATTCTTAATACAAAGACTTCTTTCAACATTTTTCATCAATACTATATTCCCAATTATTAAAAAAAAAATCGTAGTACATCTTAGTGGAGAGTAGATTCGTCTTGGTCTTTGAAGGCGAGGATATTTTTCCTTCCATTTGGCTTGAAAGGGTTAAACTGGAGAACTGTGAGGAGGTCATTGGGCGAGGGAGTGGGCTTGGAAATTGGAGAGTGACACGAGCAAATGAAACGGGAGCGCGAGCGACTCGCAGAGGGAGCGGCATATGTATAACTCTCTTTCAGCGGGAAACTCGATTATTTCGTGGGAGGCTGCGAGGGCGGCATTCGCGCGTTTCTCTACCGGTTTCGAGTCGAGCCGCTCTCTGTGCAGAGGCCCAACGCTCGCCCTGGTGTTAATTAATCTCGTTAAGGTTTCGACTGACAACTACGCTCAGGAGGCGCGTTCGAAAGTCACCGGTAACCCGCTCCGATCATCGACTTTCGCGTCCCACTACCTGCGTCATTGAGACAGCCATTGTTATTTTCAGGAGACTTCTATGAATCCTGACAGACTTTGTTAGTAACTATCTCTTGATTCGCACTATTCAAGAAATTTTTCTTGACCTTTATAGATTGCATGAAAATCAATCTGCTTGTATTTCATATTAAATGGAACTCTATAAAAATGTAAGATTATATTTATAGAATAATAAATCACTTTTTTCCTGCCATAGAAATTCATCTCTTATTTTCTTGAAGCAATAAATGTTTGAAAGAGACGCTTGCATTTCAAAGAAAGGTAAATTCCGCTTTAGCAACCTTCGACCTCGCTTTAATATAATAAATATAACACGGTGTTCCGGCCGCTATCTTGGTGTTTTAAAATACAGAATAACTTCGTATTTAATCCAGTTCAACTTCACTATTTTCCTGCCAAACACAATGCAGATAGCTAATATACAAAAAATTCAAGAAACTCAAAGTTACAAATGACCGACCACTGACACAATAATCCACAAACAAAGCATCAAATAAAATATCCAATGCTCGACTGAAGAATACCATGGCGAACTAACGATCGGTGAATTTCGAAATCGAATACAAGCAAAGGAAGAAAAAGAAGGGGAAAGCGAGCGAAAAGCAAATTGGTTTAACGTCGGCAAAGGAAGGAAGCGGTGGTATTCGTAGAAGATGCGAGGATCCCAAAGGAAAGGCTGGCGCGATAGCGAGAGCGAGATAACTCAGCGTAGAAGGAGAAGAGGAAGGAGGAAGGAGGAGGAGGGAAAGAGCGAATGAGCGGGAGAGTGAGAAAGGAGAGTGGAGGAGAATAAATTTAAACCAAGAGAGGAAAGAGAAGGCGCTGGGGCAAAAGAGGGACCAAGAAGGCCGCGGTCCAGATGAAAGAGGCCCAAGGGAGGTCGCCGCCCTTCCAGGAACCCTTATAAACTTGGACCCGATCTTCGTTACACGCACACGCGTAGCAGTGCGCGCGCCCGCCTCACAATCCCCTAGAATAATCCCCATACACACCGGTTCACCAAAAGGACGCACACACATTCTCTCTCTCTCTCTCTCTTTCTCTCTCTCTCTCTCTCTCTCTCTCTCTCTCTCTCTCTCTCTCTCTTCCCCTTTCTCTTTCTCGCATACTGAGTCACAGGCCCCCGCAAACACACCGGCTTTCTTCGCCTCTTTCTCTCTTCAACCATCCATCTCTTTCTCTCTTTCTTTCTTTCTTTCTTTCGTCGCTCTCGCTCCCACTCCCTCGTCCTGCTGTATTGGTCCTCGTGTTTTTCGTAGATTCTTAGATTTTTCCCCCGATAAGTAGAGCTTTCGTGGACTGCCGCTGCCTGCTGGCGTTAGCGCGCGCGTGGGAAGCAGCACTCGACCACATTCACAGAGTTGCTTTTAAATATTAGCCCGCACTCTCCACGAGTAACTATTGCTATGTGTCAGGGAAAATAGTTCTCTTGGTGTTTAATTGGGCGCTTTTTTCAGCATGTTAATCGTTAAGTTTGTGTGAAATAGGTTGTTTAATGTTCAATGTGAAGTATAAAGTTGAAAATGAATGAATGATATCATTGGAATGCTCCTTTATTTTTTCTATTTCCAATATTTATTTGAAAGTATAATTAATGGGACACTGTTTCGTTTTATTCGTATGATAGAAGATCGGAATGCGCATTGCTTAGAAAGTTAACGAGCATATTCTTGACCTTTGAATTAGACATTAGTAAACGCTTTATCTCGGACACTATCTTTCGAGGTGTAATACAAGCTTACGTTTATGCAGCCAGTAACTCAAACCTAGAGAAATATTTCGCGTGCATGAAAAATGCAAATTGGACTTGGCGAGAAGTGAGTGAACATTTGCGAACTCGCGATTATCGAATTAGAAGGGGAGCAGCAGCAGCGTTTAGCTTTGGAGAATAAGTTGCGGGAAAGTCGAGCCGGCAGAGAAATTAGCGTGGAAGTTAGAAGGAACGAAGTGAAAAGAAGAGAGGACAGTCAGGACACTTGGAGGACCATGACAAGGTGCGTGTTCGACTAATATTCCTCTCTCTCTCTCTTTCTCCTGCTTTCTCCTGCTTTCTCTTGATTTCCCACTCACTCTTTCTTTCGGTCTCCTCGCGGTGGCGGCAACGGCGAGTAAAGTAATCACCGGCGAAATTGGTTGACGAGATAGTCAGATTGGCCGCTGGCCACTTGGCTGCTCGATTGTCCAGACACGCCCCCGGCGAAATGAAATTTGATTTTGTCGGGCAATTTCGCGCTCAAATCAACCACCCTTGCCCGGCTTCGGCCTCCGAGCCACAGAGAAAGAGAAAGAGAGAAAGAGAGAGACCTGCTGCCACTTGTGTACGCACGCGAGCGTATTACCTATGTATTTGCGCGCCTAAATAGGAAAAGTGGATTGCGAAAGTAGAGACAGACTGTCGTGCTCCGACTTCCCTCCTAATGATTTGCATGCACGGCGCACTATGCTTACATATTCCCCTGCAAATGTAATTTCTTTGCAAGAAAAAGGATTCGAGGTCCTGTTTTGTACTTGTCCTGCTACTGATTTACTAAATTTGATGGATATCTTTAAAGTATTGTTCCTTAACTATCTAATAATAAAACTACCATGTGTCAGTCAATTTTAATAAAATAGTTGACCCACACAATTCTGTATTTCAATAATTACAGAATTTCTCGATCAACCTTATTCATATTGAAATAATTGTGCTATCGAAATACAATTACTTTTGATAGTAACATTTCCCATTTATATTTAAAGTTTCTTGGCGTTGAAAATTCGATAAACATAGGGTTATCTTGTGAAGCGTTGGCGAGGTAATAGTTGCAAAGTGAAAGAGATGATAGGGAAAGAAGAAGTGGTGGAGGGCGAGGGCGAGGGCGAGGGAAGTAGAAAGGAAAATCTCATAACCTCGTTAAGGGGCGCATACTCTTTCGCGGTATTGGCCTCACTGAGCGCTCAGAGGCATCTTTCCGAGTGTCGAGTGCTCTCCTGAAAGTTCAAAGGGTGTAGGCACTGCACTGCTGCCTGCCTGCCCGCTTCGCGGAGGGTTCAACCAGGCATTCGGGGAAAAACATTACGCCATCTTTCACCACCCCCCCCACACTCCGCCGTTCATACTGCAGAAACCACCCTCTATTCAAACCTGCCCGATGAATGTCACCAGCCTCGATTCCCACTCGAATTACAATCAATAACACTCTCTCTCTCTCTCTCTCGCTCGCGCGCGCGCGCGCGCGTGCTCGTTCGTTCGTTCGCCGAATCTCCAAAGAATTTCGGGAAACTCTCGTCGAGTGCACTTGGCCAAACAAGGCTTTTCTCTCGCTTGAACTTATTATTCGACAACCCTTTGCACCCCTGCGTTCAGTCGAGTTTGAACGTATCACCGAATCGCTTGACGCTTGCATGTCGGTGAAATTGGTAGTTTTTAACTATGCTTATTTCTGAATTGCAGCGTTTGTTCCAAGTAGAATCAGACACGTAAAAATCTATTGATTGATGCATTTTCATCATGCGTTATTCAAAACATTTTGCTTGGACAGCAATAATATGTGTAGAGAAGATTAATATAAAAATAAATTAAAATAAAGAAAGATCGATTTAACATGATTTATATTGTTGCCTTAAAAAAAAGTACTTGGTTGAATTCCAGTGGATTGAAAATTGATGCAGATAAAAGGGGCGCAGTGTTGAGCGGCGGGAAGAAATTGAGGGTGTCGGTGTGTGCAATCGGGTGCTAACAATGGCTGTCAAGCGCGAGAGTGGCAGCCGAGATTCGATTATATCGCCGGCGCGAGTGTACTTGAGAAAATCGTGAGGGCAGACCGCTCTGCATCCGGATAATTCACTTCCCTAAAGTAATTACTTGTTGCTCCGCCCGCGAAAGTTAGTTTTCCTTTCGAAATCAGACACGCAGCTGTCGCAGCTGCCCGCCAAGGACATCCCCCTTAATTGCAATCGATTAAGGAGCCTCCTCGGCAATCGCCCGCGACTTAAGCGCTCAAGTCGCTCACTTTTATTTCCATTAAAAACTTATCGGAAGTACATTAATTGGAAGCTCGCAAATGCCAGCGGATGAGCCGTATTTATTCATTTCTATTGAGAGCGCCCGCTCCTGATTAAATAAACCAGTCTACGATTACGGAAACGGATAGTCCAACATTTGTATGATACCTAATGAAACGCTTGATTACTAGCAGACTGCACGGATAAACAATTCAAAATGTCGAAATTATATTAAAGCATATTAAGGAGATAAACACGTTTTTAATTGTAACTAATTAATTAAATGGCGTAATTAATAACTGTATATTGCAATACAAACAATCCGAATTACTGCAGGCGGAATACCTCAAATCAGTAAATAAAGAGATTCACAAAGAGGATTTATCGTTAACACATGTTGAATTTTGCATAAACGATCAATAAATAGAAATCATTAAAAACGTCTTATGATATTTAATGATCTACCAGATATTTTTGTATTATAAATCGATTGTACCGCAATTTGGCTCTTAAAAAAATGGCGAAAATAAACGATTTTTAAATGAGAAAAAAAACAATAAACGTGGGTGACGATATTATAATAATAACATGGAGATAATAGAGGGAAAATGATGAAGGGAGGAGGTCGCGCTCGGCAGGCAGAGCGCGTACGGAGCCGCCATTGATACGCGGCGCATGTGGACCAGCCCTGTTGTATAGACGCACGTTACACGCCGGGACGCCTGTTCACTTATTCCACTGCGATTTCTCGCGTCCGACCTCTTATCAGATCGAATCGCCAACTGATCGGACGCAATTGACCCTGCGCCCGAGGAGAGCGCGACAAATGATTAACAGGCCAGACAGGCTCCGATAATTTATGCGCCGCCGAGAGAGCCGAGTCGGCCGCCGAGGAGAGGAACTCTGCACGCCTGGCACATTCTACTTCTGCCGCCATTTCGCCGATGGCAACCATTTTGGTCCTGGCCTTTATCGACTGTGAACGATCTCTCCCTTCCAACTTCGAAATCATTGAGATTATGTTCTTTGCGCATTTTCAATTATGATGGGAATTTGAAAATTTGTTTTTACTAAGTTTTTGTATTATTATTGTAAGAAATATGGATAGCTCTTTTGTAATTGTGGATAGTTCTTTTGTAATTTTGATTTTTGTTCTGTGTTATTATATTTTTATATTACTTGCATTTTTCTTACAACACCTGAAGGAAGTTTGCAAGCAACAAGTAGTGTAATTAAACCAAAGAAGTGAACACAAACTTCCACATTGACGATCAGAAAAATATCTAACAATTTTCAAACACTTTCAAAATCTTAAAAATGTTTCATTAATTAAACTTTCAATCAATATTCCAACTCTTTGAAAGTGCTACGAACAACGAGACAATTTCCAGAGGAAAAATAGCCCGGGAAAGAAGTAAAAAGGATAAAATTGTCTGAGCCGTTGGTTATTTTATAATTTGTATAAGAGAGTTTAGGATGTTAGGGCGACGCGTAAAAAAGCTGTCGGGCAGGATGAAGGGCGGAGTGAAAAAGCGATGGTTAATGAGCGTGGAGGGCGAGGCTAAGGCCGAGGGAGAGGAAGCTCGAAGGAAAAGCGGCGGGAGCGCCGGGAAATGGAAGGCACGGGCCGAGAGGGTGCGGAGGATCGCGTCGTGCTTGACTATTTTCGAGCGAGCTTCCTAGAATCGTACAGTTTCTCAGGGGCTTTATGGCGCCATCACTCATTCCGCTGTTACACCAACGATACTACCGGGTGGTCGATAATCTTAACGATATTCTACTGCTCTCGAACGGACCTCCTAGCGCACTGAGTTTCCTCTCTAACAAGCCGCTCCCAATTATTCCATTCTTAATTCTTCATTAATACACGCGCGAGATGATTAATTCTTATATTTCTAAGACTTGTCTGTGACGTTGCTTTGAAAGAAGAAATTATTAGTTTAGACATTCATGTCTTCTCTTATATATTTCGTTTTATAAATGTTAGGAAGAGTATATTGAGATAAATCTATTTAAGTCACAAATATTAATTGTTGATTATAAAAGTATTTGAATAGCTCTCGCGAAATTTCTATCGTAACTTATGAGACACTCGAATATCAGAGAATGTGAAGATTATCGATCAGCTAGAATCTCGAAATAATATCCTTTGGTTAGCAATGAAAATCTTTCAGGATCCCTGAATTTAACAATACTGTACATGTAATAAAATTCTGCCGAAGTTTCGAAGTGGAAAAGCTGCGCAAAGCTGAATTCTTGAGAAAGGAGACACGCGACTGGTCTTTCCTCTCGGGAAGCGGTCAGCGGCGTGTCAGCAGGGTCTATGAATCGTTAGATCAATGCAACAAACATGTAAATAGACGGCGAGCGTGCATGTGCAATGTGTGGACAGGCGGAGAGCGGCGCATGCACGCTCCGCTCCCGAGCGAGGAGGCGAGTGACGACTGTGAAGAGCGGATTTGCATCGGCCACCGGATGTTTACAATCTGCCACTTGACTGCGAGCGAGCGAGCGAGCGGGTAGCCAGCCTCGAGTCTCTCTCTTTCTCAGTCTTTTTCTCTCACTCACTCGTCTTACACTTACACGAATACGTTTTTCTGTGTGTCGCCATGCACTTTTCGAGCGACTGCAGTTTTTTTAGTGTCGCCTCTTTAACCTCTCGCAGTAGCGCGAGCATGCATGCTCCACCTCGGATCATTAAAGGGTTAACCGAATCACTGATTAATTCTTTGCATGTAAGTGGGTTTGTTATAAAACCACCTTTTTATATGTATCTCTCGAATACTCTGGTATACTAGTATAGAATGCATTTCTTTTAACAAATTTTCCTGATATTATTGGCTCGGAGTAAAATATGAAACATTCGCTTCGTCTGGTAATTTTATTTAATAATGGTGGGAAGTTCGTTATTTTTAAAAATAAAGTTCAAACTTTACTAGGTCGTTTATTGGAAAGCAGTGAATTTCGTGGAGCATTATCATAATTACATGGGCTGTTCTTTTAAACTAACGGGCGTAACGGCACAGGGGGGTAGCATATGGGTTCAACGAACCCTTGTTTCTGAATTGCGACGCCATAGCGACCCCTAAATCACGCCCGCTGCAACCTATCGGTACTCTATCGCTCGTACATAATGCACAACTTCTCCCCGAAAGTAAGGTTCCGCCCACCGTCTGAACGTCGATATTTTCAAAATTATCTACATTCGCATCAAACTTAAGCAAAACTCTTAACGAACTCGTAAAGCAGTTATTTTTATTACCAATAAATCAACGCAAAAAAGATAAAAATAACTTATTTATGGAAAAGAATGATAAAATCATTGTGGCCGAAACTAAAATAATAATATCTTTTGATTTTGCAATATAAATCTTCCAAGATCCGAAAGAATATTGTATGAGTGCGTGGAGTTGCGTGCCTGGCACGAAAGCAACCCTTCCTCTCGCAGTGACGCACCAAAACAACCCCTGCCTTCTCCAGACAGCACCTTGTGTTGTTTTTACCCCCCACAGTAGTGTGTGGATAAGCTTTTACTACCACTGCCGAACTTGTTTTCTCCCTTTCTCATCTAGACTTTGTGCCTTTACTCGTTGACACTTTGTGTCCAGTTTACGAGGTTTAAAACGCAGTCAACTTGAATTTGTAGGGGAAAACGCACGCTATTTCAATGATTTAAATACCATATTCAATTATACAGAGTTAATATACATTCATTTCTGACAGTGTTACGCGAGAGTCTCATTATTGCTTTCCATTAGTTAATTATTTTAAACCCTTTGCAGTGTGCAAACCTTCGTGTCTAATTAGTTTTTCCAAGAAGTTGGAATTAGGCCGTGTAATCGCGCACTTCGCATCATTGCCTAGTTCAATTCCCTGAGCTTCGCATTACAGTTTTCCCTTCGCCGTTAGTTTCTCTTTGTCACTTTCACACAAGTTCTGTATCTAAACCGCAACTGACCTATAAATAGTTTTAGAGACATGTCTGTATTTATGTCTGTCGCTTTTTCTTGGTAAAAAAATCCTACTCCTAGGAAGAATGGTAAAGTGTAAAGTTGTCAATGGTAAAAAGAGAATAAGGAAAGGAACAGCGAAGAGTTTGCAAACCCAAAATACAAAAGTACAAAATTGAAGAGTTATCGATGATAACATGTAAAGATCGAACAATGTTCCATTGAATTAATGCGTTGACCCGATGTTTGAGGGAAATTAGACAGAGAAAAAGAAACAGGACAGCGAAGAGTTTGTAAGCCTCAAATACAATAGTAGAAAAATGAAAAGTTATAGATGATAAAATGTAAAGATCGAACAATGTTACATTGAATTAATGCGTGAATCCAATGTTTAAGGGAAATCAGACAAAAAGGGAACGGTACAACGAAGAGTCTGAAAGGGCAAAGGTACAAAGTTGTCAATGATAAAATGTAAAAACGGAACAATGCTACATTGAATTAACGGGTTGATCGGATGTTTAAGGGAAATGAAACAAAGACGGAACGTAATAGCGGAGAGTCTGCGAGTGCCCGAGGCAGATATGATGCTAGCCGTACGAGCGAGGAAGGCAGGGGGTTGAGAATCAATTAGGCGACGAGTCACCGGAAGCGAACATGCATGCTTCCTGGCACGCACGTCATGTCCCATTGTTCCAGGAGGAGAGACTTCATCTTCTTGACACACGAGCCACCTGCACCCTCTCTCGCCTTTCCGTCGAATTCGCCGTTCAAGAGAAACCATCTCTACAACTCTCTGCGCCCTGCTTAGATGTTGTACGCGCCCAATAACAAGACCAGCACAACGGACACAATTGCTGGCGCAACAACTCTTGACAACTGTTTCCGACTTCGTCACAACTTTCCACGTTATGGGAAAGACGAGTTCCAGTGAGAATCTTTAGGAAGTAAGTGTTCTGGCAAAAAGCGATAGTTCAAAGTCACTTTCCAGATGGAGCAAAGAAAAGTAATCTGAATAAAGTTTGCAATTGCCTCTGCTACCCTAATATCAGGTAACAGTTTTATATTACAGTACGATTGTTATAGTAGTTTTGTTCAATTTAAACATAGAAAATCGACGGCGAGATTTACGAATCAAACATAATATGTTGAAAATCAAAAGGTTAAAAAAGTCCTGTGTTTCAAATAGTAATACAAATTGTCTAGAAAAAGATACTAGCATTACAAATCTCCATGAAAAACTAGTAAAACGAATGCAAACACATACAAAACTCCATGAAGGATAACCACAACAATTAAACCATTCCACGTCAGAAAATAATCCCTGTCGTGCCAGAAAACAGCTGGCGTGGCCTCATAAATCAAGGACCGACAGAATAATGACAATAATCACAAGAATCAGCAGGAGGACATTTTGCAGACGACGTGAATAATCGGCGCCAGCGGCGGAAGGGTCGATGGATAATAACAGTATCGAGAGCGACAGGTTGAAAAGCCGAAGGGAAACACGCGTTCGTTCCAGAGAGGGAATGGAAGAAGAGAGAGAAAGAGAAAGAGAGCACGTGGTCGATCGAGTCAACAGAAAATCGTCGAAAACTAGAGCAACGCTGGTTAAGGAAGAAATTAACACGAAGGTGGGCGCGCGCTCGATTCTCGGAAGAAAGGAGTGGAATATCTGGGGCCATTAAGATCAAGGGGCACGTGCCATGACGGCTAGGTGCACGTTTATAGGAAGGGAACATGTGGCAGACGGGAGAGGTTACTGCTCGCAGATCCGAAATATCCCTGAGTTTCGGCCGCAAGCGAACAACTGACCCGTAATGCACACAACACACATTCACACACACACACACACACACACACACACACACACACACACACACACACACACAAGACTTGGCCTTTCATGGGAAAGACGACACTTCGGGAAGCAGCTGTCGCCACCGAATCCTTATTTCCCTTTTCCCACCACCCCTTTCCCTAACACACCAGGAGCTTTGCCGCCAGGGTTGCTTGGATGCTATCGCGCCACCATAATGCTGGACTATTGTCGACTAATGATACTATAATAACGAGGTGCCCGTACTCGCATTAGAACACGAAACTGCCAGCCGGGAGTTCAACCCTTGTGTCACCATTAATCTATCCGATTCCAGGAGCCCTTTAAGTAGAATAGTACATACGCGACTCTGACAGACATCTCGAAAGAATTGTTTACTCTTCTGCAGTATTTATTTGCATAAAATCGAGTTGTTTTATTGAATCAATGACATTTGGATTTTGGTAGTTTTATTAACTTGTGTGTATTTGGTTTGCTTTTATTGTGAATTATATATAATTTGGCAATATTTTATTGAAGTGGCTGCCGGGAATTCGACCTTTATGTCACCATTAATCTATCACATTCTGGGAGCCTTTTAAGTAGAAGAGTACCAATGCGGCTGACAGACATATCGAAAGAATTATCTACTTTTCTGCAGTATTTGGTTTGCTTCTACTATGAATTATATTTAATTGAAGAGTTTTTTTTGCGGCTAAAATGATCGAAAAGCTAAAGGCACTAAGCTGCAAGTAATAAAGCACGATAGTCTATTTCAGTAAAGTCATTTCGTGCCACAGAGTGATTCATCTTGTTCACGTAATGTGATTTGCATTAATCAAGCTTTTTTACTGACGCATGACGCAAGGATAAGCGACAAGTCCAATAAAAATAAACCAATGAATTTAATCCAGTCAAGGTAAGTAAGTAAACAAATTCTGCATATTTTATTTTGCAATATTCCAAGGGAAGTGATATAAATATAAAAGCGAGCAAGTACCAAGCGGAACGTAGGAAATAAAAATATCAAATGTATTCTACTTTATTTGCCGTTGCTTTGCTTTAAAAAAAAAGCCGCGCAAAGAGCAGAGATTTGTAGAATTCCAGTGAAATTGCGAGTGCATAGACGAAAGTTGGGTTACACCAACTCTGGACGGAATTGTAAGCCCCTGGCAATAACTGTTCCACTAGCAACTTCAATATTTCAAATCGAATCACCGATAATTTACTCCGGGAGGATCGACTTTTCCGCGAGAGTAGCCATCAATCACTATTACAGCTTCCGACAGGCACATCGCTCTCGGGCACACCCCTGCCGCATGCACCCTTAAGTACGTAATATCGTTACTCCTTTTTTCACATCGCCACGCGAAACTATGCCTCACTGATAATGAGTTACTTTGAAAATTGAGTCACGTAACAGTCGCTTGAAAGCCGCCAGCTTTAATGAAAGGAACATTTTCCCAATTCAGTTTAACCCTTTCCGCTCAAAGCTTTTTCCACTGCCCTAATTCGCACATACTGTTTAGATCTCACATGCAATTCATGCTTCTATTTACCATGAAATTACCAAGTTATACTTGTGTCAATATAATATCAAAACATAGTAAAATGTAACATGTTTGAATGGTTTAATTGTTTCGACACAATTTACAGTCCAAATACTCATGGCTACTCTGTGTAATTCTTGTTTGAGAGTAGCACCATTCCGGTGCGAATAACTAATAATCTAAATACTGTAATTATCCAATTATAATATTGAGCCAAAAGTATGAAACTTTAGCGGTAAAATATCGTAAAAGTTTGTAGAAATAAACGCTTAAAGCAAAAAGCTTGGGTCATTGCAAAAAGCATTAATACTAAATAGTAGAAAGTAGAATCTACCTCTTATCTTCTTTCCACGCTTACTCGAGGGTTTCAGGCATGTCGAAACGCTTTCAAGCAAACCAGTTAATCCAAAATCGATCGTGAACTCGTTATTTCCTTCGCCTATAGAAGTATCGATTGCTCTCGCTTAGAATGTTTTGTAAACGCGATGAACGATATTCGCAGTCTCGACTGCTTAATCGGCCTAAAAGGAATCACCTTATTCGCGGCTAAACGCATTTATAGAGCGAAACCTCTGAAATACGATGGCGACTCATCGACTCAAGACAAATCCCTCACCGAGCGTCCCATCTCTCTTACCTTTAACATTTCCCGTCCGTCGTACAACCTGGTCCGCGGTGTCCATCGAATCATCCAATGATTCAAGTCACAATTTTTCCCAATTCCCATTTGGAGTTTCAGTCCGAAGAATTCAAGTTGGAAGAGCGCGAAAATTGGCGCAATAATCGCAGACACATCCACACAATTGTCGAGAGTCTGATCGGGTGAAGATCGGTGGGAACAAAACTGAGGGAAATAGGTACACGCGTGTCATTGCGAGCAGTGAGCGCGCCAACACGAGTCTCTCACGTGTCCTCACCGAGGCCGCCATCTTCCTCATCCACCATGCGAAGTCCAATCCCCACCGCTCCACGTTGCGACTTCATTTTATTGGGGGCCTTTGTACCCGAAACCTTGCCTGGCTCCGTTCAACGAACGCTTCTCTCGTACCTTCCATTTCCCCACCTCATTCTCTCTCTCTCTCTCTCTCTCTCTCTCTCTCTCTTTCTCCAAACATTAGATATATTAACTTATTAAACTTCAAAATAGCCAAGTTCCAAGGAAAAATTGTAGAGAAGAATATGATCGTTCGAGTAGTACTTGATGAATGTCGAGGGGCACTTCATTGAATCGAAAGAGGAGAGCGTCGGGCGCATGATTCTAATAGTGGCCGGCGTGATTCAGTGCCGGAATACCAAGGCGATGAGTCACCTCGGCCCTCGAATGCGTTATCACAGGTGATCCTCGATGAATCGGAGCCCACGTGGCTTCGAGCATCATCATCGGAAGCAGGAGCAGCAGCAGCAGCAACAGCAGCATCATCATTGGTGGATTGTTAAATTCGGCGAATAGTCTGAACGCGACATGGTTCAGCAGGAGTTGGTGGAAGTAGATTCTTGGCTCGCTCTCTTCCATTCACGTCGCCGAGGAGATCGATAGATTCCGTCTGCTTCTCGAAGGAGGATAGAAGCGCGCCGGTTATTTCGCAAAGGTGACCTTGTCGCGATGGAGCGCGCCGCCGTCCTTAGTTAAGAGAGGTCACCGGCTCTCCGAGAGTTACTCTCACTGTTCTCGGTGTTCTCGACCGTATCACCTTGGCGAACGACGACGCCGCCGCCGCCGCCGCCACCACCACCACCACCACCACCACCGTCGTCGCCGTTGCCGCAGCCGACGCCGGCCGGCCCCGATCGATCGCACACAACCGGAGGAGATTCCTGTGCTTAGACACAGCAGCACCACGCTGCTTTCCTTTCCTAGTCTCCGACGCCAGTTAGAGCGGACAAGGTAACAAGCGACTCGAAGAACCAAGCAACTAGCAGTTCCGCTCGAAACTCGCTCGCGCTGCCAATCTCCCGCGGGAGAGAGAGAGAGAGAGAGAGAGAGAGAGAGAGAGAGAGAGAGAGAGAGAGAGAGAGAGAGAGAGAGAGAGAGAGAGTCGCTAAAGAGGGCCGCGGTAAGAAGCTCTTAATCCGCCAAGGGATCCCGCAAGTGGATCATCGCTCCTAACGAATTCGCCCACGTTCTCATTAGTCAGCGGACTGCTTCTTCTACTACTACTGCTGCTGCTGTTGCTTGCTCACTCACTCGTTCGAAAGGAATTTCGCCATTGGAATTTCTCCCTTGTCGGCGGTTCGTCTACTCCCGCACAACCTATTTCCATCTTTCCAACGAGCCAAGAGACAGCCAGCTAGAAGAACGGTAGAGAAGACAGGGCCGCGAGAGAGTTTCCCCTGGTGGATTGTCACCTCGTGACATTTTTATCGTTGGCTGGTGGCTGCTCCGCTTTTCGGGTGTGTCGTGACGGTATGCGTCAGACACGATGCACAGACATCGCGCACACAGGCACAGAAAACGAGGGAGAGCTGGAGCAAAGAGAGAGAGAGAGAGAGAGAGAGAGAGAGAGAGAGAGAGAGAGAGAGAGAGAGAGAGAGAGAGAGAGAAAGAGAAAGAAAGAGAGAGTGAGAGTGGGTGAGTCGTGGCTTCGAAAATACATAGAGGCGCCGCCGCCGCTTCGGTGGCTTCCAAGGAGCCGCGGCGTTATCCGTCTTATCGGCCAGGTATTATGTAAGCCGGCACGTCGCTCCGCCGTCTTTCGCTCTCCAAGGGGCTTCGGCCAACGGAATCACATCGGATCACCGAGCAACCAGCTAGCAAAATCCATCGATTCTCTCTTCCTTTTCATTTTTCAACGCACCTTCTCCGCCAGGACATTCTCTCTTCCGCGAGACACACACACACACACACACACACTTGAGAGAAAGATGCGAGACGCGTCTTGTTTATTGCTGCTAGGTTTAGAGTTTTTCTTGCCTCGTGGCGGGCTCGGAGCTTTCGCGGAGCGTTCAAGTTAAAATAAGTTCACGTGAGCGGCCGACATACTGCGCAGATTCCGAGTCACGAGGTTGCTCGTTCGTACCTACGTGGTACGCGATAACTTTTCCCTCCCTTCGCCCCTCCTCTAGCCACGCTCGCAAGCCCCCTTCGACCCGGCCCCCTTGCTCTCACTCTCTCTCTCTCTCTCTCTCTCTATTCTGCTCTCCTCTGCTACCGCTCCCCTCGCCGCCCCCCACGGACGTCGAACTTTGTTTATCCCCACTGCTCAGCCAAGCCCGACACAACCTACTCGCCTCGCACACGCTCCACTCGTGTTTTCCTTTCGATCGCTACTCCGCTCGACCTTACTCTTCTCACGGCTGCTACTTCAATGCGGATCATTCTCTTCTTCTGACGTCAGCTTTTCAACCCTTCTGAAAATCCCTCCTTTCATAATCGACTCTTTATTGTTTGTTGTTGTTGTTGTTGTTGTTGTTCTATTGATCTTCGAGAATTGTGTTGATATTGTTGATTTGGTAGGAATGTGTGTCGTGTGTCTTGGGATAGTTTTTCGCACTTCCGATTAGTCTGCTGGGGGGGTTCGGCGAGCAGCGTGGCTTATCATAACCTAACCTCGAGTTCTCTGGTGTTTCCTGATGTCTCATTAGCTTGTAAACATGTCGGGAGCGAATGCACCGCCTTGCAATAACTTACGACATAGTCTTCCACCTCTTTCCTCTCACTTCCGCGAGCGGAATGTCAACCACCCCTTTTTCCATCCCCTTTCGCACTACTGACCAATTCTTTTTCTGATGCAATTGGAATGCCTGCTATCGAAACATTCCAATTCATCTGTCTCGACAAGCTTAGGATAACTTGCGAGAACATATTGCGCAAATGTCACTCGCATGCAACTGCAATGAAAAAGCAAACAAGTACTTTTCTTTAAGCAAAGAGCTTGTGCGGCGCGGCGCCGACGACTATCGGAAGGCGCAAAATACTAGCAAGAGCATCAGCAGGAGCAGCAACAGCAACAGCAGCAGCAGCAGTTGCAAGCAGGCTTTTCCCACACATGTGCAAAGCACGGCGGGCTCGCATGTGACAGGCGAAGTAGGCGCGCGTATGCGTGCGGCGTTGTGCGCAGTAGTAAGCCGCGCACCTACGAGAGACGTAGTTTGAGCAACAACGAACGAGAGAGCAACTCTCTTTCTCTCTCATGATACAACACACTGGGTGGCCCGGGTTAGCGCACGGCGCAGTTAAAATGGCTGCAAGACTGTGTGCGTGTGTGTATGTGTGTGTGTGTATTATACGCTTCTCTCTTTCTTACAACCAACTCTCTCATCGCTGTCACACACTCTCTTTCTCTCTTTCTTTCTTTCTCTTTCTCTCTCTTTCCTCTTTCCGTCATTACACCAGGGGCGCCGAAGACATCCAGCATGTGTCATGGCGCGTATCGCGTGGCGCGCGCAAAGCGGAAACATCTATCGGCGAGGCGTATTCGCGAGGAAGAGGAGCGTAGAAGCGCGGATGAGGATCGGCGTGGACTGGCTGCAGAGAGTGCCGGCCGCTGCCGCCGGTTGATGCCGCCGAGGAGGAGGCGAGCGAGGAGGAGGCAAAAGCCGGCGAGCGAGAGTTAGTTCCCTCGGCGGAGAGCAACGCACGCGTGTCGGCAGCGCTCCGCTCGGCCGCCGGGCCAACTGTGAGGGTAAATAGCGCCCTGGCAGGCCTGGGAGGCGGCAGGATGCCTCTGTCTACTACGGTAGTGCTCGCAACAGCATTAACCCGACAGGGAGAAAGAGAAGAGAGTGAGAGCGATAGAGCAAGAGAGGCAGAGATTGAAGTTAGAGCGAGAGAGATGAGCGACGGGCGGAAGAAGAGGAGGGTGCGGCGGGAAGCAGGGAGAGTCTGGGTTTGCGAGAGTGTGTGTAGGGCGAATACCGAGGCGAGTAGAGCAAGTAGCTAGTAGGTAGTAGAGCTGGAGTAGCGCCGAGTCGAGTCGCGCGGGGGGGGGGGGGGGGCAGAAGGGGGGCAGAAGGGGGGTACGAGGGGGTTGGGGCAAGGTTGTAGGGAGGAGGTGGAAGGGTCGGGGGTCGCTGCTCGCTAGTCGGGGAAGCCGAGTGGGCTAAGGAGCAAGGGGGAACACGGGAGACATCTCAAGAGTGCGTCGGGCCAAGTGCGCGAGTGTCGTCACATCCGGTATTCGGGGTGGCGCTGTACCCAACCCGAGGCTGGCACTGTGTGCGTAAGCGATAAAAGCGGATACACGCCTCTCTGACTATATTCTCCCGGCGTGTCTGCCTCTCGGCGAGCCCGCAGAGCCGAGTGAACACATAAACTCGCACTATCCTTGCCTCTCTCTCCGCACGGAAAATTACGCTTGGCGCAACTTCACCGGGATTCTCTACTGGACGAAGTGTGTAAAAGGCTGTTTTCTCTTTTGGAGAAACAGTTTCACGTAAATGAGGGTTGCGGCTGGATGTTTTAATTAGTTGGTATTAGTCGATCTAGAATGCTAATCGAACAAATTTCTCTAGCAAGCGGTAGTATATATACCCTTTGCGGGATGGTGGATGCTAATTAGGGAAGTTTATGCGGCTTCTAATAGCCTGGGAGGATAAATTGTTTCGCACGGCTCGTGCGTGGATCGGGAAACGCAAACGAACGCGACGAACTCTACGCGCGCTGTCGGATGTTACAAGCGGAAGCTCATTAACGCAGATACTGTTACGATGCAACAGTATTTGTTGTCTTTAATGCCGGCGAGCGTAAAGCGAGTCCTCCGGCGCCTAATTACGTCAGGCCATTAAGCAATCGGGAACGTGGAAATCGTCGGGCTACGATACGCAGCCACGTAACCACGCGCGCGCGCGAGAGCGCGCAAGAGCGCTCGCGTCGCCGTAAAAATTCCGTGTCAAGGCGTCTGCACTTGAATCTAAACGTATCGCGCGTAAGAGCACATACGAGAACTGTTTTGACTCGAGGCAACCGGTGGTATGTGCCTCGATTACATGTGTCTCAACCTTGTGAAATGAAAATGACAGGAATACCTGTGCGCTCTCTCACAGTCATTCCATGTAATTCTGACGTACGAGGTCAGCCACGGGCAAACCTGAAAACGTATGGAGGGAGACTGTAATACCTTTCCGTGTCGTCCTCATTAGAATTTTATATGCTAGAACCTCACGTATCCGAATCGCGTTACCCGTATTTTCAACTCTCTGTACACTCTTTCATATTATTCTTAGGTTTTTCGAAATGTAACTTTCAACCATTAAGAAAAACTGTAGAAATATTATAACAAAGTATTTGGATAGTAGAATTCGTTAATTGATCGCTAATAGAATGATCGATTTCAGAAACCACAGTTGAAGTGTTTACAAAGGATATATATTTATTTTTAAAAAAATAATACCTAAATCGATTTCCTTGATTAATTGCTATTCTTCTATTCCTTTAGGCAATTTTGATCCAAGAATAAAGTCTTTCGAGACACAAGCTACAAATTAAATGTCAAATATAGTAATCAAATGTGTCTTAATGCTTGTCTACAAAACGACGGTCACACCCAACAATTTCCGAAGACCCTGTATAGTTCCACTTCGATTTAAAAGAGTATTGATGATCCTCGCATACTTATCATATCTCCGTATGATTCTGATGAATTAAATAGCTACCTGACTTTCACAAAACACGTGATTATGTGTGCCTCGTGTGAGGAATAATCAAAGGCAGCATGGAATGTTCATTAGTGGACGAAAAGAGCATCGTTATTAAAGCATGCATTGTGACATCGTTCATAATAGTTAAAGGAGAATCAGTCACAGTCAGTTTTCTCGAATGAGTCGCACCGACACGTCCACGGCCAATTAGATCTACTTACGTGGCGCTGGCCTAACTTGCCCGTGAGAACTCGCGCGCCGCGCTCGGAACTTTTCTTTTTCACACGATGATGCTGTAAGATGCTTGGGCTAACTTGTGTATACACCGTCCCGGTCATGGAACCCACAATGATACACTATGCTGTCACTCCGAGTCATGACTTTTACTCGTATTGCTCCACTTAAACTTAACCCGCGTCAGTGCTATCGTGTTGAATTAAAATCATCCCCCAAAGTCTAAATTTAAAGATGAGATGAAATTGTTTATGAGAAATTGTAATAAGTATGTCAATATTATTCTTTCAAGTTACCGTCGTTGTGATAGAAGTCAGTGGAATATTGATGCATCTCTTTTGCCATTCCTTCTTTGCTAAGTTCATTTGCTCATCATTTTCACTGTTTACTTTTTGTAGTGCGCGATCATTGACACATAACAGAAATGAGCAAGTGGATCTTGAACTTGCGGTTTCCATTTTTTAAGAGTGAGAAGAACTAAATGTCTTCGACACGTGGTTTGAAATTCCAATCACGATTGCTCGCAAGTTTCACTCACAAAGAACACTCAACACTGACTGTTCGTTCGTAATCTTCACGGTTAATGCAGCTTTAAATACAGTAACCAATAAAGCATTGTCACCACTGTTTGCTTTAAGCGCGTCGGCGCTCCGTCGAAAAAGACGCACGAGCGAGTCACGTGAGCGTGAGCGCGCGGGCGCGCGAGCCGCGTCGTGCCGATAGTTTGCAACGCTCGTTCATTCATTCGATCGATTTCCTCAACCGGAGTATTTCGACGCCAACTACTTGCACTTTGCACAACTTGCGCGCGAGGTCATTCAGTCATTCGCATCATTTTCCATTCGCGCTAAGTATTGCGTTATCAATTGATGATCGATGATTCAGTTGTTTTGAACCTTTCCTTTTTTCCGTATTTAATACTTCGTTTTCTGTATTGTTAATTGCTATGCTATTCGTTATTCTCGTACTTTCCTCGCGTTCACATTTTTACTTCCTTGTACGCGTGCAAATTTTATACTCGGATAAATAAAAGTTCTGCCAAGTTATGACAGGCTATGGCATTAGTCTCGGACGAATCAATTATTAGCATAATTTGCAATAATCTGCATTTCTAATATGCCACCGCGGATATGCAAATCGGGCGATTTCAGGGTATTAGTATAATAAAGGAGTGCTGAAAGTACCGAGTAAGTGATTGCTACTATATTTAATAATTTCACCACTGTGAAATCGATAATTTCAGGACATTTTAATATAAAAGAAAAATGCCAGTAGTATCAAATATATGACTAGCATTACAGTATATGAACCACTGTCAAATCGTTAATTTCATAGAATTCTAATATAAAAGAGGAATGTCAGCAGTATCGAATAAATGATTGGTACTATATTTAATATATTGACCACTGACAAATCGATAATTTCAAAGAATTCTAATATAAGAAAGGAATGTTAGCAGTATCGAACAAATGATTGGTACTATATTTAATATATCGACCACTGTGAAATCGATAATTTCAAAGAATTCTAATATAAGAAAGGAATACTAGCAATATCGAGCCAATTGTTAGCACTATAGTTAGTGGAAGAACGAATGTTACGCAAGTAACTGTACGAGATGGAACGTCGGTGCCCTTCGGCGCAATCGTCTCTCTTACATTCCGTCTACCTGATGCACACAGAGCTAGTCAATGAAAAAGCTTTACGTACACGTGCGCCCTATCGGCTTATGTCATTTCCTTGTCTTTAGTTGCTATTACTGCTCTCTCGTCGATCTACCACCCAATCAGCCTCTCTTTCTCTCCTGGCTTGTTCTACGTAGCTGACGGAGTCATGTGAGCGATGACGTCCATGCTGCAACTCTCTCACGTGTCGGCGTCGTCGCGACGACGCGAACGCGTCACACGTCGCTGCCGTCAGTGGTGTCAAGCTCGCCGTCTCGTTTTACAGACGATCCACTGTAGAAGCACGCGCGACGCATTGCCGCTTTTAATGCGTCGCTGATTAGCATCGCACATATTTGCCGCCTCATGCCGAATATTCATGATACCATGATGCCGATCGAGCAAGATTCGCTACCCATCGCACACGTGGCTTCTCGCGGTACCCAGCCTCCCGGCTCTACCGGGTGAGATCTTCCCAATCATTCTACTGGATGATTTCGACCGATTTCTTCATGGTTTTATTTCGGTTGCTTTCGACTCTTTTATTTTTTTGGTAGATTGTCATGTTGACATTAATTTTGTAGCTACTTTTTCTCAGGCGTTTTTTTTTCTTATTTTGTATATATTTCGAATGACAATAAATATTTTGTACAATTTATGGACAGTTTTCTTTTATTTTTTATATTCTGTATGATTTGAATATACCATTTTTAATAGTTACGTGGTTTTAGTAAAATGCACTGAAGGGTAAAGAATAATTTTGTATCTATCACAACATTTTTGATTGTATCTGATTAATAAAAATAAAGTCACGGGGCTCCCATAAAAGAATTGTATTGGTTGCGAATGCATATTTATAATGCATAAAAGTAATGTTTTAGTACATTTTACTAAAATTGTATAACTAAAAGTTTTTTTATTAGTCTTTTTATTCATCAAAGTATCGCATTTTAGGCAGCGTTTCCCATGTCGGCAGGCACTGAGATATACTGACAAGTCCTTCTATCGAAACTCATGTATATTACATTTTGACATGAATAAGAATCAGGGTAATATGAATATCGCAGCGGTACTCCCCTTTTATATCTAAAAACATTCAGGAAAAAATGATAAATTGACACCAATAACCAACAGTTCTCGACTCGAAACGGTCTTTGGGATGATTGCCGAGTCAAACGAATTTTTCATTGGTCAGTCAGTTAATCAGATTTTCATCCATTTAATTAATTAGTCGAAAAGACTTTAAAAATTATGAGATGTGATGATTATAGTAGAAAAATGTCTGCGAGATATATTTTTCTAATGCCCTCCTTCAGGCTGACTTATCACTCACGTCAGACATAACTATGCACATTTTTAATTATACAATAAAGCGGTTTACTTCTTGCTAATCTTTTTGTTGCTTTTAATAACCTGCGCGCAGTGTCTCAGAATAATTTCCACCTGGAAATATACTTGATGTATGCGAAACACGTGGAACTTAGAACACAGACTTGCATTCTGTATCTTTGACTTTCGAAACCAAACACTTTTTGTAAAGGATGATTTTAAATATGGATTTGTTAATACATATAATTCTTTCCTGTTTCAATTACTTTTATTATCCGTCGATTTAAAAATAATGAAACCCAACCAGAAAAAAGTGAAATAATTATTTACCCATAAAAGTCATCAGTGAAGAGTATAATTATAATTCTTCGAATCATTATCGTGGCTTTTACCAAACTAATGTGCGTGAAACTAGAAAAAATATAATCCTCCGACTATTACGCTGACTGGAAAACGGGCGGCCGAAGCCGTGCACGTTATCAGCGCGTACGTCGTTGGCAGCACGATAACGTATGAATTATTAGAATATTCGCGTGGGTCTAACGGCACAATGCTCCGCTTTGCGGAGCATGACGAAACACTGAACTCTCGATTACTACGTCTAACGTCTGAGCAGCAATGCGAATAATGTTGATACGCGGAAAATCGTCGACGTTCGAGTGTCTATTTTCATCTAGCGTGTCGTGAATTGACAACTGATAAATCAAATAGATTTAAAATCCTTCAATGATTTTGTTGAATCTTCAAGATTATTAAACATATTAAATTTTAAAGATATTAAAGAGAAATGAGAAGAACAGAAAGCTAATTTTCGTGTGAATGTAACTATTGTATTACAATAAAAATAGATACCAATATTTATTTAGGACCAAATACAAGCTTTTATATTTGTAATACTAAATAAATATATTTCTTTAATTATTATCTCACATTTCTACAATACGCAACCACGTGGCAACCATAAGTCGAAGCATGGTCCTGCCACCTACATCTTTTATGTGCCACTCCTGGCGCCACCTACACTTCTCTCATGACATATGTAGATATGTAGATATTGTAGATACAATAGAAGCGTCTACACTATTCGTCTCCTCCCCAAAGTTACTATTCTAAAACCCTACAGATTTCCAGTCAATGCTACCAAATCAATTTCAAATTTCTGTGCAAGATCTAAACTCGTACACAGAATATTGCTACTTGTTGTTTGGAAGTTCAATTGTAAAGAATGTGAGTAAAAGGGAAACGAAAGGGAAAACTAGAGTGCATAAAGTAAGGAAGAGGAAGTAGATGTGTTGAAGAGGAGGAAACGGCGCGTTTGCACGATGGAATCTTAGCGTAAGCACGCTTTGAGATTACTTACCGGGCTATCGGGGGTTGGGGGATGAGAATTATCAATTAGAATTAATTAGCAATTAAGCCAGCCGGCGGACCAACTTGCAGCGAGTTAGTTCGTCGTCGGCGACGGTGCAAAGGAGGCGGCGGCGGCGTCGGCGGCGTCGGCGGCGGCGGTTCCCTCCTCCTCGACGGGAATCAAGACGAGAGGCGGCCGAACGCTCCCTAGGATCAACTACTAGCTGCGGAGGGGTTTTCGTCCCACTGAATTTTGCCCCTAAGATTCCCCTCGAGTCTCTCCCACAATAATTCCCAGTAACTCCTGTCGTGCTGCGGTGCTCTCAGCTTCTTTAATGCAGCCAATGTCCAAGAAACGGTGCAGACTTTACTTTTGAAGTTTAAATTCATTTTAACTGTTGGTAACTATTGGTTTTGTATTCATTGATAGTTTAATTATCGAACTTATTATCTTGTAAGGTGAAACTCATACCGAATAAGTTGACCTTCCAGGGGAATAACGTAAGGAAAATAGAGCTTTGATTACATAATTTCGAAAAATTGCTAGTACTATTTTGTATAAAGATAATGAGCGTTTATCACTTTTAGATAAAATTGTTAATAAGTGCATTCGAGTAGTTACTTCATTTTTTTCAACTAAGTTCTTGGAATTATATAGTTTCTTTTGCCTAAGGCAAAGGTGGCTCCAAGAGTGTTTATAAAAATTGAGTCTTGATTACGTGACTTTTCCATTGTTAATATAAGAAGATGGCTATTAATAGATAAAGTTAGAAACTTATGCTATTCGCGCTTGAGTTTTTCTATTAAACTTTCGGTAATTGCAACGTCCTACATTTTGACTTTCGCAGTGAAATAAATGGGAAACGGGAAAATCTCCTCGGGCACAATATCGATGCTATGGGAATCAGGGCGGTTCAACTTTAACTGAAACTCTTTAGCAATTTGTCAGGTGGGCGGGTTACATCGGCGCGAAGTTACATCGGCAGTAGGATTGAAGAGAGCTCTCAATCAATCGGACTTTCATTCTGATAGATCAGCCGCGGACGGATAAGCCCTTGGCGTCATTTGGTAATCATCCCGCAACCATAGCATTTCCCACGCTGTAAAAAAACCGGTTCCCCTCGTCCGCACTGCGCCAGTACTCACTGCCCTCTAAGAATGACTCATGAATTTTCTCGAGATTCCTCTTGCGGCATATTTGTATGTAAGTCCTGTTACAATGCGAACAAGTGGTTCTCTCTTTGCAGGATTTTCTGCTAAGTCTATAAAACTAGAAGGTTTCTTTTTTTTTTCATTTACGCAATTTCCTTGATATTTTTATCTCGTGCATCTTTGCAGTAATAATACAATATTTCGTCAAATTTAAGTTTATCTCGCCTAATTTTTTAATTGTCAAACAACCCTAGAGCTGCTACAATGTAAACAACTGGTTCATACGTGTGCAGGATTTCCTGCTAAGTCTATAAAACTAGAACATTTCGCATAATTCCAAGCACTTTCCGATTCTTTCCTTCCATTCACGCAAGTTCATGGAAACACGAAGGAAGTACATACACGATTATTGACTGTGGGTTGCTCGTATTAGTTTCCTCTTGGAACTGTAGGTCCGAGAAGTTCACTTGAGGACACACTTTTCAAGATCGAATATGTTGATAAGAAATGATTAAGGTCTGTGGAATTGTTTTAACCTGCTAGAATCCTGATGAGGAAATTCTGTGCGAAGTTTTATTGCCGAACTTTTAAAAGTGTTTGACGACGGATAGAAATCATAGATTGTAACTTTTTCTTAAGAATTTAATAACTTGAGGAACATCTTGGAAATTAAGATACAAATATAAAAGAAATAAATGTTGAAGATGAAGCGAATTTAAAGAAACTTTTCCTATGTTACGAAGTTTCTTTTTAGAACAAGAATGCAGCACTTAGCATAAAGCACTGCATTAAAAGAGTCTTTCCCAACATTTCTGGAAACTACATTAACTCAAACTTCTATTCACTTAAATATAATGAACTCTAGCTAGTTAATTAGCGAAATATTAATCTATTTGAAATAAATATTTTCGCCAACAGGAAAATGAATTGCAAACGCTCTCATTGTCATTGAACCGGTATCTTTGGGAATGGTCAGTACAAACGAGCACGTTGTTTGCGTCCGAAGACTTTCCGCTCGTAGGCGGAAATTCAATACTTCTGACGTACGAACGTACACGGAATAAGTATACACACGAATAGATCAAACACTATCGGCACGCTAGCGCAAGGTCGCCACATACTTCGATGATGAATCCCATTTCTACTTAGAAGTCATGCAATGATTCAGGACTTTTCGCTCAGGTACTTCCCGTACAAAAAATATTAATATCCTTAAAATCAACAAAGTAATCGTATTCTTATATGTATAAATAAAATAATTTAAATTAAATTTAAAATTACCAAATAATGATTTGATAGTAGAAATTGCTCGTTACTCTCAACAAAATTAGGATAAGTCATAATATATTTTATAGAGAATACAATGAAAAAGCTGATAGAATAATATGAGTCAAATGACAATAGACTTTTGGTTATGTACAATTGTACTGCACACTTAAAGTCCTTTTCCATGATACGAGTAAAAGTCCTTGCAGTAAGTGTCTTGAACGTACAAATGCACTCATATCATAAATTTGTTCTGAAAATGCACACATAGAACTACAGTTCTACTTGCTGCAACTACCTTACTCGCATCGTTGAGAAGCCACTTTACACATAGATGTTTGTATGTATGTACAGTTACGCGATGAGTGAAAGCACTCAAAATTTTCTATTTTTAATACTTGTATTTTTTAAATCAAACAGAATATTTTTCGTCTTCTTAGTAATGTTTGTATCATGTCGTCCTATTAATGAGTAGTTACTCATCCGAATCCTACCAGTAAATAAGATTCAAAAATGTAACATACCTCATTAGCAGATAATCGAGTACAAAAAGTGCTAACTTCAACAGTGACTATCTCAAATTTGAAACAAAGAATTTTCTTTAAATTGCACCAAATTTCAGGTATGACTTCTAAATATATGTAGTACGAATTGAAATAAAATTCTTGTGAACCAAGCAGCTTCAAACTTCCAAATGATGTGAAAGGCGGGGCAAGTTGAGTGCAAGCGCACCGGGCAACAATTCGCGAGAAGCCAAAAGAGGCGAGGAGAGTTTTAGTGAAGTCGGAGTGTAGCAGGAACTCCGAAACAGGATGCGATACCGTTGCTGACGTCGTTCGCCGTAATAATCCCCGCCTTATCTCTCAGATATACACACACGGTCGTACGTGCGAACTTCTTTCAGTACCGGAGGAACACGATCGCGTTGAGTTCTGACGCCGGCGTTACCAGATACACGTATTACACGTATACACTGAAGCTAATGATCGATTATCGAGCAGTATAACGAACGAGTAGAGTGCGCCACTCCGATTAGCTCTTCCGAGAACATTACTCATGAATGGAAGATACGAGCGTCGAGCGATGATTCTGGTGTTTTGAAAAGGTGGGCGTCAGTGGCTGATCACGCGCGGCACACACACGTATCGTTTGATACGACTGACGTGTAGTTTGAAGCAGTGATTCGGAATCGTTGAACTTTATTCTAGGAGAATGTTAATTAAAGTTAGACTCTATTCTGATAAACGTCTTGTAAACTCCGTTAATGGTTTTTCTAAGACGATGAATCATTTGGATTTCAATTGTTCCCTTCTTGTAGATTTGTAATTAGCTGTTCTAGGTAGAGAACACTGATTCAGTTATTACTCATTTGTCATATAACACTTCTCTATATTTAACTAGTTACAACTTCAAATCAGATACGAGGATTGCCAAATGTCTTGCAAAGTGTGCTTATTTTATCCCAACGATTTCCGATTTAAATTAATACCACACGAAAATTGAAATACAGCAATTCGGTATAATAACTCATTACTATTTTTAATATTAATTACAAAATATAATTAACACAATAATCAAAAGAATCAGCATTACATGAATCGAAACCAGCCAATAAAAAGTACATCTACAAATAAAATCCTATATCCACTATAATTTTCGACATCAGGTTTACCATTAGTTAAATAATAAGACGCCAATGAGTGACAGTGAATCTGAACGCGTCGGCTTCCGGGCGTCGAGCGAAAGGAGTAGAGCGGGAAGAAGGGAGCGACGAAAACTTATGAACGGGCACTTACGCAGCGCGCACCGAGGACGCTCGGCGTGGCGGAGCGCGCGGGAGGAAAGGGCGAGAGAGTATTTTTAGCGCTTACACATTGTTGTTGACTGCTTCTGGCGACATTGAATCGCGCTCCCGAGCACCGAGGAGGGACGTGAACTGGGATACAGGCAAACAAGAGAAAGAGGGAGAGAGCGACGCGCACACAAGCGAAAGAAGCTACGGCGAGCACGCGAAAGCTGACGCACACGCCTGCCTATATGAAGGAAGACCTCCGATAGGGCCATGCGAGATGAATGTATCACCGGATGGAACCTTCTCTTCCCTCGACTTAACCGCTCGCATGCTTCGAACACGCCGCTGTCTCCAACGAAACATTTACTCACACTGGCTTTTGAATAATCACTCGAGAAATCATTAGAAATTATTAGAAATTCTGAAAGATGTATGTTCAATGCTTTTTCTAATTCAAATAGGTTTTATAGAAATAGCAAGATAGAACAGATTTTAATTATTATTTAATGATCAAGTTTATTCTTCCTTCTTTGAAATATTAAAATAGCGTAAGCAAACACAAAGTACTGCCACTTTCACAACAGAATCGTTGATTTTGCAAAGCTTGCTTCGTTATCTTCTGTATGCTTTGAAACAGCTGCAGACTTTGGAATTAAAGTACTGGAAGTTAGTTTGAAAGTAAAGTGTAAGTTCTGAACAGAATTTAAGTCCTTTCACCTCAGCTCGATAACAGTGTTGAAGCAGAGAAAAATAAGGGGAGGCTGGATTTGGATAGCAGTATTCAATAGTATTAACTATTAATATGGGTTAAGTATAGAATAATAGTATTAACTAGTCAAAATGATACAATTGTATCAATTACTGGATTGATGTCTGTCTGACAAGGCAGCTGCCGACTGACGGCAGGTATATATTTGATTAGAGTTATTTGTGTATATTGAAGACAACCTCTTAGCGTGCGACTGGCGCGGGTTAAGTATCGGATTATTAATTATCCGCGTCGGCGTCTAATTAAGTTTGACTCCAATGTCGGAATGTGTCAGAGATAATAGCCACGTGCGAGTGCTGCCGGCGCTGGCTGGCATTTCTAATACGTGTCTACCGCGCTAACGAAATTTCTGTCCCGCTTGAATATACTTGCTCGAGGAATACGTGCGCTACAAGCGATAAATGCATTTATTGCCAACCTAACGTCAGAGTACATTCCAAGTAATATATTCCCTTGAATAATAATAATTATCTTGGTCAAGGTGAACTGAAAGTACTAATCTTTCTGTCGGTGAATACGTCTTTTTATAGAGTGTTCTTTTCCGTTTATCCCAATCGTTTCAATGTACGAGCCAATAGTAATAAATGCATTTATTACCAACTTAACTTTCAAGCACATTGCAAGTAATATATTCAATAATAATGATTATCTCGAACAAGCAGAAATCGAAATGTCAAATTGGTACATTTTTATGCCATTCGTTTAAACCAACGAGTCTTTAAAGTATGATAAGTAGGTTTATCCAAGGACTTTGCAACCAGCTTGTCCGTTTATTTAATTATAATTAGTATATAATTCAATGTGCAAAGGAAATATGATTACGATTAAACAATTTTTGTTATACGATACGCGAGTAATAATTATCTCTGATTATAGTACCAGAGAATGTGTTTCAATTAATTTTTTCAAGTGCACAGGATTCAAATTTTTAAATAAACACAGTAACTTGGAAGACACTGTAATTAAAATTGGACTTATGTTTTATAAATCACAAGGTTTGTTGGTTAATTATACTGATTTAAAAAATCGAGTTGAATTTCGCAGCCACTTGCGACGAAAACTTGTAGCTGCGATAGAATTCGCCGCATCCCATGTTGGGTGGATCACGGCCGTTTCCTTCAGATAACGAGTTCATTCACAACCGGCGACAAGATCTTATGACAGTGCCTGATTATAAAAAGTCAACGAGTCAAATTACAAACCAGAAAGTCCGATGCTTTTTGTACTTTCGGCATTAAGAAATCTCAATTATACAATAAACATTATAAGTGACCCAATAAATATATTGTTTTTCCGTCAAAGCCAATAAAAAAAGGTAAAAAAGGAAGTTGTTCCATAAAAATTAATAGACCCTAACCACCATTTCTAAAAACACTTCAAGTTCGCTTTTCTATCGATTTATTTAACGAGCTTGTTTGGAACACCAATTTACGTGTCGACGAATACTCCACTTTACAGAGAGTTCTTTCCCGTTCACCCCATTCGTTCAGTGCGGCGCATGCCACTTCGCTCGCAAGCTCTCCCTCTCTCTCTCTCTCTCACTCGAGCTTTTTAATCGCCCCCGGCCGATTTGCAGAGGCCAGCAAATGTGTGCCATGCGATGCCTAGAACGAGCAAGGGTGCCCCATGACGAGTAAACTCCGTAAACGGAGAGGAGGAACGCGATCGGCGAACGGGACACGCAGTGGTGACGAATTGAGGGCGAAGAGAACCGACCAAATGATAGGGAAAGTGAGCGTTGACCAGTCTGGTTATACGATCGATGTTAAAGACCTTAGTTTTCCACACGCCAATACTTGCAATATTGATCGCGTTTCAATGTCAACTGCTGATACCTTCTCATACGTTTTTTTACGCTTTTTTACAGTGATTTGTTAATTACTGTTTGATAGCATATTTGTAATATTTGAAGGAGAGTTTAATAGGCTTTTGCACTCCAAAAGTTTCCACGTTGATTGGTTTCATATATATCAGTGAGAATTTTTAGATTTATGTTGCGATTGATGCTATAATATTTGCCAAGAGATCACTATGCTACTTGTGGCTATACAGTGTCTGTTTGGTAATTCAACATAGTAACTTAAATCTCTACATTATAATCCCACCTCTGGAATGCAAGGACGTGCTATTTTAATCTTTCAAATTCTATATTGAATTATTAAACCTTGAAAATTATCAACTACCTACGACTTCAATCTGTTAATAAACTATTTTTCAACCTACTACTAAAAAGAGAATTTTACTTCGTTCATTTCCCATTCTAACCCGATCTTTCTTTCAACACTTCTACTTAGCATAAATCAAAGAATAAAAGATCGAACACTCAGTCATTACAAAACTGATGGATTTCACTCGAAAGAACTGAAGTTACAGGGCAGTGGAAACACGAAGGAAACTAAAGAGTCAGAGCGGCAGGTGGTTAAATGGTAGAACAGAGAGAAAGAACTGGCTCGATCTCTCAATGACGCAGAAGATCATCCAGACTGACGCACAGTCTGTTGCGTACGTCGGCAAATAAACACTCTCTAACAAGCATTGGACTCCGCTGCTATCAACTAGCTTTGCCACCCACCCGAAAAAAGTCTCGCAGTCAAACGAGTTACGCTACGTGACGCAACACGCTGCGATCAGTTGCAGGCGTGCGCGCCTTCCGCCAGCTGAATGACTTATCGAGCAATGTCGAGTTGAATGTACATTCACGCACGGCCGGATGTGTGCGCTCAGCATACCTGCGTCATTCGGATAACAATGCATTACCGGCCCGCTTGAACCACACGTTATAGTAATGAAGTGTTGACCGTCGTTACTCACGTTTTGCAGGGCAGAGTAAAAGAGTTATACTTTTTGGCTGACTTACCTAAAACAAAAAGAAACATGATTCATTAGGGGAAAGTTGATTATAGTAATTAATATTGCTAATATAGTTGTAATATTTCTGTGCAGTGGAATAATTAGATGGGAATTTGAAGATTTTTGTACTCAAAATGAGTCACTGCTCAAATTTTGTTCTCTTCATTTGCTATTCGTCTTTGAATATCGACCAGTAAAATGAATTCTTAAACTATTTAACTACTATTTAATTTACTTGGGAGGATTATAGAATTATATAAACTCCCAATCACCTTTCAAATTTATTACATTTCTCTACCCGCGATTTTTTCTCTATCGCCACTAGCAGGCACAAAAACCCAAGCATCAACCTAAAGAAATGAACCGTACCAGCAAATACATCAATTCCAAAGCAATGATGCGCCACGTTACAAGAACGAAGTACACGCAGAGAGTGTAAAATCGCCAAAGAAACTGCAGTAGCGTCGATCAAACACCGCTACTTCCGACTGGCAGATTCAAGTACATATACAATATACGATAAACAGAGAAAGAGAGAAATAAAGAGAAAGCGATCGACAGCGATAGTCAGAGAAAGAACGAAAGAACGAAAGAACGAAAGAGTCGATTCTCGTCATAGCTCTCTCGTGGGGGGTTCCAAGTGAAAAGCCGTTGTCGATGCTGGTTATTAATAACCGGCTATTTGTAAAGCTTTCCTTCCTCTCCCTTTTTGTTGCAACGAGCAAGAGAGCGAGTACGCGGCGAGCTGGTATTTGCGGAAGGTCGATTTGGCAGAGGGCATCGCTGGCATGGCCATAGCCCTCGGAGGAGCGCCAGCTTGTCGCGATCGGGACAATGATCTCGCCGGCCCCTTGTTGGCTGCTACCCCAGACCTAACACTCTTAGATCTTTCCGTCGATTCCACAAAAGCATCATCCTTCCCGGCACTCGCTCTTCCTCCGAAAGAGAGAAAGAGAGAACGAAAGAGAGAAGTTCAGGGTAAGCACCACCTGGACCTTCTATTGGTCTTGGCTCCATTCTGCATCTTCGTCTCTTTCTTAACCACTGTAATCCTCTCTCTTTCCTCTCGCAGGATTCAAGAGAGAGAGAGAGAGAGAGAGAGAGAGCTGGAGGAACGCATACGCGTATACCTGCGAAGGGGCTCGTGCGCATCTGCCACCTTGTACGTCCGCGTGCTTCTCTTCTTCCCTCGTGTCTTGACTCCGCAGGATAATTGCTCGGCCATCGCCGTCAGTGCGATTCATCGTCATTGCCCTTCAACAGGGAGTCACCGTAGAAGCGCGCAAATGCCGCTAATTAAATACTACCGGGGAATACTGCTACGTGAGCTTTAGTCGCTTGTATACTCTCTCTCTCTCTCTCTCTCTCTTTCTCTTTCTCTTGCACGCTCTGATCCACATGCAGAGACTGTCGTGCTGGGTGATCGGCCGGGAAGGGGTGGCAGGTGACGCTCGAGAATCCCTAATGACGCGGGATGGCAGGAGAATCCCCGAGAAGGAGTTCTCTCGGAAAGGTCACGTGCTCGGAAATCAGAGCCACAAAGGCCGAGTGTATTCACATGCTCTCTACGGTCAGAGCCTCTTTATTTAGACGTATTTAACTAGAGACGAGCGTATTGAGTAACCTTTATGAACTATGAATTAATTTCTGGTGTGATGAAAAGCTCCCTGAAGCGGCCAATTTATTTTACGCTAAAGGAATTCAATGCCTTTGTGGAATATTAGGTTCGTTGATAAATAAATTAGTTTGCAATGCAATTCAGAGTTTTTGACGTATTTGTTGAGGGATAAATGAGCCATTTGAATATGTTGAATTATGTTCATCGGATGTTTTATAGACAGAAGGAGTTTATCAAGTGGTGAAATATCAAAGGCGAAATTGCACAACAAATTCTAGCCATTCGGAAGGAAAGTACCAAAAGAGTCTTTGAAACGCAAAGGGCTAATCACCTCGAACAAAACATACACCCACTCTTACAATAAAAATCAGAAAATCATATCCGTACGATTTCCCTGGAACAAAACCACAATTTCTCAAAAGAACCACACACAAAAGCTTTGCTCCTCCAGGCTCGGTGCGGTAAGAATAAGAGTAATTCCCCCCCCCCCGAAAAAACAACAAATTAAATGCGCGGCAAGCCGTCAAACAAAAGAAGTACTTGCAGGCGTGTCGCGTGCAGGCAAAAAGCCCAAGTGCAAAGTGTATTCGAAGGGGGAGGGTGAAGTTGAAGGGGGAAGGAAAGAAGTGTAAGCACGGCATGCAGCCTGAAGGAAGGAAGGAAGGAAGGAGCGAGTGAGTGAGAGAAGGAAGGGAAAAAGGGAAGGCAGAGTAAGAGAGCGAGAAGGAGAGTGTGAGTGTAGGAGAGGACAGGATAATAATCAAAAGAAGCGCGTAAGAGCCAAGAAGAGAAGAAGGTTACGGGTGGAAGGAAGGAGGTGTGCGAGGGGTGGAAAAGAGAAGGCGGCGGAGGGCAGGGAGGTTTAAGCAGGGGGCAGCAGGTGATGCGCCAGGTGGAGGGCGACGGCGCGTGCGCTACTTTGCCCCCCGCCTTCCGGTCACGTGCCCCGATATATACCTCTCAACCCCCTCACTACCTCCTCTGGGATGACTGCCCTTCTCTTCCTTCCTCCTTTCACCTTCTCGACTTCGTCTTCTTCGGGCCCCGCAACCACCCTTGATTTTATGCTACCGACCACTTTGCACGTTTTTTCCATCTCTCGATTTAGTTCCTTCGCACGTCTCTTCCAGTATATATTCACAGCCAGGAATTAGCTTTGCTAATTAATCATTTAACCATTTCATACTCAACCTCGTCGCTGACGCGGACGACTTGAATTGTACGGAATAAAATTTTGTTGGATTGAATGATCAAGTGAATAGCGGGAATCGGTTGCTTTTCTATCGACGGTAACTCAGTCATCTGGCAGTAATCACACTATTGATTTTCCAATTGGTAAATAAAATATACATTTTTATGGCGCAATAAAAAAATAAGGGCATTAAATTTAGTTTATATTTTCCTGTTGACCTCCCAACAGCATTGAAAATGTAAAACATATTTTACGCTATATTTTACTATTAATATGCAATGAACAATGCATCATTTTTTTATCATCACATGGGGGAAAAACGTGAACATTAAATGGTTAACACATTATTAGTAGCCTATTTTATAGAAAAATTCATTCATTTTACTCTTAGCTCTTAATAATTGAATACAAAAAATGACTCCGTTTGTAAGCACCCAAAAATGACATGGTATGATATTATAATAATGATTTCTGTAACTTTGTAGCTTAGCAAGTGTGCAATTCGATGACCGGATTGATAAATGAATGGTATGAGTGGACGTAGACGGCACCTATCGTGCGCGGACCTTTTTGTTTTCGGCTCTGTGCTCTTCTCGAGCGCGGAGGCACGAAGGGCGAACGAACGCACCGGAAGTCAGATAACCATCGACCCTTACACTCGCTGCGCAAAGCCCTGCTTCAAAGATCCCTTTTCTTATGGGCGATCCCGGCCTGCGAGCAAGTATGTTGTATTTGCCGAGCACGCTGATAAAAATGTTCTGGGAATCAGTGGCTACACGCGCGTATGTCACTTGGATGTGAACTCTAAGTTGAACGGGCGAAATATATTACGATGTAATTTTGAAAGTGTAATATTAATAAATTTTGTAGGTTGTAATATTAATTACGATAAAACTTTGTTTTCACGATTCGAAATGTAATTAGCAAAACAAACGATGCAAAACATTTCACGATTTTAAAATGTAATTAGTCCAATTTCATAACATCGAGTATAATTTGACGTAGTTTTTGTGTTGAGGTAAGTGCAAGTAATTATCAGTATATATTTGTTTGAATTTTACTTTCAAGATGTAGATGGTTTTACTCGTAAGTATTGAATTGTCATTAATCGATACTTCAATTAATTAACATTAACGAATAAAATGTAAAAAATAAGTCCCGAGTAAAATGAATACACATTATAATAATCAAACAAAAATATTAAAACCGTGATCACTTATATTAATTACTAGAAATAAAACACAAAAACCTTCGAAATTTCTCTGAAATTACATACTTCTCCCTCAGAATATCTGTCACCAATTATTTTATATCCAGCAAACATAAAAAAAGGTTTTCAACGATTGACTGACATCGCGTCATTCAAACTGAGATTCCGGATTGGCCAAAGAAGCCGGTGATAAGAAAGCGAGCAGCAGCGAGTGAAGGCCGCGTGCGATCATCTCCGAAAATTCTGGGAACGCTTAGTTGCAACGAGTGCGAGATGACTCATGATATCTCCTCCGGCGGATGCTCGGCTCTCTTATGCTTAGCTGGTGTCTCGCCGCATGCGAAAGAAAATACCCTGTCGGGAGAGATAGACATCGCCAGATAGACCTCGAAATTGACAGATACAGCAACGGTAATCTTCCAAGGACCAACCACGCTATTATTATTCTCTGCCCCGAAATCATTGACAGCATTGCTCTGACATCGACTAAAATCTACGAGTGGTGGTGTTTACTAGTGTTGAATGCGCGACAGACTCTCAATCATCTATTCACTCGTAGTTGACTATTCGTTTCTGGAAGCCGGTGCGCGCATCTGTCCGACCAGGAAGCTACAATTATTCTTCTAGAGCGGAGCCGCCGCTCGATATCCCCGAAAGCATCATCCGGAGAAGCCAGCGCCCCACCTTTGCCCGGCTTCCCGATAAGTATACACAGGCTCCTACACGAAAACAGACTGAGGACGAAGGGCGGCGAGTGAGAGAGGCTCGGTTAGAGAAAGAAAGAGAGAAGGCTAAAGAGGAGAGGAGGAGATGGTCGGTGCGTCTGCCGGATAGCCACGTGCCACGTGCGTGTCAGCTGCAACGCGACCAGGAGTGTTGGGTTCTTCTCGAACCCGTATATGCACGCGCAGGGCGAAGGAGGCTGCTGCTGCTGCTGCTGCTGCTGCTGCTGCCTACGGGCCAGGTCCTTCCTTCTCTGCCGATTTTATCGAGCGAGCCAAGAAAGAAGAAAGAGAGGTTAAGAAAAGTGACGTGGGTCGGAGGAGAGTAGGACTCCGATAGGAAAGAAGCAGGAGCACAAGCTGGGCCTACCCGGCGCTCTGCTCTCTTGGGGCGAGGCAAAGTTTTCGGCCCCATTCCGAGGGCCCTGCACCCTCCAGCGCTGCATACGCATTCTCGGGGCGACAGGGGGGAAAGAAAGGTGTACAATGCTACCAAATCACTTCATCGAAAGCCGAGGCAGATGCTACCACGAGGCAGTCCGCGTGCGGGCAGAAACCCTCACAAAGAGAGAGACCGACCCACAACTCTTCTCTTTCTCTCTTTCTTTCTTTCTCTTGGTTCTCCTCGAGGCACACGCGCCTTGCGGCTGCGAGGAGCCGAAAAAATACATTAATTTCCCGGCGCCGATCCATCCTCTGACAGATGTCCACGGAAAACGGGCCCGACTTCCTTTCACTCGTACCACGCGCCGCTTCCTTCCACTATGGACACCAGTCTCGGACAGTGGATACATTTTATGCGCCGTAAAACGTGCTCGATCGACCATCGCATTTGTCCAATTGATCGAAAGCTACTCTGCTTCCTTTCGTGCATTCGAAATGCCAGCGGTGCAAAGCGTCTTTGAATTCGAATAGCATGTAAAAATGAATGCGATTTGTGATTTCGTTTCTTTTGAAGATTCGGTTGTAATACACTTTTGTGCAATTTAGTTTAAGGCAGTTCCTCAATTGTTGTGTTCTCAATAACAAATTTCATTTAGTAACACAAATGAAGTTATATTAACACAAGTAACTTTTCCTTAAACTTGTTCCATGTAAATCATTCCATTTATTATAAAGAACATATCAACCTGCCTAAGGTGAATATCTTATTAATTTCAAGGAGACTTTATTACCGATATAAGGAACGCCTCTTTTTTACGAGGATGATTCTGCTGCAAATGAGCAATCCCAAAGCGGCATATGCATTTTATAAGTCAGGTGTCGGATGGTGAAGGCAAAGTTAACGAAACGATTACCAGCGCACGTGAGTAGCATCGGTTACAGCCATCAGGGCAAATTGTCATTTTAGGCGGTGAGGAGCAACTGTTCAATGATGTAGCACCGAGTTGCGGCTTTATTCGTATTTCCCAGGCATTGACAATCGAGGGGTAACATCTGTTGGGGTGGACCACCGTGCGGCCAAGCCAGCCAGCCAGCCAGCCAGCGCGAGTAACGCCGCTAGATCAATTGGCTGATATATCGACCGCACTTTTATAATGCGGTTGCAATATGCAGGTCTCGATTTCTCCGATGTACCTCCATAATTGTCAATGGGGATCATTATACCAGCATCGAGCATATACGCTCTCGTAATCAAGTCAAGACAGCAAGGTGTTCTTCAAGGTGAAGAGTAATATAAATTTAACACATTACGTATCGAGTATCATGACTCTTGTAATTATTTATTGATTATGAATGTGGATTATGTACTGTAAATCATAATAAAATTACCATTGGCAGAAACACTTTTTGAATGAAATGTATATTCCTTGCTCACTTTTGCCAGACTGCAACTGGTGTATTGTGAAATTGGATATAAAAAGGTGGTTTATAACTGCTGATAAATTGAATCATTGTTACCATGTTATTTTACATTATTGAATTTGAATTTCGTTGTAATACTATTACGTTTCGCATGTTTTACAAATGAAAGAGCAATGTTTCAAATGAAAGCACACTTAACATCTTTTAATTTCGAACACAAATGTACCAAGTAACATTGCACGCTGAGCATCCTTCGCGAAAACATCTTCTTGCGGCAAATATGCGCAGTTTGTAAATACCACTTTAAGAGGAGGAATAATACATGCATGTGCATACTAGAAAGAAGAGCATCTCGTGTTTATAAAATTGCTCGTGCCCGTCCAACTACGAGTGTTGCATAGTCATGCGAGACATAACCGCATGTATTACGGCATAAAGTGCCGCGGCCGAGTTCACAAACTTGAATAAAAAGCAGCGGTGGTTCACGCCTTGCGCCGTACTTCCCAGTAATGAGGGAAATATACGGTTCTTCGGAGGAAGTTAAAATAACCGAGCACAGTGCGCAAAGAAAATTAACAGACTAAATCAATATGAAATAGGTGAAAGCAATACATTAAGGGAGAACAAGGATGTAAGCCGAAAGTGTAATATACTTCAACTTCAACTTCCGTTGAAGTACGTTGGATCACTCGAGCGTAACAGCTTTGCCGTCATATTTGCAGTGCTACAGCTGCGTTAAAGTCCGGGGGTTCGCAGCAGGCAGAGAGGAGAGAGGCCTACAGGTTGAACGCGGAGAGTCTGCTTTCCGGTATCGGCATTTGCATCGAACATTGTCCTCGAAAGCACAGGGTGCCTGCCTGCCTGCCTGCCTGCCTGGCTGCTCTCTCTGCTGTCTATGCCGCTCGAGTTTGCTTGCTACGAATTCACATTCTTATAGAATGGAAGAAAGGAGGCAGGGCCGAAAATCTCCGGGAGCAGATGAGAGGATGCGTAGAGACAGGGTTAGACGGAGTGCTAGGAAGCGAGATCCTGAATGAGAGAAAGAGAGAAAGGAAGAGAAAAAGAGGGAATGAAGCAAGCAAGGAAGGCAAGGCAAGGCAAGGTAAGGTAAGGCAAGGAAGGGCAGGTCGAGGGCCCGAAGGAAACACATGCCAGGGCGGCTCGTGCCACGAGGACGATCTAAGCTGTATCTCTGTGAAGTTGCAGCTGCCCCTGCACCACCGCCGCAAACTGCTGTCGGCTCGTGGGCCCCTCCGCCGCCCTTCACGGCCCCCGGGACACAAATCGAGGAGGCTGCTTGTGCCCGCCGCGGTACCAGAGGGGCCCCTCGCTTTGCCTTCCTTAAAGCGAGCCGAACACTTTCGGTTAAGCCACCTTTACATTCCTAAAGTAGCTAGGCCAGTTACTTCTTCGAGTACCCAGTCTGGCTAATGCACTTCCCCTTCGAGCCAACTCTTCGCATCTAAAATTCCTCTTTCTTCTCAATGACACTCGGTGTCATTTCTTGTTTTATTATTATGAACTACGGTCATGTTTCCCAGTGAAAAGTGTATCTTTTACAAAGTGTTCACTCGGTTTTTTTTTGCAACAACAACAACAATGTTATCGACCTTTCTTTTAAATCCCTCTGCAGAGGGTTCTGCAAAATACCGGATGTTCGTTCTAGACCCAAGCAATTACACAATCAACTGCTAAAAATTAAAGAGCAGATGCTGCACAAATATTACTGTCACATACAATTAACATTGGGCCAGTTACACCCTTCCAAATACCTAACCCGCTCTAAACTAATCTAAACGCGGCATTAGTTTCTTCTCGCTGTCAAGTAAAATCAGACATTCTTAATCAGCCAGGGGCCTTACGAGCAAGTCCCAATGTACTTACACACGCATATCCAACTAAAAATCAAAGAGGAAATGCTGTGGTTCTCATAACTACTTGTACAACTATCATTACAACTACTATCGCATGCGGTTGACATTGGGCCAGTAACTCTCTTAGAAAGAACTAACCCGCTCACCATAGCAATGTAAACGTGGCATTAGCTTCCTCTCGGTGGCAAGTAAGGCCCAAGGCGTTCTCGGGCGACCGGGGGCCTTACGAGTGAGTCCCAGAGCGTGTACATACGCGCGCTCGTTGGGGAAAGGCATTTAGAAGGGGAAGGAGGGGCAGCTCGGGGTGGAGGGGAGGGGAGGGGGGAAGAAGGAGGGAGGGGAGGGGGGCGAGTGGGCCCAGTACGACGTGCTTCGCACCTGGAGCCTGGCAAAGTGCGCAGAAAGGCCGGCCCGCCGCCGGGGAATCGTAAACGTAGCACGGGCACACACCATCGATAAGCGTGACACACCAGATGTTCCCTCGCGTGTGTCGATCGGGATCGGGGCCCGCTCGCGCCGAGTTTCGCCACAATCTCTTCTCTCGCTCTCTCGCTCGCTCGCTCGGGCCCCGCACTCTCCAAATGCGATCGACAGCCTGTGGGTTCTTGTAATTTGATGAGTCCCTCGCACGAAGTAGGTCAATTAGCCGGCCGATTTTATAATACGCACTATGACAAGTGCTGATGCGGCCCTTATGTACGTGAACGGGCCCCTTTCTTGGTTTGATTCCATCATTGGGTTAAGTGAGGAAATTTTGTAGTTGAGTTTTATCCGGGTAGTTAGAGGATAGATTTTTGTTTGTGCGTTCGTTATGAGTTGAAATAGTTGGGGTTTTATAGTTACGAAAGGGGAGGCACGCGAATCAGGAGTATTACTGTATTAGTCACACCATTTACCTGCACATCTTTTCGCTCGATCTATTTTTATGTTAATACGATGTCACTTAAAAAACAAGGAATCTTATTAATAATGAACGTGCAGCTTCCAAAAAACGACACACACTACTGAGAGAAGTACTTGAATTATTTTGCACTCGTAACCAATGGTTTCGACTGTTACTGCTAGCACTCTGAGCACAGCACTGTATTAGGCGGATAAGTAAGAGCGTGTTCCTTGAATGTATGCGCACTGGCTGCCGTCTCGAGCAGTTCAAGTCCAAGCAAGGGGGTAAAGCGAGTGGTCGTACAAGCTCCCGAAATGACATCCCGCTGCGCTGATAGATTTTGGCAACGGGGGTAGCGCGCTGGCGAGAAGCTCGTCGAGAAAGAGGAGACGATGAGCGGAAGAAAGAAGGCAACGCGCGTTGACACGCTTCGCCGAGCAAATTCGATCGTTGTCGAGCGTTTGACGGCTATTCGGCAGAGAGATATATTCAGTTACCAGGTTTAACACGAGCCCAACGTCGTAACACGATAACTGGCCTCTCTCCTTCGCTCGTCCCCGCCGCAACCTCCCCCACAAACCCGCAGCCACGGCCGCACTAACGACTCTCTTGTATGATCAAATTTTCCTGGCTACCGGTGCTCGCTATTCAACGATCGATCTCCGCCACCCTTATTTCATCGTCGCTCGTCTTTAGGTTTAATTTCGTTTTCAACCACCCTTTTGGAAAGATGCGCCGATTATGAGGGTTAACCAACCGGCCGGTATCGAATAGTCGCTGGGAACTCGGTTGTGGCAAGCTTCGGGGCTTTTGCTAATTTGACAGGAATTATTGTCGAAAGCTTGTTTAATGTGTTTCATTGTCAAAATTGGGATTTATAATTCTTTTGGTATATCGTTGGTTTAGTATAAATAAATTCGCGTTTCAGGTAGTTCATTTGTTGTTATTGTAGAACATTATTTATTGTCAAATGATGTTTGTGTATATTATTATGTTTTCGCGGAATGTTCAGTGACTGAATATTGGCTTTGCTTGGAGCTACTTCAAGTGGGAACTAGAAGTTGATGGGTTTCCTATCGCAACACTCGATCGTGTAAATTTTATAGATCACGATGACTTCGATAAGCTGTGAGATAATGGTCGAGTTTACCTAGCCGACGCCTTTATTTTTTAACTCCTTTATCTTGGGAAGTGGCACTCGAGGAGTGCTTGTAACTCCTAGCCTCCCTTCTTACAGGACGGTGAAAGAGACTCCCTTCTTTCATGCTAAAGAAAGACAAGTAGCTTTATAGAATTCAAACCACAAAAAGTTCGAAATCCAATATATAAGAAATCCTAGAAATATTCAGGTAAATCGAGTACAATGCTTAAAAATTAAACAGCAAGTCTTTCAATTCACAAACTACTATTAAATTTACTACCATTGAAAAATACTATTTACAAATTTAAAAAATTCATAATAAAAGTAAAGTTAGAAAACTGTATAAATCTAGTTAAATAATTTTGAATTTCTTCAAAGGCATAGCAGTGTTTCTAAAAGTGAACTGCAGAGGATTTTCTTTTGAATTAAAAAGTAAATGCTGGCATAATTCTTAATTACTAAAATAATAAGTTGAGCATTCTCTAGGAAGATGGTGGGACTCTACTGGTTAGAGGCAAGTGAGTGGCCTGAAGGGATCTCGACATTTTCTCTAAGCACCGCAAGCAAGCCTCGAGGGAGGAAGAGCTGGTGGTGGCAGTAAGAGGTGGAGGAAGGCCAGAAGTGACTGTGGAGAAACACTTAGTCGCGGTCTCGTTTAATGTACGTCAAAAGGCCGTCGTCGTCAACGTCGTCTCCTACTTTAGCGTTGTTTAACGTCCTACCGAGCACTCGAGATTCTCACGACGAGATAACCGATGAAAACGCCGGCCTTCAATAGTATCGGAGAAAGGATGAAAGAGTGGACAGTTTTCGCGGAAGCATTCATCTTCTCTCCAAGGATTACGCAGAACCGAGACTAATATGGGAAGGATTTGCCAAAAAAAAAGTGTCGTACGAACTTCTTATTACATTCGTGAAGTCAGCCACTCAAACTGGCAATGAAAAAGTGTAAAACGGAAAAGATTGAGTGAATCGAGTGATTTTTAATTTACTTGTCTTATGAATTTGTCACTGTGGTTTTGTAAAATTAGTTAACGATTTTTAATAAAGATTGTAATGGAATATAAACATATTAGTCCTGTATCGTTTATACTGTTTTATACTTTTACGGTTTTCTACTAATTCTACTTTAACATTGGGGAATGTCTGGCGCTTCAATAAATTCATTTTTGTTGTTGGGATGTATTCGAGAGGCAGATATAATTTCGTTGTTTTAAAGCTGGAGTTTCCATCGTGGTCGAAGTCTGTTTCTGCTACATTCATTAATCTCCGAAAATATTCGCATCTCCCTCGGACAACGCATCCCGGCAATACCAGAATTCACGAATCATTAATTTTCAAGTATTAACCAATAACGCTCGAGCATTTTTCTGCATCATCATTTATAAATCAATTTACTCGTTATTCACCAAAACAAAGGGGTTGCAGATAAACTCTGCACCCCCACGGGTCATTGCACTATACGCGGAAGTGCGTATACCGAAGTTAAATAATTGAATTAGCGAATAAAGCGGTAAATTGTTGTAATATCCGAAACATTCTCATCACAATCGACGAGTGTAATTTCCCAACGATTTCAACGATACGTGAAAACAAGGGAAAAAGTAGTCTATACAAATCGTACTGGAAGTAGATTTGACCCGATGTATTTTTGCTGGTTATTTTTACGCAATAAAGTCCCGTTTCGACGATTCTAGCCGATAGTATAACGTCGACGGGACATCTCAGCTTCTCCGGACATGCTATCAGTGGCCGGATATTTTCAGGCGATCTCCTTCTCCGTAAATACACTGCAATTTAAGGAAGACGTATTTTCGCCGATATATACCTTTTCAGAGCAATACATTTCTCCTCTACTGACAGGCGTACCGGTGTATCGTTTTATCTTGGTACCATTTTCGACCGAAATAGATAAAAAGAACAGTTTAATAGAATTGATTAATCTCATTAAGTGCTCTGACATATAGTATGTACGTACGATTCTCTTTCATACTCAAATAGATTTCGGAGGAAATAATGCTGAGAACATATCTATTCCCAGAACTCTGTAGTTTTAATGGTTATCGATTGAAAGTAAATAAAATATAATACCCTCAAAAATGTTATTTTTTATTGTGGAACTTAATTGAATAATCCTTGATCACATTAAGTGAATTTCATGGAGCAGACCTCGAAATATTCAAACAAATTCAAGACTATTTCGAATGGTTTCTCTACAAGATAAGAAAAAGTGATATGACTAAAGAAACATTTAAACATAAAAAAGAATAAGCACACGAATCGACTCGAGTACCTCTTCCATTCCAAAGTGAGTCAAAAACTACTACTACCAAATTTCCTTTGAACACTCTAGAAGTGCTACTAATATTACTTTAGTAGATCAATTTCGGATTTACACTACAAAACCATAGAACGCAAAACTATTGAAGCAGTCGTCACCGCAATACACAGTCAGCTTGGCAAGGCCTTGTACAGGAAAGCCTATGAACATTTGGCAGTGCAAATGCAGGAAGGGTGGCGAGAAGAGAATCTGGAATGTTGGGTAGAGGGATATTCCCTGAAATAGTTGTTACATTGGAATCGTGCTGGTTAGCCCGAGGCGTACGTTATTTCCGCGTGGGCGTATACCAGTCAAGGGGTGGCTATGGGGATCCCAAAAAGGTAAGGGGGGTGGCAATGGATCAGCAGCAGCAGCAGCAGCAGCAGCAGCAGCAGCAGCAGCAGCAGCAGCAGCAGCAGCAGCAGCAGCAGCAGCAGCAGTAGAAACAAGGGGGAATGGTGTGTCTCCCCCTCTTTGTCGACCCAACAGGATTAGACTCGACGATCGCCGGACTCGACAGCTGGGGTAGATTTTTGAAATTCCAGGTGTTGCCTATTTCCTATCGAGCCGCCAGTTGCTTCGAATTATTCGAAACCCAGACGGGAATCTATGATTTCATTTTAATCGCTCCGTGACTTTTGGTTCAAACAGTTCTCGTTAAAAAGAATTGATCTTTTTTTTTGGTTAATGTTCTACTCTGTTTGTACTAATGTATATTTTAAATATAAATTTCTATGGTTCAAGTGAGTGAAGAACTGTTATGTCAGACAATCAGTGTTTGGGAAACTAAATGTCTGCAAATTAAACGCAATTTCCACTAATATTTCTCACAAATTTTCAACTAATTCACTGTATTCAACATAGTACGAGGAAATCGTACGTTGCGGTTGTAAAGACGATTTTGTGTTAGATGGTCACATGCGAACTATCCCATTTTGCACCGACAGATGCCATCAAATGTAACAACCCGATGCTATCGTGGAGAATTGCCTTGGTACATGTACCCCTTATTACAGAAGAGCCAAGCAATCACGGCGTGCTCGCGCTGTAATACTGTAATGCCAAAGTGCACAACAAAAGTGCAATCCCAACGAATAGTTCCTCGTAAACTTGATACAAAAGATTCGCCCGAAGACCATTTCCAAAGGGCGAAAAGTATCCAAGGTTCGGATAAAACAGACCTTCTTCTTTAATTTACAGAAATATTAAAGTTAAACAATTTATTACAACATCCCTCGTATAAATAACTAAACAAAATAATTCTTATCACACAAAAACTGATCGACACAACCAGACACAGGCAAACAAATCCACGAGAACAAGCCGAAAAAATCGACAATCGAACGAGATGAAAAAAACGAAACTCTACTAACTGATATATTGAAATGCAAATGAGTTAATGCAAATGACGGGATGGATCGACGAGAGCGGCATAAACGAAATTTTCTCAATCGTATGATCAGCTTTCAATTGCACCGAGGCTTTCAATTAGGCGACTGCTCGAGGAAGATAATGGATGCGTGGAGTGTGCAGGATAGTACCGGAGAAGGAGAGAAGAGAGAAAGAGGGCAGACGGGCGCGCACCGGTCCTTGCAGGGCGGTCGTCGATCGCAGGAGCACATACTTTTTTCTATATTATACGCGCAGTCGGTCGATGGGCGCCCCTAAAGCGGCGGTGCCCAGAGGGTGCATCGGAATCGCAGAGGTCCGAGGGTAACAAACGCGAGTAAAATGGATAAAGGCTACACCTGGCCTCCGGATGGTCGATGGCGGCACGCGCTCCTCTCTCATCTCCCTCTCTCTCTCACCCTGCTTTCACCATCTCTCTCTCTCTCTCTCTCTCTCTCTCTCTCTCTCTCTCTCTCTCTCTCTCTCTCTCTCTCTCTCTCTCTCTCTCTCTCTCTCTCTCTCTCTCTCTCTCTCTCCCTCTTTCTTTAGAGAGCGTTCGCGCGCGCGCGCGCCCTTTCACTGCTACCTCCACCCCTCGCGCCGCGTACAACTCCCGTTTCCCCCCGGAGAGTACACACCTGTCCCTCACCGATACGCTCGCTCGCACGCACGCACGCACGCACGCACGTCGTTACGAGTCGGCGCAACGAGGGTCGTAAATGCACACGGATTACTCCCGACAATGCCAGCCAGTGGTATGAAGGATTGAGTGAGTGAGTGAGTGAGTGAGTGAGTGAGTGAGTGAGTGAGTGAGAGAGCGAGAGAGAGAGAGAGAGAGAGAGAGAGAGAGAGAGAGAGAGAGAGAGAGAGAGAGAGAGAGAGAGAGAGAGAAGAGAGGGAAAAGCGAGCTCACCCGTGAGGAGACAGTGCGCCGACCGGCACATAGTGTGTACCCATAGAGGTACCCACTGTAGCCAGTTATGCATATTCCGAGGACGAGGTGCCTGCCTTCCTCGCTTCTTCCATAGGTAAATGAACTCTCGACTTGATTCGGCCATGCCGCTCTCCCTTTCAACCATTTCAATCCCCTTTCGCAGCTGGAGATACGATGAATCCCGGTATTTTGGAAATTCGAAGGAATACTAAGTTTCAAGTTTATCTGCCGTGAGGGATGAGTTAAAGTGATGCTTCGAAGGGTTGGATAATAAATGATTAACCCTTTGGTTAAGTAGACTCAACTCCCGTGAAATTAAAGGAGCCATTTGTATTTAAATAAATTACTTTTCCAGATTGATTCACCATTAAAACTAATAATGATTTGACCGAGCAAATCCTATGACAATCAATCCAATAATCAATTACGACTACACAATGGAAAACTATAAACCATAGCGAATCTCTTGCGCAGCATTGTACAAATTCTTCCAATTGTGTCTACGCCGAGTCGAATCAGGATCGAACTCGGTATCGACAGGAGGGGGCAGACAGTGTCATCGGGGAAGATTTCGGCCAGCGACGGGAGAGAGTAGAATGTAGCTCGAAGTGGACGGGGAATCGATTCTCGGTTGTATTGTTGGCGTCATATCGCGATCCTGTCTACACAGCGGTGCGAGACAGACAGACAGTGGTGCGCGAGGGGAAAAGGGACAGGGAGAAGGATAGCTATAGGGATAGCTATAGGGATAGGGATAGGGATAGGGATAGGGATAGATAGGGAGCGAGAAGTTGGCAGAGCATAGAAGGCTAAAAGCCGGCTGCTACCGGCATCATCGGGCCCCGTTCTACGTCCACACTATTGCACACTACAACCACACCATAGACTTTCCATTCCTCTCTCTCTCTCTCATCCTTCCTTCCTTCCTTCCTTCTTACTCTGTGTTTCTCTTGTCGAGCGCTCGACACTGTTTGCCGTCTTCCTCCTGGCGTCCCGACGCCAAGAACTTTGCTATTCCAACGATGTACCCTTAATCCCTTCTCAGGTGGCACGTACCGCCAGAAAACTTCGCGTCAGACCTTCTCTTCCCTCTCTGGCTTCGAAACTTCCATGCGAGAGAAGGATTCTACGTCCTCTCCAACCTGACATCATAATTCTTTTCCACTTCGTCCAGAGCCCGTAGAAATCCCAGCTTTAGAGACGACGCTCATGCACCGCGACTACTTTTCAAAAATTCCCGTAGAATCTTGTTTGCCGTTAATCAACGTCCTAGGCGATATACGCGCCTTCTGCGTATCGCATTCCTTGTAGAATCTGGTAATACGTATGTTGGTAAGAAGATACTTGGTAGTTTAAGATTCTATTTGTAGAAAATGTTCTATCGGTTGTAATATAGTCAATTAGTTTCTTTTTACTTGAAATAAATATTATGGGTATGTAATCAATTATAATTTAGATTTACAAAGTACGTACGAAGACCTACTTTTTCCCTACTTTACACAAACTAAACGTAATTTATATAACTTCATAAAAATTCCGGGACTACTATTATTGCTACAAAAACTATTAAAATATTCAAAAGCAAGGAAAGTAAAACGACATTTGCAATTACCGTTTACTCTACGACATAAAGACATTACTAACACGAACACACATATTACAGTTGAACGTCAGTGTCATCAAAGTTTGAAACCAGGCTTGCCTGATTGCACATTACGGCGACGAAATGCACGTGGCGCTAACCCGGCTGGCAAAACGAGAATAATCGTTGTTGGACGCTCGTGTTATTAAAACTTTCCTTGCTGGGCGTGGACCAAGCGTCCCTCTTCTCTCCTATCTCTCTCTTTTCCAGGTTTGGCCTATGCCAGCGGTCCGAATTTTCGCTGGTGGACGCGAGGGATATCACCAGTCATACTAATGAGGCGAGGGATCGTTAATGACCATTTTCCGTGGCAGATGCCAGAATATGCTCGTCGTCGATCGATCCTACTCTCTTTTTCTCTCTCTCTCTCTCTCTTCCTCTCTTTGCGAGTCTTATTAATGGACTCGGTAATTTGGAAGGAAGGATAGAGTGCCAACGAATAAGGGAGAAGGAAGACGAGGGCTGAAAAGAAGTTGAAGCGTGAACGCGCACGGGAAACGCGCTGCCGGAACGGAAAACGGCGAATGAAAGAAAGAGAGAGTGTGTATAAGAAGAGCGTCGAAGAGAAGAGAAGAGAGAGCAGATGGTCATAGGCCGAAGGACACGTGCCCTAGACATTCTACCTTCAGCGATTTCCTTCAAGCATCGCCGGAGATAATTAGAGATCCTTGTTGAAGATAACACAACCCTGCGCGCACACATCCAGACACGCGTATTATCGTTTCCCCCCCCCCCCACACCCCCTTTTTTTTCTTGTTTTCGCCCAGCTCATTATACGGTATCGGTGAACGCGAGTGCACTGACTGTGTTACAGATTGGTGCATTGAACTCGCTTTTCGTACCGCGTTATCTACCACACGATCCGCTTCTACTCTGTTTGTACGCGCTCTTTTTTTTTTTACACGCGCGTCTAAACTGCGGAAAAACGAGCGGACGGTCCCTTTAAATCGGCCTTTTTCCTGCTGCCTGACAGTTTGCCAGTGTGTTTCGCAACTATGCCTCGTCGAAGAAGTATCGGGATTTTTTTCGATTCGCATGAGAGATTTCGTAACTTTATTGATGTTTGTTGATACGAAGAATTGTGTTGTTAATAACTTTGAATATTAATGCTTGCCGAAAGCGGTTTGTGCTTTGTTTGCTAATGTTCTATATGTAGAGAAATGTTTAAATCTAACTGGATTTCAATAGTAATACCGGTGGCAATAATTTACAGGATTAATTGCATAAGTTGAATGTCGAGACACATGTGTGTATCGTGTGCTAATAACAAAGTTTGTGTATAAATGTATACACGAGTGTACGTGACATTTTAGCATTACGTCGGATAATTTGACACTGCAACCTTTTTCCGTCCATGTGTACAAATGTGTAATGTCAAAGTTCACTTTCCGAACATTTGCCAGTGGCATTGCTGTAAATGATGTAACAAAACGGGCAATTCTCTTACAGAAATTGGTGTGATAAACATACTATAAACAAATACAGTTTTCAGAGATCAAACTGGCACAAGAATCGCTCTTATAAACAAATATGGAAAAACATATTCGTTTATTTTGCAGCATCAAATAAAGAAAATTTTTGTATTTCATATTTTATATTTGATAATCACATTTGATTATGTGTAAAATCATTGTACACCGCAGAAAGCGGAATAAACCAGTCAAGTTTCGCAGTACATTTTTCCTGTCTTTCTGCACGGCTGCGTGTATTTGCACGTACAAAAAATGGCCTGTGCACGATACACATAGAGGACAAACAATATGTAAAATCCCGTTAGCGTTTTCCATCGGTTCAAAGTATTTGCGCATGCTCGATTAAATGAAGTCGAGAGTACCGGCTCGTAACGCCAATATTTGGATGAATATATTTGCTTTCTTTCCTATGTGCGCAATATCATTTCATTACTATCGAACAGCACATTTTTCCTTTTTATAACTAACGAATAATTTCTATTTTCAAGTGAAACATATTCTTTAATCACAGTATTATTTAATATTTTAATATGCATCTAAAATTGTTCTCAGAAATTTTAAAGAAGACGTAATTTTTCTCAAAACGATTGAATATAAAACTTAAATTTTCATATTAAGAGAATAAACTATTCTTCTGAGTTATCAAATGCTACATTTTTGTCAATAATCCGTCAATGCAATGCTCGTAGAAACAAATATACATTTGAAGTTCGTTTTAGAAGATTTGAAATGATAACTACAATTTCTACACTCCAAAATATTTCGAAATAAAGGATACTATGCTGCAGAATGGTATGCAACAATGATGCGAGCAGACGTCATTATTAAAAAGACGATGTTACTTTCCTTCCAACGCCACTGATTGCCACGTTATTGTCAAGTGTGAGCCCATCGCAAGCCCATTGTCTCGGGCGTTCTAGCTTCCTGAAATTCCGCAATTTCGCCAGGGAAAACCTTTCGGCGAGGTGAATGCGCATTTCGCGCAATTGGCGACGAATCCCGTATGCGCATTTTAATTCGCTCGAGTCATGAATATTTCAGCGCACTCGTGTATAAATTGAGCGCAGTGGATATAAAAAATCATGCTTTTAGTATGATCGCTCTCGGCGCCGCTGCAAATTACCGGGCGATCGTCGAGGGCTTCGTTAACTATCATTCTCAACTTTTGGCAGTGATGAGTTTTATTCGTGGCAAGCAAACGTTCTGTTTTCTAAGCGCAAGTGTTATAATTCAATCATAAATACCAGTAAAAGTGTTGTTCACATTTGCGCACATAAATTTCTGTAAGCATTTAGTGAATTATTATAGCATTGATTAAAGTGAAGCTTTTTGAACGGATATTTGTTGTACATAATACTAGTCGCATTCAGTATTCATACCAATCAATAAAGTTTCAGTTAACGAAAAGATAAGCAAGTTTACTTGGTTAAAAAATTGCTATGAACAAACAACGAATGAAACAAATTCTAAATAAAATGTCGCGTTCATACAAAACTGAACACAATGCCAAAGTACATTAAAAAATCACAGCCACAATAACCTGGGCGGACAAAAAAATTGATTGATTCTCGACAATACAGTACTTAAAAATTCTGATGAACGTTCATTCAAACTGTAATTTGAGAGAGAACAAGCGAGTGTAGAGCAAAATACGGTGATCCGCCGTTAATATAATAAATTAAAAACTTGCTATAGATAAAGAAAAAATGAATGAAACTCCAACTAAGATAAGGCATTGATACAAAACTGAACACAATGCTCTAAAATACTTGAACCCGAGCGAACAAAAAAGATTGATTAATTTTCGACAATGCGGTACTTGAAAATTCTGAAGAGTCGACCGTTCGAACTCTAATTTGCGAGAGAACAAGTGAGTGCGGAGCGAAAATGCGGTGATCTGGCGTTAATATAATAAATTCAAAACTTACTATAGATAAACAAAAAATGAATGAAACTCCAAATAAGATATGGCGTTGATACAAAACTGAACAGAATGCTCTAGAATACTTAGACCTGAGCGGACAAAAAAGATTGATTGATTTTCGACAATGCGGTACTTGAAAATTCTGAAGAGTCGACCGTTCGAACTCTAATTTGCGAGAGAACGAGTGAGTGCGGAGCGAAAATGCGGTGATCTGGCGTTAGTGGGATGCAATGGGGGGGCCTGATAGATCTAGTTGAGAGGCGGAAAGGCAGTAGCAGTAGCAGCAGTAGCAGCAGCAGCCACAGCAGGAGTGGCGTCGCGATGACGATGAAAACGGTAGTAGAACGGGAGGGCGACAATCGGAAAATCGTGCCATCTGGTCGAAGGCCGTCGCCCGGCGTCGAACAATGTTCGCATTATCTCCTCTCCACTCGCTGCGAGCAGAAGAGGCATGACGTGGCAGATCTACCACCGTTCGCCTACCAAACAAATCGGCTAGTCATTCGATGACTACGTAGCTTTACGAAACCTAGTACCCCCACTCTTCTTCAAATCTATTCCGTATCAGCGTATAAAACAGTGAAAAGAATTCAACTGAACTTTTAGTAAACTTTATTCTGAATCTTTTCCAGCGAATGACGAGCAAGGAATGATCAATCGCAAGATCGAAGGAATGAACACAAAGAAATAAACCTATGTGAATTCCGCGCATAGTTTAATGTATGTATAAAAAGAAGTATTTGCACATTTTCTTAAAGGAGAAAACATTCTGCTTTGAGAACATTTCTTTTCTCTTGAAAGGGAATTCTTTAAAAAGATTTACTTTAAGAAAGGGATGTTTCGAATATGTTTTTTATTTACTGGATATTCAACATCTCTCGTTTTCTCTCACTTTCTACCAATGCGCGCATAGCACTCGGAAAGAGTACGAGGATCCAGATTGCGCGAGATGCCTCGAATTATCAGGCCGACCTTTTTCCGGCACGTTCGAACTGGAATGTGCAGTAATTGAGCTTAACGAGCGTAATCTATTTGCACGCTTACGCGCTCTGATTTACGGCATGGCTTTTCTTATCTCTTGCCGAGTGCTTGCTCCACAGTGGCCCGATCACGAATATTCCAACGGAAAATGAACCCTTTCGCTACTGACGAAAATAAGAAAAATTCAAAAAAATGTTCGACTTTCTCGCATTCGAAAGTACTCTTACTTTTGTTCCACAAATACATCAACAATTAATAATGAATATTAACGTATGATATGCATAGTTAAATATTGCATTTATAATAATTGTGTAATTCATAAATTAGATTTATATAGGATAATAATTTAATTTAATATACAATGCAGTATGTCGATTCTGCCAATTGATTATACTGACCAAACAATATTGCATGAAATAACATAAAGGTTGTAAAGCAACACTGATTTCATTTACAAATAACGTATGGCAGATCGCACGATAAAACGTGCCAAGTGAACTGTTGGTAAAACGATCCAGCTTCCTTCAGTTTCGCTCGTTCGTCACTGGGCGTCTAAATCGAGCACGGAGGTGGATGTGCTCGGCGCTCCCGAAATATGAAATAGACAAGTCTGCGTCTATTTTTATTGCCGGCTGCTGACTCACGATTACTACATCGGCAAGGTGTGATAACCGGTAGAAGCTTGTTGCAACAATTCTACGTGCTAGATAACAGGCTGTTCTCTAACTGGCAGAAGGTAGCATGTGCGTAGCTAACGCGACAACTTCGCGGAAGTACCGTTTTAGTTGGACTTCGCGTGACCGGTGCACAATTCATGCGTAATATTAACCCGCTCTGCTTCCAACACTTTTCCTCCGCTGAATCTACCATTTCTCAACTACTTTGAGAATTTCTCTATCAGTTGCTGATAAGAATTAAAATATTGTAGTTGAGAAATGTTCTAAATATAATTATTTAGGACTAGATATAATTATTTAGAGCTAAATATAATTATTTGGAACTAAATGTAATTATTTACAGCTGAATATAATTATTTGGAACTTTGTAACAAGTTCGCGCGAAAGCGTTTTGCATTATTTATGATCGCATGAGAAATTTGCTTCAACTCTTTGAAGTACAGTGGTATGAAAAATGTCCTAGTTTTTAGTGTTTGAAGCTGCATACTGGAACATTATTCATGCCACTTTTAAATTCTGGAATTACGAGAAACGTAGAAGTTATTTCTGTGCAATAAGGTACTTTCCAGCGCGATGAAAAAGCAGAAAATAATATCCAGTAGTGCGAGTATAACCTATTTTTGGACAAGTTGATTAATTACAATGGAACCAACCACCGAATTCTTTATGTATCAGAATAATTAACATCTTCGCTGTACACTAATTTGCACACGATTTTAATTTATATTGCATTTCATATTTCTAACTTTTGCCGTATTATTTTTACGAACACTCAACTAGAATAAATATCCAATTAAATGTATGGTTACAATACACAGGAATGAGTAAAAATACGAAATGAAGGAGAAATGAGAACAAGAGCGTATCGAAATTGAATAGCAAAGCATACATGTGCGTCAAGAGATGCGAGGAACTTCTCGAGTGCAAAAGGTCAATAGTTATTGCTGTTCCGGCTGCCGGACAATGACAAATGACGTCAGCAGCGAGGACTAATCGAAGCCCAGGAATTCTGGTGATACATACAAGCCGATCGGTTCTGCGAAGCGAGATGAATGCCGCTTACACATAGGAAAAAGTCGTTGGAGCGGTGGAAGAAGAGGGGGAAAGGCGGAAATTTGTCGGAATACCAGAACTCGTTAAAATGTCGCGCCTACACGTTCGGTCCGCTTTCAGCGGCTCGTGTCCCAAACGTCTTCGTCGTCTAGACTTCTTGCAGACATGACCTAAGGCCCGGATTAATTTTAGCAGTATTTTGTTTCGTCTGCTTCTGCCTGCTCGTGTCGTCGCCGTACACCACACCCGCCAACCAACCACGCGTTCTACTCACTGATTCTACAATTCTCCCCAATATTTCGTATGTCTTTGATTCTTCCTTCCGCGAAAAACCACTGTTAAACTCCTCTTGTTTCCTTTACGAAATTCGACAGGCTTCGCACTTCGATTGGTATTTCAATTGTCTGTTTTATTTGAAGTACTTTGGTGTTTTGATTATTGTTATAACTGTGAATTCAAGCTGGTTAGTATAATTGTTAATTATTTGTATTTCGAATACTATGCTGGCTAGAAGATTTAATAATGAATGTTCGCGATGGCTGTTTTAAGTCTATTAATAACATATTATAATAAAAATTAGAAAGATTTTGAATTGAAAATATAATACACCTTGTATTCATCGGTCTACCCTTATTAGTACAAATTAAAGTATTAGATTTAACAAATTACAGTCGAATTCTTTGCTTGATAATTCCATATTAAAGAAACACCATAATACCAAGCATTAGTTTCAAGATGTACGAGGTTCATGGTCTAATAATTGCTACGCGAATGCAATTTGCGCGACAAGTTGCACCACAACTCTATTGGATATGCCGAGTATAATTCCAATGCTGCACTGTCCTCATAATTCATTCGCAGAAAAATCTTAACGAGCTGGGAAAGCTAGCACGTGATATTCATATGATGATCGAAGAACAGAATTATGATCGATTAATAAGGTGTTTCGCATAAGGTGCATGTCTGGCCTGTCGACGCCGTAACAAGCTTATAATTAAGCATAGTTTAATCGTGTCAGCACAAAGCAGAGTGATTTTCAATGAAGATATAGCATAGCGCCGATTATTATCCAATCGCCAATTATTACCTTTATTGCGTAGATGTTACTAACAAAAAATGTGTAATACATCGATATGTATACGCAAAGTAAGTTGATTGAAAGTTGGTTAATCATATATTAGCTAATATTCATTTAGAACCCATGCGAATAGAGTAGAAATATGTTGAGCAATATCACGTTATAAAACACTCATCTGCATATGAAGTGTACTTCACCCTCACTTTTTACGATGATATCAGTACCGATTCGACATAATTCGAATTAGTTGGAATAATCAACATAAACAGTATGTCTCTTTCACTATTTTCCTAATCCAATTATCTCTGCTTAAAAAATCCGTCAAAGAAGACTTAAAAGAACATACACGAAGACTTAAAAATTATTCGTTTTTTGGAACAATTAATCAACCAAAGAAAATTGAATAGAGGATGTGTTCCTTTCGGTGAAGGGTGACGAATAAAAATCGGGGGTTTCGGGGACGTACGATTTATCGCGGTGAACGTGTAGGAGCGACCAGTCGGGTCTTCTCGGCGTGGATCACTTTGCGTTTCGCAGGTGCCAAGAGGCCCCAGACCATGTAATTAAAGGCGTGTTTCGTAACCGCGCGCGCCGTTGGATGGTTTCCGATTACCCGCTACCGGCGACAACGTGTGCGCGCGAATTACGCGCTTGTAGGATTCCTCGCACTAACCGGCCTCTCTTCCTTCCGGTGTGTGTGCGTGCCCCTCGCCTCGTCTTTGTGTCTCTCGAGGAAAGCTGCAGACGCCTTCGAGACCCGGCGTGTACCCATAAAGTTCGCTCTTCTAAAGTATAGGGTTCCCTCTTTCTCTTTGGCTCTGCTTGAAACTGCTTGACCTCCTTTCACGCTTACTCTCAAAATGCCAACTAAACTTCTTTGAAGTTAACCCATCAAGAACCAATGTTTCCTTAAGGAGTTTATTGGCAATTTTCTCTAGCGGCTTTTCTGAAGCTTGTCTTTTCATATTGCGAGTAAATGAAAAATGAATTTCTAAAACTTTGATTATTAATCTTTTTTCGATGATTTCTTCTTTCATCTAGGAAAAGGTCCGACACTCAACTAATCATCGAATTATTTTTAACACATTCTTGCTTAGAAGAAGTCAAATAAATCATAACCCTTGACAGTGTAAACTATTAAAAACTATTTCATTTAAGATGAAGTATTTCAAATTCTCCATTCATAATTCATATAATCATAATACATAATATCCTCCGGTCGACGCAATCTTACTTAAAGTTCGTATGCCATTTAATTCAATAATAATAATAGGAAGAGCACATTCGCCAAGAATACTTGCTAGACTTTCGAAAGCTTCACTAGGCCAAGTAGTAATTCAATTTCTTCGAGATATCTTCCAATAGGATTCCAAGAGTCATTCGAGGAAGTAGCAAGTATCGCGAAGATGCAGCCAATATCGCGGATAGCTTGCGTATTACCGGACATTCCGAGATTACCAGCAGCCGGCTGGACCAAAGAGAAGAGGAGAAAAGGAGAGAGAAGATTCCATCCCTAAGAGGAGAGTTCACAGAGCACGACGGACTTTCGTGTTCCTGTTCATAGATGTATGCGCTCTTCTATGTTCGCTCTTAGGTTGGTTCGTTCGCTGCGACGGGCCGAGCAAGACAGTCGCGATAAAGAATATAGGGTGACTCGAAAAGCCGCGAAACCACAGTGGAGAATGTAGTTTTTGTTAAATTTTGTTGCAAATGTATGCTTTCTCGAAACGTTTGTCTTGCTTTTGTAATAACTCGTCATTTTCAATTTTGTTCTCTTTTTGTCAGAGTAATATATTTTTAAGCGTTAATTATAAATACAAGGTGAGTCAAAAAGCCACGAAATCACCGTGGAGAATCTAGTTTTCGTTCAATTTTGTTGCATAATGAATGCTTTCACTGAAACCTTTACCTGGCTTTTGTAATAACTCGTAATTTTTAATATTTTGTCTCTTTTTGTCAGATTACCATGTTTTTCTTCGTTAATTATGAATACAGGACGAAAGCATAATGCATAATATACGCGTCACAATATTCTTTAATATTTTGTTTTATCACAGTAATATGTGTTTCAGTGTTAATTATGAGCCATTACCTTTAAAATGGTCGAAAGTTCAGAAACATGAGTTAAAAGGAATCGCCACAAAAAATAAACTACCAATGATATAACAATAAATTACATCATCCACCGGAATTAATCAGGAAAACTTATCCTATTATACCAAATAATACAACCGCAAAACCCAACAAATCCGAACATTTCATAATAAATATAAGTTTCTAAAAATCCAGAAGAAGTTTAATAAGAAGCCAAGCGTCTTCTCGTGAGGCAAGAAAGTATCTTTTGCAAGGTGTGTAAAGTTGTGAGTAAATTTCTGATTCACCCTGTATAGAAGGCCGAAAGGCGAGAAAGAGGCGAGCAGGAAGAGAGCGTCGCGGCAATGGAACGAGAGGGAAGCAGAGCGGCAAATGAAGAAGAGAAGGAGCGGATGACGTTGACCTCAAACGAGGCGCCCCGGCACGGCAGAGTGTGTGGACGGTGGCAGGAAGGGAGGACGCGACGCCGCGCGCCGCGACGCTGACGCACCGTGTATATTTGGCTAGGGTTCGCCACGACCGATCATACTATCTAGCCTCTCCTTCCCGCGATAGTCCACATGTAATCTCCCAGAAGGAAATGTTTTCCTCTTCATTCTTAATCATTCACTCAACAAATTAATTCATATAATCGATCCACAATCTGCTGAGTTCATATAAAAAATATAAGATGTTAATCCTATTAAGCTCGTATGGAAATAATATAGCTTTTAAGTCATTAAAATTGAGTGTTGGTAAATGAAGAAATAGTTAAACTAATCATTGGGGTTCTCTTGCATAATCGCAATATCAAAAGATACAATCCTCTAATGCGAATGATATCTAATTAATACTCTTACAAAGAACTATCAATCACAATAAGTTCAACTTCATTCGAACACATTAAAACCCAAGGAACAAAAGGTGATTTTCTTTACAAGCGAAGGAGCCACTAATGAAAGCGGCTATGACGCAAGGGGGCCAGTCGGATGCACAAATAGTTAATTACGCCTCGAGTTAAAAAAAGCCGAATTAGTTGACTGTCACTCGAGTGGCAGAACGTGTGTTCGCGACGCGCAAAGACGAAGTGGAGAAAGTTCGCGGCGGCGGTGGCGGCGGCGGCGGCGGCGGCAGCCGACGTGTTAATTGAAAAGTCAGGAGGCTGCTTTTCCTCCCCCAAGTGCTTCGCCGAATCCGACTGCGCTGGTATTCGAAGGAGACCGCATTAAGAAGTTCCAAGCAGTTTATAGATGTCATCGCCGCGCGCCAACCCATTACGGATTTATGAAGTCGAAACATTCGCCTAGCTAAATGTCCCTGAGAAAATCAATTGTGCGAGTTGAATGCGCCAGAGTTAACACCGGTGACGCGACGCTCCTCCCAAACTTGCTCCGGCAAGAAGCAACGAGCAACTTGCTGACTGTTGGCTAGATAAGCATTTTTTTAATCATTATCATTAATTTAAATAAGCTATTTTCAGACTATGATAAGTGCACGCACATACTAAGATATCTTGTACTATTTACGTGTATCTGCCAATTACAAGTTTTAAAAAAATAGGGGTAGATGTTACTGTAACGAAGCAACTTCTGATACAATGTAAGTACTAAGTCATTCTGTTCAATAGGGCAGTAATAATAATGCGTGTCTTTCTATTAGTTCTCCTGAGTACATGGAACTCGAACTTTTATAGAAATACAGAATGTATTTGAGTATCGTTATTACAGACTTATAATAATACGAGATAAATGAAAAGTTAGTACCATTGCTGTTTTTCAAAATAGAATGAACAATTAATGCAACTTGCAAAGAATGATTCTTTTCATCGTATCGAACTTTAACAAATCACTAACAAATTCCTGGCTGGTAATTCGACATTAAATAAAGACAGTAATAAAAAGCATGAATGACAGCAGAAAACCTACACCTTTTATTAATGCGCATAGAGTTATGGGTCGATTAGCAGAGCGTGGAGAATTTCTGGTTTACCCTCTCATTCGGCTTGCAAGAGCTTCCAGGAGATACGAGAGAGCAGCGGTGAAAAAGCGAAAGCGCTGCTCTCGGCTGGAAATTCATCTCGAATGGCATTAAAGGCGAAGAGAGCACGTGGATCCGCGAATCGAGACCAACGGCGAGAGAATTCTTTCTCTCGGATCTACGCGCGCAACAATTTCTTTCAGCCGCCTGGCTTTCGTGAATGCCCGCCCGCGCCTTTCCCGGATGGGATCTCGCGCCCTCCGCTTCAATGCCGCGCTGATGATTTTATCGTACGCTCGAGCGTCATTTTCATTGCGCTCTTTGTGAACAGAGCGCGGCTCGTGAGACGCGCCCGTTCATTTCCCTCGGCTAAATCGTTTTCCCTCTACAGAACCATGCGCGGCTCCGTTCGCCGGTAATCATTGCACTCGAGCAGTCATCTCAATCATAATGATTATCGTATAGAAAGACAAGTGGGAATATAGAAAAGTGTCGATTCTATCTACGAGGGTTATCATCAGACCTGGGGTTCTGAGTGTTTTTCATTGAGAATCTTACAAAATACCTTTCGTTTTAGAAGTTAATCTTTTATTAATCCTGAATTCTTAGTGTACGCTAGATTTAGAATTTATTTAGACTGTTCTCAAGATGTAAATCATGAAATAATACCTGATCATAATTATTTAAATCTGATTAATCGAAAAGTAACGACTTTCAAATCAATAAGATTTAAGTACGAACGTGTAAAATTTGATGTATCAACTCGATTCACTCACTATCATCATATTGGACAATCAGAACTTAGATGTTAGCTAAATTTTCTAATCATCTATGCCGCATAGAGTGCTGCATCTTTAGAGTATATTTGGATGATGCTCCATTCGGTAGAAAATTGAATAATGCAGCTCGTGCAGCATTCTGTTCCTCGAATTTGTCAGTTGCATGCTGCATATTATTCGAAAAGAGCCATCATCTAAACGCACTTTTATGTTAATCTAGAAAATTCTCATACGATTCCGAGGAATTTGGTATTCAAGGAGTCAATACGGCCACTCTTCCCCAATTGTCCGTATGATGATGTCACGCGAGGTGAAAGATCGAATAATGAATGCAGAAATGCCAGCAATAGCAATGGAAAGGAACTCACCGTTCGTAGGAACCTGTAGACTTTGCCACTTTGTACAGCATCAGTAGTTTGTCACGTCCGCCTCCTTCCCCTTCCTTTCCGCCGGAATTATCGTCGACTTCTTCGTCATCCTCGGCTTCCATTGCTGCGCAAAAATTGTATTTTCATGCTAGAGATCTCAAAGAGCAAAGAAATTACATTCACGTATTATAACAATATAAAATGTATGACTACTTCGAAATCTGGCCGGAAATCCGATTCTAATCAATTCTTGGTAAGCATAAGGTAATTAAATCCTATCAGTATTTCATATTACCGATTATTATTTCGGAACGCGATTTACCTATAAAAACTATATTCATAATATCTGATTAAAAAATTCAAAAATATTGAATCACACACAAGACTGTTCTTCAATACAGAAAAGAAGAAGGTTTAAACCCTTGGTTTTCGGGTTGTCGATAAAAAATCATACTAAAAGAGGAAAGCCAAGTCCCGGAAGGCCGAGGCGTCCAATCGTGGATTACGAGTTACAAGAGTCACTAGGAACTAGAGGAAAGAAGAGTAAAGGGAGCGGTGGGAGTCCGGTGGGATTAGGTGTAGGGGATGGAAGCGGAGATAAATCGGTGAGAGAGAGAGAGAGAGAGAGAGAGAGAGAGAGAGAGAGAGAGAGAGAGAGAGAGAAAGAGAGACACGTGTGCGAAGGAGGTAGGTTCATAGGGAGGATACGACAAAGGGAAGAGGAAGGACTAGAAAGCGAAGAACATTTCGATTTTCCTAGGAGACTTCGGCCTGTCCGATTCCAGGCTCTCTTTTATCGTAATGCTCGAGCGGATCGGCCGTTCTGCGAGGAGCCCTTCTATCTGGAACAATCACCCACACCCTTCACGAGAGATCACCCTCGACTTTCTCCCCGCCGTCCGGCCTACTGCACCCTCTCTCTCACTCTTTCTCTTTCTCCACCGTTCGCCGTTCACCCTTCACCCTTCACCCTCCAGCATCCAGCATCCAGCATCCAGCATCCCCTGGACCAGAAAGCGGAGGTTCTGTCAAGCCGAGCGGGATACCGCTGGGTGGGAGAGATAGGGGCTGGACTCCAGAAACTCATTTGAATCACGTGGAACGACGAGTCAAGTGCAGCCGTAGTACGAGGCCTACGCCGGCGTACATACTACCGGCACCCCTTACACGTACACACCTAGTTACTAATGCCTTCCTCCTTTTTGTCCCCCATCCCCCACCCCCCCCCCCCGGACGCCACCTTCATCTCCCGACTCAGACGCTCCTTTCCCGCTTTTCCCTATTTATTGATTTCCCCGCTCGTAATGGTGTCGTGGACCACCTTTCTCCCAATTCTCTCACACTCCCCTTTTCATCTTTCTCTCTTTCGCTTTATCTTTTCCCTTACTTTATCTCTCAATAGTAGCCCCTTTAGCACCACCGACACGTGCCTGGCTCTGTGCCTTTTATGGCAAGTTCCTTGAAATCCTCTGCGAAGTAATGCTGATGTTAACGATTAATTACAGATTTTTGTCTGTAATGTATTATGCTGTTTGATTTTCATTACTACCAGTGATTTATGTGTTTAACACAATCTATGAATCAGATAACACGTGGCTACCACAATTCCTAACAATTATTCTTGCCCTCTGACACAAAACGATCCTATATTGATCATAGTGATTTCCATCCCCCAAAAATCAGACGCCACGGCAAGCGAGGAAACCTCAAAACCGAAGAACCACAAACGACTACCCTTTTCATTATAATCACATGGTTCTTCGTGATTCTACTTGAACAAGTGCCTTTCCTTACATCGCAAGATTCTTCCATCGGTCAATCATAGGATTCTCGAAGCCACGTTATCCTAAAACGAGAAGAAGGTCCTTGCTCCTAAGCGTGACCCTTCGAAATTCATCCGGCGCGTCCGCCGGGCCGAGCGGATTGAGCGGCAAACGGCGACGGCTGCGATTACAAGGGGGTTGGTTGCCGCCGCGGCGGTGGCGGCGGCGGCAGTAGTGGTGGTGGTGGTGGCCGCGTATCGCCGAGGGATGAAGATGGTGGTGAGAGGAAACGGCAGCGCCCGGATGGAAAGAGAGTACGCGTGCGAAACTCCCGTAAGGGGTGAGGAGAAGAAGCGGCGAGAGCAGGAGATAAAGGGAGAGAGTGAGCGAGGGAAGCTGGGGAGGAAGAGAGCAAGTGGAAGCGGCGCGCGAGAGACATCGGGAGAAAGGGTGAGAGTGAGTGAGAGAGAGAGAGAGAAAGAAGGGAGGGTAGAGTAAAAGGACGATAAGGAGAGACGGAGAGTGTGTGGAGAGAGCAGAGGGGCGTGGCAAGATGAATGATCGCAAGACGCGGGAGTATTGATCCCGGGGTACTGTACTCGCTCCTCTCTCACTCTCCCTATCTCTATCTCCTTCCCTCTATCCTGCCTCCTCTCATTCTCTCTCTCCCTCTCCCTCATCGAGAGAGCAACGGAGCTTTCCCTTCCTTCTTCTCTTTCTCTCTCGCCGAGTCCTCTCCCCGATTCCTCGTACTCTACGCCGTACGCATTCTCTCGAGCTTCCTCCTCTCTCTTTCTCTCTCTCTCTCTCTCGTCGCCGGAGCGTCATTCTCCTGCGTCTCAGTCTCGGAGACACGCTCTCCCCGATGCCGGGACGCTTTCGGCTGCTGCTGCTGCTTCCTCTCGGGCGGCGCTTCCGGAGGTTCCTCGAGGTTGTTCCCGGAGGTTCCCGGAGGTTCCCGGAGGTTGGCACCCCTGTGGATAGTAGATAGAGAGCGTGTGCCGGGTGGCGGGCGCGCCGCCGCCGCCGCCGCCGCTTGGGTTCAGGGTCATGCGTGCACCCCTTTCGTCAGTCTCGGTTCCTTCCTTCCTTCCTGCCTTCCTTCCTCTTCAAGGGGAGAGCCTAGCCTTCTCCTTTCTCTCTCACCCTGCTCTCCCTCTCGCTCTATCCTTTTCTCTCTCTCTCTCTCTCTCTCTCTGGTTCGACTGCGGTGTCGCCCGCAGGTCTGGATCGAAGCCGGGATCCGGGGAGAAGAGAGAGAGAGAGAGAGAGGGGGGGGGGAAGAGAGAGGGAGAGTGAAAGACGGTTCTCTCACCCCGGGATCCCAGACGGTCGCCGCGCGACTAGTTCCACGACCGCGAGAGATCAACGACACTTTCGGCGCCCAACGTACCGTACGATTGAGTATCCGAGAGAAAGGATAAATCCTGATCTCGACCTCCCATCGCCAGACACTCGTCGTCCTGGCATAATCAACGTCACCCGAACAGGCATCCTTCTTGCACAGCCTGCCAAGAATTTACCGGTTCGTATATGAATCCCTGTTGTCCTTCTGCCCGCTAACCCTTTGGTAACCTTGATAGTTTTTTTTTTTTCAACGGATATTCTTGAGTTTGGATGAAGGGATGTTTTGTGGATAACCTGATGTGGTCTTGATTTGAATAAGAGTATTGAGAGATTGTTCGCTATGTAGTTAGCATTTATGGGGAAGAATGTATTTTTTTGGGATTGGTGAGAAAATGTTTACTGGTCAAGGTTAGATTGATATTGTTGGGGTTTGAATTTGTATTATCTAATTTAGTTTTATAATTAAAAGTCTACTTCGTACTATTTTTATTACTTTATATTCTGGTCTGTAAAGCACTGCGACGAAGAACATGCGTGTCTCGGAGGAATTCTATAATTTCCCGTTACTTCCAAGTACTTCATTCATATAACATGTGTTTCGAATATCAAAAACGTGCAACATCGCAGGAACGTCACACATGTCATCCATAAAATAACAAAGTGCCAGTAGGATTGCGCAACATTGCTCAGAGTTGGCGTGCGCCGCGGTGCTTCGGCTAGTAGGTAATTACGCTCGATATCGACTCCCAGGCCGATTCATCATTCCGCTCGGACACGTGCCCTCGGTTACCAGGGTGTCTGTTATGCTAAGTAATTTCGTGGTACAATGCGGACGGTGTAGGTGGTGCACGGATAGACAGCCGGAGAGCCCAAACCCGGCAGAGAAATCGAACGGATTCGCAAGAGAAAGAGAAAGAGAAAGAGAAAGAGAGAAGGAGAGAGGGAGAGAGAGAAAGGTAGAGAGCTTTCCCAAGACAATGGTCGATTGTTTCCGTAATTAAAAAAGATTATGATGAAACGCCGGGTGCGATGGGCGTCGAATCGACCGCAAATCCCTTTAATCACCCGGCGGCGGCGGCGGCAGCGGCGGCGTTCTCCCATCCAGATTTCGATTTCCCATTCGTCTCTCTCTCTCTCTCTCTCTCTCTCTCTCTCTCTCTCTCTTTCTCTCTTCCACTCAGCAGGATCGCCGCCTCCGATTGAAAATGTCCGGGAATTCCGGAAATCGCGCACTCGATTAACGCGCTATCATCCGGACGATATTAATAACCAAACTACCCGGGGCTGCCCGGAGCAGCGAGCACAGAGCCGCCAGCAGCCGAGAGCCGAGCACAGCCAGTCAGCCAGACACACGGACGTGACAGTGCCACGAAAAGTAATTACTGCCCTCTTGTCCTGCGCTTAATACCGCGAGAAACGAGAAAACCCACCTATGATACCTGTGACCATTTCCCCTCTCCTCTCCCTCCTCTCCCTCCCCCTCTCCTATCCACTCGACGAGCCAGGACTGCTCTTCGCTTTTTAAATGAACACTGTCAGCGGCTGGATTTCGACTCGCGAGCTCAAATCCCCGCTTTAAGTAGAATAACCCCTGTTTAACCCTTTCTACTTTCCGCTTGGAACACTCTTGCAAGAACAATAAAGCATATCGAGCATCTTTTCTTCGTTCTTTGTTACATTTTAGAGTGTATGATTAATCCTAAGTCGAATGTATTATTGTCTCATGTTTGTATTTAAAGATCATAGATCAGGAAGAAAGATTTGTTGGCGTAATGCGCAGTCAGTGATTTACGGAAATAAGGAAGTGGTATTTGGAACTGTTTCTGACGTGTGTGCAAACTAAGTTGGTTAAGTTTGAACTTGAGATGCTGTTTAAGAGGAATATCGACTTGTGTTTACTGAATGCGGAAGGATCGTGAATAGTTATTAGTCGTGCTAATTTTAGAATAACAAGTGTCTGTATTAATAGGTAACCAATATGACGTATTTCCAATAGCTTCATTTCCGCGTGGATACATGAATAGAAATATTTGTCCCCTGAGAATTTCTGTGGTCTGGATTATCAATCATACATGTATCATGTAACTCATCTTTCCTTCGTCATTTTGACGGCTTTTAATTGCTTGAAACTAATGCATAATTAATAGGCTGGCAAATTATCAACTATAGATCAGCCGCAGTAGTGAATTCTGGATTATTAATGGCATGGTTTATTGTTGTAACTTTAGATCACGCGAACGGTGTCAGATTCAACAAGATAAACGATTGATTGTCGTCTGATGACTTTGAAGCATGAAAACTATGGGAATTCGCATTGCTAACAATGTTGCTGAAGACAAAATGTATTTCTATCTGGTAATAAAAGATGAGTATTATTCAGAAAGTGGACAATTATTGTGTATCTCAACGGCGATATCAATTTTTTAAGATAATATTTCATTCTGCCAGTTCTATTTTTAGTTGCGGAATTCGATGTAGTAAACGTAAGTCGAACGATTGATTATTAATCGATGATTTTCGAGAGAAAGAAGGAAATTTCTAAATAAAACCGGGCAATATCAATAAATCTATCTTTTCGTCAGTATATTTGCTAATAATCATTAGTAGTTACTAGGACAATAACCTTAAAAAAAAAAAATATCATTCGCTACTGTTCCATACTGCCGAGACTAAAATGATTGAAGCACGTGTTTTCCAAGGAAGCCGATGTTTCTATCAATTCACGAGCAGTGCCCCGATATCGCCCAGATTGGCAAATATTCAACAATGGTAATAGCATTCGCAGAAAAGCCTTGGCGGAAAACGAGCGAAAACAAATCCATATTGCCACCAACGCCACTTTATACGACGGTACATCACAATATTTTCTATTTTAGTAATGTTAAAAAAGATCGGATCGAACTCCTAACTTTGCAAATTGCTGGAAAATGTATTACTTTTCAAAAAACCTTCTTACTGAAATACCAATTATTATACTTCATTCCAACACCAATCGCATTCATACCCAATTCTGTCTTAACAAAACAAAATAAAACATCGCAAACAACTCCAGAAACGAAATAAAAAACAGAATAACTACAAAGTACTGGACCAACAAGTATTAATTTTGCCAATCAACAAATAGTTTCACCGATCAAAAGAAAAATCATCAACACCTTTCACGTACTTCCAGGTCGATTGAGCGGACAAAAAACTGGACGAGTGGCCACTCTTAAAAGCCGTCACGAAGGAGAAGCGTGAATGAGGAAAAATTCGGATTTGCGAGAAGAAAAGAGTGAGGATGCAAGGACACTAGAGTCTGAAGTCTGTGAAGTTAAGGGTAGGAGCCATGTGGCCAGGCAAGATCTCACAGCGGCTCTATCTATTTTTTCACATAAAGGATGCGAGCATGTGTATGCGTGTGTGTTTATACGTATGTGTGTGTGGGCGAGTTAGGAGGGGGGGGGGGGGGGGAAGGGAGAGAGTTAGAGAAAGGGAGAGGAATGAAGGAGGAATCGAGGAATTCCTACATGGGACTAGAGTAAAGCTCTTTTTTGTGTAGGCCGCCGCGGCGCGCGGCGTTCGCCCACTCCAACTCTCCCGTTGGCATGAGCAGCCGGCGAAAGGAGGAGGAGGAGAAGGAGGAGGAGGAGGATGGACATTCGCGGAGAAGCGGGCGAAGAAAAGTGTAAGAAAGCCTCGCTGAGATAGATCAATAACAAACCATTATGGAGCCCTCGACTTTCCGTACGGTAGAGGGGCAAGAAAAAGTCCCTCTCTCTCCCCCTCTCTTTCTCTCATTCGTTGCTTTTTATCTTTCCATCGCAATATTCACGTCCGATCGAAGAATCAATTCTACCATTAATTACCCACCCGCTCGTTCTCCATCGAATGCTTCGCAGACGAAATTGAGATGAACGAGATATAAGATAATTAAGAAGAACAATAAAAATGTACTCGAACGAAATAAAAGAATGCTTTGGTTATAAGTTCTTGAAATCGATATAATAAATCCTATACAGCTTATGAATTCAACAACTTTTATTACACTTGTTGATACCTGCACATGAAACCGCATTAATTACGCACGAAGAAATAAGAATACTGAAATCATCGAATCATTATTCATCTAATCTCTGACTCTCTCATTGCCAATGTACGCAGGCTTTCGATCGAAGAATCAATCCCGTCACTAATTAGCGCACACGGGACTCGCCCTCGCAGTTGTCTCCGGCGGACGTGCGAGGCACCGAGCGGCGGCGAAGACCGTGCTGCCTTTGTTCGTCGGTGGATTAAACACGAATTATTGGCGGATCATCTGTTCGCGGGAGTAACGCACGCGGGCGGGCCGCCCTTTTTTTTTCCTCCACCTTTCTTTTTCCGCTCGGGTTTCATGCGCGCGGATAACCCAGTATTTTATTCGGCGCGCGCGCGGCGCCGACTGATTCTTTAACCCCCTTTTTCCGGCGTGTTTTACACATTGCTCTCTATTCCTGATTTACCTGCTCTTTCCCTCTCCCTCTTTCTCCTCCTCATTCTCTCTCTCTCTCTCTCTCTCTCTCTCTCTCTCTCTCTCTCTCTTTCACTCTTCGGTGTGCGCACACGCCTGCCTCTTTCGGTCCCCGAGGCGTTTCATTAGCCGCGACGAGAACATTTGTTTTTGCCAATGTTTCACGCTGCTTTCGCTTTTCCCTCTTTCCCTTCTCTCCTCGTTCCATCGTGCCCATCGCTGTTTTACTTCAGCAGGAGGTGCTGCTTGCCTCTCCCTTGATTTTACACACCTATTCCACTGACGTGAGAAAAGAGGAGGAGGCTAGCGATGCTCGGGGTAGGCATGCTTAACCAAGCGGCGAAAAGAATTAGCCCTTTCATTTCACTGCTCTCCCCAACCCTCCACGCTTAATCTCCCTTATTGTCCTAAGTATGCGGCCAAACAATTGTCCCAGACGTTAGTGCCATTTTTTTCTCTCTCTCTCCGCGTAGCGTCGAGCGAAGATCGCGGCAAGTGTTTCGACGACAATGACCTCCGCTTAGTATGGATGAGACTCTTAGTGGGAGAATTGTAGAAATGTCCATATTGGTCATATTGTTAATTAACCAATATGAATTAGATAATTAGTCGATTTTGATTATAAAATTTAATTGATGATACTTGAATTAGAAGGAACGTAACAATTCTAGGAGTCTAATTTATAAATCCAGATGTGTCTACTAATTAAAAAATCGTGTAGGTGTAGATGCCAAATTTATATCATAAGTGAAATTCGATAATAATCATCGAAGACTAATTGTTACTCGTCAATATATGAATTTGATCAAAATATAGGTGCGTCAGGTATTCATTAATTTGGTTAATATTTCTAATTTGTATCTACCTGCCACAAGTTTCAGACACAAATAATTCACATTGTTAATACAATAGAATGAACATTGGTTATTGCGTGTTTGATAAGATCCTCCGGCTTCGGAATTAAGTGACGGGTACGCCTACATATTGATCTCACCTTTGGAGGTAGATCGTGGATTGCTTCAGGTATCCATGTGTTCGCGCGTACTGTCACCGTAATCATCATCGTTCCCAGTCTCGGCAGACGATCACACGAATCACGCACTAGATCATCACAGAGTGTGTATCCGGCGAGGGAGTATATATCGGGCGAGTTATTCAGTCCCGGCGATCACGAGGCGTAATCCAGCTCGCAAGTGTCCAGAGCGATAGAGCGAGTGAGCGAGCGAGCGAGAGAGAGAGAGAGCGAGCGAGCGAGCGAACGAGAGATAGATAGATAGATAGATAGATAGATAGATAGATAGATAGAGAGAGAGAGAGAGAGAGAGAGAGAGAGAGAGAGAGAGAGACGAAGAAATTCATCATGTAGAAGCGGGATGAGAATTTCTATGGGTGAATAGTGAGTCGGCGGTGTTGTTAGACGAGATAATTGAATTTTTCGTTGATTTTCCAGCCCGATTGACGGGCTTTGTCGCGTCTCCATCGGAAAATGGATACTGCCCGGTGTGATAGGATGGATCCTCATGCCGGCATTTTCCGACGTCCTTTGGGCGAAACGGCCATGCGTGCCCGGCGAGATCCACCTCGCCACCTTTTCTTTCCATCGGACTACTCTCTCTCTCTCTCTCTCTCTCTCTCTCTCTCATCCTTCCGTCAGAATCTCTCCATTTCACGCTTCCCCCTTCGATTAATCCCTGACACTCCCAATCGAGCGGCACAATTATTCAAGAAATAATCTCATCGACTAACACACAATCCGGCAAAGATAATTCCTTGGAGATTATCTGGCCAGTTTCGGAGAATCGCTAAGAGCGAATGATATTTCTAGTCAATTTCCATGGAGCTTTTTTTCTCTCTGACAGAGTTTTAATCGTGCGAGGTTTAATGCTTTCACCTGTAAAGATCGTAGATTCCAAGCGGGGAGTGTGCACTGATGGCATCCCAAGGACATGTTACGCAGGGCGTAAAAGCCGAAGTCGGTGAACCCTCGTTGAGAAGCGAGCATGTCGCCGCTGCTGCTGCTGCTGCTGCTGCTGCTGCTGCTGCTCCTGCTGGCGACTCTCCTCGTCCTCGCGTACGATCCAATCTCGAGTGCGTGTTAACGCAAAGGGCACTATTCACTGCCAGTCCGTCCACGTCCGACGAGCATTGCACTATTCCACTTAAGCACGCTGACTCCCCGGCAAAGTCTTGGTAATCCGCTCTCCGGATTACCGAGTGATCCGTACCATCCGATTCCCTTTATAATCGAGGGTCGATTATTTCTCTCTCCAATAGATCCCGATCTTCGGGATGCTGGCTCCTCCGGAGCGATGAGATTCGCCGGTGAGAAGGAAAAGGGCTGTGTCGGGAGCGAGGAGCGCGCTCTCTTCGGACTCCCGACGAGACGGTGATGCGTACCTCGAGCTCGAGGCATTTTGCGAGAAGATACTTGCTGCGATGGATGATGCGTGTTGCGTGCGTGGTAGGCCGGCGGGTTAGGCGAGCGGTGAGAATAAGCGGCGAGGCGGGCGAGTGTGTCCGGTGCGATAAATTCGCCTTTAACGTGGCGGCGGCAGCGGCGGCGGCGGCGGCGGCGGCGGCGGTGGGCGCACAACACACATACACGCCGGGTTCTCGCCGGCTCCACCAAAGGCACGATTGGTCTCTGCGTGTCGGCGGATGGCCCCCACCGACCCCCCAGGGGCGGCGGACGGCCAAGCGGAGAGCGCCGTCGCCGTCGACGCCACCGTCGTCGACGGCGCTCCATATCCCGTTCGCCCTCTCTCTTTCTCTCTTCCTCTCCTTCTCTCTCTTTCTCTCTCTCTCTCTCTCTCTCTCTCTCTCTCTCTCTCTCTCTCAGTCTCTCTCGCTCGCTCGTTCGCGTACGCCGCCGTACGCGCCGGGCGTCGAGGGCGCCACCAAGCGGCACCGACGCCGACGCCCGCACGCCCCCCGAGGAGCCCGATCGATAGACGCCAGCGTCGCCGACCGCCAGGAGGTCGACACCACGGCCACACTAGACCAACAGCCACGGACACTACACCAACAGCCACTTCTACTCGCCCCGAGTCTCGAGAGCCGGCTTCTCGCACCGCCCGCACCGGCATCCAAACCACCACACACGCTCTTCCTTCCTTCCTTCCTTCCTTCCTACCTTCCTTCCTTCCCTCCTTCCTTACTTACTCCGCGACTCATATCTTCTCACTCTTCTTCTTCCTCCTTCGTTCCATCTTTTACATTAGTTAAATAATATTGAGTTACATGTTGTGCAATAATCCGTATCGCTGCCGCCTTACAAGTTTCGTCCACGAATTTCAAGGACCTCGCCTACCACGCTGTTCTATACGTCCTTCCAGACCGTGTACGCTTTGATTATCCGAGCACGCCCTTCTCAGCTCCTCGGTGTTATATTAGTTTTGTCGGAGTGCTGTTTAAACGCGAGCAAGATTGTCATTAGGAGGAACGTTTAAGGATGCTTCGGGACAAGGTGGCGGCTTGTTCGTTATTCGTGAAAAGATTTTCGATGGATATATCTTAATAATATATCTCAATAAATATCTAATATAAAACATCGAATAAATCATAAAACTTAAGTACAAAATTCACTTCTTTCCAAACGAAGGCCACTGCAAAACGACCAGCAGATATAAATGGAAGAATGCAAGGGTGAGAGAAAGTCATCGTCGTGAAAAGAGGGGGGGGGGGGGGGGGGGGGTGGAGAAAAAAAAATGAGCTGCTAAAGCAATTGGCGGGGAAGGTAATACGGGGAAATAAGGAGGAGGCAAGCGATAAGGAAAGTCATCACGGTCAGTGCGCGCGCCGCAGCGACGGTAGGCAGGCAACCCCGTCATTCATTGATTGCATCGTGGCGTGCGCTCTTCCGCCGTGGCGAGCGCACGCTTTACGCCGCTAATGTGTACGCCCGTATGAAAGGAGAAAGGCCGGAGCAGAGCAGTCTATACGATGAATAAAAGAAACTACCTCTCTCTTTCTCTCTCTACTTGTCCAGCGAAACTGCGAAAGAAAAGTACACTCTGCCACGCGCTCTCTATTTCTATCTTCTTCCCCCCCCCCCCCCCACGCCCCTCTTTTTTCTCTTTTCCTACCCTTCCCACCAATTCGTTTAGTGAGATGCCACTTGGTCAAACGTGCGACACACCAACCTTCGTATACGTGTCACTGGAATCTGACAGCCGCTTCTCCCACGTAACTGCTTGCCCACCACCGCCCCCTCCCCCACCCCCACCCTCCAACGAATGAAATTGCACCGAGATGGATAACGAGAGATATTGGCCCGAGCTTTTACGACGCCGCCCTATGAGCTTTTGGAATAGGAAAAAAGAATCCTGGAATCCAACTCGTTCGAATCTCACTATTGGTTTGATGGAACGATTGATTTAGAGGGATGTTCTGATTCCTGATATTAGATTTTTTGAAATTGTCGATCGTGTCGTACACGTCGAATGTTTGGTAATACAAGTTTCAGAGATAGAGTGTGCGCTTTTCTTTCTTGAAATAATTCAACAATAAATTTCTCTAATCACCTAAATATAATTTTAAAATGATTTAATACATTTACAGACTCTGTTTACTGAGTGAAACAAATTTTTAATTATAACAGGCTATAAAATCCAGTAACATTAGTGAAGTTTTTAATTAATATCTTTTCTCTTTTTTCGTGCTTTGAGGAAAGAAGAAAAAAGATCGGTCGAACTTGGTTGGACATTGTAAGGTCATAAAAAAGAGTAAATGGGCCGCGCGGGAGTGTGAGCGGTAAGCGACAGGGGACGCCTGTAAGATAAGTCATCACGGTCACCATGCACGGCCATGTCACCGCACGCAGTCAGTCATTCATTGATTGTATCGTCGAGTGAGTAGTGAACGTACTCGTTGAGCAGTGCCGTAGCACCAAGCGCACGAGTACGTAAGCAGCTCGCATGGTTAATCCCCGACTAGACATGCGGTTTAACCCTCCCTCTGCATCGATAGCTTAGCAGTTTGCCAACTGAATGGGTAGATTCGCCCGCTCAAAATCCACTCGTGTACTCACTCGCCACCACACTGTTTGACCAACAAAATCAGCCCTCCGAAAATTTCCAGGCTAACTTCCAATCCGTTTACGACTGCTGGGATTTCTAATTTATAGCACTAGTTACGATCTACGAATTAATGTTGATTCGGACGCGTCAATATTAGATGTTTACTTTTTAGTTTTCTCTGTAATAAGTTCGTTAGTCACTGCTTTAGTTTGTAATCTTTGATGTAAGCTCATTGAATAAATAACTGAAATTCTTGGTGTGAATTATATTGACTTTCTAGTTTTGTGTGATATGTTGGTTTGCTTGATGTTTTAGTTTGTAATCTTTAGTGTTGGCTGATTAAATAAGTAGATACTGAAATTGTTAGCAAGAATTAATTATAATGTCTCTGGTAAATCAAAGTTTCTTATGTACGATATATTGAGTTACAACCAATAACAATAATATCAAAAACGACTGTAAAAAATTTGCTTATAAATTCAAACAAAAGATGTAAATTCCCCTTTGATAACCACATCGTTAAAAACAGAATCTAGCATGAAAATAAACTGAAAAACCATTGCACATACAATTTTTCGCAAAGAAAACATTGCAATATAACAGTTTGTAAAATAAAAGAACGACAGGGGCCGAGCAATTTCCTCGTACGTCGCTGTCCAATATCGTAACTCATTACACACAGTATTTATGAACGTCGAAAGATACCGGCGTTTCATAATTCTGTTATCAAATGCCTTAATTAGCCGGCTGAAAGAGACTAGCGTGTGTACTTCACAATAAAAGGTGATGCAACTGACGTATCAAAGGAATATCGAAAGCAAACACATTCTACATTTACCATGGCAAGATGAGTTATTTGAAGTATATTATACATTAAATACAGGCTGATTCAAGAATGTATAACAGGATCCTGACGCATTTTGATTTAATTCAAAATACGAAAGGCAATAAATCTACAATTTTTATATAAAGATCTAATTAAATCTATTAGACAAAAATATTTGACGCTCATAATAAGTGGCAATGTTACTGAAATATTATGCGCTAAATATTTATTTTTCTTCATTTTCATCTAAGTCTTCATCTGACATTAATCGTTTGAATATCTTCAATAAATGGAATAACATATACTGGCAAAATGGCATTCAAGTGGATTGTTTGACTTACTTATTAAGCCTTGAAGTGAATCTCGTTATCTTAGATAATTCGTTTTCAGCAGACTAATAACAGATAATTGACATTCAACAATATTGAGATGGAACAGTACGTCCCTTATTTTTCCGTTCCACAATTTAAATCGACCTTCAATTATAATTCAAGTTCCATTTATATTAATCGAAATAATCACGAAGAGACTACTTGGAAGGCTGTTGAATTCTTTCGTTTAGACTTCTACACGTTTATTGTTAGCCAATAGGCAGAGCTACCTACACAATTATGTTTGATAAAGACAGGCAGAATTCTATTTGAATTTAACGTCGAGTTACAACGACTAACGCGTAGTAGTAGCAAATTAAGATGTGCTTCAAATCATTCTTAAGGTTTATTTTGACCGAAAGATTTGATTCGATTGGAATCTAAGCTAGATATCGCAGTTTCGCAAGAGATTTTTGAACCGACCAATATAAAAGTGTGACTGGTAAAGCGGCGACGGTTGAAGAGGGCGACAACGCCAAGTCGATCCGAGTCGCGCAAGCTGTGTGTGCGCCTTATCTTTTCGAACACGACTTATCTTCCTGTGTTTACCACTCGCCTACATCTGTTGTTACCGCTGATTCATATTGCTCGGCTTAAAAGCGAACTGCGAGCAGTCGAGATTGAATTCATATTACGCGACATCGAGCCCCGCATTGCCCGCAATTTCAATCTGCTCCCCTTTCATTTTAATGCGTTACTTTCAAATACAAAAATATCACAACGACAGAAAGTCAAGGCAAAAAGCCTTTCGATTTTAATACGTTATAAAATAAAGCGAATTGAAAGCCCTTTTCATTTTAATGCCTTGAGAAACAAAGCGAATAAAGCCCTTTTTATTTTAATGCATTAAAGTTTCAGATTCGAAAATATTATTAACACAGAAATTCATTTAGTGCAATTTCATACTAATAATAATTCATTCAATTTAAAAATAACGGTGACAATTGGTGAATATTGGGTTAAGTAAATATCCACTTGATTGGTGTCGCATTTCGTACGTAATACCTGATATTCAATACTAATAAAAGATATTCGAGAAAAAGAGCATTTTTTATCGCTTTAGAGGTTATTCAAAAAATAAATCTGGCACCTCCCGTTGGGACACCCTTCATAAAAGGAGCACTTGTTGGAGTTCGAGGCAAGTCCAAAAGGGCTGAGAAACCCTTGAAGGACCTGGGCGAACAAGGTTTCGAGGATACGAGTGGCATCAGGCTCGGTGCAAACCGCAGATTTTCTGTCAATTGATAGTTCAATCGACCACAACAGTGTCGTCGTCCTATCTTTTACACAAAAGTAGTATTCTAATTCCTGCCAAATAAATAACAATGCTAATTCAATTTAATCAGCTTTGTATAATAATAACACTGCACACTTAGCAGACAGGCAGACAGCAGAGAAAGCTACACGAATATTTAGATAATACAAAATTCCCATAACACAAATGATTTACAATTGACAAATACTGTTTTGGATTATACAAACGAAAAATGTCAAAGAATCGTAAAGTGTTAAAACTCAGAGTTCATTCATATGAATCGAGCGAAAAGGAAATGGCAAAGGAAATGTTGTAAGGCGACATTTGGGCATAATGGAAGGTCGGCGGAGAGCAGCGATGGTTCGGTAAGAGGACGAAGATAGAAAGGGCGAGGGCGACGCACGAAAGGGAGGAGAGAAGTGGGTCTAATTAAGAGGCCTAGGTTTATTAAACTCCCGGCTTAAAATAGCCGCCGACACACTGGCCAGGAATGCAATGACAGTCAGTCAGTCCGCTTTCATTGTTCGCTCGCGCGATTCAAGATTAATTTGCGCGGACTTTTCCGCACCCCTCCTCTAACAGGCAACATCTTCCCATCGTACACAATCTGTCCTCGTTAAGCGTCAACGAGCGATCAGCCTCGTTGTTGACTTCAACGGGAACGCACCGAATTTTGTATGTTTGATAAATATTTTTATTGTAAATTATAATTCCATAAAACATCCTATAAAGTTCAGTTCTACATACAATTTACCAGTTGAACAGAGATATTTTTGAATTAAGTCAAACTAGGAAGTACTGCGAAAGAGATACCGCAGAATTATCTTCGTTTCTTGGCGAAGAAAGCCTTCGAACTAACTTTTCAAACCCCTTTATTTAAAAGTACAACGTAGACTATAAAAACCATAACTCTTAAATGGATCGAACGCTGTTGAAAGGAAAAGTTCGATACGATTCCATGTCCACCATCATCTTCGACGAACATCCAACCTTGATTTGATCGTAAAACTTTAAACTGTGAGGGTTGTAAAGGCAACTTTTAAAAGGGTAGCAAAGGCATACCCATTTACCAGTTAAATGTGTGTGAGTGAAACTTGTTGGAAATATGTACGCAGCTATTTCAGAATTTATATGTACCGTTAAGTATACTAAAGTGCAATTGCTCCCCAAATCGCCACTGTATATTCGAATTAAAATTATATTCCATTTTATGTTCTTTTTTTTCATTTATCGTACACGTAACTATGCTTTAGAGCAACTGTTTGCACTTTGTTGACTTAAAAATATTATTATCAAAGTCCCCAAAATTCCCTATCACAAATAAGAATATAAAAAAAGACGACTTGGATGGAAATAAATAAGAAACGAAATGTTACGCGAAGACAAAGGGGTTAATGAACTCTAGCAGCAGGTAAAATCCAAATCCACTACGAATCTAAGAAGAAAGAGAGGAGAAGCCTTGCAAAGAACTATGTTAGGAGGAATTAAGGTGGGTTACTCAAGAGTGATCGATACATTTCCCAGGAGAGTACTAGGAAGTTGGAACGAGAGAATCGATCGACTTTAACACGTTATCCGTGCAGGAAGGCAGTCACGGTGTTCTTCCTTGAAGAAGAAGAGACCTGGTTAGGCGAGCGATCGATTTGCAAGCCTGTCTGAATTTGGGTTAGCCGACGAGGCCCGCTGAGACCAAATGGCAGCAGCTCGAGAAGAGCCACCGAGGAATCCCCAACCAAGCCGAGAAAAGAGTGTGCTCGAATGCGCTGAGAGTGATATTTTCGCTGCGCCTCTCTATTATTCAAGATAACGTACTAGTTCCCATCTCGAGCGACCGATTATTTTGGAGAACGGGGTCACAGATCAGACAAAGGTTACCGGCCAATTTTACTGACGACGTCTATTATGATCTGCAATTCCATTCCTGCCTGCTCTTCTACCGTACGAGCCGCCTTTAATTAGATGAGTACCGTCTCTCTCCGATACATTTCATCTTAAACGCAATCCTCCAACTCGACGACTATTTCTTCCCTGGATCATCCAATCAATCTACTCGTATTCTAGCCGTCCTTGTATTAATAACAAACTTCTTCCAATTCTATCTTCTGTGGTTACATTGATTTTTATTAAATGAGAGTCTATAAGTTAATAATTCTAACGAGTTCACTGATAATTAATATCGTAGAATTATTAAATCGATGGCAAAGATATATGAAAATAGTCATTCCTTATTCTTGTACTATTTTGTTATTTTTACTGTTTAGATATAATCATTTAGCAATTTCATGCTACATTTTTATTAATGGAACAGATGTTTATAATATAAATAACTTACACAAAAGTCCACTTAATAGGATTCAGAGTGAAGGATTTCTAATTCAATTACGAAAAACAGCGGTTGAGTGGGGAAGTTTTTCCGGAAACATGGGTCGAACAATGGGTTAATTTAGCGGAGGTAAAATGTTTTGACTGTCAGTTATGTAAAAGTGTTGGGCGTCTGCGGCTGCTGGAGCGGATCGGGAGCCGGGCAAGCGGATGCTGAAGAAGCGAGGCGAGTGCGAGAAGCGAGGTATCAACGCAGAGGCTGCGACCGCGAGGGTCAGGATTAAATATAACCGTGGCTCGAGCTATTTATAAAGATTAACTTGTTGGCGAGATAACGAAGGAGGAGACGGAGACAACGGCGGCGCTAAATTGCCGCAACAATTGCGCGCGGGAACCAGCCCGGATTCCGGGGACGAAATTTCTCGTGAGCTACTTCTAGCCGTCGACCTCGTTCGCCGCCCCTTCTTTCCAACACTCGCTACTCTCGCACACGCTCGCCGCGCCGCGCCGCGCCACGCCGCGCCGCCTCGCACACGCTTGCTCCTCTAACCGACTTGACGAAAGATCGAAATACATCCTACAATGGCTAGCAGAGATTAATGTCCCGCCGAGTGCATCGTACTCGATATTCGTTAAAAGCACTAACTCTTATTTAAGTATAGGAAATAACTTAATTAATATTGTCATTGTTTTTAATGTAGATTTATGCATTTTCCTTTTATCGAAAGATCGAATTACATCTCCAATGGCACCCAGATATTAATGTCCTGCCGGGTGCATCGCACTCGGTATTCGTTAAAAACACTAAATTATTTAATTATCGAAAATAACTAAAGTCACGTATTAACGATTTTTTATACAGATTTGCGTACTTTCCTTTTATTGAAAGATCCAATTACATTCTGTAATGGCTTGCAGAGATTAATGTCCCGCCGGATGCATTGCACCCGTTCATTATACGTTAAAAACAAAATGTTATTTAACTATGGAAAATAACTGAATTAACATATGTACGATTTTTAATGTAGATTGACGCATTTTCCTTGTATGACAACTTCATGAATTTACTTCATTTATTTTGAACTGAATAAGGGATAAATTAATGAATTACTTCAATTAATGAATAATATTCAATATGACTTTTGAAAGCAAACAATAGTATTTTTTACGCTAACTGCAGTTCTGTATAGAATACTATTTTAAAATCGTACTAAAATTACTGGTTCGGTTCATTGTATAACTCTTGCAGTTGGCAGAGTGACGTTAGTTCTTTCTTGTACGCCTATCAACTTCTGTTTCGTAATATATTTTACTATGCAATTTTACCATGTTACTCGTAAAAAAAGCAGTCTAAAAATTAATACAAACTTTCAACCTTCAAAACAAATTACAACTACAAACAATTCCTCTCAAATATCACAGACGTACAATTAATTTTTCACTGAAACAACAATCGCAAAAAATCAAACTTAATATTAAACCAATTCTATCGTGATGTTACAGCTAACCACAAAAACGCGACAACATTTATTCCAACCCATCGAAAAGTAACTTCCCACAGTACAATGTCATTTAAACAATACTAATTTACCGCTCTATTTATTTATCTCAAAGTATAACGCAAAAGACTCCCAAAGTTAGAATTTCACGTGTCGCGAGAAGAAAACTCACAATTGTATCAAAGAAAGTCGAAGCATACTCTCGACTATGTTGCAACATAGAAGAAGACGAGTTCAATGAGGAGAGAACGAAAGGTTCAAGAATCGGCGAGGGCCGCCGCGACAATTTCGGGCTCGGGGCGACGTTGGCCGCGCTAGAACGTCTGGAATTTTATTTACATTACGCGCCAGCCACCCACACGTGCGAAGGTGTTCTCTCTCACACATTGGTAGACTCACAGAGAGAAAGATGAGGGCAAAGAGAGGGGGCGAGGCGGGCCTAAAAAAGAAGTAAGGAATGTCAGGCTTGTCCATTGAGAAGCCAGTTTCCACATTTACACGCGCGGCGCCTAATCGGCCGGCGGTGGCGGCGGCGGCGGTGTACGAAAGCAAGAAAAAGGAGAAGACAAAAGGGGGGGGGGGGACGCGCGCGAGGACGTCCTCGGTGTGCGCTCGTACGTGTGACAGAACGAAAGAAGGAGAAAACGAGGGAAATGAAGGGAGAGAACGGACTCCCTCGCTTCGGTGGTGGTCGAGAGAAGCGGAATGAAACTGAGAGAAAGAAAAAGAGAGAAAGAGAGAGACGCGTGAGAACGTGAGAAAAAAAAAAGTGGGTAGAGAAGTATTACGACACACAGTCAGTCGTTATCGCATCCCCCCTGAAGACACCTGATAACACACAAACCGAACACGCTGCTTCTGTGTACGAGAGCAAGCAGTACTTTCACGTTGCATTCACCACTTGCTAGTCCATTCTCTCCGGTCCTTCCTCATCCTCCTCTCATCCACCTCCTCCCTCCACTCTTCTCCTATTCCTCCACTCCTCTCGCTCCTGTGCAATTGATTAATGGGAGTATCGAGCCCGAGTTCTTTGAATAAAGCTCGCTCGTTATCGATGCGCGTTATCAGGGCACGGCTGCTGCTGTCTGCCTGACCGTGCGCCAACGCTCTACTCTCTCTTCTCCCTTGACCATCCTCCACCGTTTTCCTCTCTGCTTCTGTGTACAGTGGGTAAAAAAAAAAGGGGGGGGGGGTCGCACACCCAGATTTTATGAGCTGAATTTTGTTAAAGGAGAACATACTATGTTTTTACCAGATTTATTTTCTCTTCAAATGGATCTTTTGTCGGTTCGGAGAATTTGTTCTCTTGAAAACTGTCTGTAAGGAGATTTATATTTTGCTAAGAGGGACACTTTCTTGTTCAAGAAAACATATTTTGTATTTAACCCAATGGCTATCGCGAAATCTAATGTAGAATGCTAATTTCGAAACTAATTTATCAACACTCTACAATGAGCTAAATTTATGTATGCGTATATTTTTATGCACTGTATATAAAAAAAATGTACTCCAAACAATTGAGTGTATGAATACTTTTGTATTTAACGTAACTTATGTATGCGAATACCTTTTATTCACTGTATAATAAAATTTATTCCAAGAAAACTGATGTATGCGAATAGTTTTTTTTACTGTACACTAAAATTTACACTAATAAAACTGGCGTGTGCGAATACTTTTTTATTCACTGTATACCAAAATTTACCCCAAAAAAATTGATGTATGCGAATAATTTTTCTATTCACAGTATACTAACATTTACTTCAAGAAAACTGATATGTGCGGTTACTTTTTTATCCACTGTGTATATGTGCACATGTGTGCACGGGAGCATTGCCGCGATTGCGCGATATTGAAGTCGAGCGCCGAGAGTTTTACGTATGCAGAGAGCTCGGAGTAAGCCATCGCTCGACTCGCAATACAGGATGATGCACACTTTGAGCCGAGGCTAATAACTCCGCTCGGAATCCGCGAGCGAATGGCCGCCCTCGCGCACAGCATACAGCATACACACACACACACACATATACTCCATTCATTTACAGCTGGATGCGAATACCTGTGAGTCAGCTGTAAGTGTAAGTCGATAGTAGATTGTGCGAATGTATAATTGTTTTGTCTAATTGTATCGCGCTCCGCTTGCTCTCAGAGATAAAACGTGCCATTGGTTCTTTGATAGATGACAAGTGTCGAACACCTTTGCGTCATTTCAACCGTCAATCTTCGTGTGAAAGATTTTATCAAATGCACATCTGTTTGTTAGTTGTTATATAGTTAAATATTGGTGCCATTAATCATGCAATCATTGCGCGAATGTTCATTCATTCATTTTCTTGAGGACATAGAACAGAGTTAGAAATAATTATGCATAGTCTGAAATTAGTGAAAAAGTCGACTCTATTTTCCAAAATCATTCTTCGTTCATAAAAAATCTTTTCTCGAATTTTTAACCGTTTACAACCAAGAAATAAAAGAGCGAGATACAAAATCTTGTTATATCTCGAATTATCTTAGTCTAAGAAACTTGGTTGAAATGAATGAGACACACGACGGTTGACAGTGTATTTTTCCGAGAGTTAAATTCACATGACTGGCTGTCGGTTGGCATGCATCCGCAGCAGAGCAGGCTGTATGGGCAGAGTGCACAATGTGCACATTCTACGAGGGCGAGCGAGAGGAGGCAGCGGCGATTACTGGAATTTCCCGAGAACAGCCGCAACCCGCTAATGGAATTCCCCTAATTAGTTCGGCTTGTTAGTGCGACGACCTTGTAACACTGGCGCATATAAAAGTTTCAATTGGCCTGGCTGCCGCAAGCCTGCATCCGACTTCCTTCTTTTGTGCCGTACAACCTACACAAAGCTTTCGGTTCCCGCCGATTAGTGGATAAATGTCAGTTTCCCGAGGATTTGCGGCCAAAGGAGGCTGCGCCGGAAGAGAAAAATTGGATACAAGCACACCTTTGATCTACCAGACCTTTGAACATTAAGCTCTGTCCTCGTAAAAACAATAACCTCGAGAACTTGTCTCTGAAACAGGGACAACTTGTTCCGAATAAATGGGAAGACTGAGTTAGAAGGAAAATCGAAATCCTGTAATTATGTTCCTTCGGTGTAGACAAAGTGTTTCAACAAGTTGCGAAATTCCCGACAATTCCCCAACATTCAGCAACAATGAGCAATAACAAGTTCCTCTATGGTACTTGAATGAGAACACAGCTTTAGCTCTCTGCGTGAGGAGGTCAGGCAGTGTTTTGGCCTGAGTGCGCTTGTCCCATTCTCCTTACACGAACTGCAGAATTAAAGCTCCGTTTATATAATACAGACATCGAACGTAGCTTAGCAGAGACAACAAATATTTTTTAATACTTTGTATATGAAGGTATTTATGTGTTCTGGTACAGCTAAATTTCGCGAAATATGAATACAGTCATATAATATGCATTGAAGAATATTTCTTGTGTCTGCCACGCTGCGCGTTTGTCACATTCAACATCTGTAAATATAAACTGACTTTAACACGGTTGTTTCTTTATTAATTGCTAAAGTAAATAACTCAACCTATATTTAAATCAGTGGATGTTTAAACAATCAAATGTATCAAGCTCTGTTTAACAAAGACTGATAGGTGCGTCTACATCGGGGTTTCGCGATGACGAAGCGAACCATCGATCCCTTCCTTTATACGACAGGTCTTGTAACCCAATCAAAACTTTGCCGCACATTGTAATAAAGTCCTTCCGTGGGTTACTACCGCAGTTTCCGAACATGGATAGCGTGGATTTATGCGATCACAGGGTAATTCTCATGAGACTTGCATTAATGCAGTTGGGAGTTCATTCTCGAATGAAATTTCGAAAAGAAGTGTCAAAATATTAATTAGAATTATCGGAGATAAAAGGCTTGCAATGGACGATTCTAACTACACACTTCGTTAAGACAATTATAATTACTCGATGCTATGGGAAAATATTAAGCATTAACATCCAATTAAAAGCTTTACATTAATCATATATAATTCTTCTTGAAAATCTGATTCCAAGTCTAAGAATCATCGAGGGAAGAATTTTAATGAAATCATTCTCACTATGAGCATGAATCATAACGAGATAACACTTCCGTAAGAACGCAGCGCTATAAAAAGTGTACGAATGATAAAGATCTGAGTAATAAGCGTTCTCTACTTGAAGCGCACGCACTTCCTCGAAAGGATTAAGGCAGAAGTATCCAGCTGCGCAAGGGGACTGGAGAAAATTCCAGAGGTGGCAGGGTGCGAGAGGTGTATTTTCAAGAAGCGTGGAACGAGCAGAAGAAGCTAGTGGCTTGACGGTTGTTGGCATCGATGATGGCCGCGTCCTTCCACGGAGGATTGTCCGAGTGATGGAACGCGGAAGCATCAACCAGAGAAGATGAGAAGATCGGCAACTCCTCTCCCGGTTGTCATTACCCCGTTTACGTACATTTCTACGATTTTCACGAGTTTTTACCACCTAGCCAATTCGATTCATTGCAACCCCCGTGATTGTAAAAAACGTACATTAACTATCATGTGTGATTAATTTAAAATAGCCAGTTTTGAGATTAAAATAGCGGCTAGAAAAGATATTGGAACACCCAGTATTTATAGAATAAATTGTCTGGAAAAGGAAAATTGTCTTATCAAAAACTAGAGCAGATACACTGTGTATCTGATAAAGGATTCACTAATCCGTAAGGAAATTTATTTATGAAGAGTGAAACATTCATGGAAAATGTAGTAACCTGTCGCGTGTCAGACTATTGAACGATTCCTCCCCATTAAACACCACACAACAAGAACTAAATAAAAAATATATATATATTTTCATACATGAAAACACCTTTACGTTTCCTAACCGCTACCTCCAGTCATAAAACCTTGCAATCTTAAAACCACTCAATTGTCACATTCGAAAGGGAAAGCTTGCGATATTTAGCGTTGAATCCAGCGTACGAAAGAGTGAAAAGGGGAGCAGCCATTAGCTTGAAGAATATCAGGAGAAAGTGTCTTTAATTAGCCGGGGGCTGAGAGCACCGGAAAAAAGGAAGCACAAGTAGAAAAGGACGGTTTCCAAGCGACAGACAGAGAAGATCGAAGCGTGAGAGGGTGGGTGGTGGTGGTGGTGGTGGTGGTGGTGGTGGTAGGGAAAGAAATGAAGAGGAACGGAAACGATCCTTTGATTTGTCATCGTAGGTAGTAACGGGAAGAGTTCAATAGTGAAAGAGAGAGGCAAGGGAGAAAAAAGGAGGGCGGCAAGGGATGGGAAAGAAGAAGGGCGAGCGAGGGAGGAAGGAAGGAAGGCTGAGGGAGGTCAGAGAGAAGCGCAAGCAGGCTCGCACTCGTTTCTCCTTACTCGTTAGTCACGGCCTCGTCTTTATGAATGGGTTCGCTCGTGGCTTACGAGGAATCGTACTATCTACTACTGCCGCCTTCTCACTCCCGCTTCCTCTCTCCGCCCCTCTTCCTCCCCTTCTTCTCCTCCACCTCTCCGCCCACCACCTTTCCCTTCATCCAACCGCCCCCCACTGTCCTCCTCCGCCGCCTCCTCACTCCTCTCTCTCTCTCACGCTCTCTCTCACGCTCTCTCTACGACGGGGTTGGGGCTGTGTTGCAAACCCTTACACACCGAGAGACACGGACAATGGAAGAGTGCCGGCAGCGAATCGATCGTACACCTCGAACCCACCACACCGGCCTCCTGCACCCCGACGTCTACGACGCCTACGGCGTCACCCGTCTTCCCGGAAATGTACATGTGACTCTATGCTCTTTCGATAGATCGCCGACATTACCATTTGAAGAATTCTAGTCGTCAATTTTTGGGTTTGTGTCCATTTGGAATTGGATTTTATATCGTTGCTTTAGTGGGAAATATGATGATAGTGTTGGCTTTTGGATTTGAGGATGTAATTGGTGATGGCGAGGAAATTATTAATGATGTATTTGATGGGGTATTTTTTTATTCGGGGGTTTGGTAGACTCGATGAAAGTTGTGAGGTGTTAGTATTAAAGACGACCGGGACGAGTTCTTAAAGTTGGGAATAATTGTCTCTTTTCTCGTTTAGTTGAACTTTGTGAAGAACGGGAAACTCGGTGCTCGTAATACTTGTTACGGTTTTCTATTATGAGAATTATATAGTTCTGAAAGAAACTAAGCGTGAATAAATTTGTTGAAGTGTTGAAAGGTATTAACGTTTATATCTCAACCGTTAGACTTTCCTTGAATTTCTTACGTGGTCTAATAAATGGCGTCAGGGATTGCAAACTCCTAACACACACTTATCTCAATCCCAAGAATGCCTGATTTAAATTAATGACAGGTGCGAGTTTACAATCTGTGTATCTCAGTTTGCTTTTGTACTCCCAAGTAATTAAGACGGATTACAGGATTTCATTAGCTACCATGAAACTCCCTGCAAACAATTGAGCCACGTCTGAGTCAGACTCATCTATAAAACACAATTCATATTAAAATCGAAAAGGGTTGATTAATTCTTCCATCGCGATAACAACGAACTCTTAATAATCTCTGAATTACTACATAACATACAACTTCAATTACAATCCAACCTCGAAGATATACAGTGGACAAAAAAGTATTCCCACAAACCCCTTTTCTTGAACTAAATTTAAAAAAAGACCTTTTAAGAGAAAATAAATGTGATCAAAACAGAATGGTTCCTTTATAAAAACGTACTTCAAAAAATCTTAGCATGCGAATCCTTTTTCTAGCCTTTGTACCTTCAAAATATCCTTTTAAAGACAGGACAGTCCACACAGGAGGAGCAGTTGAACTCGAAAAGAATAGAAAAGATGCTGGTAAGACCATAGAAGCGAGATAATAGAACGGTTGGAATCTCAGTGCGCATCGCTGGTAGAAGCAACTGAAATGAGCCGTGAGAGAAGAACTGCCTTCCAAGAAAATGCTCAAAAAGGCAGCCGGCATTCTCGAATCGAAACTCAATCCGCGAGTTTCGTAGAAGGCTTCCTTTTTTTCGGATGATCAAGGAATATCATGTGTCAGGGCGCGCTTCTCCGCGCAGGGCGCGGCCGATTCTCGATCCTTGCCTTTCCCGAGAACGAGAATGAGAACGAGCGCTTACTAGTAGAGCAGAGCAGAGCAGAGCAGAGCAGAGCAGAGAGCACTGCTCTATCTACGAGCGGGGCGCAAAGGAAGCGACGACGCTTCATAGGGAATCAGAGGGTGAAGAGGAGCCCGCGGGAGAAAAGGGAGCAGCCTTCTATTGCAAGAGAGATAGGAGATTAAGAGTGAGACAGCGATGGACTGACCGTGTGTCTGAGTAAGAGGAAAAGGAGGAGAGAAGAAAAGAGAGCGAGAGTAGGACGAAACAGGGTACTTTTATCATTCGTATCGCAGGCCTACTTCGGGCCCCGAAGCCTTTTGCTTCTTAGGAGGTCTACCGGCTCTCTATAACAAAATAGAACGAAGAGATTCCCACTGGGAAAGAAAGAGAGAGAAAGAACGTATAGAATCGACGCTCTCTACATGTATATAAGTGAATGGAAGAGAGAAAGAAGCGCAGAATCGAAAGAGGAAAGAGTGGCTGTGATGCTCGATGGAGGAGACGAGGGAGGTCTGAATGGTATTCGAGGAATGTCATGTAATAATCGGGCCGCCATTCGAACGTCCGTTTCAGCGACAGACGGCGCCACTGCTCGGCTCTACTCTACGCTTCCCCCTACGCTGCTTTACTCGCTTTACCACCCCACCCCCCTCCACTCCCCTTCGGATTACAATAAACCAACTGATAGATTTCCTGCCGCAACCCTTTCCGCAAACTGTAAAGCGAGCAGAGAAATGTCGATTAGAGGCTTCAATCAACTCGTTGGCTTGCGCGAGTAATCGCCGATCCAATGTTCTGCAATGTCGACAATTTTGTCACGTGGTCGACGAGCGTTCTGCATTTTAAGTTCGCTTAATCGCTACTATCGATACGTCGATCGTAATTGGCCTGTCGCGCGCTACTTGCTGATCAAGCATTATCTTGAATCCGATGTCAGAAGACTTTAGTTGTTGGCAATTTGAAAATGTATGATTCTGTCACTTATAATTGGAGAATAAGATGTAAATATGTATTAACATTATTTCTACTACGATTTTGTGTATACCTATTTCGACCAAAAAGTGTCTTTTGGCATTTTTGCGTTTGTATGCAAATAATTAGCAGAACTGTCGGGATTTCAAATTATCAGTTAAATATAGATTAGGATTAGAAATAACAAAAATAAATTGTATGAAAAGTTATCAAATTAGTTGTAGAGCAATGATTGAACTTAGAGAGTAATTTAAAGTTAAAATTTGAAGAGTGTCTTTTGGCACTTCCTGAACAATTCTTTTAAGAAAAAGAATCGACTGGAGTTTTGAGTAACAATGTGATACAATTAGATTGAATACGGTAAACGTATTCGGTATATGATTAATAACTCTACACCATTAATACAATTTTACCTTATTCTCCGTTATAAATAAAGTACTCCCAAATATCCCGTGCAGTGTTATCCATCACGGCACAAGAATAAAACGGAAATTCGAACAAATATGCGCATCACGTGCAGCAATTACAATATCGATACACATTCAGGCATGTAACGAATAATCACGTAGCAAATTCAACAATAAATCGGCTATCGCACACAATTGGCCAATACACGTCTGTCGCCGATGCGAATAAAGCAAAGTGACGTCAAAAACTCACCCACACACACAGACACACTTACTATTCTAGTTACCATACATATTATCATAAGAGATATCGGTGTGTCGTAATCCGAGCGAGCATTAACAAACAAACGGTCCACGAATGAAATGCTATTTTCCCCGTCACTGTTGACAAGCTTTCAAGCAGTACAATAAAGAAAAATGAAAAAGAAAGCATCGGTGAAAGCCACCCCACCCCCATTTGCATAATCATCGGCAAGCAGACGGGCATAGCCGACTGCTGAAATGCGACTTTAATCATGAGAATAAATCAGTATAATGTTGCGCGCCGGTTCCTAGTCGCATACTCGCACGAGAGGAAAGGGTGACAGCGCGCCAAAATCGGTTAGGACAGCGTGGTCCAGTGGGGGGGGGGGGGGGGGGGGGGCACACACTGGCGTCTCGTACACGGTGAGAAAGAGAGAAAGAGAGCGAGAGAGGGAGAGAGGGAGCAAGAGCGATTCGAGGGGGTTCGCAGGGGGCGACGGGAAGAGAAAGGGAAGAAAAAAAACCGGTATTTTTGCGCGGCGGAATAGCGCGACCGAGGGGTGCATTTCGTTGCGATTATAAAAGCCGGGCACAACCCCCGGTGTGTCTAGACGACGTGGCCTCCTATCAAAAACAGACCACCGAACTGAAAAGGCTGCTAGCAAGGGCAAGGAACTCCCGACAATGCCAAGAAATTAAAGTTTCTCTGTATATGTATAAACCTATACTCCAGTGGTCCTCTCTCGCCGCGCGCGCCCCCCATCATCCCGACGCAGCAGCTTCCGCAACCCGTCCAAGATCTCTACTCCCGGGCTCTCTCACCCTCCGTACCACTTTGATCCATCTCCGTTTATCGCTTTCGCTCGAGGTACGCGCCCCACCGGGGAAAAAAGAGATCACTTTGCGGAGATGATGCAAACTGGATGCCAAGGAGCCTACGCAACCACGACGCTTTCAGTCGGACTTGCTCTCGCGCTCTCCTTCCTTCTCACAACGTTTTTCTTCAAGCCTCTCTGTTTACGCGCATTCTAACTGATAGACACGTGTTAGATTGAACCTCGTACCTGTTGGAATCAAGGCAACCTTCCACTCGCTTTCGAGAATATGCACTTGGAGTATGTCAGTCTTTTCATTGTATGGATTTTTAGCTATTTATTGGTCAGAATGTGGATTTTTTAAAGTTTGATGATTTATATGGTGTGATAAAGAAATTTGTGAGTACTTGATGTGCTTTTCTGTCTCGTGTTTTTATGCGTGCTCTCGTAGGTCAGTGAACTGTTTACAAGTATGCGCATTTGATGATAAACTCATTCAGTTTTGTATAAATTGATTTTGTTGTTCTGTTATTTAGTTTTCGATGTTTGACATTCAGAGTCTAATGTTAAATTAAAACAATAAAACAAAATTCAATCAACCCGCTTTTAATAAATCTGTGAAAATGGAGTGTGTACTGCTTGCGAATAATGAATTTTTATAATGGAGCACATCGGTTCACTGGCCAGTCAATAAATTGTGTGGATTTAAACAAAAGTTATTCGCCGAAAAACAAATCCTATTTTTGGTCAGTTTTTAATACATATTAATCTAAAAATGAATTTTCAGAAATCCCAACTTTAATCAACGATTGTTGAACAGAAGTATTGTTATTAACTACGACAAGAACAGTCCAGGAAAATGCAACTGCAACTACTTTTAATGGGACATTATAAACCATCTTGTCCATTAATTTCCAAGAGTATAAACAACTTGAATTCCCACGTAAATACGTCTTTAATGAAAAGTAGTCGATCCACAATCCTATATAGGACTGTTTACTTTGCTTAGTTACACTTTCCAGCACTTTATCACTCATCTTAACTAACAAACTTCTGGGTGGATCGTTAAATATTCTGGTCTAACGAAAGAGCAATTTAAATGAAGAACAGAGGAGTGTCGAAAGCGTGCATAGAGAAATAAGAGTCTATGGGAGCGACGAGTAGCAGATACCTAAATTATAGCTGGCAGTCAGTAGTAGTTACGGGCTAAACACAATGATCAGAGGAACGATGGTGAGGAGGCAGGACGACAGGCAGACAACAGCGCGCATCATACATGGGGCAAAATAGCGGCTCTGTTCGGAGGATGAGGCATTAGCCAGTGATCGGAAACACTCACTTCACGAACGGGATGATCCCGTGACGCGGCTGGAAAGCGGGAATAATCATTGATAGCCGAGAAACGTTCGGGCCGGTAGCTGTCGCAGCCAGTCACCGAATAATTTGCATAATCGCGAGCGATTACCACAGCGGTTACTACGGCTCCCATAGCCCAACCTGCCTGCCTGCCTGCCTGCCTGCCTGCCTGCCTGCCTGCCTGCCTGCCTGCCTACTCTCCACGTCATCCGCCATTCTATCCTTGAAAAATCCCATAAGCGTTTGTCATCGCTCTCTGATAAATCAGCGAATTAATAGAGCTATGCTAACCAGTGCTTTCATTCATATCTCGATATATACAGTGACACCATTAATTCACACTCTAATATCTTCCTTCCAAGTTCTAATTAGTCTTCATTTTTATTTCTACACTGTCATTTTTTCTTCTAACTTTTAATAGTTGTAATGAATCGAGATGCGCAGGTTTTATCGCAAAAACTTAAGATGATGATATTTAATTGTACGCATTGTTAACGAGTTGTTAGCATACGCGTGTTTGCAGATTGAACAGGCATCCACTTATGTAATTACTCAAGTAGTAAGACGAGCAAGCTGTTATTATACTATCCTACAATGAATGCCACATTTATTCAACGTTGTATACACTTTTTTTCTAATTCAAACGGGAATTCTAAAGATGCACTTAACAATCGATTTGTAGTATCTCTTTTTCTTCGTCGATAGTATTATTTTTAATCTATTTGCCATTTATTTACTAGTAGTTCGAACGTTTGGCAAATTTTTATAATAATACTATTAACATAAAAATGTTGTCTCAATTTAAAATACAACAAAGATCATTCAGATATTCTTAATAGCAAAAAAGGGTTAAATATCAAAGTGCTTGATCATTAATGGATTAAAAAATAATAGGACACCGTAGTCTACTTAGAATATTTCTCGATAACCCGATGTAGTCGGAAGATTCACCTGTTACAAGCGAGACTGAATGAAACATTAAGTAACAGATGATTCTTGCTTCACTTGGAAGAAGTGTGCCGTGCGCGCTTTGGTTATCTGGCTGTGTGTAGCGCTTGAAAAACGAATAGCTGAATCAGAGACATGAATCAGTGGAGATGTGTCACATCTTACGCTTCCACGGAGTCGATAATGATACGCGAACGATGAATCGGTCGGAGTTACTCACGAGATAAGAGCGTGACACAGGTACCCCCGAGAGAACTGAATGAAACTCATGACTTGAATGGATTTAGCTAGTTTTTTGTTATCCTGCTTCATTCATTTATACAGTGAATATAAAATCCATTCACACACTCAGTGTTGGTGGGAAAATAGTTCTTAAAGAAGGAAACTCTTCTGTTCAAATAGAAACACATTTTCTTCAACAAGAAGGTGTGTCCGAAAGAAAAAATCAATTTCCTTAGAGGAAACAGTTATCTTTTTTACGTGAATGTGCCAATTATTTCTTGATTACTGTATCATCAATATCAACTTGCTCGAGAATACTATTATATACTATAATCGCTATAGTATTTATATAGTATTTACGAGTAATAAAAAAGCAACTTTCTAATATAATACAGCTTGATGCGTGTTACAAACGATCATTGTCTTCAAAATAATACTAAATTACAATTTCAACACTGGGAAAACGCGTCTGCTCATTAGAAAAATAGCGGAACACAACAACCGGTAGGTAGATAATCCCGATTCCTCCCTATTATTCCCAACTCCTGCTTATTTCGAGACGTTAATTAGCGGACGCTTTGTGCCGGGGAGATATTCATAGAGCGGTATTCGCACAATGCCAGTTATTAATGGAAACATTTGACATTTCTTGATGAAGCGAGCGCGCGCTGCTAATTGGTGCCGCGATGTCCTCGCAATATCGCTCGCACGGGATTCTCCGGAGTGTTTGTCGGGTGCAAAATTCGGACGGGGATGCTGAGGCGCGCACGTTACATGCTAGTTGAAGGCTGAGCACTCGATGACAGAGAGTAACGGTTAAGTTCAATTTAATCGGGGCACGGTCCAAAGCCTGGGGGGAGCACTGGCTCAGACATTTCTCTATCTGGCCGTGGCTGAGAATATAAGTGAAGCAAGCTGATAAACGACCTCTGGAATGTTAGATAAAGCTGGCTAGGACCAACTACGAGTTAGTTAGCAGCAGCAGCAACAGTTGGCGGGGGCATGTACATACATATAGGAAGGAGAGTATAGGATACGGGATGTCGAGCGAGAGAGAGAGAGAGAGAGAGAGAGAGAGGGGGGGGGGGGGGGGGGGGGCGAGAGAGAGGAAGGTGGATGCCCCATACACGTAGAACGTGGGCTTTATCGGCCCACAGAGTCCAACTCGCTCCGATAAGAGCATACGCGAGTCTCAGCCGTCACGAGCAAGCCGACGATCCGCCTACGAGATATCGCCGATAAATTGATTATCGATCAAGTGGGTGAAAACCTCCTTGATACTGACGTTTAGTCTTGCAGCCCCAGGCAGATTCCCTATTATTAGAAAGCAGTCCCCTATTCAGACCTTTGGCAGAAGCAAATGCTTCGTCGAGCGACGAAAAATTCTCAATAGACAGACCTACACTATTACTCTTTAGAAGCATCCCCTGTATTTTTTTTTTCACGCTTTGTTTACCCGGGGAAATTTGTGCTATGATAATGCAACGATAAGTGATACGAGCTGACGATGAATTTCGAATGTCGTATGCGATGGAATGCGGGACTGGAAGGGAGTCGAGTTGCTCAATAGCGTAGTGCTGCCTCGTCGAGTAAACAGTTCGCTGCGAGATTAGTGACACACTGAACCGCACGCGTTTCAGTGAATGTCGAAAGAATATTTACAAGGAAATCGCAGTACGTGTTCCATGCTGACTCCGCAATATGTTTGCGAGCATAGAAACACAATGGGAGAGTATACGAGAGAATAAAGGTAGTATTTTGGTTAAAGGTTTTGGAGATACGATTTGGATGGTGAATTTCGCTTGTAAATGGATGAAGGTGAAGGCAGATACTTACAGGGGGGCGAGCGTTGCTCTGGGACGAAGGAATGCGCCGTAATGACGGGAGATTGGCTGCGAGCAGACTGGGACGCGCTCGATTTCCCGCAAACCGAGTAGGACAAAGGTCCTGACAATGCATGAGAAGAACGTGGCTATGAGAGATCGCGTGGCCCTTTTTTATTTGGCCTTTTTTCCTAGTGGCTCGGTACGCGCCCGAGGTAAACAGACAGCGCGCGCGGCCGATTTCGTGGCGCCCCCTAACCGATAGAACGCCAGATCGAGGCGGTCTCTCGCTCACGACACGAGACGACACGAGACGGCACGGCACGGCACAGCACGGCTCTGCTCTGCTCTGTTCTGCTCTGCACTCCTCTGCTCTGCTCTGCACTCCTCTGTTCTACTCTGCTCTCCTCTGAACGAGCATGGATTGTAGATTCTCGCTTGGAGGGCCGGCTGGTGTATGTGGGAGAATCCCCCGGCATGAGATGGCCAGTTCGCTCGCTCGCTCGCCCGTTCGTTCGCAGTCGAGCCGCGGCCTGACACTCGCTTGGAGCGACCCGAGTGCATCCTTGTCAAGGGCGTCGACGCACTCGGCATGCGACCGGCTAACCTCACAGAACCACGCGTGCTCTCCACCGCTTCCCCGCTCGACGGCGACGAGCACGACGAACTCTACCGAGCGACAGACTGCCATGCTCTCGCCACGCTGCTCATCACACTACGACACCCTGCCTGCCTGCCTGCCTGCCTGCCTGCCTGCCTGCTTGCTTGCTTGCTTGCTTGCCTGCCTGCCTGCTTGCATGCCTCGCTCGCCACGGGAGCGAGACCTTTCTACGGGGATTTCCGGCCAGTTGAAAATTTAGATCGATGCCGGTACTCACCCTCGTCCGAGTCTTTCAGGCTGAAGTCTTTCAGGGTGAAGGAATCTATACCTGAAACCCAGAAACACCACGGGTTAGCAGGAATATCCCTCGTGTTTTCGAGCAGCTTCGTCCCATCCACAGGCACTCACTCACCCGCCATCTTGTAACAAACTGCAACGCGCCCCTGTGGCCACGCGTTTAATTCGCCGGATCGAGAGCTCGCCGAACCTTCCCTTTCGATCGCGATATCGATATTGCGAATTTTCGCTCGCTCGACCCTGCCTTGTTTTTTGAATTGGCTCACGCGCTCGAAGATAAGACGTCGTGGCCACTTGGCGAATCAAGATGTTCGTACGTCGCTTTCAAGTCCCGACTACTCTTTATTCTATATATTGATAATATTAGAAAAAGAAATGAGAGAGACTTTAATCGACAGGATTTTTATTTGAAATAGTAAAGTAATAGTATAATAAATATTAAGCTACATGGTCAGGTTCATGGATAAACTAAGAGTTATAATGAAATTTAAAATATTCTCGTAAATGCAATTCAATGAAATTGAAGACTGAAGATGCGCATCCTTACTGACAAGATTTTCAACACGTTCAGCTAAAAGGAATTATGCCGCATGCCTCATAATTGAAAGGAAAAGACCAAGAGAGAATGTCTGATGGTACAATATGTGCGCGTATCATTAAACTTTATTTTTATATCCTCCCAAGAATATAATAGGTGTATATAGATATCTATGTTAACATCAAGTATATATATATAATGTATATGTATATATTTTACAGTTTCTTATGTGCTAAACTTATCATATAGCGTAAATTCACTTCACTTGCTTGTCAATTTCGACAAGTTCCGTACAGCTTGAAGGTAATGGAAACTTTTGTAGAATAATTTAACACAGAAGAATTTGGAGTTCCTGGACAAAATAGTTTCTAACACACTGTGAACCAGTCACAATTGTCGTACGATAGAAGCTTATAACGCGACTTATTATTGGTGTAACTCCAAATCGCAAACATCACTTGACTTCCTAAGACTCACGAAATATACAGGCTTCATTTCGCTGCGGACCCTCATGCGGATTGAACGCTGACTTAAATGCGGATTTGTGAACGAGGTAAGAGATAGACAACTAAATTTGTACAGTGTCATCACATATATACATAGGTTTACTGTTTTCCCAAAGAATTGTAGTATATAATCTCGCCCGTCCCTCTTGTTCTTACGAAATTAAAAAACTTTTCAAGAGACCGAGAATTTTCTTTCCTACGATCCTGTTGGACATCACTTTAACCACAAGTTATACAAAGTGTAGTTACCGTCAGTATTATCACATTTATTTCACTGATCTCTTTTGGTAACACATTTCTATGCTCGGCACGCCATATCATTCGAAAGTTAGGCTCGAACGTTTTATAGCTAATGTGTTGGCATGTAATCTACATGCCATGATATTATTTGGCATGATATTACGCAACAGTTTCTCGAAACGAGCAATAGTTTAGGAGAGTTTGTTACTATAAGACAGATTTGGATATGCGATGTTACATACATCCCTTTATAACTACCCAGTACTTAGACACTTACATTTATTAAGTTCGAATCTATGTAGTTTTTTATCGAAAGATCGAAAATGTATAGTCTTCTGAAGAGAATGATTGTACTCGCTCGCTAATTCAGACTATTCAAGTGATCAAACTAGTAGTCCTACTCAAGTCGAACTTGGTGTAACTTCTGGTCAAAGGTATTTCATCGCTTATCATCTATCAAAATACTGTATTATAGAAAGGAGAATGCACATAATTTTACAACTGTTGGAGGCGAGTAACGTACATATGTACGTAGTATAGCAATAGTGATCTGACACTTCCTGAGAATGATATAACGTAGAAACAGTAATGGAAGGGCATAGGTAAAAAATGATGATGATCTTGTTCTGCGTTATGTATCATCCGTTGCTATTTTTTTTATTGCAGCTCTGCACATTGGACATTCGGCCAGCAATTTCGAACATTTCTGGCAAAAACCTCTGAAAGATAGATATAAAACATTTTAGTACCGCCAAGCAGCTTTAAATCAATATTATTGGAATTAGCGATACAAAAATAATATTCAGACGAACTAGGATTACCTGTGATTGCATGGTATTAATCTCACTGTAGCCTTTTGATCGAAGCATAGTGTACATGAGTCTTCCTTGATGCTAAGTTTCCGTAGTTGGTCTAGATATAAATGTCTTGGAAGCACGACTTTATCTTCGGGATCCAACGAAGCGTAGTCGTTGAATTTCTTGTAGTCCCGATCGGTGGGGGGATACTTGAAAGGTACATTTCCAAAATTAAACAGGCATTGCTGGAATGTCATAAAGCTAGCTGCGGCAAAGAATCCCGTCCTGTAAGTCAACAAAGAATGTAAGTTCCAAATAATCGTAACAAATCCTGCGAAATACAAAAGTGGACAATATACAATAAGATACCTTATTTTTTTGAAAACTTGCATGCACGGTCTCAGGGGTACACCATTTATATAGAAAACTATTTCTAATTCATTTAAATCTAACAAACAACCCAAAATGTCACCAGATTCCCAACAGGGTCTTTCGTAATATTTTTCGCTTTTCGCATTATACCACATCAACCTACGACAACCATCGTACGATAATGAAAATTCATCATCGCCAATACCATATCCTTCCTACAAACAGCAAAAAGAGTTGTGCTTTTAGTAAAATGCTCTATTAATATTCGAACCCATCATTTGAATTGGATATTTACGTGATTTAAGAATGCGCTATTTTTTGTTGCCCATCCGATTTGCATAACTCCTGTTGTTATTATAAGTGTTTCATAATACCAAATACCCGAATCTACTTGAAATGTACATCTTACACTTTCAAACGAATTTGCATCACATCTTGCCTGTATTTACAATATATACACCATTAATAGTGTAATCAATAGTCCTGCAAATTTAAAACTAATATTCTTCATTTTTTCACCTACCTCCAGCCCATTAGGAGATATCTTCAGGTACTCGCTTACATCCCTGGTGTTCAACATGACATTGATACCGCTCACATCGACCGTATCATGAGAATACTTTCTACCTTCTATTAAAACTGTAAAGAAAAAGATATTCATTACCTCTACCATATGGCACGTAGTATAATTGGTTCACTCTTTATGGAGAAACAATCCTTACATAAGTTATCCAAACACCATTGTGCACAGAAACCAACTTGTCTCTTAACACAGTGGGAATCTGTTGCCCAATTTTCCAACATCAGCAATGGATTCTGCTTTTTCGCCATCAAACGTTTGCTTATAGTAATTTTGTTCTCACCTGTTTCAATGAATATATTTTAGTAATATTACAATTATGCATTTATTGTATCTTCCTATTATCTCTTACTCATTTGTGCAAATTTCTCCAGTGCTATGAGCGAATATAACACTATGTTGGGTTCGATATCTTCTCTCTAAAATAGCAAATATTTTCCAGTAAATCATGGCTCGAATCTTTTGTTACACTATTATTTCTATCAAACATACTTACCAGATTGGATACTAAATAGTCAAGTGTGTTTTTCGAGAGAATTGCTATACTACTGGGACCAGCTAATTTCTCAGCTATACAACCCAACACCACGCAGATGTTCCTTTGCTGTGTTACTGTGGTCACTGCTTTGCCCAGTTTTTTTGATGATTGAAACATTTGTGATAATCTCAATACTGTGTCCTGCAACGCAGATAGAATCAATGAATTTCACAGGAGAATTATAGAAATTCAATAGAAAATTCTAGAATAGATTTACTTTTGAAGGTAATGGACAATCTTCTAGTAGAAGAGCGATAACAGAAGGACCTAATGGATTGTTCATTGGAATAACATTGATCATGGAAGCAACAACTTGTATCCATCCATCTTCTTTATCAGCAATAGCATGTAATTTCAGCATTGCGGATGGTGGCTCTTGCAGACTGAGTAGCGGTAATTTCAATAAAATTCTTATTAGACAAAACTAATCAAAATCAAATCTGATATATGTAATCTGCATTATATTACATACCTGTTAACATGTGAAGCAATCATTCCTAATGTACCAAGGACAAGCTTGTCAATATTAGTTGACGATGGGAACTTAAAAGAAGAGGATGAAATTTCTCCAGATGAAATTGTAGCTACTGGTGGCTCCGGCAGAACAGTATTTTCAACTGTTGTATGATGCGCACCACGTATATTTATGTCACCCACAGGGTCGTTAGACACACAGTTGCCCATACCCACGGATTTTTTAAATAACTCTCACGCAAAACCAAGTGTGCAAATAATTCTTTCTTAAATAGCATTTACTCAACTGGGTAACATATGTATCACTGGATATCTTCCCCGATACAACTAGAACAAATACAAGTTTTCCACATAAGTGTCAGTTGACAGGCAATGAACTCATTCTATGAAATTGCACTTGGGCGTATTAGCTGTCAAATTATTAGTATATTTTAAGGACTTTGCCATGAGAGATATTGAAGTTTAAAGTAATACATACTAAAACTTTAGCATAGCGAATGGCGTGCCAGGATTACAACAAATAAATTTCTTTGTTTACATGTCTGTTTGCTTCCCTCTTCATTCTCTCTCACTGTCTGACAAGCATATATTTATCATATGTCCAGACATCGGAATACCCGTTAAACTGAAAAGCTTGTTCGCAGTTAGAAGGTGTTATTGTCTCTTATCTAGAAGTGCAAGAGGCGGGAGGATTACATTGTTTTTGTCGCGGGGACATTCCAATCGGGATAGTTTATACTTGCATCTAAGGTGTGATTTGGTTATGGTTTCTTAAAACAAGAAAAACTCTCTCTCGCCCTTCATTCAGTCTTACATCTCACGTTGTTTTAATATTAAGCCAAGAGAATCATATTGGTATGGGCCCTTCATTATTTGATAAGGGATTGGACGCAATAGGGTGACCACACTCGCTTTTCTTCAGGTTATGTTCTTTAGATCTTTAAAACAGTAATCTTGGCACTTGAGATGAGATCACCATCTTCCCTTGCAGTCTCGAAATTATAAATCGTATATATACTATTGCGATGGCGCATGAAAAGTTTGGCCTTGCGCCGCCCGCGGAGCGCTAATGCACTCTGCTCGATGAAAAGGTACCTTTATGAACTGCTATGAACTCTAACGAAAATATTTGCGAAACCAATCTGCGAATACGAATGTGAACGTTTAAACACGCACCACTGATAGTAGCGCTGTTGCACGTGTTGTTTATAACATAAAAGGTAGTTACATACCATGTTTGCTGTGAACGGAGTATCTTCTTTATTGAATGAACACCAAGTTGTTAGCTAGAACAATCGGCATTTTAAAAGTGTGGTCGCACAGTAATTAACTACTTAACTCTGTTATTATAATACTTGTACGTACTCTTGTAATATGATAGCCGGCTTCTGATTTTTCCATTTTTAAATACCGCGTCTTCAACTGTTTTACAGAAGACAACATACGTTAATGATTTAATAACAATGACAAACCAACGGCCGATCTCGTGTGGTTTAGACTTTTGTACTGTTCCTGATTTAAGCAACTGTTTGGTGTCGGCAAACTCATCGAAGTATGTAATGATGACAATTAAGTTACACTTCAATGAATAAGATTGATATTAAATGATTGCTTCTGCTTTTTCTACATTTAGATATGAATTCATATGTGCACCACTTGTTCATCCCTTGTACAAGAGAGAATTTATTTCTGGGCCTGCGAAAAACCGTTCTGGGCCATTTACTAGGCCAGATTTAATACTCTGTAGTTCTGGTAAATAGCCTGTCTTCCGTATAAACTCTCTTGATATAATTAACCAGAGTAATTTTCAGATTGGAATAACTTGGTAATTGGCAAGTTGTCTCCTTACATCGATGTTGATTCCAAGGATCCAGTCTTAAAGAAGAATAGCGAATATGCTCTTAATCAGGAATTAACATTAGCCAATCATTTAGGGCTCACAGTAATAACATTGAAACTACTGAATGGAGTAGAATCTCATGTGAACCTCGCAAGAATTCTGCATAACAGATTAGCTGGCATATGCAACTTTCAGGTATGTAAAAACAAAATGTATATAAATTCAGAAATTATAATTTATATGTGTTACTTAGCTGTGGGTACAAGTTCCAATGGAGAATCCAAAGAAGCAGGCTTACTCATATAGAGATATAGAAATGCCACCTCTAGAAAGTCCTTGGGAATGGTGGAATGGTTTCAGGGCTGTTTGTGATTACGACAAGAGATTAGGGGTGGCTTTAATTGTTAGTCATGATCTACCAGATCCAGAAGAGGTAATTCATCTTTGAAATTGCATTAGATATTTGTCTATGTAAGATTGTCTAAATAAAAGGAATTGCAGTTAATTTTCTTTAAATGATCCTATATAATTGCTACTAACAATTATATATCAATGAAATCAATGAGGAACAGATTGCGGTTCTTTTTATTGTCACTTGTTTATAATACAAATCCTTTCTACCCTCGCTGTATGTGAATTTATTTATGTTACATAGATTGAAAGATGGTTGGGAGAACCTGTCAGATTATTGGTCCTTCCTACTACATTGTTTATTACCAATAAAAAGGGCTACCCTGTTTTAAGTAAAGCACATCAAGTGTTAGTTAAAAAGTTTGCTGCTTTAGAAATACAGTTTGTATTAACTGGTGTGAATCGGTATCAAAGTATCACTTACTACCGCAACTATTTGGAGTACCTTTGGAAGGTAAATGTTGTATAAGCTATGACTATAATCTATGTTTTTAATACTCAACTCTGGCACAGGGATGTCAAACAGCTGGGCCTGTAGAAAGGTTTACTCGTGGATATGAAGACTATTTGCAATGTCCGCTACAACCTTTAATGGATAATCTTGAATGTCAAACATATGAAATATTTGAAAAGGATCCTGTGAAGTATTCGCAATACCAAGCTGCCATACACAGGGCACTTATGGACCTAGCTGTCACAAAGGCAGATAAAAATAGAAAAATGTAAAGAATTTTGTTGCTTAAGTTAATTATTTTTTATTATCTGAATTTGAATTCTAATAGTTGTATGTCAATAGAGTACTTATGGTTGTTGGCGCTGGAAGAGGTCCCCTTGTTCATGCAGCTTTAAATGCAGCAGAAATGGCTCTTCAACAAGTAAAAATTTATGCTGTCGAAAAGAATCCTAATGCTGTATTAACGTAGGTGTATTCGAATATTAACAATATTTATAACTGGTGGACATATAATAACAATTTAGTAGTAATAAATGCTTAGTTTGCAGGCACTTAAAAGGGATATGTGGGAAGATAGAGTTACAGTTGTGTCTTGTGATATGAGAGAGTGGAATGCACCAGAGAAGGCTGATATTCTAGTTTCGGAATTACTCGGTTCTTTCGGTGATAATGAATTGTCCCCAGAATGTTTAGATGGAGCTCAGAAATTTTTAAAAGGTAATTTTTCTACATAACAAAGTGATGTATCTAAACACAATGTCTAATTTTCCGTATTTTCAGACGATGGCTTAAGCATACCCAGTTCTTACACGTCGTACATCGCCCCAGTACAATCGTCGAAATTATACAATGAAGTTCGTCAATGCAGGGATAAAGATAAACATCCACTGGCTCATTATGAAACACCATATGTCGTCCACCTTCACAATAAATATGATATAGCAAAACCTCAAGCACTGTTCACGTTTAATCATCCCAACAAAGGTAAGAATAAAGAATTATAAGAATTCTATTCAACGTATTAATTTAATAATAATAATAAAGACAATAATTTATGTGATAAATGTTACAATTTCAGACGCTATTATCGATAACTCAAGATGCGAAGAAAGGATATTCGATGTAGAGCAGGATTCTGTGCTCCATGGACTCTCAGGGTATTTTAACGCAGTATTATACAAGAACATAACGCTAAGCATAGAGCCAAGTACATACAGCACTGGCATGTTTAGTTGGTTTCCCATTTTCTTCCCAATCAAGGTACATTACTGTAAAACTAAGAACTTCATTCGTATTACACTTGTGCAATAGCTTTGCTTGCTTGAATTTTTTCATTCGATACATTATTTATAGGAACCTGTGCAACTAAAAGGAGGAGATCAAGTGGTTGTTCATTTTTGGCGTCAATGCAGTCCGAAAAATGTCTGGTACGAGTGGTGCGTTACAAAGCCTACTCCAGTACCGATCCATAATCCGAATGGACGTTCTTACACTATAGGTCTATAAATGTCGAAGTTTTGCTGTGATATTCATCATTTCCAAGAATAAGCCACGTTTTACTATCTTCATTGCTGGTGTCTATTCCAGGTTGTCTTACATAGCAAATTCCGCATAAGATTATTTTATAAAAAAACGAGGAAGATGCTTTTATGTACAATGCGTTATTTTTTATTGCAAAATACATTCTGCTATATAAACGATCGTTTTCATATAAGACCGTAGAATAAAGGAAATTTAATAACTACTCTCTTGTAATTAAAAATGTGTCATCCTGTAAAATATTGATGAGAAATACTGGTGAATGTACAGAGAATAATATCTGCACAGGACGGAAATATGAGCCAGATTTAACTTCCCGTTTGAGGAACAAAAGTGAATGATACCCTACGAAATAGTTTATCATTTTCACGTTTTCTCTCTCGTGATCCACTCACATTGAACCTAAAGGTCACTGATATCCTATATCCCCGATAACACATATTACAAGTTATCGAGCTCTGCGCGTTTCTCGTGACCTCTTCACCTCACGTGATCCTAGTCCTCTGGAGCCAACAACACTATACATCGTTTCCAAACTTCTACAAACCAATTATTTGCCAGTTAAAAATATACCATTTTTGAGAGTATTTATGACAATCTATAACATTGCAATAATTGGTCTAAAAACAATAAAATCAGTACGAAATGCTGGAATTAAAATGCATCATCTTTATTAAATTTGTATCATTCTTAAAACGCGAAAATTTTATATTGTTGAAATGTTTCTTATCACTGAAGGAAAGTTCTGCCGGCAGTCTTCAGAGAAGAAGATTCGTTCTTTCACCTCGTACTCGATGTCCTATTTATTAGTCTAAATGTAGAGAAACTGTTTGCTTTAGGTTTGTAGGAAATTATGAATAATATAATAGTGTGACCATCGTCATCCTACTCCCAAACACAGAGAAGATAAGGGAGTCCGATGACGACAAAAACAAGTGTGTATACAGCATACGCCGATCCAAAGAGAGATCTTTTGGTCATTCCCTCGTTTCGCGCCGCTTCCCTCGCTGCTGCTCGATCGCGGGGTTAGTGAGTCCGTTCACGTGAACGAAAGTAGCAGACGACGGACTGAGGCAGGAAGGTTAGATCCTCAGAAGGAGAAGCGCGAAAACGAATTCTAAAATGGCAAGGTTTGTGGCCCACGTTGCGAGGCGGATGGGACGATCTGTCGTTGCTACGGAAAAACTTTCGAACCTCTTAACTGGTTCATTCGCAAGCTCGTTTCAACCCATTTCCCGCACCATTGCCACCAGCCGCTGTCTAAGAGCCGGTGAGTTATATTTTGCAAAATCTAACTCGTCTCCATTCTGCTGTTGAAACAGAAAAAGCAGAACTTGCTAAATATGTTTACCACGTACTGATGTGGCAATCCTTTTCGAAAGAGCGGACATATCTCGTCTTGCTACGTATGAGTCGCAGATCATTCAACTCATTTGCATTTGTTCTTAGTAAAGTAATACTGGATTTCTATTTTTGTTCTGCCATGGTATTATATTTTGCATTGTTTCTTTTCACTTTCAGACAGATTGTACACAGACAAACACGAGTGGATAAGCGTCGACGGTAAGATTGGTACTGTTGGTATATCGGATTATGCCCAGGATGCATTGGGTGATGTGGTCTTTGCCCAATTGCCAGACGTTGACTCTACGATAAAGAAAGATGGTTGGTAAATTTGTCTCATTCTGAATAATGCGTGTAATGTGAGCACATAATCTTGCATCTATAAATTGAAAATGTTCTTTGATTCAGACGAATGTGGAGCATTGGAGTCGGTGAAAGCTGCTTCTGAACTGATAAGCCCAGTCAGTGGAAAAGTAACAGAGAAAAATGAAGCGGTTGAAGCCAAACCTGGTTTAATCAATACTGCGTGCTACAAAGAAGGATGGTTGTTCAAAGTTGAATTGAATAATCCCGAAGAACTGAAAAGCCTAATGAACGAGGAGTCATACAACACATACTTGAAATCCGACCCACATTGATCTTTTATACTTTTGCGTGTGGAACGCCTATAGATCTTAGATAGCTCTGCTCATAGTTGCAATGATCAAGTTTTGTACAAAAGCTAACCGTTTCTCGTGGACAAGAACCAATTGTTTAAAAAACCAAAAAATTATTAATATAAAAATCGTATTGTACATTTGAAAGTATGGCTCACTGCAAAGTGGGATGATATTTAGGAAAGGCTATTTAATGTATATAATGTTGATATGTACAGAAATGTAAGTCTTGAGTGAAAATATAATGCTAGCTATAATGGTTGGCTCATTTCTTTATTAATCACTGTGCAATTTTCTTAAAATATTACGATATTTGTACAAAGCAGTTAAATGTAATATACATATTACTCGATACGCACATGACACTATTAAAGTTACAAATTATAATAAACATTGTGTTCTAGAAAAACGCATTTAAATTATAATTAATAGATTGTGTACTTAAAAAACAATTGCATGTGGCGAAATCGTATTTTTGAGTATCCAATTAGCTGGGTTACGATTTATATAGTACCATCCTTCATCCTCCTGTCGAGAATACCTTTTCTCCGTAGGACTGTTTGAACAAGGTAATCGGCAAAAAGAAAGAAATGTGAGGAGAGCGGGTAAAGGTGAAATCAGAGAATGAAATGGGAGTCGACCAAGAGTTATAGAAAAGATATCGCGTCATCGGTCCTAAGGAAGGACAGTCATTAGTTGATAATAAAGATATATTTACAATCAATAAATTTCTCTACATAATTTACATTTGCCAAATCCTATACTGGCAGTGTTAACAACGTATAATTCTTTTCTGCTCGAAGTTAAGTCCAATTCTTTATTGGATTCCAAGAAATCACATCGATATTGAATTAGATCATTTTGCCAATGGTGATTGGTAACTGTACATATGTATAACATATCGTTCTTTATAACACCATCATTGCTGTATATGCACTAGTTACAATTAATAATAAAGGCATTGCAACAAAATCGAGCGGACGATTAAATAGGATGGACATATATAAAGGTAATCGTATTAGAGCTACATTTAGACGAGACGAATCTTATTCTCCATAGACTGCGAATTTTGTATTATAAGGTATCCAACTTGTTCCAAAATTATCAGACCGACGTGTTCAATAAAAGACTGCGATTGCGAGTTTTGCTTGCTTTACCCAAACAGCAATGTAACGAACAAGTGAGAGGGAACGGTAATTTGGTGGGAAACACCTCTAGCCTGAAGCGTTAGTTCCTCGATTCTGATACATTCTAGATTGTACAAGTGTATTATAATTTGGAATAAACGCCATAACAACTAACATTATGTAGTGATACAACAAACACATTATCCCAATAAGATGTCACATTTCGTTGTTGCGCATAGTACAAGAGTCATATATTAATCGTAATATAAGTTATCCGCGTAGACCCATTCGAGTCTACGCAGAGAACAGATATCCATATATCCTTTTTTAATTGCTATCTGGGCATCTATTCTGAGGTATATGGTTACTAAAAATGTAAAAATATAAAACTTAATACATTTATGAAGAGGTAGTCATTCGTATGCGCGTTAAATAAAAACGTGTTTTACTGTTTTCGTCAAAGGCATCGAAAAGAATGGACGAACGGTGGTGCGAGCCGAAGTCCTTATTGACCGTTCGGCCGAGAGAACGAGACGATTTGAAAATTTGGGAACATATTCGTACATATTTTACACGAGTGGATTGAAACGGATTTGAAAGTTGAAATCGGTGTGGACACAAATCTTTACTCACACGATAAGTACATGCATCCTTTCGAAAATATATCTTTTCATGGTAGTATTACTCACAGCTACTCCTCCTGAATTGTTTTGACACTCGAGCCTTAATATACAAGACGACATTATCGAGTTCTATGTAGGTCAACAAATACTTTACATCTAGTCTCGATCTTAATACGAAATCGGTGGAAAAAGTGAAAGTAGTAAAATAGCATTTTCTCCAGGTACTTGCTTGATAGAGGATGTAAAACAGTAGGAGTTGCAAAGGGTGGTACTACCAGCCTACCAGTACGAGCAAAGATTTCTGTTCGTGGTGCCAGGCTTGAGCCTCGAATCTAGCACGTGTAGTAATTTACCGATGGTTTAGATACCACAGGCGTCTCGAGAAGACGACCTTCACAGCACTGAAAAATTTCTGACTATCGACTAAACAGTAATAATCTATTAGTGAAAAATTACTATGGTCAATCGCTATCTTAACATTCAGTAAATATTTCTCTATTTAACAACTGCGAGATAAGACAATATTAATCTTATATGCTTAGTATTAATCGCTAGATAATGTAGGACCACATAAACCTTGCTCCAATGATCTTTTATTTCTTAAACAGAATGTTTATTATGATACAATATACAATAATAAAATACCGCATTTTCTGGTTATTCGTTTTTCCGCCACCTATGTGAAAAATAATAAAGAGAGGGGGAGAGAGAGAGAGAGAGAGAGAGAGAGAGAGAGAGAGAGAGAGAGAGAGAGAGAGAGAGAGAGAGAGAGAGAGAGAGACAGAAAGAGAGAGAGAGAGAAAATATACGATTAAGATCCTAAAATTAGTGAAGACATTAAGTAGCTAATGATTTTTCTCAGTAAGCAACAGAAATATATTTATTTCATTAAACTATACACAAAATAGTATAATTACATATTTAACATGATTTATACTTTACAACATAATTGGAATGTGTTAACTAGTATGTACAATAATAGTAGCCCTGCTGAGTGCAAGTGTGACAAAATGCAGATTTTCATAGGAAGTTCTAAGGATGCCCAGGTGGCCGTGCGCGACAAACATATACGTATATGTATACCTATTCCCGTACACATATATACCTATATGTATATGTAAGTATATCACATAAAAGTGTGTTACTGTCACTCAAGGATGCCCATTGAATCCCTTGCGAAAAACACGATTCGTTACGAGAGTCAAATTCTCTTTTTGCCATTTAATAAGTAATTCATTCGAGTGAGAGCAAGGCTTCAGTGGTATGCTTAAAAATAATCGCATCTAGTATTAGAAAAATAGCTTTACTTATATAGACAAAAGTTGCCTGCCCTTTGACCAATATTCTGTTAACCACCCTTTGTACTGTTTTCAAGGCATCTTGCTTACTATTTCCCTGCGCTTGTACCCACAAACAGGGGTAGTAATTCTCCATTGGATACATCTCTAAAACTTCAACATCAAATATAGAAAATATATGTCATTATGTTTATATATTTAGATACACTTTATAATACATATACTATGTATATATGTAAAGTATGTACGTCTATACTTGATTTGTTTGCATAGGTATTCCTTGAACCACGGCCCCTTAACTTGGTCCAATACCTAAGCAGTTTTAGCTCTTAATAGGTACTTGAGGTCCACTCTTACGGTAGGTAAAGGGCGCTCCATCATCATTCTTTCGAGATAAAGCAACAGACTAACTCCCGGCAAACAAAAAATGCCGAATACCAATCTACCCCTTTATTTTCTCTTGGCGTGAAGCATCTCCATGAGAAGGGTTTGTGTCGGTGCTCCGCCGCTACAATGTTTCTGATACAGATGATCTTCTCCCCTGCTCGCTACTATGTGGATTTCTGGTAATACTGCTAGCAGCTTGTTAAATTTATCCTGTTCAGACACACAACACATGTGTCCGTTAGTTCTGATATCGACCAAATTTATTCTCCTCTTTAAATCATTATACGTTCTACTTTCAGCCTCTCGGCATTCTTTTAGCAGATTCAAACTTACCGGCACTGATGGATAACAGTTCAACGTATAATCCAAAAGAGCTTGCTGAACTTGATCGTGGCCCTCTTGGACATGCTTCTTGTTCACTAGACCACGGACATCTGCGTACAAACGAATACCCAACTGTTAACTCTTTCATCGACATCCTTAAAAGGCACTCTGCCCGAGAACACCAACAGCTTCATTTAGCCTACTGGCACATATAACAAACTTCAACTTTGAGAAAATGTCTTACCATGGTTGAGCAGCATCAAAAATTTCATGCAGATATAATCGGACAGGTCGAATTTGAGCTCCTGAAGTTTGGCGGAGAGTTCGTTAAAAAGGTCTGCCAGGGAAGGAACTCCAAGTAGGCCGAGGCAAAGGAGATCAAACTTTTGGCCATTATGAAGGGTCGTTTCATCAGGCAAGTTATTGTGTAACCTTTGATGAAGATGGTCAAGCACCAACATATCCGACCAAGAGTGTTGTAGTAGTTTCATCTGATCATCAACCTGTTAAATTATATTTAAGTTCGACTTTAGTTTCATCCAGTTTAAACATATCTTTTTACATTTTCAATTTGAAAATTCGACACTCCGCTAACAATGCAAATCCCGTGATAACCGACAGAGACATACCAATATACTTTTAGAGATAAACGGTAAAAATCAATGAGACCTTCCTCATATTAACATTCTAATTACCAAAATAAACTTCAAACTATTTTCTAAAAAGAATTCTGTTAAAATACCGAGAAATTCATGACCGCCTTTCACATTGTTGAAAACAAGAAAATAGCTACATTCTACAACTTGTTATTAATAAAATTACAATGACTGGTCCGGCTTATCGCAACGATCAAAGAATTAACAATAGATAAACTGTTAAACAAGCAGTTTATAATTAACACGGGCCTGCTTTGGAGCAACCGCTATAACCCAGAAACGTATCTTGTTATGACCTAGATATGAGGCGATGCTTGAAATCATTCAGTGATTGTGCAATGCTGTTGGTTACCTCACATCCCCGCTCATGCCACCGAGAGGCCGGCGACGAGTTATTTATCGGTAAGAACTAAGTGTCGGTTGAGAGAACTCAGCAACGGTTAAAGTCATTAGACTTTTATTGCTCGGTAACGCGATCGGTCTCATCTCTATCGTTGGCGTGAGTCAGTCGGGATTTGCAAATTCAAGGAAGAGGAGAGTCGTTAGCGGGCGCAATGGAAAGCAAAGCCGCGCGCACAGCTTTGAAGCTTGTGTCGCCAAGTGCTCTAGCAATAGACTACCGCCGACTACTACCACTAGGGATATCGTGATCGACAGGGATTGTTACGGTTGCGGCGAGAGAGTACAAAGTCGAGGTAGGGATTTCGCTGGTAGAGTATAGACAGAGTGTCGTCATAGCTATTCGAGGGGGGTGGGGGGGATTGGGGGAGACGATGGGGAGAGAGAAGAGCGAGGTGGACTAACCTTGAGATCCTTGAAGAACACTGAATTCCTTGCCCAGTCGACCTGCGAGAATAGATTTTGATCGAGCACTTTGCACATTAATTCGAACAAGTCCACTTCACACTGATTGTACGTTTGACTTTGCAACAGTCCGAACAGGGATGTTTGCCACTCGCGGTCGTCCACCGTTTGCACAAAGTCTCTTATCATTGGACTAGTTTTCAAGGCGACGGTGGAGGGTGCGGAGCCAGTGGCTCCGTGAGGTTGCGTGGACTGTTCGCCGAAGTTGAAGGCCTTCGGGCTTGGGGTGGTGGAATTCGCAGTCCACAACTTGCTATCCAGGCCAGGGTTGAGGTTGTGCAGGTGATTACCACCGGCAGAAATGTTTGGCAGAGAGGACGGTGCGATCAATTGATGCTGACCGGCCCCGCTGCCAGCTTGTGTCGTGACCAGGCCAGCGGCCACGGCTGCAGGGGATGGACTCGAATCTGGAGAAGATGTTAGACTCGAGACCTGAGGTATTTGAATCTCCTGCTTAATGTGCAGGAAAGGCGTTACTGCGGAGGGATAATTCGATGGGTCACCGATGCTGCCACGTATTGTTTGCAGTGCCAGCTGCCGTTGTCTCAATAATTGCAGCTTCCGCGCCCGATCTCTTTTATACATAGGTCCGAATTTATTCCTTCCACCTCTCATGCGATCCGCTCGCACAGCTGAAACAAAAACACACACGCACTTTCAGTAAGTCTGTCGCCTTTCACCTACCATTCATATTACATCTAGTCAGGATTAACTATCAAAATATGTTCTTTTCCGTGGATATTCGCGCAACCTTCTCCCAACCCTTTCCATCGACATCGGTTCGTTCCCGTCGCAACATCCATTTTATAGAGATCCTCCATTCAGTAGGAATAATCGCGCACGCGGATTCATAACTAGCCCGAGAAAAGCAATCATGTACAACCGCAGAGGCTATAGAGGTGCCGATTGAACGGTATTGCCGGGGAGAGACAACCTTGAAGAAACAGTATTCTAGTAAACCAAGTCCGCCATCGACGAAAGCGGAAGTCGCGACTAATTGCATATAAGTGGGACAAAAGTCTTGCACTTGGTCTTCCTGTTCCTGATACACGTATGTGTTCATCAACTAGTCATCAGCGCGCAGACTCCTTCGCGACAAATCACTGTCCAACTGTACGGATATCATTTCAATCTATAAAATCAATCACGCAATGAAAAATCCTTGAATATATTTATCCAGTCTTCTCACTTATACTAAATCAAAACTGGTAAAGACTCGTTTTATAATTCAATTTTCAAATAGCCATATAATATATAAATAAAATTAAGAGCTTGCGGCGTTGTAAAACTAAACTTGCAGTTTGGAAGTGAGAATATATTTGAGACCCTTGTTTCAGGAATCAGAGCATAAATAAGGGGTTTCCTGACGTGTGGTATTCGAGCCGGAAGTGGTCCAGGCGTAGGGCCTCGATCTTTTTACCTTAGTTTCGAGAAATCATTATAATACCGCCCACAGCCACTTATAGACAAGTTCACCATCCCAACCGGTTAAACTAGGATTCCCACAAGTTCCACAAAATGATTCGTTTCCAATATTAAATTCATAACTAAAGCTTTACATTCGATTTCTAAATTTCCACCAAATTTATGCTTCAACTGACATTCAAAAATCGGGGTAGCGAATGGTATATCCTTAATAAGTTACGATATCCTTATTGAGCGTTGACAATTGATCTTAGTGGTCGGGTTTTACGTTCGAGTGACAGTGAAACCCAACAGCGGGTTTTTAGGAGTGTCGAGAAGGAAGGAGGCCGGCGGCACAGCGCGGCGTGTCGAGAGCAATTGCAAAATGCGGCTCCGCCGCCGAAAGAAGGACGCCGGGGATATCAGCGGGCCCGTATCTCTCGTGGGAGCGCGCACTTTGTTAGGAACATTTGCGCTTGATCGCACATCAACCTCGCGCGCCGCCGGCGCACTAATCAAGGAAGGCCTTAAAGCGCCTTACAGTTTATAGGGCGGCGAGAACACGCGGCAAGAGCAGCGGCGTTGCCTATTTTCGTACGAAGTGTTTGCTATCCGTCGTCGCATGAAACCACCAGCAGCAGCAGCAGCAGCAGCATCGAGCAGCAGCATCGAGCATCAGCAGCGAGTATCAGGCAGCAAGCAAGGAGGCGAGCGAGAGAGCGAGCGCGGTGCGCGCTCGTTGAAAGTGAAAGGAGGTTGAAACGCTCGCCCGTCCACTTCTGCCTGCGCCGGCACAGGCACAAGCCCGCCGACACCCCTCTACGCCTCGCAAACTCTCTCCTCTCCTCTCCTCTCCTCTCCTCGCCGCTCCTCTCCTCTCCACTCCTCTCCGCGCTATCCGCTATAGTATACCCGATGCCAGACCGACACCTCCCTCGATTCTACCGGCAGCACCCCGCTGCCGCCGCTGCCGCCGCCGCCGCCGCCGCCGCCACCGCCACCACCCGAACCCTACTTCCTTCGAGGATCCCTACTCCTTTTGGCCCACTCCTGCCCCCATCCTCACCCCCGCCCCAGATCCACATTGCCGCCCCCACCATCGCCCGCTTTTACACCTCTCTTCGCTCTCACTCACCGTCTCTCTTTTGCTCTTCTAAAGCCTGTCTGATCTGCTGCCCCCTTATCTTCCCTTCATCAACTCGCTCTCCCAGGGACCATCCCTTTCGCACTTCCCTCGATCCTCGCAGACTATTTGCCAATCGGAATTTCACACAGTCTGATACAATTTCGAGAGTTAATGTTAAGAGTATACTGACTGAACTGCGTATCGTCGTTTGTAAGGCTACCCTCCTCGTGTTCGTATCCTGGAACCCTTCCGCTACTTTCGCACTGGTTCCTCCCCTTTGTCTACTGACTACTCTACTCGTGGTCCCCCTAATGGCGACGGAAATTTGCGGGCATGTGCGCAGCAGTCCCGTCGGGGAGAGCACATAGTTGGCTATATGGCGATGTACTGTTGGGGTGTGTGTGCAGGAAATTGCGACTGGATATTTAGCGTCGAAGGAAATCAGGAGCAGATGGATCGGCGATTGGTCCGATATACGCGCATCTCGCTTTCCACAAATATTCGCAGTATGCGTAGGAGAGAAGGCGCGCGCCCGATTGGAATTTGCGGCTCCGCGTGCTGGACCGCGTAAACTTGACACTCGTGGCGGCACATTCCTCCCTTTCGAGAGAGATAGTCCACCCACGCCTTAGGGTATTTTCCTTGTCGGTTCTAATTATCCTGATGCAAAAGCTGGAGCGCGTCAGCTGGCGATTAAAGTGTATGGTGCGGGTTCTCTGATTCACGTGGCTCCAGCGAGAAACAGCCAGATACGCGCCAAGCATATCTCGCCAACCGCCGCTACGATCCTTTCTGAATCGCTCTGTCTGTATCTGTGGTTCGCTATGTGTATGTATGTGTGTGTGTGTGTGTGTGTGTGTGCGCGCAATTTGCACGAAGTTCGCAAAACCGCCGAGTCTCGAGCTGGTGTAACGCTGGAAATCGCGGTCAGCGTTAATTCTCGAAGGCTCGTTACTCTCTCGGCCGCTTTTCCTACACCTCGCGCTCGCGCGCGCGCTATCGATACTACGCAACGCGCACCTAATGGCACTATTGTCTCGTTGCTATTTAACGCGTGCCATTTTACCGTCCGCGAGCTCCTTTTCCATCGGACACTCTCGCCAACGGTTGCTTGTCATCGCGTTCTACCTTTCTCCTTTCAGTCACTCATAATACTCTCTTCTTCTCTTCTGGCAGAGATCGAGCCAACTTTTTCGTATCTACTCCTTCTACTCCTTCTCTTTCTCCTTCTCTCTAGTCGCTCTCTATGCTTCCACCGACTTCTACGTCTTGTCTCTGTGTGCGAACCTCCGTCTGCTCCCGGCGGCATAGGTTCGCACTGACTGGTTTCATTTTCTAGATTATCACTTCCCGTTTTTTGTCGGTCTCCCTCTCTCGCGCCGTGGCGAGGAGCATCGCGAGAGGAGAAGCGCGCGCGCGCCAGAGAGCGGGGCCGGTTGAAGGTACGACCCTACACACATGGACCGCCGCTAAACTTGACTCTCGGCCTCGCACTCCAAGGATTTCTTTTCTTTCTCCCTCTCCGGAGGCCGCAGCCGCCGCCTGCCTCGGCTCACCTCGAACGCAGCCAACACCGCCACCAACCGTACCTTCTTATCCGAGAGACGTTTTAGCACACGCATCGTAGGTGCTCCCTTCCTACCCTGGACCAAACCTTTCTTCATCTCGACGTGTGTTCCATGCCAGGTGCATCACAGGGGTAGAAAACTAGCCGGGACAAACAGATCTCTCCATTCAAAGAGCGAGTACTCCGACAGGGAAATTCAGGTCTTTGCCACGTAATACTTTCATCCGATTCGAACATTTCCTATTCACCCTTTCGCTACTGTTAACGTCTTTCAGTGTTTCGAAAATAGATTATAATTGTATTTGTTATAGGTAAAATTTTGTTCGTCGAAATTTATATTCTGTAGTAGATTTCATTCCAAAGGGTTATTTTCAATGAAAAGTTTAGTTAAGAGTTGGTCATCGTGGTCGATCGAGTTGTGCCACGTGGGAGTAAGTGGGAAAGAGTTAGAGCCGGGGGGGGGGGGGGGGAGAAGTCGAGCGAGTTTTGCTACTCGACATTGTTGCAGTTTGCTATTAGAGAGACATTCATTTCCGTATTTTGGCCTCGGGATTGCTGAGCGAGGCGAAGGTGGATGATGGCGAGTGGTTCGTTTGGCGGCCTAGAAGAGCATGCTCGAAGGTGTGGGTGGGTTGGAAAGGCGTGGGACGAGGGACGTTAACGTATCGATATACGAGGCGATTCGATCGTCGACTACGTGTGTCGAACCTCGACACTGATGGAATTTACGTTCGAACTCCCGGGCAATGAGCGCACCGGATCGTCCGGCAATCTGTGAGATAGCGAGAGATACTACTACTCTCTGTGCCGGCACAGTGATGACCGGAAGTTTTTGCAGCGCACACACGGAATTGCGCGCGCACCCGCTATCCTCCATGTGCGTGGATACATGTGCGTGGAGGATACATGCGTGTAAGGTTGGAGAGCGAGCGGCGGCGGAGTGTTTCCATCGGTCGGCGGAACTCCAGATAAATTTCACCAGCGCGCACAATCGGGTTCTTTATGATCAAAGGACTCGATATGAGTCCCTCACTTTTTCTTCTTGCGCAACGTCCCACATCCCTCCGGCAAGGAGGAGGAAGAGGAGGTGGAGGAGGAGGAGGAGGAGGAGAAGGAGGGCCCCGATACATCGATGAAACCAAATCGCACGAGTCTCGGTTTACAACGAAGAATCTCTTTACACTCCTCCTCTTCTTTCTCACTTGCCGTTGTCTTTTCCATCGCTTTTCCCGTAAGCATCAATTATCCTCGATGATTTACTGTACTTAGAATTGAAATTGTTCTTTTTTTCCCCGCTTTTCCATACTTCGAACGCGTGCCGATTTTAGCTTGGTTAGACGCATTTGCAAAGCCGATAAGCAAATTGGAGTCCGTCGCACTGCTAATCATTAACGGTTAGAGAAATTGAATGCGTAATTCCTGCGGTATCATTGGTTACGCAAGTTTGAGCTGTGCGCCGGAATAGTTCCATTTTCGTGAAATTAATAGCGAACGGTACTCCTTCCGTGATCCGGTCTCTGATTCATCGCGCATCCTGCTATCAAGCAGGACTACTATTAATTACAAGAACCACCACATTCACCAAGGATAATCATAATGAACAATTGAATAACAAGTTAATCTCAAGTTTCAATTCCCTAATAACATTCATCCGTTGTCTCTCGCAGCTATTGAAATTCCGAAAAGTATAGTCCAACACTATGAAAAAAAAAAAAAATTAAAAAAGAATACTCTTCTTATCCAGTAATATTACTCAACAAAGGAGTCTTGCATTTACATCGTTTATCTGTAAAATGACGTCCTAATTTCACATTCATTAGATATAATTTCTGGCTCAAAGCATAAAATTAAATTTGTTCATAGCGCTTGATTGAATAATAGAAGATTGCAGTGAGACACGTGTATGCAATCGGTGGCTAATGCTCTTTCATAGACATTTACTGTGGCGGGCTGCTTACGGGATGCGCGTAAAAAGTGGCGCCGCATTAGAAGGGAGGGTGAGGAGGAGAAGCGAGGAGAGAAGAGGAGAGAAGAGGAGAGGAGAGGAGAGTGCGAGAGGAGTAGGAGGGAAGTATAGAAAAGAGAAGCACGTGCAAGGGACGCGTGGAGGCGATGTCGAAAAAATGCGGCCCATGTCCGGTTCACGAGGTCCGCGCGCGCTCAACGGCGGCGGCGGCGGCGACGACGAGCGCCGCTCGGAGAGCACCGAACCCGTGAGTGTGTGTACGTCGAAAAGAAAGGGAAACCCACTTGGCAAATCTGGTCCACGGGTCCCCAGTGACGTCAGGCCCTCCCCATAGAAATTAATGGGCGAGCACGTGACCACCGTCGCCCACGGCTGGACCAATCGCGCCGGCCAACTTGCCCCCGTGACGGCAGCGACGCGACGCGGAGCGTCCGACCGTTAGTGAAGTCATCCGAGAGCGCGCCCGCGCGCCACTTGCGAAAGCAGTGGAGAAAAACGAGAAAAGTAGCAAGGAAATTGAAAATTTCTTGTTGAATCAAGTTCGATAAAAGAGAGAGAAGAGTTTCAAGAATCCTGCCAGAGAACAATGCGCTCCGTAAGTGAACGTCTTCGGTAGTTTTCTTGCGAAAGAAGTCAACAAGAACAACGAAACAAAGAGCAAAGCTGCCGGTAAGAATCTCTAAACGGACCGAGTGAAGAAAGGAGATGGAGCGACGAGTTTCGGAGTGAAGCTAGAAAACAATGCAATCTACCACTGTGTAAGAGAACGTCTTCGGTACTTTTGTTGCGAAGTACGAGAGCGCGCGCGCGCATTGCGAAACAAGTAAACGATAAAACAACAAAGATCGAAACCAAGGGCAAAACTGCCGATGAAAATCTCCAACATTACAAAGATGAAGGAACGAATGAACGACTTTCGGCGTTCAGCTACGAAACAATACACTCTACACAACTGTGCAAGCGAGCGTCTTCGATACTTTTGTTACAAACTACAAACGATCATTACGAAAGAAGTAAACAAGAAAAAGGAAACAAAGGGCAAAAGCTGGCGGTGAAAATCTCCAAGTGGGCAAAGTGAAGAACAAGGAGAGAGAGAGAGAGAGAGAGAGAGAGAGAGAGAGAGGGGGGGGGGTGAAGAGTTTCGGCGTCGAGCGCGAAAACAATGCAACGTGTTGAGTAGTTGGTTGCGAAGTATGCGCGTACGCGCAAGAACGCTGCATTAAGTAGATAGAGCAAGTAGTATAAGCGCGCGCGGGGAGACGCGCGGCAAGGTAGGGGGAAGCGGTGTTGTAAAAGTAGGCAGGAGCATTTGGCGACACGATAATCGCGTTACCCACTCGATAATCGTTCCCTCGCGTTTCAGATTAGCCCAAGTAACGCCACCAGGCTGACTTAACAGAACGGAAAGAGAGAGAGAGAGAGAGAGGGGCGTGTGAGCGGGGGAGTTGGCTTACGCTCCTTGGGATAGGTAATATTGGCTGGGCGGTAATTATGCGCGGCGTTCCCGTTGCCGGCTATTAGCTCGCCCTTTAAACCGGCCGAGAGATATTCGTCGCTGGCGCGCTCGCGCTCGCACTCGCCTCGTTCTCCATCTCTAATTGTCTGCTGCCGTGTCGCCTTCCCCGCTAGGTTATGCTCCCCGGCCTCGCCGCGTCAACACGCATGCGCCAATTACGCTTTTTGCGTGCTCGGCGTAATATACGTGCGAGGCATACGGGACGCGAATTCGGCCGGCGGAGCGCGCGCGCGCGGGCGAGCGAGCGAGCGAGCGTTCTCGGCGCGGTACGGCGAGCGAGCAGCACGCGAAAGCAAGCCGAGAAAGAAATAAAAGCTTCGGCGAAAAGAAGACGGTGAGGCTCCACTCAACGAGGGATTACACAATCCCCGCCTCAACCTAACCTTTCTCCCCCACCAAGCTGTCCGGCTAGCAAGGTAGGAGTCGCGTCGACCAGGCCAGCAGCACCGAGGCAGCCAGCCAGCCGATCGAGCCAGGTAAACGAGCAGAGAGCCAGCCAGCCTGCCTGCCCGAGCAGCAACCCAGCCAAACAGCCAGGTATATCTGCTGCCACCATTGCTGCTGCTGCTGTTGCTGCTGCTGCTGCTGCTGCCGTTGCCTTGCAACATAACAATAATTATGAAATTCGTCAGTTTCTAAAGTACAAGCGTGCGCCTTCCTTTTCCAGGCCTTCTCAGTCCTGAATTAGGGATTGTTAGCCTCCGGTGCTGTCCCGGATATCCTTCGATTTGGATAGAGCGACCTATGCCTTTCTTAGTTTTATAGTGCTGGTCCTAATTGGTCCTCACTGGCCCTTCTAGGATCTAATTCAATTTGAAAATTTCCCTCGACCATATTTCGGTACCCTCGCCTTGTCCACGTGGCTCGCAAATGGGAAAAAGTCCCCAGCTTGTAAATTGGCATGTACCCGTTATTGCTGGTCTAAAGTTGCGAGCCGCGTCGTCGCTAATGTCGGAGTACGCCGCTTGTAAAAGAGAGCCACTCTTCTCTCAGCGATTCTCCCGTTGTACTCCTCTACTGCGTTTCCCCCCGCAAACTTTGAACTACAGAAACCGCACAGATGTGCCGCATATTGCGAGGGTAAAAAGGTTCGCGTTTCGACGAAGGAAATATGTAAAATAGAATATGTTACGTGATTTTGAGTCGATGCTCTTTGGTAATGTTTGACTCTCGCAATGAAAGAGGTTGGTCGATTGGTGATTGGTTATTGATGTGTTGGATCGATCGGTAATGGAGTACGCTGACTGAGGCGAAATTCCATAAAACGGACGTGTGACGGGGCGAGCGAGAAATTCAAGGAATGGGTCTCGGCCATATTCACCGGTCGAGGGAGGACTAGCGATGAGAGTAATTACGGTCAGGGCGAGCCTCCATGTAATTTTTCGTGGAAGATCTAATATTTAGGAGCGGCTCTCTCTGTCATAAATTATTCAAGGTCGGCAGAGAACTACGTCTGCTGTGAATTACAGTCTGCAACCGCCATAAAAATAAGCAACTCCTCTCTCTACCTACTCCTGCTGTACGGAAGCCGATCATCATTTGTTGCTCTTGCTCCGAGGGGAGCACTCATCTTAAAAAGCTTTTTACATTTTTCATAGGAATTTGTTTGCTAGCCATAAAACGGAGAATCCTCCGGCAGATTGGAGTTTACGAGATTACACAACTTTCATTCGTAATTATTATTACACCATTTTAGTACCAACGTTATAAGAATGGCGATTACCTTATATAAAGAAACAGTACTATTATTATTGAATGGTTAATAAATATTCGTTTGAAATTGGAGTACTGTAATGTATGAAGTATGTCGAGGTTCTAGATGGAGAATTGCTCGTGCTCGCGAGGTATTAACTCCCATTCGAAATTCTAATTTCATCATCGTCAGAGGTGAAAATACATTTCGAGTGTCTAATAGAAATTGTCAAGTCGAAACCGAAAGGCTTTCACTTGTTCGTGGGTATTGCGTGGCAGCGAAACTACTAGCAAGGGTGGGGGGGGGGGGGGGGGGGGGCCAAACGTCCTACCTCAAATTTCTAGATTCCACTTGCGCAATTCTGCCGGTCCGACTCGAAAGCCACGCCGCCGCCATAGCCGTACACGCCTCTGGTGTGCTTCCACGTGACAAATCTGCCTTTGTCCAAACAGAAAACTCCGTGGAATCGGCTAAAAGACTTTTTGTCCGGCGGTGACGCTAATGACGAAAAGGAAAGGCGTACGAGATGCTAGTTTCTAAGACCCACATTCGGAGCGAGACTTTTTTACCGGCTGCCAGATGCCCACCCAAAGCAGACCCTTCTTCCTTCCCTTCGATGTAAACCTCCTTTTTATCAAGCTTGTAATTTTGTTCTTTCACTCTCGCTCTTTCTCTGCCGTCCCCCCCCTCCCCCCTCCCCCTCCCCCCAAATCAACCGACACGAAATTCGCCAAATGGCATCGCGTAATAACCAGCTCTCATTTATAACGTCTCTATTTCGGTACTTTCCCACACGTGTTCATATCCGTGCTTTTAATTAAATTTTGTATTAATACAGACAAAAATAACAAATGCTCAACTTCTCTTCAAATGAATTACGACTGAATTACTCTAACAAAGAACAAATGTGCTTTGGTAATTGTTAGTTTTACTCTGTTATGTTATTATCTTGCGTAATCATTTTTAACAAATCTACATAAAAATTACACGCATTAGAAGTTTTAAAAACTAGAAACTATTATTACCACTGAATTAACATGTACGAAAGATAAGTAAAGAGTGGAGCCAGGGTTTGATCAGATTTTCAGCAGCTGGTGCTGAGAAACCAAACGTTTAATATTTGATTAGGGCGCTGCCCATTGAGAAACGAAAGCGAGCGAGCGAACGCGCCACTGAAAATATGTGTATAGCCGGCCCGTTTCCGTTCCGAGCAATTCTCCCAAGTACTTTTTCAAGCCGAAGCGCGCGCGCCACCTCGTCAGTTATTCAGTGATAAGTGTTGAATATCTATGTCACCGTGCCGAGCAATATTGATGTCAGAAACCGCGATATTCAGGCGGCGGCGGCAGCGGCGACGGCGCGCGCGCGCGCGCATCCCCGAGTTAAGCTTCGTTGCATTTTCAAGAGGCTCGTTAATTACATCGCAATTAGACCACCAGTCAAAAAGTAGACGGTTGACATTTTTCGGTGATACTATGTATTTCCAAACGTGTCCTCATTAAACTTTTAATAAGTGGGGTGATAAATACTAGACATATTGAGAAGTGTTCGATTACTCTTTCTGCGCGTTAATTAAAAAGTATTAGAGATAAAATATTAGATGTATAATTATATATTAATTATAATAATTAAATAATATTATTTCATAAAATCGGCAGTTAATAAATAAGGAATAGAAAAATTATTATAGGTGTAGACATAAATGAGTTAGCAATTTAATGGTTAATCAGTGATTTCGAAGATTTCAAGTGCGACAGGAAAGTTTGAAATCGCTGTTGGACAAACAGGCGAGCCAATGTTCATTCCATCGAGAATGAGGCTTGCTCTCGTATTCACGAGTCGCTGCCGACAGAGTCTATTGCAGAACTGCGACAGGTGTTATCGTCGGACGCGATTACCACAACTGACTCTCTGAGCCTGCTGCTGCTGCTGCTGCTGCTGCTGCTCTTACTGCTACCTCCTCTTTATCTTTGAACCCGTGTTCATTCGAAGCGTGTGTCTCAACTTTCCACGAGTGGCGAGCGAGCGAGCATGTAGGCAGAACAAACGAAAGCACACGTGGAAATGAACAGCCATTCAACATCAACATTGTGGAAGATAAAAAAAGTTTTGGGCGCGACTTATAGCCACATTGTAAGATAAGCCGATTGTAAGGTATCAACGCGAAGGGGGGAGAATTGTGATAGAAAAAGCTAGGACTAGATTGTCATTTGTTGGCTTTTCACGGGGATTTTTACATTTCTGACTAGCGTGTGCCAAGTAAGAAACTGTTTCCTTTCGTAAACAGACTCGCAAGCACTCTGGAAACTTTCCGCGTTAAGCAATCCCTCGTTGCCGGTGTAGGAACGCCGTGGAAAACGGCGTGCAAAGGCGGCAATTGCGACAGAGCCTGTTTCGAGATTCGCTTAATCGCTGGGCCTTGGGGGCCCAGACCCAGTTACTCGAATTGCATTAGATGCTCTCCGGCTAAATGATGTTGCCAGTGACAACCTGGCGAGACCCAACACTTTTACCTACCAAAGCACGCCCTACATCCCTAATGGTCTAGACCTGATTCGACCTGAGCTAGACGCGAGCCACCGTAACTAACGAGCTCAAACATACTTCCCGCCAATGGGTTTTAACGCTAAAATCAGGCTAATTAACATTCTCCTAAAGAAAAGTGTCGATCTACCAGTGTAAACTCCATTCGTGTATGATAAAAAAATGTATTTTAATAATCATTCATTTCCATGTCATTCACATTACCCGTTTATTTTTTAACTCTCTGTTCTATAAAATTCGATATTAATTCTAATCGATCTTTCGGTATAGGAAGCAAGATATTCCACTAAATGAACAGTTATAGATTACTTGGGACAAATATTTTAAAGCCGACCAACTGAGTAAGCTGTTTGCTTAGGAATTGTTCGATAAGCGGTACAATAATATGAGAAAAATGGAGCAAAGAATGTAGTAAAAAGGGTGCTGGTCTAAGGTCCCTATTAATAGAATCGATAACAGTTAAACGCATCGGAATCCCATGTTTATTGCAGGATTCTTCAAATATTTATGAGCCGTTGAGGCCGATCAATTATATCGACGCGGCATTAAATTACCTCGGTCATGCGAAATTAGGTCAAGCCTTTTTATCGTTATATTATAACAGTTGCGGTTGATGTTATTGCCGGCGAGTGCAGCCACTGCAGGAATACAGTAAACAATGCTCGAATAGTTAGGAGAAATACGGCGACGGTTAATCGGTGTGTGCTGTTAGGTCAGGAATTGATGGACGGCGTTCGGTAGTGACTAAACGTGGCTGGTTTTCTACCGAGAATAACCAGATCAATTGTGAGCCGTCTGCACACGAGTGGCCGTGCACGTGTAAACGGCTTTTGACGTATCGGCGATGAATGCGAGAACGCGACGATATTAAATAAGAGATAAGAGAAAAAGTCGATAATCATGTGGACACATTAACGGGCCGCTAACACGAAATCGATCCCAGAACACAAACCGGTGAAAGTAGAAAAGGAAATTACAAAAAGTCTTCGAATTCGAGCGAACGCAAAACTTTACACGAGCCGAGAGAATTGTTCTCTGGGTGGCTGAATGTTAGCGGTGAGTCTCGATCTATTGGCTAATTCGGGAACGACCGTTTAAATGCAATCACGCGCACCTCTGTCCTGCCAAGTTTTGCATAAAAATCACAGCGACGCCACGCATGCGGCGCGCTTTCACGTCCAAAAAAGCGGTTGGCCATATCGCGTCGGTGAACGAAATTTATTCAGCGGGAGGGAGGACAGAGAGAAGACAGTTTGGAATCGAATGGACGCGTGCGTCGAGAGCGCGCTCGAATGGTTCTCGGCTGGCTCGAAAACGGCGCGACTGGACCAGCAGCGGCGCGCGCGCTGTCGCAAGAGATGCGAGCCAAGAGAGAAAAAGAAAGGTATAGAAAGATTGCAAAATCAAAGACTCACCCTCGAGCTTCATGCCAACTTCGAGGCACTTCTGAAAGCGACAGTAGGGACAGCGCTTCCTCTGCGTCTTGTCGATGTGGCAGGACCTCTCGGCGACGCATGTGTAGACCTTCTTGTTCTGGACGGTGCGCTTGAAGAAGCCCTTGCAGGACTCGCAGGTGAGTAGCCCGTAGTGGTAGCCGGAGACCTTGTCGCCGCAGACCGGACAGAGCTCTTCGATGACGATGTCCTTGGTGTCAGGGAAGTCGGACGGACAGGGTATCGAGCCAGTGACGACACCAACCCCGACCTGGCCCAATCCAGGATGACAGAGGGTACCGCTTGGTAACGAATAAGTGGTAGTTGGTATCGCGACATTGCCGCTTACCGCAGCGGATCCACTGCCTCCACCTCCGCCTCCGCCTCCGCCGCCGCCTCCGCCTCCGCCGCCGCCGCCGCCTCCTCCACCACCACCACCTCCTGGTCCTGTGCCTCCGGTGCCACCTCCGCCGCCGTTGGCTCCACTGCCGACGGCACCCCCGACGCCTCCTGAGACCGGGCCGCCGTTACCCTGGCCGGGGCCTCCGCCAGGAGCCCCTGAACCTCCGGCGCCGTTCGTCCCATTGGCGCTTCCCGCGCTGTAACCGTTACCGCTCGCGTCCAGTGTCGTCGAGGTGCCGCAACCACCGCCGCCGCCGCCACCACCGGCGGCCCCATTACCACCCCCGCCGCCCCCGGCGCCGCTTCCTCCTCCTGTTGGCGAGAACAAACACGTGTACACCTTCTTGTTGGCGCAAGAGCCGATCTCGAGGGCCGAGGACGCGCCGCAACCACCGCCGCCGCCGTTCCCGCCGCTACCCGTTCCGTTTCCACTACCGCCACCGCCTCCTCCACCACCACCTCCACCTCCGCCACCTCCTCCTCCACCTCCTCCTCCTCCGCCGCCGCCACCTCCGCCACCCGTCGGCGAAAACAGACACGTGTAAACCTTCTTACTACTACAGGGTGAGCTGTTGCGCTTGAAGAAGCCCTTGCAGGACTCGCACGTGAGCAAGCCGTACTGGTAACCGGACATCTTGTCCCCGCACATGGGGCACCGCTCCTCGAGGGCCGTCGAGTCGAAGAAGGCGGCATCGAAACACGATATGCCACCCCCTTGCGTATGACTCTGCCCATGAACTGATAATTGTGTCTGTGGCGGCTGTTGCGATTGCGATTGCTGCTGTTGTTGCTGCTGTTGTTGCTGCTGTTGTTGCTGCTGTTGCTGCTGTTGTTGGTGGCACATCTGCGAGGGCGGACTTTGGGCGCAATTGCCGTACGGCGACGAACCGTATTGTGGTTGTTGTTGCTGTTGCTGTTGGCCGGCACCGGCCGCGCCCTGAGGACTGCCCTGCGGGCTCAGATGGAACGGCGACATATTCAGGGATATAAGGCCCGAATGCTGCTCCATCTCCAATAACATATCACCCTTGCGCAAACACCGCACGGAACAACGTGCTCGCGGCGTATCGGTGCATATAGGTATGTGTGGCACGGCTACGAGCTCTCCCGTAAATCTGACTCGTACCGGAGATGAGCTATCGACAACGGCATGTGGGTGATGGTTGCGAGTGCCCGCACACTTTTAAGATCCCCGTCCTCTTCGAATTCAAGAGAAAGAGAGACGGAGAGAGAAAGAGTCTTCCCTCGATAGCACTGTTTCAGGGCTAGGGTGGGCGTAGAGAGTTCACTGTATAGTGTCACTGAGTATGCGTGACGTCGTCGCCGATGGTAATCGGGGCGACGCGACGATGACGACAACAACGACGAATGATGACGATGACAAAGTCGAAATGCGACAACGCTCCTAAGTATATCGCTCGAGAAAGAGAGTGAGATACGAACTCGCTAACGGTGAGAAAGAGAGAGAGAGAGAGTGAGTGAGTGAGTGAGTGAGTGAGAGGGAGTGAGAGAGCACACACGGTTTCCTTGGCACGTATATAATATCGATCACCAGTCACGCTCTTGTACAACACACCTTCGCCGAGGTAATCGCGCACCACCGCATCGGGGTGAACTTGATTGGTATGAGATATAGATCTCCCGTCGAAGGAGACGAGACTACGTCCGAAGCATCGTCGAGTAAACTGGTAAGCGTGCGAAAACCCCGCTTGACACTTGCCCGCGGAGAGCAATGATCGCTGGTTGCACTGGTTTCGCCGATAGTCGTGGCCGCCGGGCCAAAGAGAAAACACACTGTAATCCAACGTTATGTGCTGCTGGGAGCACTCGACGTGGTAAACACAGCCGATCTATTTGTCCACACGAAACAACACCAATGATCGCCGATTGAAGTTGCTGCTGTTGCTGCTGTTGCTGCTTTCTTGGTGGATATGTGCGAGTAGTATCGAGGAGCAAGCCGGCAATATCCAGGGCAGGTCGGGCACACACGCGCGACTACTTCTCGCCGAGGGTTGAACGCGGCCGCGTCGGCCTGGAGCGTGCAGCAAGAGCGGGCGGCGCGTGCGAATCTTCTGCCGAGAGTGGCTGTCGCGCGCGCACACATTCAACAGAGCGGGCCACACACTGACAAGTAGCGCGCAGAGGGGTGTGTGTGGGTGGGGCGCGCGCGCGGGCACACACCTTGCGCTCGCGGATCCAAATAATAATGAGGCGGGCGCGGGTGTGCGTAAAGCTGGCTGGCGAGAAAGGGAGTCAGCGTCCGTCGATTGCGAGAGTGGACACTACACAAGAGCAGCGCGCGTATGGTCTCTCTCTCTCTTTCTATCTTTCTCTTTCCCTCTTCTGTATGTCCACTGTATGTGCTCGGCGTGTGAGTGCGCGCGAGCAAGTGAGATAGCGATTGAAATAACGCGGAGGGAGTGTGCGCGCGAGTATCCTCCAGTTGCCGGAGAGCGCGTACGACTTGACAGCTCGGCTATCCGCGTACGACTAGTTGTCTTCTCGCCTCGTTGCTTTCCCAAAGGGCCCGCCCCCTCCTCTCCGGCGCCCTACCGTAGACACATGGAGGTAGGTAGAGCCGGGAGAGACCGAGACCGCCTCGCGGGACACAACATGCGCCGCGCGCGTATACCCTCGGCACCGACGTCGATGACGGCCAAGTGGTGCAGCTCAATGATGACGGCGACACGATCCGGCAAGCAGCAAACCAGCCGACGTAGTTGCTGCTGCTGCTGCTGCTACTCCCTGTCTTCTCTTCTTCCTCTTCTTGTCGTCCTCCGTTGTCTCACACTTGCAGAGCGTCAAGAGCTGCTGTTGCTGCTGCTGCTGCTGCTGCTGTGTGTCTTCAGCGAGGGCTGCTGTCGATGCGTGTGCCAAGTTGCGACGCGACACGGGCTGGGCCGGGTCGGGTCGGGTATCGCGGCTCGTGTCGTTGTGTGGTATATGCTCGGGTCGGTCGGGCGCACGCTGCGTGTTGCGATGAGGAACGAGCGCGCAAAGCGGAGAGCAGAGCAGAGCAGAGCAGAGAGCAAAGCAGGGCTCTCTATGCCGGGCCGAGAGATAGGCGCTTCGCCGTGACAGCACCGCACCACCGCGCCGGGAGTAAAATAAAATTGGCCGAACCGGGAGAACGGCGAGAGGCGCACCAGCTCAGCGCGCGTCAGGCTCCTTTGGCGTTTCGGTGGGTAGTATAGAGGAAAGGAGAGAAGGCGCGCGCGTGTGTCCCTTTACCGACGGGCGCGTCGAGAGTGCGAGTGCGAGAGCGAGAGGGAGAGTGCTCGGGGAGAGAGGGAGCGAGCGAGGGAAAGAGTGAGAGAGAGTGAGAGGAGGGAGGGAGACGGGCAGGCAGGCACAGGCAGGCAGGCAGGCAGGCGGCACGGAGAGTATAACCAACACAGCGCACGGCATAAGTGAAAGTGATTCAGCAGCGCATGCCACCGCGCGCGGCCAGGTGCCCGACGACGACGACGGTACGGGACGGGAGAGACGGCGGCGGAGAGGAGAGAGGACCGGGTGGGCAGGGGTAGAGGAGAGGAGAAGTGAGGAGAGGCGGAGTGGAGGCACCTCCGAGAAGCCCGTCGGATGGTGGGGGTAGCACGCGGTTCGGGAGGAGAGGGCCCCGAGGAGATCGTAGGAGAGTGAGAGAGTTAGAGGAGAGCGGCGGGGAGGCGAGGGGAGCCGCGCGGTCGAAGGGACAGCCGGAGGGGCGAGAAGGAGGTTGTAAGCCCGACGTGGCGGGGATGACCTACTTACGGAACCAGGTCTATGTCGGCCGGAGAAGTATTGTCCTCGCGCGCGCTCCCGCGTCGATCCGCGCCGTGCCGTGCCGTCGTTTTCTCGACCGTATTTGTCGTCCCCGCTGTCCCCGGATACCTCCGCGCCGCACGTGTCCGCCCTTATCCGACCCTCCACCCTCCACCCTCCGCCGCCCTCCTCCTCCTCCTCCTCCTCCTCCTCCTCTTTCTCCTCCTTCACCGACGCCCTACACAAGCCCAGGCCGCCCACGAGCTTGCTTCTTCTTCCCCGCGATTTCCTAATCTTCGATAGGACACCTTGCAGCCAGCCTCCAACAAGTGAGCCTGTCTGTCCTCTACCCCTTTGCTCTCTGCTCCAGATGACGATGCGCTACCAACTCCCGCAGGAGATGATCCGCTCGTCTGATCCCAATTTTCCTAACAGCCGCAACGATGATTGATCCCTGGCAGCCTTCTTCAACGATGCCAAAAATTCCTTCCGCACGTACTCGAACGATGATGCTAGTAGATAGATAGGCGCATCGCATAGGAAGAAGATCTTTCTCTCTCTCTTTGTTTCTCTCTTTCTCCCTTTTGGAGTGTATCGCGGGATGGTGGACGGTGTGGTTCGCTTGGAAGTTGGAAGTTGCGGCTGGCGCGGCCGCAAGAGAGAACGAAAGGACGGGAGAGTCGTGTCGAGTCGAGTCTCGAGTCTCGAGTCTCGAGTTGAGTCGAGTCGAGTCGAGTCGAGTCGGCGGCGCGCGCGAACGACTCTTGCTTTCAAAGAGCACGGGGGAATCAGGCAGAGTGGCGGTAAGCGGGCACAGGGCAGGCGCTCGGGCCACATACAGGCCGTGGCTGGGTCAACAGTAACGCCGTTGGCACTCCCCAACAGTGCCAGTGCCGCTCTATGTGTTCGTACGTAGTGATGTGCGCTGGCAAGTAGTGGGGAGACCCACTGACCCAGTTCGCTGAGAACATGACGCAGCCCCGACTCACTCCCTCTCATTAGCTCTTTCTCTCTCCCTCTCTCTTTCTCGCACGATACACCGACGCTCCCCCCCCCGACCGACCCCTTCCTCGCCCCCTCGTCCAACACGTACCATCACTCTCCCTCTCTCTGTCTTTCGCTCTCGCCTCACAGCGAGCCTCTTACTCTCTTTCTCTTTCTCTTTCTCTTTCTCTTTCTCTTTCTCTCTCCCTCTCTTCTTCTGAGATCCTCACCCTCACCCTTTGCCGCCCACCTTGCTCGCTCCACCTGGCCATCCCTTTGATTCCGTCTTTCTCGTAGACCCTGTCCTTACCTTTGCACACATCGCACACATACTTCCACTCTCGACACATTTACTCGCAGAGGCATACATACGTAGTAGGTACTCCGAGCACGACTCGGTGATCACGCGTACACACCTTTCTTTCTTTCTTTTCTAGTTAGATTCTCCCTTTCCCTCTCGACGACAACTCCTTTCGCCTCCCTCTTTCTCACTCTCTCACTCTCTCACTCTCTCTCTCTTCTCTCTTTCTCTTTCTCGTTCGTTTCTTTTCGCGTTTCACCCTCATTCCCTCTTTGAGAGACTCGAAGACGGAGCCTGTGCCCGACTGTCTCGGCCGATTGCAACCTCTTTCTCTTTAACTTGTCTCTCTGTCTCTCTGTCTCTCGTTCTCGTTCTCTCTCTCTCTTTCTCTCTTTCGCGTTATGCGCTACACCTCGAGCTTATTCACGTCTAGCGTAATTCTCGCACTTTTTCTTGTATATGTGAACGCGCTCGCGGTAATAGCGCGCACCTACACAAACGTGTCGCGAGAGATATATATATATATATATATATATACACGCAAGCGCACACCGTGTCATCGATGAATGCACGCGGTGGCGGCGGTAACTATTGCGAGCGTGTTGTCGTCATCGTCGTTGTTGTCGCATCGTGTATGCGGGGGGGTTTGGAGGCGAACCACATTGCAACTGGTTATGTATGTGTGTCGGCCAACCCACCCTCGCCCCGAAACATGTATTGGATTTTGCCTGGACCGCAATTGCGGCTCCTCTGTTTTCGGGGATTCCATTATAACACCATTGCGGTCGAATCGCACCCGGTAACGAACAAACCGCACCATCCATCCGCGAGCGCTCTCTCAATCATTGTCAAACATCAGCAATATTGAATCTCGTAGGAGTCTATCAACGAATTCCTTGGACCTACCGATTCGACCTCAACGTTTTATACAGGACCCATATTTCTCTTGTACATGGAATAGAAATGGAATTACATCATGGCAGCACACGTGACTTAAAGTTCTAACATTAAATCTAGAAAGCTAGCCGAAAGCGAGTAAGGCAGCGTGAAGAAAGTGAAAGAGTAGAGCGAGCGATGTATCGAGGAAAGCAAGTAGCTAAAGCGTTAGAAGCTAAAGAGAGCGAGAGAAAGAGAGGGGAAAGCGTCTGTGGTTAATTAGTCGTTGGAGCGATGAAGAAGCAAGAAGCGACGTTTGTGTCTCAGGCGTTTCGGAAGCGGTGCCTCGTGGGGCCGCCGCCGCCGCCGCCGTCGTCGTCGTCGTCGTCGTTCGTGTGTATTCCCTTTTGACTCCTTTCTACTTTCGTTTTCTCCTCCGGCGCTTATGCAATCGGCGGTGATCCAGCGGCGAGCCGGCAGAGTGACGCTCCCCCCGGTGAATTTCATCACGGAGCGACCGACGTCGCCGGCGACGACGACGACCACGACGGTCGAGCGTAAAAAAGGAGCGTACGATCAATCGAGCATTGCTCGGCGCTGCTCCATTGTACGTTCCCAGCTCGGAACGCGGGCGGCATTAAAGCTTTTGTTCCTGTGTCGAGGAGTGCGAATCGGAAACGGGTAGCTGGCGTGTTCGATGTACTCTGTGTGCATTGCCGGTAGAAACAGAAAGGGGGGAAGGAACGTGTGGATTTTAGCCAGCAGTCGCGCTATGCGTTTCCTTCGGCAAGAATGGACTTATTGAATGTAGGACGGCGGCTGCCCGAATCACGGCCCTCGCTTGTCTCTTACTCTCTTTTTCTCTCTCTCTCTCTCTCTCTCTCTCTCTCTCTCACACACTCTTTGCTTCTCGGCTCTCAGCAGCGTGGAAACAAAAAGGGGTCAAACGAAAGGGAAAAGGGCGGCCGATCTCTCTTCTGGCAGGAGCGCAGGCGAGCGAGCGAGCGAGCGCGTGCGCCTCGTCGCCGGGGCCGAAAGGGCGGAAGGACCGCCGAAAGAAAGTGAAAGCCGTGACCCAGAAAACTCGGCCGGCGTAAATGGCACGTACGGATACACGTTCGGGAATTATAAGCGATTACCGGGAGATATGTCGCCGCTGCCGTCGTTGTTACCGGCGTTGAAACGTAGACCGGGGCCAGTCAGAGAGCAGCCGCTTACTTTCGACACACGACGATGTATCGCTGAGTACTTGAAGCCATTAAAGTCGAACACGCCACTGTATTATAATTACTTCCTGCGGAAGGGACGAGTGCCAGAGAGCCCAGGCGCCGCGCATCTTTGTTCTCCTGGGACGCGTTAGTCCTCGCGGTAGTGTGGCACAGCGAGGCCGCGCTCCATTTGCAAGAACGCGTATTCTGCATTTTCTATTTCCACCATCTCTTTCTCTCCCTCTTTTTCTCTCCTCTTCTCTTTCTGCCTTGTCGACAGCTTGTCGTCTCGGGCGCGATACAGACTTGTTCAATAGCTGATGGACGCGCGCCTCTGATAACGCTCGTCGACAAGGTTGCAAGAGTGCCAGTCCTTTACCCGTATGGGCTGAAATTATGCGGCCATTATCGGCATTACGCTATTTCTGGGTCAATTAGCATCGGCGTGATCCTTTTGGCGCCGCTCACCGGCCCTCTAGGACCGCCGATCACAGGTCGCCCGATCTAGCACACTGCCAGCCATCATTCTCAACCGTTAAGATCCTTTTATATGTGCCACTAATTATGAAAGTGGTCTAAGTCATATATTTCTATCGTAAAAATTACATTAAATAAATTTAGTTTAAAATCATGTCGTGTGAAATAAGTGATAAATTCATTTTTTTTTAAATTTTGACTTAGACCACTTTCATAATTATGGGCACATGTGTATAATATATGAAAAAAAGAATTTGTATATTCAGTCTTTTTGGATTAAATTGTTTTAAAAATAAACCTGTCTTCTTGAAAATAATTTATTCTCTCTTAGGAGAAAACTTTCTTTTTCAAGAAAATGTATCTTTTTGTAGAGAGAAGAGTTTTCTTCTTTAAGAGAGTTTACTTTAAAAACACTGGTTACATGACAGACACAATGTGATAAATTCTCCTTAATGTGTAATCTGTGACCGTATTCTTAGTTACTGCCGTATCAGCGCGAAGAGGGTGAGTCAATTGCTCTTGAATCACCACTGTTCGGTATACGCTACAGCATAGGAGATAATTATATTTTATCTAGTAATTTTAATTATACACGAACGATTCCTCACTCTTTTCTATATTTTATATTCCTTGCCTTGTCTCTGCTAATATAAATTGTTACGTTTATCGATTTTATAGAGTTAGTAAAATATGTATTACAACATCTTTCAATAGGAATGACAGGTCGACCCACGCATCACTCAAAGATTTTGTTAATAAACATAGCTGCAAGAATCTATCATTCTTTAAATGAATTAATTAATTAATTCTTAACGCGCCGATCACATATACTTTATATAATATAATGTATACAGCATATCTGAAAAAGTGGAACACAACAGTCGAAATTCAAAGAGAAGTGAATCATCGTTTACAGACGCTGATAATGTCAATATAAGTGCTATCAAAAATATGATTGTCGGAGTATCCAAACACAGTGTTTGTTTTCATATGATCTATTTGAATAATTTACTTTATTTTCATATTGCCATACGATCTCGTGTACGCTCCAGCTTCACTAGTTTCTAGTTTCTCGTTAATTTCTGTCGCCGCCGGTGTATCGCTCGCTTCCTTCCGCGCGGTTTTAATTGGGATGCGCGCGATAAAAGGCGCGGGCGCGGGAACGAATATGCATGCGTGCGAGTGAGTGAGCGGGCGCGCAGATAAAAATGGCATTCGTCGCTCGGGGATGATAAGCGCCTCGATTCATTTAGCACTTTGGTAGACCGCATTTAGATTATCGCCCGCCAACCGACACACTAGAATCGTCGGCCCACGTAATCGCTTCTGCCCGAGTGAAATCGTGCCGGCAGTGTTCGCTCGAGTCGTACACGATTCTTAACCCTTCGTACTCGGTGTTACTCTTCGTATTATTTTTAACTCACTTTGAAAAGAAGGAGCTTCTTAATTCGTCGCGTATATATAATAAATATTTTTTTAATCATTATTCTCGAGTCGTCTGTGTTTTCCTTTGGAATAGAATATAATTTTATGGGATTGCAATGATCGCATTAATTATACTACTGTTAACATTATTTTTAATAATAACACTCGAATCGTTTGTGTCTTCGTGTGCTTTCAATAATAATTTAATAGAATTGAAATTATCATTATTAATTATCTCCAAAATTCCAATAGCAAAATGAAAAATAATTCAAATTCAAAGTGTTGTCAGTAAAGTCACTTATCAGAGTTAATACAACCAGATATATCTACATGAAACAACCATTGAATAAGTTCTTATTGTCAATCAGCACTAAAAGGACAGCTTGAATATTTCTTCAAAAATCGCAATTTACTTTTTTACGATGAGTTAATTATTCATTGAATACAACTTTAACGAAGCCAATAAAGAGTGTAGAACATGTAGATCCATCAGCAACACACCTACAGAAATATCAAAGCCTGTCAAATTCAGGTTAGGAAGAAAAACTTGTGGAATATTGACTCTCAACTTTCGATTATCCCAGCATTGCAAACACACATCGGCGTTATCCATAATTCGTAATATTCGTCGCAAAGAATACGAGCCTGGCGATACCCCACTGTTTCTCTCTCTCTCTCTTACTCTCTCATAATCTCTTTCTCTCTCTCTCTCTCCCTCTTATTCTCTGGGGGTCTTTCTCTCGCATGCACGCTCGCTCTTCCCCTCTCCGTCGGACACTCTGACTCTTTTTTGCGCGATCTCTCTCGCCCTCTCGCTCCCTCTCGCAAGCACTCCGAGAGCAGCTTGTCTCGCGGTGTGTGAAGTGTGCCAAGGCCCGCGCGCCGCCCCACTCCGCAATCCCATTTTCGAAACTAAAAGTAAAATCTAACTCATTGTGCTCTTACACAGAGGAGGCATTACCGTAATGCGTGTGTTTGTGGTGGGCGAGCGTGCTCTCGAATTGAGCGGTCGTGCCGCCGGGCCAGGGCGTCTAATAGCCTCTAATCACGACGCCCTCCATTGGAAAGGGTGAAACATCGCGAGCTATCGCAAAAGATGAAGCAGAGAGAAAGAGAAGAAGAAGAAGAAGAGGAGGAGGAGGAGGAGGAGGAAAAAGGGCAGCGAGCGAGCGAGCGAGCGAGCAAGCGTGTGCTAGTTTCCTCCGAGATATTAGATTTATTCCCGCGGGCATCTCAGCTTGGAAGGTTACACTGACTCAGTTTTCTTTTTACCAGTAGCCAATGCCAACACTGCTATGATGCACGATTTTTCAGTCTGTCTTTTTGTTTCTTCTTTTTCGATGTTTTACTCTTCCTTAGGGTCGAAGTACCAGTTCTCAGTACTGTATTATTTATTCCGATATATCGAGTATTCTTGGGCCGGTCTCATTACTCGCGATACGCAATGCTGCCAGCATGAGTCACGTTTGGACAGGTCCATTCATTGTAGTGAAACCGAGCTAAAAATACTTGAAACGTTGGAATAAATAAGACACTGACTACGACTGCTAGATCTTTACTAATATAAGCATCGTTCTCTCTATGTTTCTGATAAACTCGAAAAGAGCTCGATCAATTTTAATACAATTTTTAATTATCAAATATTACAATATTTCTTGCTTATAAAAAATATTTAAAAAATAATTTGAAATCGTCATCTTATACAATCTACGATTCTCTCAATTAAATCGTTATCATAACACAAATCCTTGCTAATCATCAAAGTATCATCGCTATTTCTACCATTCCATTCAAATTCCATCTAAATCCCCAAAATTCACTGACAACAATCACACACGGCACATCTTATCTATTCGGCAAGTGCGTTCTCGTAGGAGCGTCGGCAAGTTGGCAATAAAGGTTTCGCAAATCATTATTCCCTTTGTCTCTCGGCGTGAGTTAAAGAGAGGAGCTCTGCTACGAGCAAGCTGCGCGTCGAAAGAACGAGAGAGAGAGAGAGAGAGATCGCTTCATCCACGAAACGCGACTACCGTTTTGCAGGCCAGTTCGCACGTCCTTGACACAGTTACCCACATGGGGTATCGCGAGACACGTGTAAAGGTGTGCGTCGGCGTAGGACGCTCGGCGAGCGCTGCGTCGGTGCAGATCGCCGCCGGATCAAGTGTATGGGTGCACGTGCTCCCGCATCTGTGTGCTGCTGCTGCTGCTCGCTGCTGCCGCTGCAGGTGTATGTATGCGCGCACACGCGCGCACGCGCGCGTCGTTGAGTGTAGGTCGGGAATCGGTGTGTGTGGATCGCGCGAATCCATCCGAGCTGAGCGAGAGCGAGAGCAGCTTGCTCTTTGAACACGGAGATGTATTTTGAGGTGCGCTTGCGCTAATTTTGTCCGATGCATTCGCTCTCTTCGATGCGTGTGTGCTCGACGAAATATGCTCTGCAAGAATAGCTTGCGAGAGGTTTTTATTAGGATTATTATTGTATTGGTTGGTAATGATATTATTTATAAAGTGTGATAGGTAAGAATTATTTTAGTACGTTGATTGGCATAGGAAGTTGGTCCACTTTGATTATTGTGATATTATTATTTGATTGATTAGTTAATTATGTATTAGTTTGGTCGAATATCCAAGTGTTCGATGCGTATGTACTCGACGAAATATTAGTCTGTCAGAATAGCGTGCGAGTGATTTTCATTGGAATTGATATTGTATCGATTGCTAATGAAGGTTGACAATGATATTATTTATAAAGACTGATTATTAATGCTTCAATACATTGATTGATTGTGAAACCATTACGTTCGATTCATTAATTAATTAAGTATTATTCGGATTGAATACTCCAGTATTCAACAATGCAATATTAATCCTGTACTTTTATAATCAGTCTGATATTTAAAATCAGTGTCTATCATTAACAGTCTACATGTTACACAAGTCTTTAGAATAATTTAATTTTCTACAAGAGTTTCCCATGAGTTCGCCAGCCTAATTAATTCGCACTAAGTAGCTGATTATCTAATAAAACATGATTTATAAACTACATTCACATTACACACATAATCACCCTCTATCAATAAATTGTACCATATCAAAATAAACATATGAAAAGAAATGATTCTCAACCGATCATTTGTCTAATACACTAGATTCTATCGGATCAACTTTCTATTCTACAGCGTTTATCAAAATAACCATCGCAATCCCTTTTATAAGTGAGTCATGTTCGCTGAGTATTTTAAGGGATCTTTGAAGAAAGTCATGCGAGTCTATTTCTTTAGACGAATGTCGAGCACACGGTCAGAGAAAATCCAGCGGAATTGCTGTCGGAGAAGTGGTGGAAAAGTCTAGCAATAGGTTTTTGGGTCAGCCTATATAGCGGGCGCGATGCATGTGCACACCGGTGGTGGCGTCTTTGTGGATGTGCAAGGATGCACTTCCCTCGTCTCGGCTTGTCTCTGTGTATATGTGTGCGCTTGGTTCTCTGTGTATGAGCGACCAGTACAACCGAGCAGATTGTACGTACATACCCTAGACACGACCCTCTCGACTCGCTTCGTCTCCCATTTTTATTACCTCGCAACTGGGACGAACGGCGGAATCCAAAGTGGACTTTCAGCCGTGACCGACCTGCACAACGAGACCGCGTGAAAATCGGAAGGGCCATGCCAAAGCCTCTGTGGATCTTGTCGAACCTTCGTTTAAGGAGAACCCAACTTTTTCGACACCCTTTCTCAATTCTTTCAAGTCAATTCGCTGAAGTACTAAAGAAGACGTATGAAGAAGAACGCAACAGTCTTGTTCTTATTTGATCGATAAGATTCTATTTAATTTTAAATTAATATAAATCGAAAGGATAACGAATAAATAATTGTATTATTTGGGGTAGTTACTCGTGACGAATTTAATGCGAATACATTTAACGATAGGAGCCCTTTTATAGAGGCTGTATTTTAAGGGTTGTCCAATCCTAGAAATTCTCATAGTATTTTTTCTAGGATATCCAAGAATACACGTCCCAAATTTAATGCAGATCTGTTGAACAGTATAAGATCCTTTCGCGGAACATACATCCATATTTTGACTTTTATATCTAGAAATAGAATTGCATCATAAAAGAAGATGATTCGGTGGAATCTAGTTTGGAAAGGAAGTCAGTGGGTTGTGTACGTGAACCGGAATAATCCAGGCATGATCCAACCGGGCGGAAGACGCCGGAACGCATTTCCCGAAAGCAACGACGGGGAAAGGGAATGTCAGGGATGAGGTCGAAGTATAGCTAGCTACCTGGTAGGTAGAACCTTCTTCCCTAATACAGGCAATGGTCTATCCAACTTGAAGAGTTGCGGTGCCGCTGCCGCTGCCGCTCGGCTCTCTTTCCCGATGGGAGGCATGTCCCATAAATTAAGGGCGGGTGTAAATATTTTGAGATGGAGGGCTGAATTATTGCGTGCAATTGGCAACGGGAGTTCCCAGTGACCCAGTGCCCCCTCGATGACAATCACCGGCTGAGAAAGACAGGCAGATTTTCTCTTTTACAAGTAAGATTCCAGCAGAACCGTCACGTCCCTTCCATATTCGTGTGAAAGCCTCCCCTTAAACTTTACCGTGAAAAGCCCGCTCTAGCAGTAAAGCCAGAATTCTACGGTCTCTCTTTTCCTCTACCTCTGTTTCTACTTGACACCGACCAAAATTCAACCGTGCTCCTCTCTTCCGCCGCTGCCTCTCTCCATGACGAACCTGATAAAAAACGGCTACTGTGGAGAAAGCCTTTCGACTTCATTTGCTTCGCCACACCTGCCTCGAATATCGGCTGATCTAGTCTCCTGGGGGTGGAATGTAATTTCGGGTTTTTGTATCGAAGTTATAAATGGAGCGATGGATTTTTAAATTCTATATAAAAGGACAATGTTTGTGAACAGAAAACTTGGTTTTAGGATTGTAAATTTAGTTTGCGTTCTATGCAAATAATATTGTATGCATTTTTATTTAATAAAAGTTGTAATTTTCAGGAATTTCTGTTCCGTAGTTATAAATGTGAAGAGAACATGAAGAGAAAAGTTGTTTTAGAAGATTGCAATCAGTCGCTTTCAAATAGACTATTAAATTTCTTGAATGACGGAAATAAAATTATGGACGTACTTTGTAGAAATGTAGTTTACGTGCTAAACATACATTTTTGTTAAATGACAGTTGTAGGTAAGAAATTATCTCACGAAATCTAGTTATTACAGAGAACTGAATGCGTAGTTATTGTTGAATTCGTGTTCGTTCTGCCATCTAGGATTTGTAGAAGGATGTGATACATTGTTGAAAGTCATCCCACGGTTAAACATGCGAGTGATTAAGAATGACTAAAAAGGTTTAATTGCGCTGTGAACAAAATTACTTCTTAGTAACTTGACACACCCACCAACCGATTGGCTCAAGTAATTAATAACCGGCTGTCCTCTTTCAAAGATCCAACACCAATCATTAGAGAGAGAAAAACTGCATGTTCGTCTACCTGTATCTTTGAAGTTTCAATAAATGGAGAACAGTTTGTTCGGTCCTGAACATTCTATCGTCAATATCTTTCCATTATCAATGTAAGAACATGATTAGATTTCTGGACCACCTGTCATATAAATTCACCCCAAATTTCCAGTTGTTTTAAAGACATGTTATCCAATCCATAAAATATTTATCAATGTACGAAATTTTTCTCAAAAATTGCATTTTTACTATTTTCTCGATTTTGATTTAGAAAACTCACGAATCACATTAGATTCGAAGTTTTACAACCACTGTGTTTTCATTCGCACCCAGTTTCGATGAAAAGTCTGTCTTCCCTTGTCGATTAGATATCAGTGTCGCGCTGTTAATGTAATCGTATCCTCTGGCTTGATAATACGTGAATCCCATCACTTGCTATCGCAGTGGTTAACAATGCTATTCTTCAATTTTCTTTTCCAACTTTACACTGCATACTAATGCATCTATCAAGAAATTTCTATCTCACTCTGACATAAAACCTCGCACTCCGAGAAACAAATAGGAAACTAAAGATCAGATAGACGTATTAAAGTTACCTTCGTGACTGTAGTGTACTATTAAAAACTAATCATTAGTGGAAACATTGAATTACTCTGCGGTATCAAGTAAGCCATTCCTTTCCTCAAATAAACGATTCCAAAGGCCAAGGGCTATTCAAAGCGACATAATAGCAACAAACGGCAACTAATGGCAACCTGATTTTTTGCCAAGAAGACATTGATGCACTGATTCAATGCTGAACTAGTACTGCGCGCGAATACCAACGTATACGATTAGACTTTAACTCATTATGTCGATAATATCCGACTTAACCTATAACTTCACGCGCAATTTCCTTGAATCGATATTCATTATCGTATTCCATTTTCTAATATTCTACCTCTTTATATCATCGTTTTTTCTTCGATCGCTTGAACAAAGCAGTAGAAATACAGGATTGTTTACAATCCATAAAGACTACTGGTGTCTCGAGAGTTCTTTTAATTGATTAATGAGTTATAAAATATGACCGCAATGATACTAGTATTTGCGTTGTAATTGAATTAAACGTATGTATTTGGTTCATGCAACTTTGGCGTTAGTTGCATGCACGCAATTTATGTATCTGCTCGCCTCATCGGACATTGATTGTATACCTCGCAACGCGCACCAGCGAAGCCTGTTCCTTTTTATTCTTTTATCGGAGATCGCGATTAAGAGAAAAGCCAAGGACAGCGGCGACCTTGACCGAAAAATTATCCGGCGAGATTAAAAATGCGTGAACTATGCGAGACGGACCGCACTCCTGCCGCCAGACTGCGTTCGAGACGTCTGCGCCTCAACCCTTCCAACCACACGACGTAAAAAGAAATATCTTCCTCAACCGGCTGTACTTTTATTATCGACCGATATAATTATCAATTACACTCAAGGTGACAGTTTCAAAAATATGGGGTATAAAAATTCGTATTATTAATTTTAATGAATGATTTTAGTGCTCGGATAAACATACTTTGTACCAAACAATTTAGTTTGCGTGTCCTTTCGTTAATAATGATGATTAACAATTGAAGGATAAGGAGACTCTAACCAAGACTACTAATTGCCCTTTTTGGTTTAGGAACATTCATACATAGTTTTTGTAGATTACAAAATCATTTAATACACGTATTGATTTAAATCTCTTCGCGTGCAATAAAATAATTCCCAGTCAACAAATCATGTACACCTAAATCTCGTTCCAAAACTTCCACAAAAAATATCTGAACTCTTATTTAAAATCGCATATCTAAAAATTTCCTTTAAGAAACTCCCTTCTAATGCAGACTGACGAGAAGCGTGCATGTCCTTACAAGGCTAGTACAAATCTCAGTAAATGATTTGGTTGCAAACGCATTGCGAAGGTAGCGATTGGAAAATGCACTGAATCGGGCGCACCTTATTTTCTCCCGCAGGAGCGACAGAGCTGCGGCACAGGACGATGTCTTTCAAGGTTGACAAGCAAATGGGGCGCTCGCGCTCGCGCGTTCTCTCTCTCTTGAGAGACCCAGTCTTCGAAAGGTAAGGCCAATAATAATGATCGGCGACCGTAATCACCAGTAATTTCCCGGAGAAATAATTTTGCTCGCCAGCCAGACGGGGCGAGGTGAGCAGCTGGACTCGTAGCTACGAAGAGCATACGTGCATGGGAATGCACTGTCTACTCTCTCTGGAATTTTACGTATCTGCGTAAGACACGTAAGTCTCCGACACGTGTTTCCAAGCAGTGTCAGTGTGAGACTCGCACTCGATTTATCGAGGAACTTATGAAACCTTCGCTTTCGGCATGAAATTATAGATCGAGATCAACGTCTTGTCATTCATTTTCTTATTTTTTCAGACATTTTATATGGCTCAATTGTGTTTTTATATCGCAGTTTTAAAAGGAAAGACGAAGGATTTTTGATTGATCATTTTTTCATCTACTCACGTGACAGTACTATTTAACCTACTTGTTGCACGATTTTTACTTTAAGATGTATTGTTTGATCTTGCACGTGCCCGAGAATAGTGATTGTTTATTGAAATGGTATTAATTGTGATAAAAAATTAAAAATAATAAAATGGGAGAATAAGACATTTACCTTACGAAGGTCAGTACGAAATGACATGTAGTCATGTTGCCGAAGGTGAATGTACATTGCATCACATATCTTCGAAAGTACGGACTTACAACTACTGTGTTACACTAAGATAGCTGTCGTTTATGCAAATATCAATTTTCATTTATGTAATACACTATTACCGTTGAAGTAGCTATTTGTATGCAAAGATAAGAACGGATGTATCTAAATTTTATATATGCGTCAAATATGCGAAATGCTGCACGTGTGATGTTGTGTAGTAAATAATGCGCACGAGACTATTTCTACATACATGTAAATACTGTTCAAACACAAAATAGTACTCCATACAAGTAAATTAAATATTAGATATACAATAGCTAAAAAAAACTACTCGAACATCGAGTACTTTTAGAACAATTTTTAAAAAAAGAACACTGTCTGCTCTAAAAAATGCATTTCTATTTAGAGAGAAGAGTTTTCTTCTTCAAAACCATTTTTTCCAAAAACACTGACTGTTAATACATCCTGTTGACGATTCTATAAACATTATGTAAAAAAGTAGTGGTGTACTACTACGTGGCTCAGGAATGACAGTAACGTTTGTGTTGTCACGTGCGACGGAGATCGAGCGATATTCAACTTGTTAAGTGAGCATACAAGAAAAGCGTGCTAGCCGCGTAAATTCGTCGTGAGGAAGATGACGCATTTGCATTCACTTGCATCGTGACGTGTACCCGGACAAGAGAAACTAGCTTCTGGGCAAATGCATTCATACGTGCCAAAGCCGTCAGGAAAGAGTACCTAGTAAAAGTAGCCGATGTATTTGTGTAAAAGAATCTGTGAACAGTGCAGACAGTTTGATCTATATCTGGACCTTCGAAGGGTAGTACATTGCCATGTAATCCGTAAAGAGTACCTTTACGGATTATAGGTTTAGATGTTTAGATAAACCTTACAAGCTTTACATGTACCGTTGATTATAAAAATAAGATAAAATAAAAATATAACGGAAGAGTAGCTCCTCTTTTTCGAAGTGGTAAAAATGGGGCAAATAATATATTTTCTTGTTGGATATTTAAATTTGTTGTAAAACTAAATGATATAAAATAGAGTAAGAGCGCGTCAATTTTTCTTTCTTCTATTTTCTTCAATTGAATTTTACCATTTTTGTTGCAATGACTGTATAATTAAATAATTTCTAATAATTTCTATCACATTTATAATTATTCCAAAATATATAATACTTAAATCGATCATTTATGATGAATAGAATTGCTCGGAGATTTGCTAGTATTACCAAAGACAGTATTAATTTGGCTTCTGTTTCAGATTGGCAGTGATGCCTGTATATCCTGGCCAGACAAATCACGACTGATTAATAGATATGCCGAGTGGCTGTGGTATCGCGGCAACCAGGTGCAATAGTAATGCCGGCGCGGCAGGCAGCGGTTCAAGAGCCGCAAATGGTCTGGATGAATGGGCGAAAGTTCTCGCGTCTCTTTCTCCGCCTAAACACCGGCACTGTCGATGCAATGCGCGTGTCAGGCATCTCTCTTTCTCTGAGAGAAGCAGAAGCAGAAGCAGAAGCAGGCCAGCTTGCCTCGCCTCGAATCGCCTCGACACGAGTAACTCGGCTCGTCACGCGCGAAAAGTGGCTCATCCGCTTTTACTTTCCTCGGCTGGGCTTTCGTTGGCAATGGTACTAGTTACGGCTGTTACGTTAAGCGGTTACGCCAGCCGGAGAGAAAGAGCCGAGCTGCTGCGACCGCCGTGCGAGCGAAGTATGCCAACTCCCTACCCGCTGCGCACCAACATCTTCCTACTCTCCGATCGGATCCTGCCACACGTATCCGCTCTCGCTTTCGTTCGCGCAGAAATACAGACGTGTTTCGCATGCAATTTTTTATTCATTTCGGTTTTCTTGATTTCATTTTCTTTATATTTTCCCTGTCTTCTAGGGGTTTTGTTTTATCAAGCAGTTATGTTTTGTAATGTAGATTTATTATTTCTTAAATTTCATCTTTGTGTTTTTTTATTTCAACTTCGTTTCAGGCAATAAATCAGGCAATTTTGCCTTCAAGTAATATTATTCGCTCATTTCATTTCCTTTTACGGCAGAATTGTATTCTCAACATAATCGACAGTACTTTCGCATCAACCTTATACATATTTGTCTAGTTTAAATATATTTTGTTAGACTTTTCCTATCTTCTATTCCGAAGTGCAGCTATGCTACATTTGTCATTTACATTTGAATACGTCAAACATTGTTGCGCATAAACATTGTTGTATAATCTTTGATGTTCGTTGTAAAATATGGGCCACTATGGTGCATGTGTGAGATGTACAAAAACTGAAGACGCATACGTTCAGTATGTAATTTCCATCGATTAGATGTGCGTCAACAATACGAAAACGTTTGTTCTATTCTATTCCTGTTCTCTTACTATTCCTTTAAACTATTCCTTTCCTCTTATGCAAACACAACAAAAACTTAGTCATTTTCTTCAATCTTTAATTCATCATAATAAACTTTGCTGTTGATTTCAAAATTCTTTGTCATACATATTAATCCCACCATCAAAAATTGCTAGTTTAAATTAATAACTGTTAAACATTCACACCTCCTGAAACGTGAAATAAAAAATATCTTTTTGGAATTTCCTATCAATTAAAAAATATGATAATATGCCAAGCTCGATAGGAATCAAGTAAACTATGAACAAGAATCACCAAGTAAATTCGTGGTATAGTTTTATCTACTCCAAATCGCCACGTTGGAAAAGCCGATTCCCAGGAACTTGCCTCCTCGGAATGTACAATGGTGCCACACTTGTGCCACGCGGTTACTTTCATTGGCGCAATAGACAGTGGACTTTTGTAGAACGGAAGGAAAGGGCCTAATAAAATGCGGGCCGTGCATGCGTGCCTATGAATGTCATGCATCTTAAGTGCCATGACAAAGAGAAAGGGTCGGAGCAGAGTTGGCCCTTGAACGAAGTACGCATTTGGGCATCGTTCCCAATCGGCCGCGTCGCTTTCGAACGGCGAAAAAACCGCTCGAAGATTACAGGGAAAATGATAATTCGCAGTAAAGTTAGTGCCGGGCTTATCGGTCGTGCCAAGAATATATAATGACGATGTTAGTCATACAAGTGCAACGTCGATTGATTCCCGCCGAACAGGAAGACTCGTACACAGCGAATACTTCGGAGTTCTTTTTTTTAAAACTCTGTTCTTTTCTTTCATTTTTCTCCAATTTCGCTATATAAATTGTAATTATTATAAGAAATTAAAAATGTGATTCTTTCTTTTCTTAGAATAAAGAAATCAAATAGGCTATAAAGATAACATTTTAGGAAACAATGCCTGTCGTTAAGGTGCTAAACTATAAATACCCACAATGATTTGACATTACAAAAGTAAAGAAAATTTGATGATGATTCAAGAATTCATTGCGAATGAGTGCACTCAATAGGATGCGATAGTTTCGCGGTATGAAAAATATCGTTTGGCATTTCTATTTTATAGATGACATGACAATGATTACAGCATGTCACACATGGTTAGGTATTTATGTCTGCTTTCTCATGTGGCAAGTGTCCCTGAATTGAAAGGATAAAGTTGTCGCTGCTGCGGTGAGACAGTGATTGTTTCTCACACTGTGGTGCAGTGAAATATCGCCCGCAATATTAATCCATATTTATTCACTTTAGTTTATATTTGCGTGTGCCGTCTTTCATGACCTTCTCATACGGAAGAGATGTGCACAGAATCGTATAGATTTATCAAGAATTAAAATAAAGTTGAACTTTTCATAAAAATCTATGACTTTCCAGGTGAAGCAATTTTTTGTAAATACATTCATTCCGAATAGAACATAAAATAAAAACAGACTTTATTTCAATAAAGACTTTCACGAGAAAAGCTATTTATTATATCCAATAATAATTTCAATATTTCACTATTCCTTAAATAAATCAATACAGATTGGGAAACGAATCCAGAGTCAACTTCATCTGCCTACATAAATTCAAAATCATAACACCGATAAAGACAACAGCGTTTCAACAGGATCCATCGAAGAATAAATCTTCTCGATCACACTCGATATTCCCATCGTCGTAAAATGAAGTTTCCGCAAGTGCGATTGTTGGTCGCAGTTGATTCTCGCGATGCTCTCTCACCTTGATCGTCGTGGTCGGAAGAAAAATCGGCGGCGATTTATCCTCGCCGAAAGGTGGACACGTGGGAGAGAGAGGAGAGCGCGCAGGGTGGGTTTGCATCTGGGTCAAGTTGAAGTGTTCGAAGTGTCGAGGAAGGACGAGGCGGCCAGGACGAGGTCAGCCACGTCGTTGCCGATCGTTATTTTTAGTCCGGCGTTAGGGCGGTGTTTTTACGCTGACTTATTATTATTATCGGCGCGGAGCCGGCCGCGTCAGGATGCCAGGTGAAGGATAAGTAAAAACGCGACGGAAGGTGTCGCTCGGATCGCGGCGCTCGTCCGCGTCTCCACTGAATCGACTATGTTCGTCTGTGTCAAGAAGATCGACAGCAATCAAGAGAGAGGAGAGAAGAGAGAAGAGAGAGAAAAACGTAGACGGATGGATAGACAGACGAAGAGACAATCGTGGAGCAAAGGGAGCAGTCAGGCTCGTCGGGAGGAAGAGCGATGACGCCGCCTTGAATCTTTCCCCGGGCATAATCGTACAGTTAATAAACGCTTTATCAAATGCGATAACATGCCGCGATAGCGGTATGTAGGTCAGTTTGATACGAGTGACCTGATTCCGCCGGGCCGGCACACACACCGCCTGTGTGTATACCCTGTGTACCGCTTATAGATCCGCATGCGTGCTACCGCCCGGCAGACTAGAATTTTCTACCTCTTCTACCGTGCGACGCCACTAGAGTGTAATTCCAGGCGCGCGCTCTCTATCCACGTGCATCGCGCCATCCACACACATACACCGGACCAACCCACAACCATACACATCTACCAACAACTAGCCACGCGCCTCTTCGTCCTCTCCGGACGCAGTACACGCGGACTAAAGCCTCTTGTTACACTATCGCTGCCTTCGGATATCTACTCACTCTACTCTCACTATTATAGTATTACTAACATTTGCCTTTTTAGGCCTTTCAAAATTTCAATTCTTCATTTATTATAGTTCAAATCTTGGTGGTTTTAATTAACGGTCTACATTAGCGGTTATTTTCGTTTGTTATTGTTAAGTACTGATTATTGCAGTACAGTGAAAAATTATATGTTTATAATTATTTCAAAACATAGAGTAATTCAATGATCTTTTATAAAGAATATAATTGCCTGGAAATATGTAAGAAAAGTATTGGTATGCCTAATATTTTTGGAATAAATTTTGTTAAAAAAAACTGTTTTCTAAGATTCTTTTTTTAAAAAGAACACTTTCTTGTTCAAGAAAATGTATTTCTATTTAAAGAGAAGAGTTTTCTTCTTTAAGAGTATTCTTTCCGAGAAGACTGGCTGTGCGAGTACTTTTTTATCTGCTGTAAAAGCTTCGTGTAAAATTCGACAATAGTGTAAAAGATTTATGACGTCACAAATTTTGACATTTCCTACTACGAATACTGCCTGTGTATAACTCGCTCTTTCCTGACATTATGTACTCCAATACCGTTCGATTTTACAGTTGTACTTTTTGCAGGTAAAGTATAGTTTACAATAATAGAACGCTATCCGCAGTATCTACTTTCATGTTACATCGGCAGTATTGGTAGTAAATATCCGAACGCAACCTATGGCTTTTTATTTCAAACAAAAAGACATGTTTTCATTAGACAGACAAAAAATTCTTCATTTACCTTAAAAAAAATTACTTATATGTATTTATAAAATGTAATTCTCGATTGAAGAATTTCTTTTAATAAGAAAATGAAAATAAATAGAAATTTTATTTTTAGAGCATATTAAGATGAAACACATTAGATGGTGTAACAGCAGCGTAATGCGTGTCCTGGCAAGGAATGTTTGTTTGACGTGTCTGGCGAGTGATCGCGTGTGAACGCGCCTGTACACCTTCGCAGCTTCGAGAACCAGCCGGCAGTTTCTCAGCCTGCTTAGCATTATCTTCGCGCCTTGATACACAAATTGCATCGGCCACTGAGGAATCTCACTCGCACGCTGCTCTGCGTTCTTCCCGCTCGATCGCGCGCGTCCGAGTTACAATTGCCGGAATACCGATTGCATTCTCCATTTGTGGCAATGTCGGCTATCATTAGTGTGCTATCTTGCTCGCTGAAATATCTGAATACTCATTCGAACGAGATGAATGAATAATAAGAACAATAATATGCTTCGCGTATGATTTCTTATTTATTCTTGACTGTCTTATTTATAATTATTTTGTTTGTGTTATTCTTTATGTGGAATAGGAGTTGGATGTTTTTTTGAAATTTCTTCTAACTTGTAAAACTTGCAAATATGGACAAAATTTTTGTATCGTTAATCGATTTGCATTAAGGAAAGTCACTGCTCTAACTATTAAGACTGCTCGAAGCTCTATAATAGAACATTCTGATCGAGAGAGATTTTTCGTTAACTCGATTCGACGGTAAAAATAACATAATTGCATCAACCACTCGCGCAGAGATAAAAATATGCAAGCAGCATTATGCATGATCGGGTCATTATCCGCACCGTGTTATGTTAATCAATTATTACGAAACCAATACGGAAAATTCGCATGCTCGGTTGAGAGTCAATATAACTCGTTTTAGCTTTGAGTCGAAATGCGCTGTTTATTCTGTGTGATAACACAATCGTGTCTGAGGAACTCCGATTTGTCTTCCCGGAACGTTTTCGGACAGAGAATGAAATCATTGATAACCAGGATATCTGCTTGTAAAGCTCGAAAATGTTTCGATAAAATAGTTGAAACTTGATCTAACGAAAGGCTAATTTTACTTGATGACTTCAAACTATTAGCGTTCTTGTTCCATATAATCTAGCACCAAGTTTCCTCTCCAAATGCAATAGCAGACTACGAATGACGCAACGATAAAAATGATTCGATATACTCTGACTATGAAATCTAAGTTTGTATCGCTGATCAAACATATAAACTGCTTGTGTCTACTAAAATCACCAATTACAAACTCTTGACCCTAATTTTTCAATATAAATAAATCATCCAACATGTAAATTATACATTTCACTGCAAAAGCACGTATGCGTAATCGCTGACATCACACGCATAATACCCACGTGTTGTCATCAAACTATTACTGCAATTATAAATACGAAGTTCCATATTAGTGTAAATTACCATCGAAACTTCCATTTCCTTCTTAACCTATTAACAGTGGACAATTAATGAAAAGAATAATTCATAAGTCTGAATTCCCTTTCACAACCACCCCATTAAAAAGCACTCTCATAAATAACTGAAATCGAGTTCAAAAGCAATGCAAATGTGGACTGCTCGGTTCACGCAACATTGAGTCGCAATGGGTCAAACAACGCATGCGATCATCAACAGGAATTCCAAGTTCTTCGAAAGGGAGAGCCATGTGTTGAAGGGATTTCCGCCCTTTGCGTGCGTTCTCTATGCTCGCTTCCGACATATCCGCTCGTCACTCGGCAATGTTTTTGTTTGCGCGCGCGCCCGCAACTCAGGAGACAGAGAAAGAGAGAGAGAGAGAGAGAAGAGAAGAAGAGAGGTAGCACGCCGGTACGAATTAATTCGCTTGACCCATTTACCCGATGCACTTGGACCGCCTCGTGTACACTACCGGTATTTATGCGTGCTGCGAAGATGTGCGCGTGCGTGCACGGCATCGTAGCACAGCTCTGCACGAGCGAACGCACGCACACAGCTCCTACCGTCACGTTTTAATTCGAGCCGCAGCGCGCTCTGGCATCCGAAGGCTCGAGCCCCGCTCACTCACTCACTCACTCACTCACTCACTCACTCACTCACTCACTCACTCACTCACTCACTCACTCACTCACTCACTCACTCACTGCAGTGAATATAGTCGGACGATTAGGCAAACTGTGCAAACTCAAAATATCAGAATCTCTTGGTTGGTATTAAAACACTTCCGAGAATAATCGATAAGAATGTTGCCCTTATTTAGTGGCAGTAGCACGTTTATTGGGGGAAAACTCTTTATTGTGGAATTATGGGAATGTTTAGAATAAATAAAATAGAAATGTTGTAGAATTATGAGTGTGTTGTAAGAGCTAGGTTTTTTATGAAACTAATACAGAATATTTAGATACGTGAATAATACTTTAAAGTAGTACGATTTTCTATGTTATTTTAGATTGTTACTAGCAAAAATAACTGTTAATAGAACAAACGAAGAATATCATAGTTCTTGTTTAAAAATTGTAATTAGCTTCGTAATAAGCACACACGATTTCCACATTGAAATTCACGATCGTACTAAAGTTTACAATTGTTGACTTTTAGCAACAGTTACCTCATATACCATAATTCTGGTTATGCATACACAATCTCGCAAAGTAAACGCTAGCTTTCATCATCAACCCCGCGCGCCTGGCATTATATCAGCAAAGACCTTGCAGTGAAAGCTAATGCGATCAGTCAAACCAAATCAACCACCAAATAACAAATTCCACCTATAAGAAAACTAGCTAATGATTATTCCATAATGATTTTATCAAGCAATGCCACTTTCATGCAATATGTGGATGCAACTAGTTTCTCGTTGCTATTGAAATATTCAAGTTACTTTTACAAGACTTTGTATAAACAATAAATATAATCATTTCGATTCTCTGCCCTCTTTTCAATCACCACTGTCGTATTACACAAGAAAAAAATCCTTAATAAATCATATAACAAAAATACTTTAGCGAGATTAAAAAATCAGAAAGAGAAACTCGTCGAATTCTCTCGAATTCTCTAGACTAATATTAAGATCATACATGAGAGACGCAATCCATCCCAAAGAGAATCGAGTCCGAGACGACGAGGAAGGCGGATGGAGCAATGAAAAGAGGAAGTAGTAATCGACAGCATCTTGGCGTACGCGCAACCCCAGCCGAGTCATCGGTGATGATCGCGTGCGAGTGTGTGAGAGTTGCGCGCTGGCAAGTTCGGCTCGAGGGTCGCGTGCATGTGAATCGGCGGCGCTCCCATAATAAGTGCATCAACGACAGGCTATTGCGGCCCTCGGCTATGCTGCTGCAGGGGTCAGGGGCGAGGGTGCGGGGCACGCCGGGGGTGCTCGGCATAGCAGAGCACAACATACAGTCGGGGACAAAAGTGTACCAAGAATCTTGTAAACCAGTAAAAAGTACTACAGCATTGCAGTCAAGCTTTTTCTTTGAACAAGAATTGTTCTCGTGTAACATTGTATGCAACTTGCACCATTTTCTACCTTGCAATTTGTTACCTATTTCACTCATTTTTGTTTACCGATACGGTTCTTTCGCAGGTTTGATATGTGATGGAAAATCAATTAAAGGAATATTCTAGACACGAAGATTCTACAACAATGTGCGATGCTCAATAAAAATACACACTGAAAATATTAGTCAATAACAATTAATAAAATGCCTATACTATAATATAATCAATTCCCTTGCAATAAAAGCCCTTGCTACTATCAATAATCGATTCAATACCCCTCTAAAAATCTTACCAAACAACTACTAAAATTCCTACATAATAACCATTAATTACATATCAAAGCAGTTCCCTTTATTATGACGTTCCTACCACAGGAATACTTTTGACCCTCGATGTAGCATAGCCGAGGAGCGTCAAGTGGCGCACCGAGTGTATTACCGCGGCAGAGGCGAGTAGAGGCAGACACAGTAGCATCGTGGAACAAAGAAAAAGAGAGGAAGGAGAGCGAGAGCCATGTACACACATACTACAAAGAGACAGAGGGAAGCACGGGGCTAAGAGAGTGCATCGCCGAGAGAGAAAGAGAGAAAGAGAGTGGGAATGAGAAAGAAAGTGAAGACGAGAGAGAGAGAAAGAGAGAAAGAGAGCGACGAAAGGCAGAGGGTTCTTCTAGCAGCGCGCTTGCGCTCTCGTAACAACGTCGCTCTCTCGCTTCTCTCATTGACCCAGTTACCCAGTACACTTGACCGCACTGCGCGCCCTTCTCCTCTCTCCTCTCCTCACTCTCTCTCACTCTCTCTCTCTCTCTCTCTCTCTCTCTCTCTCTCTCTCTCTCTCTCTCTCTCTCTCTCTCTCTCTCTCTCTCTCTCTCCTCCCAGGAGCACCGGCAACACACACCGAGAGCGCTCCCGCTCTCCTCTGCTCTCCTCAGCCGCTCTCTACCCCCTTCTTCATCGGCGAACCGCCACGCCGACCGCCCTCGCTCTCACCCTCGCCCACCCTCCGACATCCCTTAACGCGAGAACCCCTGCCATGGCGTGTCTACCCTCTCGCGCGCCACCGCACAACGCCATCCCTTGCTGCTCGCGTTGCCTGCCTGCCTGCCTGCCTGCCTGCCTGCCTGCCTGCCTCTCCGATCTTATGGACTCCTGGCTCTCTATCTACTACGCCCCCTCTATACAGGGTGATTCAATTGGTCTTCGATGATTGTGATCTCCTTGCTCTATTGTGTATTAGAGATTCAAAGAGTATTAAAGTATAGGAAGTCATTTGGAACCTTCTTTTTAAACGTAATACGTTAATGCGTTTCCTGTACAAAGTGACTCACTTGTTTTTGAAAATAGAATTCTTGGGATGATTGTGCTGTATCTAGAATAATTATAAATTATCTTGTTGGTCTCTTCTATACAGGGTGATTCAATTGGTCTTCGATGATTGTGATCTCCTTGCTCTATTGTGTATTAGAGATTCAAAGAGTATTAAAGTATAGGAAGTCATTTGGAACCTTCTTTTTAAACGTAATACGTAAATGCATTTCCTGTACAAAATGACTCACTTGTTTTTGAAATTAGAATTCTTGGGATGATTGTGCTGTATCTAGAATAATTATAAATTATCTTGTTGGTCTAATTATACTATTCGAATGTTCTTTGAGTCTGACAAAACGAGGGTGGATCTTTTTACATTTGTATAAATGGTATAAATGACATAAATGGCATAGACACACAAGTGAAGTAGAAAAGTAGTCGCAACTAGTGCAGTTAAGCTTTTTCTTGTTGTACTTGCTAAGGCTAATCATGGGCTCGATACATGTAAAAAAGCTGTTGAATAAGCACTATCAATGTTGCTTCATAAGTATACATCAATGTAGTCAATGCTAAATAAATTATAGCTTTTTTTATTATTTCCTCATTTTTACTGTATGAATCCTTCAGACTCTCATCGAATATATAATAATTTCAAATGTATACATGTATAAAAAAAATTGGGTCAACACAGTACTAATTAAAAACCATACGAATCACATCCACACAACCCTCTTGCGAAGTTGGTGGACGTCAAAGTGAAAAGCGTCGGTGGAAAAAACCAATGTCTAATAAAAAAAAAAAAAGAAGGTGTAAGACAGTGTTGATTAAAAGCCATGTGAATCAGCCTGTACATCCCCGCAGCCCCTTTGCGGGGTTGCTGGACGTGGTGGACGTCGGGGGTGAGCAGCGTCGGTGGAAAAACGGCGTCGGCGGCGGCGGCGGCGGCCTTTGCAACTCACCCTCGATTCACTGCTCTCGTTAGCAGCTCACTTGTCAAACCTGGCCTCAATGGGCTGCGCGCGATTTAAGTTTGGGGGCGGCGGCGGCGGCCACGACGACGACGACGGCGACGACGACGACGACGCCGACGCCGGGCATCGGGTGTGTGTACTCGGCTTTAAACGGGGGAAAGTCGCGCCGCCGACAAAAATCAATATGGCGCACGCCTTTGGGGGGAATTCGAACCATACACGGCGAATGGAATTCAAGAGTTTAATGGTTGTTTTAAATTTTTGTTTAGCTGTCCGATGATTTCAAGGACTTTTGTGTCGCTTTGTAATTGGACAGGTGTTAATGACCTTGTTTAAGTAACACCATCCTATTGTCGAGGGTGTCATTTTCATGAATCATTGAGTCAAGGACTCTCGAGGGTGAGATAAGCACATGCGAGGAGAGATTGCAATTTACAACTGTGTTAGTTGTAACGAAATAAAATGATTCGAAAATCCGAATACCGTCGAGTAACAAGTGGTAGTCTAGAATTCTCTATTGTCCCTTTCGATCAAGAACCATCCAGAAGCAATGACACGAAATTGATACTCATTCGTTCCGTGCTACTGCTTTAAATCAATAACAAACAAGAATAACCCGAGTTGTTACTCTGCGTCTAAATATGTAAACTGACATCCTAAGTGCTTGAAAAAACCACGACAAAACATGTATTTGCATTATGATTACTGACATACGTCTAATCACATGGAATAAATCAAAGATTGTATGTCTCACAAGTTGCTCTGGTTTAATTCAATTTTCCTACAATGTCTAACAGGTTGCAACTGACAAACTAATATACAAATTGCTTGGTAGACTCACTTGTTACACGTTCTCACTAATTGATGCTTTAAGTTAATGACACATGAAGAATTATACCTTGTCGACGGTACTTTCCATTTTAATTTCCTTATTAAATATGCTTGGCCCTTTGGAACTTTCTCCTTCGCATACTACGTGCAGTTTGTTAGGCGAGCACGAAGAACGCGCGCCAGTAAGGGGTGTAGCTCTATATTTGGAGCGACCGTGACTCGTTCCATGACTATTTGCTTCGAGGACGATTCGAGTACTGGGTGGCGGTGCACACGTGCACTCGTATATCGGGATATGATGCAAAGGGTCAGAACATCGCCAGACACAGTTAGTCATAATTGTCCCGAGTGCTGTTTTTACGCGGGTAATATCATTTTGGAAAGGAACTCGGCCCTTTGAAAACCTGTCTCACGAAAGTCAGGAATCTGTGTCAACTTTGAATAGAGAAAGTATTAGAACGAGAAACTTGAAAACTACTGGGTGAGTCAAGTTTTTGGAAAAAATGTTCTTAAAGAAGAAAATGTTTCTTTGTAAATAAAAATATATTTTCTTGGACAAGAAAGTATCCTTTTTAAGAAGAAATAAATTTACTTACAGGAGTTAGTTTTCTTTTTAAGAGAATTTATTATATATCATAATACTGAATGTCCCAATACTTTTACAGGGAAGAAATGGGGAGTTTTGATTAACCAAATTCTTTAACTCGAAAACCAGTGGATGAGAGATAAATGAACACCAATAATTAAGTCTGGGCTTCCCCAGAGTCATTATCCCTAATCGCATTTACTCTAAGCGCTACAGCGGAAGTATCTTAGATATACTTGGTAAGAAATGAACATCCAGTTAGATGGTGCCATTCTCTTGACTGGGTTGTTTTGATTGGCCGACGCTCTATTAAGTCCATACTGATCCCCTATTAGGTCCTGGGATATAAACAGGATGCTGGACGAGAGTTCCAGGGAGATCATCCCGCTCTTGAATATGAAGAAATTCTCGCAACCGGTTTGAACCTCATGACGAGGATCAGGAGAGGAGTCGATCGCATATTACAAGCTGGGAAATATTTTAAATCCCCGAACCGGCGGCAGCGTATGGTCACTAGACTGGAATTCCGCTGGGGAACGCTCTCCTCTTGCCGTCCAATTAATGCACGTCGAATAGTAAGAAGGGCATTACGCACTTGCCCTCCCAGCGAGTCACGTAAGTAATGTTCCCAGGGTGGAGAATAGTGCGCCAGGCGCTTCGTGCCAGATCTGCATTCGTCATCCTTTAACCCTTAAACTACGCGAATAGTTTAATTTTCCACTTTTCTCAAGAGCAAAATATTCTTTTTATTTCAAGATTTTATTTCTGTTTTTTTTAAAAATCAGCTGAAATTAAGAGTGGATATATGGCACAAAGGCATGATAAAAATAAAAATTATAATAAATACTGACATCAATTGATGTCGAGAGCAGTTTAACAGTTAAACTAGACTTCTTTCCCTATGCAAACTAATCCTGCCATACTATTAAACAGCCTCGACGTTGCGGAAAGTTCGGAAAAATGTAAAGTGCAGCGCTCGCTACTCGCACACCAAGGAGGACACGTCGATGACTCATTGCTCGATTGTTTTGTTGTGCAGCGGGCTCGGTGAAAAAGCAAAAATCGCTTGGCGTATACCCGTTTGCTTTGACCGAATAAAATATGTATCGGCTGATACGGATCAGATAACGCTATTATAGGCATGTATCCTTGCAACAATATTTTCTCCTCTTATCCAAGATTAGCGAATCACGCCAATGGAGAATAGAGCTATTTTGCTATAATCAAGAGCAATACAACGTTCTATCTCCCATAGTTTCACGGGGGTTCGAAAAAAGCCTCGAAAATCCAATATTCCTAACATGAAAGGCAGCAAGAGTCTCTTTGACTGGAAATGCCTGATTGCGAGGTCTCTTGGGGCTATGCGGCGTGAGGTATAAAAAGCAGAAGGTATCTTGAAAGAAGGGTGCTTTCGATGAAGCTTGAATCTAGGACTCATTTCGAGAGAGAATCATCGAAGATCTTATTGTTCGAAGAGACGCGTATCCTTTTGGCAGAGAGGGTTTGCGATGGTTATAAGCGAGCGAGCGGGTGTTCGATCCTATCAGGCTCGATTGATCGATCAGCGATCGGGGGAGCAGGTAGCAGGAGTTGCGGGAGAGAGTAATGCGTGGCGGCGGGTGTGCGAGCGAGTCACCGGCACAGGCGAGAGCAGAAGGCAGTGCAGTGCTCGACGAGTAGTTAGTCGCTCTCGGCGTTGCGCCGGTGTGCGCGCAGCAGCAGCCTTGAGCCTATTCCACGCACGAAAGCCCCCGCGCCGCACGGCTCGCTGACTGCACGCCGCTGCACTTCACGCCGAGATCTCCCAGACTGACTAACGCTGACACGAAAAAACCACAGCGCGCGGCCCAGTCGACGACGACGACGACGACGACGACGACGACGACGACGACGGCGTCGTCGTCGTCGCTGCTGAGAGAGGCGTCGGCATTATCGGACCTCACAGATAAATTTAGTCCGGTCCATCCACCCGGCATCTGATAAATCCGGCGGCGCTCAGTAATGCAACAGCAATGCGCGATCCACCCTCCGCTCTCCTCGCATCATCGACAGAGCAAGAAAGATATAGATGGCAAATAATTAAAGGACAGAGAATTGTTTTAATATTATTGAATTAATATTATATATTGGACCACATGATAAATTAAATTTAGTTTTCTTTATACCGAATATTATATAATACAGAATAATAGTCCTCGAGTAAATAATAAATCATTTTCAAACTGTTATTTAATAAAGCACTAATAAGAATAATCATCTCACAATAAAAGATTCAAAACGACAAACAATCTACTCTCAGGTATAATCACTACAACGGAATGAATGTACGTTTGGCAGGCAATGGCAAACCGAATAATGCCACAGCAATGCGAGATCCGCCCTCCGCTCTCCTCCCACGATCAAGAAAGAGGGAGACAGATGTGTAGAGTGTGCAATTAAGGGGAAGAAAATCATTTTAAAATAATATTATTCAATTAACATGATATATTGAACCACATGATAAACTAAATCTAGTTTTTCCTGCTCTATAAATATCTAAATTTCTTGATAAAATAATATCAAATATTATATAATACAGAATAATCATCTGACAATAAAAGATGAAAAACAAAAAACAATTTACTCTCGGGTAGAATCATTACAACGAAATGACAATGTACGTTTGGCAGGCAATGGCAAACCTTGTAATGCCACAGCAATGCGAGATTCACCCTCCGCTCTCCTCTGACGATGAAGAAAGAGGGAGAGAGATATGTAGAGTGTGCAATTAAGGGGGAGAGAGATATGGAGAATGAACGATTAGGGAGAAAGAGAGAGAAAGAGAGAAGAAGAAGAAGGGAGATGCTATTTATACATTGGCGGTGTGGTATTTTCTGGCAGTGGGACGGCGAGCCCTCACAGAAAATAGTGGCCGACCGTAAGCCCGCTTTGTTATGAAAATCTCGGCCGCACTGATACTCGCACGGCTATATCCGTAAAGCACCGCAGACACTTTCCTCCCCTGTAGCCAGTAATATGCTCATTCATTACCACGGCCATCGCCTGCACACACACACACACACACACACACATACACACACGTGTTTCTGCCGACGGCAATGGTGGCCTGGGTTAAGTATTCGGCACCACTTTCGGCCAATGTTTGCATAGATAGACCAGAATGCCACAGTAAAGCCTCATTCATATTGTAGGATGCTCTTTGAGAAAAATCTAGATTTGAATGTATGGGTGTGTGTATGTGTGACGAAAGTCGTCATTAGCAGAGTGCGAGCAGAGCCATGGAATCTTGGGCGAAAATATTTAAAACGCTATTTCGAAATGAGCTCAAGCGCCTTCAAATAAGTCTGTATTTCGAATAGACGAGATCCTAAAATAGGAATTGGAGGATTTTCATTTTGAGCGGCTAGTAACGGAACGGTAATAAAATAAGTATTTAAATAGTTAGTTGTCAGTGTGTTATATTAATAGAATGGAATAGATCAAATAGTTCAAAGCTTTTGGAATTAGGTCGCTCGAAATAATTTATTTCGTAATGAAAAATTGAAATTCGTCGAAGTTAATATTATCAATTAAATCAATACCAGTCTGGAAAAATGGGATCAGAGTACAGAGAAGAAAGTGATTCGTGCACGATTCAATACAGTGTATCGTTCGTGAACTCCAGGCTTTTTTTCTACTTGGTATAAAAAGAAATAGAACTTTGTGATAATCTTCCATCTGACACGGCGCGTACGCTCGAAGTGAATGGGGCTTAAAGCAGCACGGAAAATAGAGGAATGAGGACGAGGCGCATACTTGGTGCATGACTTTACCAAGAATGCTTGCCCATGAAAATTCTGGTGATGGGCATAAACTCTCGCGGGATGATTTTGGAACGGGACAAGGTAGAAAAGCGGCTAATGCAGCAGGCATCATTATTGGAGGCTCGATAAAGTTAGAGCGCGCTAAGAGAGACGGCTAGTGTAAACTTGCTCCCGATTTAGAGCCGAGCCCTTTTTTTACACGAAGCCAACTAGGCCATGCGCGAAGGATGACGGCGGCTGGGAAAAATATCACATTTTACCAACATGCAAGCGCCCCTGGTTATCGTCCGGATCGATCTTGCGTACGCCAGGAAGCCGATCGATACTAGGAAATCACAGCCTCCGCTTGGGACGAGATCGCAATCTTGATCTTGTAATACACAACGGAACAGCGTGAAGGAGTAGCCTACGATGACTAGGGTAACGCCGCATGGAAAATGATTTATCTCTACTCCCACAGATAAACTTTAATCCCTGTCAAAACCCCCGCAAAAATCATCTCGGGTTAAGGAACGAAACATGGAGGTTAACGTATTGTTAATCGCGTGGGTAAATGTATTGGTTTTACTGATTTATTAATATCCTGATCAAAAGAAATTTACGTTATTATGGTAGAAATTTCTGCAATCGAAGTTGCATTTTTCGAATATCGAAAAGTAAACTATGTAGGTGTTAATTTTGGGTTAACTTTACACTATGTTAATGTACAAACTAAAATTTTTATCCGCATAAAAAGCTCTGATATAGCTTTTTAGCACAGAAATTCAATACCATTTGATATATTTCAATTGCTCAGCAGATCTACGTGTGTATTCTTATTTCCTGAATGATACGTCAATAGCTTTTATTGTCCAGTCACTTTTAAACTCGAGTAAATTCTCATTGTAATTCAATGCAAACAAGCTACATACAAATACATTTACCGTAATTTATTCAACTCCAGATATTTCTTTATTGAATTGCAAAAATACTCAATTAATTTCTTAGTTTATCCATAAAATATTCCAAAGCGTATCTTAACATGCATAGAACTACCCAATCTGCTCATTCAACTACTGAAATCCTCGTGAACACTACAACTTACTCGAACTGAAGTAGTTGGACTAATCTAAACGAGATTTAAGAGTAGCCGAGGGGCAAGTCGAACTGGAAACACGTCCAGTTAGTGATACTGGTCCAGATACCTGCTGGAGGCAGTGCGATACTGTCGCCTAGCCACGGCTGCATTGGAATTTCGCAGGTGCGAAATTATGAGGCCACTGTACGGCGAAAGACATGACAATATGCGTTTGGCGAATAACTCGGTCAGGCACGAGTTCTGCTCGCACGCAAACCGGAAAAGATGCTGAGAAACGCAGTTAATTTATGAACGTGATTAATTCTTGCGAGATATACTAACTTCCTTCGCTGAGAACCGTCGCTGATTTGTCTATACTTGTATGAATTGCAGTCTTAGAAATCGGAATATTCTTAATTCTTAATTTATCGTGCGATAAATTAAACATAAAAAATATTACTTTAAAAATAAATCGAATAAATACGAAATAAGAAAAACTAAACAAGAAACTTTCAAATCGCGACTCAACAAAGCACTAAAACGCGTACATTCGAAGGACAATCATCCCACAATAAAAGATAAAAAACGAAAAGAATTCTGTTGGTAATCACTACTGCGAAAGACATGACAATGTGCATTTGGCAGGCAGCGGCAATGCCTGAGGAATAACTCGGTCAGACACGAGTTGTGCACGCACGCGTCAAATCGCCGACGCTACTCAAGGCGGGGGTGGAAGAGGTGGAAAAGAGGTGGGGGGTTGGTGTGTTTCGCAAAAATTAATCACGCTCGTAAATTGAATGCGTTCTCCCGGCTATCGTGAGAATCGCGGTGCTCCTCGGGGCGCGTACCTGTGGCTCGCGATGTAAAAGCGGAATCTAGGCCGATATAAATAGGCTGACACGCCACGGAATAACAGGTAGCCTTAAACGCCGGCATCGGCATTAATGCCGCCAACATTCGAAAATACGACGCTCCCACCAACTCCCTCTGTGCTCCGCCACGTACCCTTCTTCTTTCCTACTTCGCCACGTGACAAGCTTCATGCTAGATTCTTTTGAGTGCCGGAAATCGAGAGTATTGTTTTATGAAGTAAGAGTGACCCGAAATTGACACGTGGAAAGGAGTTAAAAGTAGTACGTTGGCCTATTTTTCATTCTCCTGTATTGTAAGCATCGAAATTCTCTTGAATGCTATGTAATGGAGAGTAATTGTTGAATAAATAATAAGTAAGTAATTATCGAAATCTTATTTAGTAAAGTAGTAATAAAGTGTGTGTGCTCCGAGGATATTTGTATTGTGGTAAAAGAATGAAAATGGTAAGCATTCTTTTTTTTGCGTAAGTATTTGCAAAAATGGTCAGAAGGTGTAAATAGCCTGCTTAGCGTTTATGTAAATTACCGCATAGTTGCTTCCTAATTTTTTACGATATACATATACAATGTGTATGTGGTATGTATGTATGTATCAGCAACTTCCATAATATTTTCCATGTATCATCGCGCTCTACATTAAACATGAAAAAAGACTTATTATTGAATTACCATTGTACATTCGACCACGCAATGAACACTAAAACAATTAAACATATTCCAACTTTACAAAAATCCATTTATTCACTGCAAAGCAAATCTCTATCAAACAAATAAAAACCTCCATTCAAGCAAATTTCCACAGAATCATTATCCAGCCAATTGTAAAACAAACTTGTGCCGGTGCAGATAAAAAACAACTGCGTCTGCGGGAAAGTTGAAAAAAGTGAAGCTTGGAGGTAAATGATCCCACAGAAAATTGTCCAGACTCGTTCGTGAGAATAATGCACGGCAAGTTCTGCTCGGTTGCCTGCATCCCCGACGGGCGCACGCACGCGTTCTGTGCAAGAAGAAAAAAAAAGAAAAAGGCCTTCGAGCCGACTACAATGTCTCGGCAGAGTTGTTGTCCCAATTCTGGTACACGAGCTTCCTTCCGAAAGTGGAGCAAGCACGCGTTAGAAGGCAGAATACCTAATGCGTTTGCACGCAATTAACCCTTCGGGCAGTGTGAACATACATTTAAGGTTTACCTTAGCCGAGCATATACTCTATCTAGTAGAAGCATGTATGCAGGGTGTTGCGGATACATATGAGTCAGTTATGTCGACATTACCCTTCTGCAGGAATAATTGTTTTGTCTAATTGCATCGCGCTTGCTTAATAGAACATACAAACCACTGCATCAGTAACGAGTTGATTCGTGTAAAGTGCACAATCCACCGGAAGTAGGCGTTTCAGGGGATAGAATTAACATGGTTGATAATCATATTTTGAATTTCTAATATCAAGACGTCCTATAATATAAAGCATTGTTCTATAACAAGAAATAAAAAGAGGGAAAGGAACAGAACAAAAAGAGTTCAAATAGAAATGTAAACTCTGAAAAAGTAAAGTTCAAATAACCAGGTAAATAATAAATGTATCATTGGTAATAAAAAATCATGTTTATACTATAATCGAAATTCTTTTCAACTTGAATTTGGAAGAAGCGATTGGATATTCTTCTAATGAGAAAAAATCATTTGTAATAACTTGGTATTATAAAAGGATTAAAGAGTTATAAGAAGCTTTCTGGAGATCTAAAAGATCGCATTTGTTAATTTCTTCTGCCATTCCGTAGGCTGCTCTTAGCATTACCGATAGATCGATCCGTGTTTAACTAGTAATTTCCATGTCAATGAGTTTCGCTCATGAATGTCAGTAGTTACTATACTGCGGAAGTCTATTAAAAATGACGTATATTTATACTCACTAGAATGAACTACGTGCAATACACATAACAGTATCTGTCGAAACTATTTTGCATTTCTCACTTAACGCGTGAAAAATTGAATAGATTTGATTGAATCTCTGCATACAAATTTGTGATGCATAACTGAAAATCTATATTTCCATGCATATTCCTGACCTGCTCTAGAAAAAGTCTAAACAAAGTGGATAACAAGTCCTTGTGACAATAGCAAATCTTCGTATTTTCGTTCCTATATTTTTTATTTTTTATTAGTATTTACTTGTTTAAGAAGTAAAAATACGACAAAGGTGGTTTATGGTTTTTTAAACCTATGAAACTGATTCACTTATTTTAAAATGAGCTCTGTCATAACACATTTCTTATTAGAAATGAACGTCCATCATACCATAAATATTATACATAAGAAATAATATCAAATATGCATTCATGTCAATAAAAATTGCTGCATAATTTATAATGAACCTATTTAGAGCAGCGTATAATTGATAATAATTAAAAATAATGACCTTATTTTCACCGTATTCGAAATACTAACTTTTTGAAAGTTGGCCGAGCTTAAGTATTCCGAAATACTACTTCAAATGTTTCCAACAAAAATATTAAGCACCACTGAAAGCTAATAGCTCCTATTTTCTTTGCGCATTGGCGTGCACTGAAGATAAAATATTTAAATTTCTATTTCGACTGTTAACTATTTAAAATCGGGCCAGGTTCAATTATGTTAAAAAAATATTTCAAATATACCCCACAAAAATACTACCCACCACTGAAAGTTAAAATCTGTCATTTTCTATGCGCACTGACGTGCACTGAATATAAAATATTTGAATTTCTATCTCAATTCTTAACTATTTAAAATAGAGATTTATTAAAACCGGGTCAGATTCAACTATATTAAAACAGTATCTCAAATATTCCCCACAAAAATATTAGCTACCAGTGAGGGCTAATAATTCTTATTTTCTCTGCGCACTGACGTGCACTGAGTATAAAATATTTTAATTTGTATTTCGATTCTTAACTATTTAAAACAGGGACTTATTAAAACCAGGTCAGATTCAACTATATTAAAACAGTATTTGAAATATTCCCTACAGAAATATTAGCTACCAGTGAGGGCTAATAATTCTTATTTTCTCTGCGCACTGACGTGCACTGAATATAAAATATTTTTATTTCTATTTCAAATTCTTAGCTATTTAAAATAGAGATTTACTACAACCGGGTCAGGTTCAACTATATTAAAACAGTATTTCAAATATTCCCTACAAAAATATTAGCTACCAGTGAGGGCTAATAGCTGTACAGACACTATGGGAAGGGAAGAAGAGCGAGTTGCTAGGGACTGGCAAACCCGTCTCCCGGAAGGATGACTGGGAGACCAGGTTTCACCGGGTGTAGCAGTTCCCCAGCCAATATGTGGCACACGCGAGCAAGAGGAGCGTGTGTACGTAGAGTGCGTCCGTGGCTGTGCACGTGGACGTACAAACAGGAGCGCGCGGTGCAGAAGCGGAGCGAAGACAATCACGTTTTGCTTGGGTGCACCTAGCCACCTTTGTGTCCGTTTTTCCCCGGCGCGCCTTCCTTCCCAAAGGGGGAAAAACTCGAGCAGCCCAAGCCCGCCAGGAGCCCCGCGCTGATTACCAACGTGTCAGAGAGTGTCCCAATTCCAGCGTATGTTGAGTCATAAGCTACTCCACTTTTTGAGATGGCACTCGCTGTCCGCTATTCGGATCTAAGCTTTCGTGTCATTTGTTTCTAGCAGTTCGATACGAATTAGTGTATAAGGTAATAACTAAATTCGACTAAGAAATTTGTTTCGTAAAAAAAGTATTTTTTATAGAAAGATTTGAGTCATTGTGAATTGTGTAATTTTAAGAAATGTATATAATGTAAACAGTATCATTATTTTAAACCAGTAATTCTCAGCTAATCACGCCGTCTCTCGTTCGAAGTATGTATTGACTTTTATGTTGTTCATTTATAGCTGTTATAGCGACATAGAAAATATGTCTCTCAGAAAGAGGAACTTGTTGAGGAAATACTTATGAGTCATTGCCAATAGTACAATTTTAAGAAATATATAAAATGTATAAAATCGTTATGTATCTTAGTCTTAGTAACAGGTATCAAAGAGTTGTATTAACTTATTCATTTATTAGTTATGATAATACTTTCATAGGTTCCACATTATTTGTCTAACTAATTAATAACAATGACATCCAATCTCTAATCTTACATAGCAACGAACTTATCAATTCAAAAAATAATTCATACAAAAATTTATTTTCACGCAAAGAATGACTATCAAAAATTAACAAGATGCAAAAATTTCCAGTCTGCAGAAAATACTCGGTGAACGACTGCTGTCCAAGCAGTCTTCGAGTCGTTCGGATGGCCGAGAAGTCCAACCTGGACTAATCTCCCAGCGGCTCACGTATCTCGAGTGACTCGTAAGTGACGTAATTTTAGCGCGCAACGCGTACAGTGCTATTCCATTACTATAGCATGTTGATAGTGCTGTGCTCTCTTGGTAACGGGATTCCGATAAAGCGTTGGCTGCGCTACTTTATAATCCATCGCTAGGAATAGGATGATCTCTCTTCGATGATCTCCGAGCGACCATCCACCTAATATCGTGAGCTTGCGTAAAATGAAGCGAAGGAACTTGCGTGAATCATTCCCGGCGCATGCTGGTGCTTACTGATACGCTGATGCAAGCTTGTGCAATTTTTCTTCCATTTCGTCGGATAGTATGACGTAGAGCGTGGGAATGAAAGAAAGAGAGAAGAAAGAGAGTTTCGAATTAAGGGAAGTCTAGTAAGGTAAAGAAAAGACGACAATAGTAGACACGTGTGGGCTAAACGTAAGTCAGTCAGGTTCGTTACTTTCAGATTCGCCGTGAAATCAAATTTCTCGGCTTCCCTTCCTTCGCCACGTATGGTCAAGCTTTCTATTTGACCAATGGGCCAATAGGGGCAGCCGCGATCACAGAACTCGACTTCTGTATCTGGTGTTTCTTGTGGCGCGGATCTGACTCCGCTGCTCCGTGTGTAAGCTCCATAAAGGCGGCGTCACGCTCGGTAAGCAGAGCCCTCCTTGATCCAAATTCCAACCCGGGGTTGGAGGTTGAGCGATTCAATCTGACTTTAATGTTCACGCCGGACAAAGCCAGCCGTGGCTACGCGTTGAACTGTGAACCGCTTTCACCGCTTATTTTTTAATTGCCGCCCACTCTCTCAGAACCCAACAGCATTTTTTGAGGGCTCGCGGCGCACACGTTCGCCTTTTGCAAGCGCCTCGTTATTCCATTTCCTCTCGTGTTCCGGATACCATTCTCCTCTCTCGATCGATCTCAAATCACATCTTATCATAAAATACACCTGACTTATTTCCAACAACCATTATTATCCTCTCTTCATCCCTCTCCTATAATTAGCATCCCTCGATCTATTAATCAACGTAGCCATCCCACGCTCGATTTCACGAGGAATCGAGCACAAGATCGGGCGCGCTCGAAATTTCATTATTTCAACAGAGATCGAGACAGAGTGTGCTGCCGGCGGGAGTGGAGTGCGGTTGCACAAAGGAGCGATTTCCTTCAGGCTCTTTTTTCTCGGCCGCCATTGCTCCCATCTTAACGCAATTCGTGGAACGGAAGGTGGGGAAGGGTGGGCAGAGCGCGGGATTTCGTACAAAGCGATTTTGGGAGACGGCGTAGTCACGTCTCCGGCGCGTCGCGTCGCGGCGGCGGCGGCGGCGGCGGCGGTGGTGGAAGGCAGAGGTAGAGGCAAAGAGCAAGCAAGCAAGCAGGCAGGCAGGCGTCGTGTCGGGGGAGGCAAGGTAGGAACGAGTGAGTGAGCGAGCAGGTAAAACTCGCAGGCTCTCTCGTTTCGTTTCGGATCGTCACGGACCGGTGCCCCGCTAGCTCTGCCCTTGACACACTTCTCCCTGCGAGAGGAGCGCTCTTGCTACGTTACAAGCTCGCGTCCATGTGGACCGAGGGCGCCTCTGTCTTCGATGCCATGCCGCCCGCCACGGCCGCCCCGGCCGGATCTACGCTCCCACTTCTACCTCTAACCCTTTCCCCCTCTCTCTAACTCCCTCTAACTCCCTCTATCTCTCTTTCGCCCTCCTGTTTTATTCCTTCTCCCTCTCCCTCAGACTCACTCCGAGCCGACGCTTGTATTTTTAGTTATTCTCGACTATAAATAATCTACGTCCATTTCAACGGAAAACACCCCTCAATATGCGTCTTACCCTTCTCTAAGAGTGTATTGGGGATCGCTTTAAGGTATTGATTCTGATCGATTACTCGCTCACTAGTTCGTAGGAGATCCCGAAAGAGGAAATTCGAGGGTACCGTGTTGTCTAGGAAGTCAGAAATTATTGGCAGAGTATTTCCAGTTGAAGCGGAATTGCGATGTAATTGGAGTCATTCATAATGCATAGGGTTTTTTTTCTCTGCCGGAGGAACCAATTGTGGATTGGTTGTTAAGATAGCGTAATGCATGGGTTGTCTGTCTTAGGTTCGGTCGTGCTAAAAATAGGATGGCATCACCGATAAATTGCATTTCGGCAGCGGTGTGCACGGTGGGCTCTGCCAAAATCGCTAAAATCCTAGAAGCCTGGCCCAAATCGAATTACCGGCTCTGTTGTACTAGCTGTGTGTCCGCGGTGTATCTGTGTCAATTGATTTTCCTACATGCCGGCCAATCGATAGACGGATAACTGAGTATAACGGTGTATTATCGGGATGAATGTGACTCTGGAACGATAGATTCTTACTGGTCCAACCATGTGAAATGGACTTTCCCTTTTCTCACGGCGCACCGTGTCGTAATGACAAGAGCAATTTTATCCAGTCATTATTCAATCTATTTTTGGTCCAAGCTATTTGAAAGCATTGCTCGTCGATGTTCTGCCGTTAGTTAACATTTGAAGTTCACTATCAAATGAAGTATGTCTTTTTAAAAAATGTAATCTTTGACACAAAACATTCGAAAAAAGTAAATACAAACGAGTGAATAAATGTTGTATTATTCAGCATATTTTTTTGTATGACAAAGTGCATCGCGTAAATACTTTTAGTGCAACTATATTATTTAGCAGAGTGTGAAGTGCTGCAAACTTCTATTAAAGGAAAATTCTATTAAAAAGCCACTTTGTACTGAAATTATTATGTCAGTCATTTTCCGAATAAAATCCAATTGCGAATGTTAAATTAGCAGAACAGTGCGCTATTTTATTACTTGTTGGTCGCCATAAAACAGTCGGAGCACATCGAAAAAATTGCACACAAGCCGCATTTAGAGAAATACATTTCTGCTCTATTTGGTACGCGTTCGGCCTTCAATACAGCGTTTTCAAATCTGACATTTCCTTAACAGCTTGAACTTTTACCGACAATACTCTCAAAAGATTTGCTTTCTTAAAACTTTACAAACTATGTTTTTACATATTACAATATTATAAGTTTTTATTTCGGAGTTGCATAATTGTCTTCTTTGTGGGGATTTGCATTGCCCGGGGCGATTTTAATACTTCATTGGCAAGATATTATTTTCATAGGCATGTCACCGGAGTGTTTAAATTCCAGGCGTGCATATGGATATGTGCACTGCGCCGTATATAGCAATCACGGGTGCAAGTGCACGCCTGTGTCTGCATATAAGTGTCTGTGGTAGCAGTCTATGCTAATTTCCCTAGATTCTGCTGCGGTTATTCTGTATTGTTGTATAAATATGTAAATTGCACTCGCCGGTGATTGCAATTGCGTGTTCTCTGGAGATCGAAATTCATTTTTCTGATCTTCGGTATGTGCGTCATTAAGAACTAAACAAAACAAACATGGAATTTTTACAAGAAATTAGTCAACTTCTATTTTAAGAAGTGAATTTAACATTATTGTGGACAAATTGGATTCACTTGAGTATTCAAAGTTTTCTTTCTCAATATCGTGCGAACAAACATTTCGGAAATGCTCTGGATTTTTGACCAAATTTTGTATTAAATATAAAAAATTCAAATGTTCGAAGCTGCTAAATATGAGAATTCAAATGATGCATTAGCACAGCTTCATTAATATAACGCAATAGAAATTGTCGACGATTATCAATGAAAAGTAAAATGAAAAGTGCATTACGAATTCAGCAGGATGTCTGTTACTCGGTCACAAGTGGGTAATACCTCCTTCTAAATAATCGATAATCAACGTATGTATGTCAATCGATCATCCGAATGTAGTGCATATTTAGATAGAAAGGGAAGCACACGCTAAACGAATCAACTTTCATTCGACTACACTGAAATTATATTCCTTAAAATTCTAAAAAAAACAAAATTCAGGAAACAATCGACGATAAAATCTTTAAACCAAAATCAGACACATTACATTCCCATATTAAAAATGATTACTATTACAATTCTTAAAACAAAAACCAATACAAGTTACAGATTCTAAATGTCAATGCAATGATAAAAAAACAGTGCTCAAAAGGGTTGAGAATATGAGATTGTGTAAGTGGCGAACAATCGGCTAGAAATACGTGGTAAACGGCGTCGACAACATCTCAATCATCGATGCAATGTGAAATTAATAAGCCGGGGCATAGGTATGCAAATGCCCGGGGCAGCGAGTAGCACAACAATACAGTCTTGCACTATCTAGAATGGCGCAGTCTGCCCGGTGCAGCACTGTTTGTGTGTATAACAAAAGCCGCGAAATTATTCAGGGCAGGTAGAGAGTGTGGCTTGTGCGGCTTGTCTCTGTGCATGTGCATGTGTGCGCGGAGTGACCATTGCTCGTGAGCAGTGTTTCCCATCAGTAGATAAGTGCATTCAAGGTCAGCCGCAGTGCAGGCCGCATAGACTCTCGGAGCACTCGCACTAAGCTTTCCCTCGTTCGGAACAAACTGCTTTCCTTTTACCCTTTTAGTTTGGGTAGTTTTATAAATTCTCAAAAATTGTTTATATTATATTAAGTAGACTGCAGAAGCATAATTGGAAAGATAAGTTGAAGGAGAGTCTGAATTGAATTACAACTTCCTACACTGATAATAATTGTATCTAAAGTTTAATCTTCATATTTTCAATGGGTAAAAGAAAAGAAGCTTCTTCAAGGAGAAAAGATTCTGTCTTGAGAACATTTATTTTCTCCTAAAAGATTTTCTTCTTTATGAAAATGTATTTTTCCTTTAAAAAGTAACTTTCTTCTAATTTATTCGAAGAAAAGGGGTGTGTAGAAATGCTTTCTTTATTCACTGTATGTTGAACTGCAGTGTTTGAAAGGCTAAACGATAAAGGCGTGTTCCCAGGACTGAAAAGGTTAATCCGACGAGTGTCAGCTAATAATAATCGGTGAAATGTACTTCTAGTTGGATATGTAAACACGGAAGCGACAAAGAAAGTAGCACTATGGTGCTACTAAGTTATAACACGTGGCGGCATTGCGCTACCCGGACGATTCCGCTCCTGCGAGACTGGCCACTCGGCAGCCAGGAAGCCCTCTTGTGAAACGCGCCGACTGCACTTGTGCACTTGGCGATGTCACGGACTCCTGAAACCTCGCCGCTAGACTGCCAACCCTCAAGCAATACATACATTTTAAGATGACAGTGAATGGAAAGTTCACAAGAGATCCCAGATTGCGACCGTGCGAAAACTATCAAGCTTACATTGTACATATTTGCATACGGGTTATAGCAGAATTCCTATGCATTTCTACATTGTTGCATTTTTGGAATTATTTTGGGATTATTTAAAGTATAGACAAAAATTATTTTAGAGAATTGAATATCGATTTAATTACTTTGTACGAATATAGATTTGTAGATTATAATAAGAGAATTCGTAATTCAAGGATATGAAATTATAGAATTGCACCTGTGTGTATTTGACAGAATCCAAAATTCACAGAATTAACCTACATTCATGATTTTGGAAATGACAATTCGCCTGAATATTTGGAGTACAATCACGTGCTTCCATTGTTGGAATTGCAAGTCACGAAACAGCAACAATGTTGCTTGTAATGCTGCACCCGTCTTGTATATAACTACTGATCGTGGACATGATTAGTCCTCCGGTATTAGGTCGGGTAATTGTTGACACAATTCCTATTGTCAGAAAATCCACACTGTTTCATCATCGCGTTATATCACCCCGCGTTTTTTTCATTTATCCTTCAAATTCGTTACGGGAATTCTGTATATGATTTCAATAAATCTGCGGTTTCGGAAAATGGAAATGGTATTTTAATTGAGGTGTGCATGTCCTCCTGCGTTTGGCCTACTATTTCAGGGCTCAACAATGTTGCGCAACACGATAAAGATCCAAAACAAACTACGAGCAAATAATATATTCAAAGTACTGTTGCGCTATTTTTTGTATTAATTTTTAGGATTAATACTAAAAATTAATATTTAAAATACGTACCACAAAAAGAAACCACGTTTTAAAATAGCTGGGTTATCTTCTTGCTCTTGTTGGTGTAAATTGACGTATTTTCTTGAACTCAGACATTCAAAGTTACGCTGCTCCATTTCAGAGCAGACAGAAATACAAACGGAAGCGTCAAAGTTGCAAGACACGGTAGAAAGCCTCTCAGGAAACTAGAACCGAATATACAGTATGTGCCTGTCATACATATACTATGTGTACTTCTATTATGTACACGCTCAGATGCAGGAACCTCGGAGGCACGGCACAAATACCAACTAATCCAGCAATTTATTTATGAAATGAGAGGACCTACTTTCAAAATTGCTGCCGCTCCCACCGAAAGTTCCGATTTGAAGAACCGAAGAGCGTCCAATGGCAGAGGACGCAAATTTCTCTAGATTCTGTTACGGTTATTCTGTATTGTTGTATACGAAGATCAAAATATTAATACTAACCGTACAAACACCTTTCGTTCTCATTAAAAATAAAAACATAAATCTATAATTCTTTTATTTTTCTTAATAAGCTGTAAAACAAACGTGGGAATTTTCCAGCAATTTATTAATAAAATCAAAGTAAATAAAAGCCTTTAAAAATTACAGTCGCAACCACCGAAAGTTTCGGCTTGAAGAATCAAAGGGTGTCGAATGGCAGAGGACTGGGACAATATACTCGAGTGGAATCGTTCTGAACGGCGATATTAGAGGGAAGCTTAAAGGTATTCGAAGTTGGTGGCGGGAGTGGGTTCATTCCAATAGATCGGAGGTCCCGAGGATTAATCGGGCCCGGGCGAATCAGCCTTTTGTGCTTGGAAGCATCGAAGAGCGGACGGGCGGGCGGGCGGTTGGCGGTAAATAAACTTTTTCGCAATCCCGAGGATAGCGCGGACGACATTACACGGAGATTAATCTCCTTCCTCGAAATGAGAACTTATCCACTCATTGCATTGGATGCCTTAACTGTGTCACGATTTAAAGGTCAGCCTCTTTCCACGTAGCCGGCGACGTGCCTCCTTCGTGCGTCCGAGATCGTGTCGACGTTTTCAAATAACATCCAACTGCAAATGCGCCCGGCTCATCCAGCGCACCTGAGCTCCCCTGTCCCGAAACTATCATTCTAACAGCCACCCAACTCTAATTAGATTGTCACCAAGATATTTACACTGCTAATTAGCTCCACGGTAACGAGCAGATGCTACTCTCATCTAAACGACACAGTCAAGATATACTTGAAATTATTTCATAAACGAATTTGTCTTTAAGACACATTAATCTCAGCGTTGTTTCTCTTTAATGAGATAGTTCATTCATTATCAGAGAATATTGCGGTAATGTAATAATTGACTTTCAATTTCTTTTAGACGATATATATTAATGGATTCGGTTTTGCCTGAATAATGTTTTGGTTATTGTGTTTTTCGTCAATTTGGAGAAACAATAGTTTAAATTGTTCAAAGAGTTATTTTTAGCATCAGAGTTTAATGTACTAAGAAAGCAGAAATGTAAAAGTGCCAAAATACTAGGTTCAACAAGAAACATATTACTTTAATGTAATTGTGATGAATGTCCAAAACAAGCATGCATGAAGATTTACTGCTTTGGCCGGATATTCTCGTTGTAGAGTGAACAAGAATACTAAACGTGCTTGTAAACTTCGGGACAAAGTGTGCCAAACCAATTTATATCAAGCTATACCTAAGATATAACATATACACACGGTTATGTCTGTACAATGTGGCCTAGATGCAGGTAATTGAATAAAATGTCAACATTACGTTTCTAAAACACAAAAGGAGATCAACCACGTTAAATGCAGTGAAGTATGCGCGAACAAGAATATACAGTTGGACTAAAGTGCGGTAAAGTCAACAGAAAGCACTCAGAAATATACTCCATTGGCTTTCAGTCCTATTATTCTATTTATGCTTAGTGAATAATCATTAACTTCTACAAAGTATAACTCTAAAACATCCCAAATTTCTCTTATATGAGCAATTCTATATTCAAACATATATTACTTTTCTTTCTGAGATTGTTATAACATTATATTTCTTACATACATCATTCTCATAGCTTTTATTACTACCATATTATCAGCCTCAATAAACATTCTACAAAAATCGTGTATTAAGACAATATATTTTTGCCCTCACTGAAGTTTCTAGCCGCGGGGAATACTATGTTCTCGGGTTGTGTCAGTTTTAATGCGGGGGTGCGAAGTGCTTAGCACGAGCGGCACTCATATAATGAGGTTGAAGAGGGCAAAGGGAAGAGAAAGGGAAGGGAAGGGCAGAGGCGGAGGCGGAGGCGGAGGCGGAGGCGGAGGCAGAGGCGGAGGCGGAGGCGGAGGCGGTGGTGGAGACGAAGGCGAAGGCGCAAGTGTGGACGGAAAGAAGAAGAAGCGAAGAAGAAAGTAGGAACGGAGGAGAGAACGAGGCCGCGTTGAAACTGGGCCAGGTTTACTCGGTAACTATGTCACCGCTATTGATCTGTCATCCACCCACAACCCCCTGCGGTACCACTTATCGCCAGCGTAGCCCCGCAGAGCAAACTGTTGCAATAGCTTATTTTCGCTTGCTATCTTCTCCTCCTTGTCCCCCTTTCACGCTCCCCTCGAGCGCCTCTCTCGTCTTTATTAGAGCACCGAGTGCTCGAGAGTGCCATTTCCCATTAGCGTGCTCCGCCCTTCAACCCCCGAATTTTCATGTCCCACCACCGCGTCGCATCGTCCTCAAAGCATCCGAACTCTGTTCAATCAAGGATACATTCAAGTCTCCCAAACAAGATTGTATACTACTTCTTGAAAGAGCCATCCACAAGTATAACTTTTATCGCTAGTGATTTACATTATTATTGAACCAGATGGTTAAGTAGTAAAAATAAAATTGATGAATGGAAAGATTCGAAACTACGTTGCTTTTGTGACAATGTAACTTCTTGGCCATTGTGGTACAAACATTGTATTACAAGGTAACAGTAGATAAATGTCTATATATAAATTTATATTTTCTTTATAAAGAAACTGTTGCGCTTTGGCCTTGAATAATTCTAGACGAATGTTAAAGTTTATTAAGTTACTCGACGAGAATAAAACGTGACTATTTTTCCTTTAGTTTTCTATAAAAATAGAATTACTTTGTTTCTGTATTACTTGATTTGACTTAGTCGATTCTAGATAGTCCGAAGACTATACCGGCATTCCTCTAAAGTTGGACATGCGAGGCATTGAATCTACATGACTATAAGCACGGAATCGAGTTGAACTGCGGCACATTGCGCAGGAAAGAGAGAGACTGTCGAAACTATGGCAAGGGTTCGAAGTATCGGCGATTCGATCATTTCACCGAAAGCGTAGCAAACGGCAAAGGCATAGAGAGCGGCGGCGTGTTGGTGTTGCCAGTGGCGATTGGGCAAACGCGGGCGAGCCGAAAAAATTGTTGCCGGGCAAACGTCGGCACATGAGGACACTTTGGAGGGTCCGCGACGTAACGTTTCCCGATTGGTCAATGGGTCTTCTTCGTTTCCATCTTGCGTAACGGGCTGACGGGCCGATTTCACTATTTCGGATTGGGAACGAGCTTAGGACAGCTCACCCGCTGGAGAACACCAGCCGACGAAAGCAGCCATTTCTCCTACCTACAACCCCACCACCATCAATCCCTGAGCCATCAAACTCCTACACACACACACACACACGCGCGCAGAATGATGCGTTTGCCTTGGAATTAACGATATCCACATTGCATAATATATTATAAATATGAAAAACGATGAAACTATCAATATTCCTTCGGCAGATCGAATCCAACCACAATAAAAGTATAAAAAAACATAAAAAACATAAAATCATTAATACGAATTTCCAAACAACAATAAACAAACAGAAATAAATAAGATAAAACCTACTTTAACTTCATCAAATGAAAAGTGATTGATTCTACCTGAAATGCATCACTCGGTACGTAAGCGAGTTGGTATCACGTGTGTCCGGGGGCAGAAGAGAGTGAACGTGAAATATTGAGGTCGGAAACGAGCGTTTTCCGCGTCCGAGTTTTCTCTCCTCTCGGTTTCAATGCTCGAGCCGGAGCGAGCGCCAGCGAGCAAGCACGAGTATCCGAGTGAGAGGAAGAAGAAGAGAGAGAGAAGGAGAAGGAGAGAGAAGGAGAGAGAGAGAGAGAGAGCGACGGGGAGAGCGTTGTACCGCTCCCGCTCCTTGGCGAGATATGTAAGTGGCCCAGTTTACACGATACGTCCTCAAGACAAGACCGACTCGCCTTGTATGTTTGAGGCAGGTCGGTAATGTTAGTGGATACGAAGCGGCATGCATATCGCGCGAGCGAGCTGCATTACCTTCGATCCAACTGCTCGATAAGAGGAGAGCCGCCACGCCGCCGGAGAGAACACATCGAACCTCCACGACTGGCCGTCTATCTTTTAATGAGAGGGAAGGTAGCGAGAAACTGGTTCCGAAGAGACGACTGACGACGCCGACGCCTCGCCTCGCCTCGCCTCGCCTCGCCGCGTCCTGCCATGCCGTTCCGAAATCGAAAGTCACTCGAGAAGAACCAAATAAATATATACCGCGCGATTAATCGCCACGAGTGTCAAGTATCGTTTCCAAAGGAAATTCGCATCGTCTCGATAATTATAGATTTATAAATCTTCCTTCGAATTCTTAGAATTTAGAGATGTATGTTGGAAGAAAGGAAGGATTGTTTTTCATGTTCTTAAGTGGAATAAGTTCGTCAAGTAGAAAAGGTTTCGTTATTTCCAAAGGAGAGACTAATAAGTAATAAGTAGCAGAAGTGATTTCTGTGTTGGAATTTGCATAGGCTCGCGTGCTTTGCGAAAGAAATTCACGCGGCGAGCGCGCGCGTCGTCGTCGTCGTCGTCGTCGTCCGGCGTCGCGTCGGCTGGCCTAATTCTTTTTCTCGGCGAGCCGAGCGCCGAAAAGTATGCGGATCGACTTGCGTCAGACGCGTGTGCACGCGACGCCCGCGAGTCCCACGCAATCGCTCCAGCGAGCCGAGCGTGTCTCCGAGAGTGCCGGGATCTCCGAAGGTAGACAGCACACTCTCCCGATAGCAGAGACAGCGCCATCTTGAACTCTACTGGCGAAGAGTGCCATTAAATCACCAATTGAACAATATTAATCACGAACTCGTGCACGGCGTGTAACACGTCCGAACACCAAATGAGTTAATTGCAAATAACCATGTATTTTCTCTTAAAAGTGAAAGCGCCTTAAATAAATGTATACAAATAACAAGAAATATCGACTTCCTATTCTGATTGATATTCTTCGATCTTACTCGCGCAAATACAGAATTAAACTCGATGATAGAAGCATTGCAAGTGATAATCTCCAACGAAGTTAAAAAAAAACCTTGCAGTTGTGCCATTAAATGGGCAAGCGGAGAATATTAATCACGTAGCTCGTGATCGGCGTGTAACACGCCTGGGAGGAAGAGCGCTGGCCAAATAAGTTCGCGCCACCCGGCTAATTATCCGAGTACCGGGCTGCCACGTGATTCAGTTCGTTCTCCGTCCAACTGGCATTCGCGTTCCTTCCCCTTTTTCCATTGCTAATCTTTCTCACGTAAAAGCGCGCGCCACTCGCGTGAAGCGGCGCGGCGGCTCGCTCGGCGCTCGCTGCTGCGTTGACAGCGAAGGCCCGAAGGCAAAAGTGAGGAGGCCAGCCAGCCGATACATACTACTTACATTCCGAGAGACGGAAAGAGAGAGGAGGAAAGAGAGCGAAAGAGCGCGCGATAGAGTCAGAAAGAGAAAGAAAGAGAGGGAGCGAGAAGAGCGCGCTCGAGTACGGAGGAGCAGTGAGAGCGAGCGAGCGAGCGAGCGAGCAAGAGAGAAAGAAAGAGACCGGGCACTCAGCTTTCGTTTTCACCCAGCCTACTTGTTAATCCGGTGAGTCAATAGTTGTATAACACTGGAACTGCGTTGCGTAACTCACCGTTGGTTTCCCTCGCGACCTACTTGCCCACTAAACTAGACACACATTCTTATCCACCGGTAATCCGTCTCTCCCTGACCGTTCTAGCCTTCTCTACTTCACCATGCTCGAGGCGATTTCCTCCTGACGAGAGCGCAGCAGCAGCAGCAGCAGCAACAGCTCTCGATTTGCCTGGCTCCCATGACGACTCGCACGCGCCAGATATACCACCCACCCGACTTTCATTCGATCCTGGCAAATATCGAGAATTCTCGATCGAAAGCATCGGTGAAATTTCTTCTTTCAGAAATCCTGTTGATCATCGACTGATTTAGTGGCACTCTGACGTCAAAGCTTATTCGAGTGGCTCTCGACGCTGTAATAATTACGGGGAATAGTCCGCATGATTATTTAACTGGAATCTCGTCGTCTTCCAAGTCTTCTCTCAGCGTTCCGCGAAATACCGGTAGCGCGGTGAATTAAGTAGAAATCATTGATTGGAGATTCTGATTGGAGAAGGGTGAAACGAGGAATTAATCTTGTGGGAATAATGTTGATGGAGATTTTCTATTTTATGGTGGCGTTAGTCATTCTTTAAATATTCCGTATCATTGAAAGCTCTTGTGTCTTTCATAAGAATAATAATAAAAATGACTAAACCATTATAAACTCAATTCGTTCCATTTATAATTAACGCCTAATAAATACCACTTTTAATTACAATATTTTAAAATACAACTCCCTTCAACACTTTCCAGCCAAACCAAATAAATGATCATTTATTATATAAAATAAATTTTCATCGAAATCAATATAAGACAAACAGAAGTTTAATGGCAAGACTGGTGAGCGAGAAGCAGGAACAGGAGCCGGATAAGCAGGACAAGCTGAATTTCGGCCAGTCAGACCATGACCCAGGGTAAGAACGAAAAATTAACGGCGTCCTCCGACGAGTGTCTGGAGGGACGACATACGGTATGTGTTGCGTGCACTCCAAGGCCTACCACACTGCAGATTGCCGTAAAAATCTCAACGTCAGGAGAGGAAAGAAAGGGAGAGTGAATGTGTATGAATGTGTATACTATGTATGCGTCGATGGCTACAAACATCGTTGGCGGTGGAGATTTCGCGACAGGCCGATTCACCGGCACGATTTCGGCCGGGCTTCGACCTTGAGCCCGATTGCTTCGATCCATTTCCAAGATACCCGCGCCCCGGACAATGCTTGTTACAAGCCCGCCAATAAAAAGGCACATCGATACCCGAGGGTAATTGTCGTGACACCAAGCAACGCTATCTCTCTCTTACAAGAGAGAGGAAAAAAACGAGCCTAAAAAAAAGGTCCTCAAGAGAGAGTTTTCGAGAGAGGAAGATAGTCTTTGGGAGGGCAAAAGGGAGAAAGGGAGATCGAGTGGAGGTAGTGCTGGGAATTATGTAGGGCGAAGAGCACCGGTAGCAACGAAAAAAGAAGAGGAAGAGAGAGAAGAAGAAGCCGAGCGGCGAGCAGGGCTTACTACTCCGTGACACCGATTCGGTGGACGAAGAGCCGCGCGCCTCTTTCTCTCAAGTTAAACACCATTTTAAATGAAAATCGGAACACGTCTCGTTCTATGAGCCGACGACGTTTACTGCCACCGATTCATCGTGACGAAAAAGTGTTGCAGGCCCGCAATGCAGAGAGAACTAGGAGTGGACCGTCGCATACGGCTTGAAAGATAGGAGTGCCGATGGGCAGAGAGCAAATCAGAGCAGCAGCAGCAGCAGCAGCAGCAGCAGCAGCAGCAGCAGTAGCAGTAGCAGCACTGTGTGTGCGATCGGCCGATGCAAATAGCCGAGAGCGGCCGCTTGCTAAAAATACGAATTTCCCTTAGAGTTCGGCCGGCAATTTATCTTGGGCTTTTATATTTAAATAGGAGCAGAGCGCCACGCGCTTTGCTCGCCCGTACCTCTCCTCTCCGCATCTTCCATAGTCAATCGTCCTCGCCAAATTCCGAAAATCGCGAGCCCATCGCAGACCCACCGTTCCCTGAAACCGGGTCATCGATGCCAGGCGGCGCGGCGGCTGGTTGCCCGATCAAATCCCTCCTGGATAAGAGATAAGCGTCCTGCACGAACCCAAAGGCGACGGACACGCCGACACTTGAATTCTATGGCCAGAAAATAGATAGATTTTGCGAAATTTAATAGGCCCCGACCGAGCAACGCGCACCGCCGCTTGGCCTTCGATGACGCGATTAACCCAATTTCCAGGCAAATACACGTAGCGATCGGACGCCGACGAGTACGTCCATCAACGAGAAAAACGAGTCTGACGCAATGAGAGAGAAGTACGTAGACGTAGAAAAAAGAAGTAGTAATGGCTAGTTTCTATTAGTCAAGTTATTTCAATTCGGCTAATTCGAGACTAGTTGACTAATCTTAAACTGTCATTTACTTCACTCGAAATATCACGTCGAGTTACTTTCGAGCTTTGAATTGAGCAGAGAATCGTTCAACTACTTCAAGTTATTTGAATGATCCGAATGAGATTCTTCACTCAAAATAGTCGAGATTCTTTCAAGTTTCTTTTCGGTTCACAGAGAATAAGAGGTACTTTCCAATTTTCCTTCATTCAACAATAACTTAAAACAATACAAAGAAATATTTCAAAGAAACCCGTCTTTCTCCTTCAAACTTAAATCCAAATAAACGTACTACCAAACGTAACATAAATAACAAACATATACCAAATAAATTCTTAATACAATTTCCATATTTAAATCCTATTCACAGAAATACAAAATGAAACTCGAAGAAGAAGTACTTCGAAGTGAAATGACTCGGCAATGCAAACAAGGGAGAAGCATTGCAGGCGGCGTCGGCGATAATGACTGGTGTGGAAAAAAGTGCGGGAGACGGCCAAGAGGTGGTCGTGTGCAGCGCGTCTGACTTATTAACGCCGGTATTGAGATTAAGTTTATTCAGCAACGAGTATGCCATGACACACTAACCAAGTGGTCGAGACCCACTTAAGCTACCGGGTGACCTCCATCGAAATGGAATGGATGGGGTGATAGTGCGTGGTGTATTTTAAGCGTGCGCGCGCGCTCTACGCAACGTTCACGGAAAGCGTCCCGGTCCGAGGCCGCAGAGACGTGCGCGCTCGCGCATACACCATTGTCCTTCGGTTTTCAAACGGGAAGATCATTAATTGCTCGCCCGCTGCTGCACCGAGACATGCAGCTCCGATTGACCGTCTGCCCACGAGGAAAGTAATGGCTGACGCTTGCGCCACTAACTCCGACGCCCAACCGATAGAAAACGACACTCTAATCAGACTACTCGATTCAGAGCAGAGCTTTCAAAACATACTTTACTTCGATTCAACTTTGTTCTTACAAGATTGACGTTATTGTGAATTGAGCCGTTCAGGGTGATTTTATAGTGGGTGATAATTATTTTCTTTGAATGATTACATTGTAATTAAATTACGTTTAATTCAAATGGAGGGTAAAACAGTCCACTTGGATTAACCGTAATATTTTATTTTATAACGCACTTAATTAAATAGCGAAATTAATCCTGTATGGTTTGCAAGGAATTAAATGACAGAATAATACAATAAACATGCCGGAACCGAAAGGGTTAAAGAATAAAATCCCATGGTGCGGACAATGTCTCACTCTTGATGGACTCGTCGTCCTGACAGGAACTAAATATCCGAGCGTGTCAGGAACGAATAAACAAATCTCATCAAGCACATTACAACAGTAAATTCCCTCTCGGGCAACGAAGGAGAGTCAAAGGGAACTATTGCGAGCGCTATGCAGCCGAGGTTCTTCCTTACATGGTTGGACGACATACGTGACAAATTACTTAGCTACGTCTTTCGTACCTCCACGAAAGGCGGAGGCTCTCTCGGCTTTGCAAGAGGAGCAGGGGAAAATCTTAAGGAGCTACAATTAGAAGGGAGACGCGGCCGCGTTACGTACATCGGGTTTACGGCTTCGAGTTACCAGTTTAAGCGGGCGAGAGAGAGACTCGGTTTCACTTTCGAGCAGGCGGCCCGGCCCGGCCCGGCCCGCCCGCCCGCCTCCTCCTTTGCCCAGCCGAAATCTCGCCGAGGGACCTTTGAAGCGAGAAAGTCCCCGATAGTTTCACCGTTTAGAGCCGCCCGGATAGAGAACACTCGAATTACCCAACACTCCGAGATAAGCCGCTCCTCGCTGCGAGGAATGCGTTAGTCCATCATCGATCTATCAGTTTAATCGATTCGACGCTCAAATAATTAAAGAGTCTCTCTTATGAAAGGGGAATAAAAATTACCCTCGATCTACTTCAGACAGTTTTCTGATCGAAATAAATGTTTGCCGGGGTAAAGGTGATGGTGGATTTCGCAATGAGATTATCTAACGACTGAATTTGTTTGAAAATCAAACGATTCGCTGAACAGAGAAACCGAGAGGGAGAGTCCCCCTTCGCTCTCTTCGAAGCAGTGGGGGGTAAAAAATGGTCTCGAATCCTTAGATATCGTGTCGCGCGGGCCACATTAGCTAACCGAATACGTATACATTTCTTACGCAAACTAGCGAAAGTAGGCGGGCGCGCGAGAGCCGCACGGCAACGGGGAGGCACAGGCAGAACACCGGGCACTCTCGCACTCGTCCACGTAGCGCCGTGGCAAAAGTACGTGCGAGCGGGCGCGTGTGTACGTTCTCGAGTTCGAGCTCTCGAGAGCTTGGGAAAAAGGTTGCGAAACCCTGCCGAAAGTGGCTCCTTCGCGCCGAAAGCGAGAGTGGAGAGGCCCGGCCCCAACCATCAAACCAACGAGACAACGTATATCTTGGCTTGCTCCCCCCTTGTAACAACGATCATGTATATTCTTCCCAATTTAAGCCAAGCTTTGTTTTAAACCGTCAACAATACTGTTAGATATAAACCTTTAGTATGTAATATTCGACTATAGTAATAATTTTGAATTTAGAATTTTTTAACGCAAGTGGAGTACATTTCGAATTGTATGCTTCCCCTTGTAACAGCGATCATGTACATTCTTCTCAATTTACACCAAGCTTTGTTTTAAACCGTGAACAATACTGTTAGATATAAACCTTTAGTATGTAATATTCGACTATAGTATTATTTTTTAATTAAGAATTTTTTAGTATAAGTGGAGTACATTTCAAATTTTATGCCACCCTTGGAATAAAGATCATCTACTTACATTATTCCCAATTTAAGCCAAGCTTTGTTTGAAACCGTGAACAAATATGTCAGATATAAACCTTTAGTATGTAATATTCGACTATGGTAATAGTTTTGAATTTAGAATTTAGAATTTTTTAACGCAAGTGGAGTACATTTCAAATTGTATCCTTCCCCTTGCAATAACGATCATGTACATTTTTCCCAATTTACGCCAAGCTTTTTCCCAAACCATAAAAAAATTTACTAGACATTAATTTTTAGGATGCCCCATTCGAGTATAGCTGAATTTTTCAATTTAAAATAAGTGAGAATAAATTAATGCAATTCTAATATATTTAGAATTGCTTGCCAAGGAAAATATATATTGTACACATGTTAGTAACATGAAACATACAGGAAAATTAAAGAATTTGTTTTCGTTGAGTTAAGAATAGATGCAAAAATGACTTACACATGAACAAATAAATGGAAGAACGTTGTAGTTGATACATCTTTTCGTTAGTTATAATGAGAAGAATAGAAATTAGAGTTAATGCATCTGTAGATGAGTAGCTTATGGTACATGTCACTACTGAATGATTTCTTTCGATTATCCATCTGCCTGTAATTATAAAGTATGCGCGTTTTACCTGCTAGTTTTCTCGAGTTCTCAGAACTTGAGGTCTTGTAAACTAAGTCCTTGAACATGTTCGTTACTACTGACTTAGAGCAATAGTATAGAATCAATGAGAAGATTGTCACGATTTATCACACATTTCTTAACTTTATTATTCCTGAGTGTTCTTTAATCGACTACAAATTGCATACTCAGCTTTTGTATTTGTAGATACAGTTTCCTTAGAAACCAATAAACACTGTTTTTACCGTGCATGAATATTAAAGACTTTCAAAATGAATTTTTAGTTCGTTATAACTAACAAACTGTGTCAGATGAAAAAATCCTTTGTCAGAAGTACTCGTGTTAAATCTGCAAAGTCACTAACTCAAATTAATAACAGATGAAAGTTGATACACCGTCAAATATTTAATTTACTTTGACTTGAAAAATTTATCAGATTGCACATTGTTCGTCGAAGATTTCTAATTATTATCCACGACAAAGGAGGCCTGTTTCTCAAGGCTCGACAATGTTTAAGAGCTTTGAAGCACTGCAACCGACGCGGACTTCGCCAGGGAAAACAACATAATTTAGATCGGAGACCATGACCGAGTGATAGTGACTTTAATATGTAGTCAGCTGGCGCAGGAGTCATTGAAATCGCGCTCCACTTCGGCGTGCTTCGTTTTACGGCTGCTCGCCGCCAACTATTCTTAGAAATATGTATTCCGCAGTTCCCCCGAGGCGAGCGCATATAATTTCCATGTCCGGATTACTAGAAAGTCCGACTAACGCCGAGCGCATATCTTCCCGGGAACGTGTTGCATTAGTTCCTTTGTAAATTTACAAAAAAAAAGAGGATTGCACAAGGGAGAGCCGAGCACATAATGCCGCATAAATTCGTGAAATCCACCGAGACGACAAAAAGCCTGACACACCGTCTGTACACGCGACCGAATTCAAAAGTGCCTGACACTATATTCGCTTTCATGTATTATCACACACACACACACACACACACTACTACTGAAAAAGGCTAATTGTTTCTAAGTTCGAAAGAAAAAGTTTGAAGCCTGTCATTCTGATAAGTTACAATCGGAATTTGCTTGACCTACTTCTACCTTAAGCCCTTTACTACGTCAATTCTACAGCAACTTCACATGTTCTTCACGTTTTTCATATCCAAATACTTCTTACATAACAATGTCTTTTGACGTGCGCTTTTACCATTTCAGGTGTGGGCAGAGTGCAACGAAGCAAAAACAATATTTCAAACAGATTGTAAAACACTCGTTGCAAACGAAGCTACATAAATCCAACTCTTTGACTTCCTTTGACTTTGACAAAACATTCAATTAAATACTTCTGTACTACATTCATCATAAACATTGCATAACGAGAAAAAAAACTCATTCCTTTCCCAACAAACTTCTCCCTCATAATACATTGAAAAAAAACTACCTCCAAATTTCATATTAAGCTAATACTTCCCAAACCCCCAAATAACCAATGACGCCCAAATCCATTCCACTTCCCGAAACGGCAGCAAACCTCTTTAAACGGTTGCTCACCAAAACAGGGCATGCAACAGTGGAGGAGGCAGTGCGCCCTTCAGTCTGGCAAAAGTCTCGCTAGACTTTTTGCGCGACCTTTCTGTCTGGCGAGTGCGAGGGCGCCCGTAATGGCGCAATACCCATAAAGATAAAGGCGAAGATAAAAGTGGCTGTTGTGCATCCCGATCGGATGGTGGTGCGTCGCGTTGCGGAGGACAGAGAGAGAGACAGGTGCGAGGAGAAGAAGAAGGTGTTCCCTTCCTCTGTGCAAGGTCCCAAACACATTGCTTCTTCCCGCGAGGAGAGCAGAGGGATGCGGGAATGCAGCGCGCGCCGCCGACGTAAGAGCGTCGGGGCGACGGCGTCGACGGGGAAGTACATATGTAGAGACACGCATGGGTTTGCGAGGGTGAATAGAGGGAGGGAGAGTTAGTGCAGATGGGGGTGGCGAGAGGAGAAGGCGCAAGAGGGAAAAGAGGAGCATAAAGGGGGTAAGGAGGAGGAGAGGAGGAGGAGAGGAGAGGAGAGGCGAAGTGGGGCGAGTGAGGCGAGCCGTCGGTGGGAGGCAAGGATTCGTGTCATTGTCAGTGGGTAATCAGGTCAGTGGGCCAGTGGGACGACCACTTTCAATTTCAGTCCTTCTAGCCGTGCAGCTCTCGTCGCCGTGGCCCCGCACTGCCGCGTGTTATCTCCCGCTACCGCTCTCCTCTCCCACCGAGGACCCCCTTTCTCCGCTCTGCCATCCAACGCTCGCCGCGCCGCGCTGCGCCTCGCCTCGCCTCGCCTCGCCTCGCCACGCTGATTACACTCGCCACCTCTTTCTTTCCCTCTGTCTGGCTGTCGTGCGTCGTACCGTGCATCGCCGCTCCTCCTCCGCCGCGCCGCGACATATGCAGAAGAGCGATCTCGATTGTGTGCGAGAGCATCGCGGCTCACAAACGTAAACGATGGATGCAGAGAGCGGTGGCGCGCGCGTGAGTAGTCGCCGATCCTGACACGCGCCAATCACGTCACGCTTCTTCACTCGCGACGTAACGAACGCTACGCTTGTCCGTCGCTACGCTACGACAGAAAGAGAGAAAGAGAGAGAAAAAAAAGAGGGACGGAGAGAGAGTGAGAAGGGGGAAGAGAGAGTTGCGTGGCAACGAGAGGGAGAGTGATGGAGAGCAGAAACTGTGTGCGCTACGCCGCTCGACTCGCCGCTGCTCGCTCACCACGCAGGGAGGGACGACGGTACACGCGCGATCACGCTCGCTCGCTCGCTCACGAGAACGAGCGCTGGCGCGCGCGCGCGCGCGCGCCGGGAGAGATAGCAGAAAGTAGGACGCGTATTAAAAACCACAGACCGTGTCCCGTGGCGTCACTTCTCGTGCCTCGGTGCGCCGCGCCGGTATTACCCAATCGAATTCATCATAACTGGCACGAGAAACGTAGCAGCGCACGGCGGCACCGACACCGACACGAAGCCCCTCTCCAACTAACTATACATACAATCGAATACGAAAGTCCTCTCTCCCCCCGAACTTACCACGAAACATTACGCGGGGAGGAAGGAAGCACTATTTCGGCGGCGGACGTGCTCTCAGCCACTCACCGTCTCGCTTTTAAAGCAACGACTCTCCGCAAGAGTTTTTTTGTCAGACTCGATGCCGGCCGACCGGCCGAGAGTGCAGCACGTGCAACGCGTGTATACTCGACTATCTAGTAGGTAGATCGAGTTGTATAAATCTCTGTATTTCAATAGGGATAAATATAGATAAGGTTTGCACAGTCTGTTTTCTATTGGATGGAAAGTGAGTTAAGAGTTAAGAATGAAAATCTGGTCCGAATAGTTTTTAGCTGGTCCGAGCGAACGTGGGCGTCCTCCTGCGGTGTTCGAGGGAATGACAAAAGTGGCGAGAGCATTCCAGCGGGCGAATCGATGCGGTTTAATTACATTTCGGAATTAGGCTAGCCGCGCGCGCTCCGATTTTCATAGACTGGCGCCGGAGCACGCATCGGTGGCTGAATCAATTTTCTGGAAAATTAGGTCGCGCCCTTGGACATCCTCGCCAAGAAGGGAAAAGGTACCCTTCTGATACGCAGGACTGTTTCTATTAACCGGTGGATGTAACGAGATATAATGGAGCCGACGATTAATCCTGAACGGGACTAATCATTTCTAATATGATTAAATGTCCCTTTTAATTGGATCGCCCAGCGCCGCTAAATGAGCGCGTTCTTGCAGCCGATTCAATTATCCAAATACAAATGATGCTTTCACAACGCTATTTACTAGAATGCTAGTCAGAGTTATCTTTTTAGTAAATATTCTGAATTACTATCGTCATTCTTTATGTAGTTCGTGCTTTGTGGCAAAATGGAGCATCCTTGTGCCGTGGAAGCTTTCGTAGACTAACGTTGCTCTTTCGGAAGGCGCGCGCATGCGTTCCGCCGAGTGGAAAGCAATTCTTATATGCGGTACTTTAGGCAAGCTTTTATAAGCGATAGCATCGTGGGGGCGCCACAAGTTAGGACGGCAATTTGATTTGCGCCACGCATGATATTCGAATTTACAGGTAACAAAACAAAAACCATTACAATTTCAAGTAACTCGCAATGAAAATCACACGAACTAACATGAATTGAGAAAAAAAAAACACAGCTCACTTAGTCTGTTAGGAATAGAATTACACCACTCTTAGGAATATCGCTCGCGGTAAATGGCATTCGAAGCATAAGTGTGTCAGTTAGGCGGAGCTTTTTCGAGTAAAAGCGGAGTGCTCGACGTCGGCGACAGTAGAAGCTGTATTTTTTCCCTCTATTACGGAAAGTAGATCAGATAAGGCGGCGCCCTAAATTCGCGAGGATGAACGGCTTACTCCAATAAATTGACCCGCGTATCTGCACAGCCACCATGGCGCGCGAGCCGGGAACGTTGAATAATAATTATTGTTGTTGGCTCGGTTGGGTGTTATTGAGTTATTCCAATGCGAGTTTATCAAAGTGGGTCAAGCGATTCAATAGCGATCGCCGCCGAGGAGAAACGACCCATCGTCTTAACGCGGCGTGGGAGTATATGTACAGCAATAAAACGCACACCGCGTCGGACTCCCAACACACCGGTGCACTCTACATTCGGTACACATCAACTTCGAAGATTGGCCGATAGCCGGCCGGAGCGGGTAAAAGGGGGATGTCTAAATTTGCGAGATTGTCGGCCAACCACCCGTATTTAGATTTCATCGACTTGCTCCGCGTTATGCTTTTCAACATAGAAATTTACACTGTCAACAACGAGGAGTGTTTTGTTAATATTTTGTGTTTCTTAAAATAGTTCTTGAGTCGAAGATTGCTTAAAGCTTCTTAATGTTTCAGTTGTTGGTAATAAATGTAGTCCGTGCGAAATACTAATAGGAATGATATTGAAATATTCGGTAACAATGAACGCTAAAAAGTTATTTGGTGTTTGTTCCAGTGAGGATAGAGTTTTAAACTCGTCAGGAATGTGGCACTGGCCTTTCGACTATTTATCAAGATCTATAACTGCTCGAATTTTGTCCACAGGATTGGAACAACCGAGCCTCTTAAACAGACAGATATCAGGTTACTGAATACTTTAAATAATTCATGGCGCTTTCCTCGGCATTTTCATTGGCGTCTGTTACAATGAAAATTATCATTAAATATATTATGGAATTAACCTCCGAATATAATACCTGAATATACAAATTAATACTGATTTCTTACTATTAAAAATAACCATTTATATTATAATACACAACAAACACCAGCCACTAAAATCTACCTTCAACCCAAATGCAATTTCCACCGGGGGGATTAAAAGGAAACGAAGCCAATTATCCAATGAAGCAGGCAAAAGGCGCGCGACACATTGGGATGAAGTTTTCGCAGGTAGTGAAGCGGTGATTATCCGCTTTCCCATTAGTGTTTGCCGTCAGGTAAAGTGCGAGAAGTCATAAATATCGAAGCTGGGCGGGCACGTCGCGTCGTTCCGTCCGGGTTTCTCTCGGGGGCCCCTGGTGAGAGTTGGGGCAACAATGTCAATGCTTGCACAATGAAGACAAGACGAAGGGAGGAAGTTGTATTGCTACCCCTGAGCGGTCGCCGGCAATAAACACATTTCCATGTCCATCGACGTCCAAGTGAGACGTTACGCCAAAATGATGTAGCCCGACGGTTCGGCACGAACAATGAAAAGTGAAAAGGTCCGAAATGAAGAGCAAAAGCGGAAGAAAGCGCCGGTCATTCTGATGACGAGCGAACGAACGGGCGACGCGCGGGGGGGAAAAAGGGTCGCGTGTCCATTGTTGTATAACTACTTCCGAAGTCACCGGCTAACATAGAAAAGGGAAAGCGAGTGGCACAGAAATTTTATGAACTATCCGCTGTCCCACGGGCCTCGCCGAGATATTAGGCGCGCGCTCGCGCGCGCGCGTGCTCCTTTCGAAATGGAACGTGCCCGCCAGCCACTGCTTAAGGTAAAGGTAGGTTCCGTTTCACGTATCAAATGGGTAACGGACGTCGACTATGACCGAAAATATCCTACTTAGATCTCGCCATCAGTGAGTCAGGCTTCTGGACTGTCAATTAGATTTCATTGTCGATTCTCTTCACTCATTTCTTATATTTTCCCCGAATTTCTTGAGTAATAGAATTTCCTTCCAGAGGCAAATTAATACCTGAATTAATCAATAAATATCGAAATATAACAATACGAAAATATCTCTATAAGATTAAAACAGTATAACTATATTCCAAATGAATGAATCCTAAAATAATAAAATACTTAAAAGAAGTTTCATCGACAAAAGGAAACAGTTATCATTCTAAGGATTTAGGAAGGTAAATGCCAGAGCGACGATAACGGCTTTTACACCGCCAACGCGGCGAGTAAATTTCGAAAGTGGATTCTCTAAGATCTAGCGACTAGCTGTAATGGTATAGAAGCAAGTGAAAGTAGAATTTGGATCTGCCTGGTTTTTAGGGCAGCTATTCAGTCGACCTAGTAGCGGGCAGGGTCGAAGGGAAACAGACGGGCACGATGGTGCAATAATTTCACCGGCACGCTCTGCGTCCCTCGGCCAAGCGGATAATCGTGATTTACTGTGCGCAAAGTACGGTCCTAGCCGTAGGGTGCGGATGCGCAACAAGTGCATTCAGACTCAGCAGGTAGATGTTGACGCACGCTATTGTCGGCGGTCTAGTAGAAGCAATCGACAGGAAGCACTTCTGGAAGAAGCAATTCCAAAGAAGGATCGCAACGAATTCGTGTCCGGCACGCGTCGCCACGCGCGCCCAAACACCACTGGCTTACTTTTCCCTTTCCTTTCGATACCCTCGCACCCCATTTTACAAGGGTTTCTGTCAAAGTAAAGCCTGCCGCACAAGATAGACTTTCAGTCACTGAAATATTTGTTTGTTAGATTTTTCACCTTAAATTCGTATTTTTTAGGTAATCTTCCTTCTCAATTATCCATCTGCAGTAATTCATAAAAATATATAGACAATATTCTAATCGACAAAATAATCAAAGACCAATATTCTAACATGTGCAGTAGTCACAACAGCTTCTCGTTCAAGGTTCGCCGGTAAATAAAATACGACTATTGCCGGCACTCGCAATACACGCAAGGAGACTTGCACGCGCCCGCGCATCGAGAGTAGAAAGACGGCGGCGGCGTACAATGCGAGAGGACTGGCGTCGATCTCATCGTAGATCCTATTTCGGTTGCGCGGCTTCAGGGGGCGTCCGCCACTAGCCACTAAATACGATAACAAATTTTGCCATTCGCCATACTTTGGTATTACTATCGACTGCCAGTTAACCCACTGTCAAAAGTGACAGGAACTTTTTCCTGATTGGAAGAACGAGAAAGATTTCTTTGTTATTGTTTCGTGTTTCTTGAAAAAGTTGTCTAATGATAACGCAAACTTTCTTAAGATTTCTTTATTTTCCAATTGTCAGTAATAAATTTCAATGATAGTGCAAACGAAATACAAATTTGAACAATATCAAAATATTTAATAATTATGAATCATAAAAAGTTGCTCCAGTGAAGACACAAGTTTTCAGTTTAAAGGAATTTCGACAGTGACTTTTTGAATAAAAAATAAAAAATAAAATCTAGAATATCAAATTTTCTCGCTCACTACATTTCGGTATTACCTATCAACTACCAGTTGGCCCAATGTCGAAAGTGGAAAGCCCCTGTGTAGAGCTATACCTGTTCCCTAACTGATGGAAGCATTTGCACGATTTACGGTGCCCGCTTCTGACTGCCGCAGGATTATACCGAAATCATATTCGCCCCTCGCTTTTCCGCTCCTGACAGCCCAGAATTTATTTCACTTCACCCTCTGATCGCAATTCCCTCGTCCCTTAGTGTCGTCGACTGCCGCACGAGAGGAAAATGGTATATGGTCGATATTTTAACGCATTGTTCACAGACTTGATGTACTCGTCGTTGAAGATCCATCACGTAAATTCAAGTTCATCAAGTAATACTCTGGTAAAAATATACTGCTAAAAATTATTTGCAAATACAGTTGTTGAAATTTGTAAAGACTGCGATTTGTTTTTAATTCCCAAAAAATAGTTTAAGAACAGTAAATTTCCAGTATCATATACAGATGATTCAAACTGCAGCAATCGATGAACTTTTTATCTCAAACCAAATGAAAAAAATCCCGTTAAAAGTAGAGTAAGAATTGCAATATAGAATGAAGTAAACTCGTGTCTAAAATAGCATCGATGCTTAAAAGCCGCTTATTTATTCAAATTCGAATTTTGTTATTGAATTACAAACATAGTGGGCGACACGTGTTACTTCTTGCTTAAAATACCTAGCGAGCGATGCATTTAATATCATTCGCTTTGGAGGTTCATGAGCTCTTGGAGGTACGTCAGAGGTGGTACGCACGCATTCCCTTTCGACATATAAAATTAAACAAACGCATTTCTAAAGTTGCGTCAGAATGTTTAAAGGGTGCTTTCACCGGACGGGCGAACAGAGCGCGCCGACTGGGCCGGCGCAGCGGAGATTTCATGAAGTCTACCAATGACGCAACAAGTTTTACGGCGCGAACACGCGACTTCGTGACATAGACCTGTTTTTAATCGCGGCTGCTCGTGTTCTTATTACACTTGTGTAATGCATCCTGCGATGAGAAAGCGGCTAGAGCTCGCTCAGACGCTTAAGGTAGTTGTGTTGCTCGACAGTAGCATCAAAAAATTGATGATACAATGTATGTGGGACAGCTCGAATAATATCAGCCAAATCACGCTAGACTTTTCGTCGTGTACAGTCATACTGCGCACTTATATATGGATGTTTGTGCATACGGTTACATGTATACCTACTCATAATCATAACACTGACGATGTAATGATCGCGTCAAAAGTCGAGCGAAACCACTCCAAATTTCATACTTTCAATGCTTGTATCTTTTAAGTTAAACTCAAAATACTTTTGATTGGTTTTGTAAATGTTTATATCATGTCCTTCTTCTAGTGGATAGTTTTTCATTAGAATCCTAACAGTAGATAAAATACTAAAATTTAATATACTTCAAAAAGTGGTAACTTCGACCGCGATGATTTCAAGTTTGGAACAAAAAATTGTCTTTAATTGGACCTATTTTAAAAGACTACGAAATTGGTGAAAATTAGTGACGTTGTTCTCTTTATCTTTCCGAAGTGCCACAAAAAACTTGAAAGGGATTGACTAAACCGTTATTGAATTATTACGATTTGAAATGCCATTGATTTTACACACGTTCTTATGGAGCACTTTCGCCGAATGAAGCAACAAAAATAATTTTGAAAAAATAGTACCAGCTCCCGAATTTGTTTATAAGCATAGCTTATAAAACATGTACAAAATTTCAAAACGCTTTACAATATCGTTTTGTAGAAATTAATTACAAACTGCGAAAACTTCGTCCTAAACGGTCTAAAGCTTGACATCATATGGAAATGCGGTATCGTCAGGATCAGCTGAGCAACTCAGACTAACCTGTAGCTCATAAGTTTAAGTAAGAAATGTAGCATACGAACATAGCCACTTACTTCGTACACAGTATAACTTTGACTGTTGATTCGAACAAATTTTTACGTTACTAAATTGGATTCAAGGTATTTTCATCATCAAAATTTTTGTTCCGTAAATCAGGAAAATCGAAAGTTTAATTACAAAAACATTGGGAAAATAAAAAATAGCTTTCTATGAGTAAATATGGAATCCTAACTATCATTTGTGTCATTTACGCCCATGTTTATATATCCTTACTTGTAAATGTAAAAAATTCTTTAAACACAAATCTACCCCGCAACTACCTTAAGTGGAACTCGCTGTCTGCGGTGGATTGTCTGGATGCCACACGCGCCGATTTATCTATGCCTTTTTGATTGACTCTGTCAATGACGATAACACCATCAGCGCATCAGCTGCCTCCCGGCAGGCATCCGGCAGGCATCCGGCAATGCGATGCATCGCTAATTGGAAAATCATATGTATTCGACGCTATCGCATTAACACGCGGCCCGTGCGTCCTTCCTCCCTTTTTTCCAGTAGTACTAGTTTCGCGAAAAGCAGATTATTAGTTTGTGTTACACATGTCAAATTCCAGATGGGAGAGTTCAACATACGAGTTCTGTGAAACTCGGCTTGCAATAATATGTTATCGAAATTAAATAAGATTTTGGTAATACTCGTTGAGCAATATTATGAAATAAATCATTTAATATCTGTCACCAGAGAATAAAAAAAGAAACTTAAGCAGAAGATTTAATAGATTTTATAGACTGGTTTTTCAAGAATTTAATAGAATATTTAAAGGAACGATTGATCTAAGAAATGAAAGTAGAAATTCGTGTTAGTTTGAGCGTTGAAAAATGGGTTTCATCTCATCAAGGAAGGATGACAGAGATTCGAGGAGAAATTTCAAAAGAGGACAACCTACAAAGGTGGAAGTTCACGTGAGACTGTGTAATGAAAATATTCGTACTTTGTGTTATCTGACATTTGCGTTGGTTTGTAACTTAATTATTCGTGAAAGCGCTGTCCTGAATTACACTATCAACAATTTGAAATATTTCAAAGGATCATATAACATGTTTTTATGAATCATTCATTCCAGTCAACGTTAGAAAGTCTGATTAGTACCCTGCAATTAATTATATAAACACTTGTAAATTATTTTAAAATACTGTAAAATCCAGCAAACATTTCAACATTACGATCGAATGTATTACATTGTGTTACATGAATACTTTAACATACGTATAATCTCTCTTTATTCTCCAATTCTTATGTACCAACTATAAAACTATAAATAAAAAAACCCGTTTTATAGTTCCTTAAATTACACTCAGGAGTTAATCCAAAAGAACGGGACCATATATCTTTGTTACGCAAAGTTGATCCAACCATAAGGCGACCGTAATTAAAAACATTCCCACCGTCGGGCGCTGGAGAATACTTTAAGAAAACTTTCTCGCCGTAATTCGAATATTTTCATTACGCACCGAACTTAAGGAAAGAAGGAACGCATCCGAATAGAAAATCCTATTACACGCAGCTAAAGCCATAAAGAGGTAATCCACGATAAGGTTGTGCAATAAAGCGAAACGAAAGCTTGGCTATCCTAACTATTCTTTGCAGTGCACTTTACAATAATTCCGGCGAGCATATATCGAAGGTGCACCGCCACGCTCCAGCGGCTTTAACGGCAATGCGAGTGTGTCTCGTGTTACAAACGGGAGCGAGAATTGCCAGCAGGCGGACTAAACGCGAGCGGTGAAAAAAAGTGTAGCGTCAGTAGCCTAATCGCCGGGCGAGAAAATGGAATACGAATGGGGCGCTTGCCAGCGAGCAACAGTGTAATCGGAACGACATCACAATGCCGCTAATTACTCTCGCTAATGCTCGTCCGAGAAACGTGCAAGCTGACACTTGGCATCGTTATCGGAGAATGTGACAAATCTTAGTCGTTACGCGCACTGTTTCTACACCCATCTGGACCCAATTGATTTTCTCACGCCGCCTTGCCGATAAATCAATCCGGGTGAGTATTCCCGGCGCCTCTGCAAATGTTGAGTTTTGCAAAAAGTAGTCAAAACGCTGTGTAAGTTCGAAAAAGTATAGACTGAGATACCTAGAAATATTGTAACTTTTTAAGGGGATAATGTTTGTCTGTGAACCAGCAAAGTATCAGTAAATCACTTCGTCGATCATTATTTGTAAAATTAGGAGAAGTAACTTTTGACCTCAATTAGTCGTTACGCCGGATATTGTTGCGGATAATGAAGGGAAGCATATGCTAATATAATGGCATGTTAATCATTTTATGAGAGTCATAATTCATCGAGGTTTCTAATTATTGCCGCAAAAATCTAGTTTTACGTTCACTAGGTTCACGGTTTATTATTCATTCCCCCAGATGAATTCTGCATCAAAAAAGAACAATTTGAAAATGGCGTTATTTAAACACGAGTTTCCTGTCGACGGAACTAACCTTTCATAATATAGTAAAATGAATGAAGATGTTGGCATTTATTATTAAAGAATGCCAGAGTGAACCATCTCGGTGTATCCAAAAGGGGAGAAATTCTTACAGTGGGTGAAAAGAATAAAGAACTTTCTTTTTAGGAAAAAATAAATTCTCTTAAGTAAGAAATGTCCCTTGTCCCAAAAAAATTTATTCCAGACACACGGAGATACGAATCAATTTCTTTAGGCAATATAGTATGCTGAAAAAAATGAATTAAAATTCATAGACTCATCATTCATTTATTCCTTATCGTAGCATAATTACTCTCCTTTTGTACGATGGTCCATTTTATAATTACTGAATATTCAATGGTTACTTAGATTTTACATTATACAATAGAAGTACCTCTTTTAAAACTGATGCTTCATTTTACGCAATTCCGTAATTCTTTATGCAATATTTTAAATCTCCGGCTGAGTATACTTTATAAATGAAGAGAACAGCGCCGGGGAAAATGCAAAGGCACGCTCGGCCGCCAACGCAAATGAAGACGCTAAATCTGGTTTCATCGAACCACTATTTTACCGGTTGAAGGGTTGATGCAACGTTCATAAAGAAGCGCTGGAAGTTTGCCTGTTCTAAATCGGTGGTAGTGCGGTGGGCGCGAGCTCGTTTGCAATTTTATTTTGGAATTCGCTGCGAGACGCCTGTTGCGCGCACCGCGACGCCCTGCTTCCTTTCCAATGCACACAGTGCGCGGCCCTCTCACACACATACACAGGGAAGGCGGTCGCGCCGCCGGCTCCTTCGCACTGCGCTCGCTCTGCCTCTCCTCATTGTGTGCACGTGCAAAAAGTGCGGCCAAAAATACATATGCGTAACAGGGAATGTATGCAGCGAGACGACGCGGGAGACTCTCGCCATCCTGCCGCTGTCTGCTCGTATAACTCAAAGCCGGTAGAAGCTTTATGAGCCCGATTTTTACAGCCTTTGAGACTCTCCGAGGCATTTCCATTCTCCCCCCACCCCTCGTCTCTAACTCACCGGTCACTTACACTATCGCATTAATCGGCTAGTTGCGGAGTAATTCGCAACACATTACTGCCAATCATAGCTTCTATAATTAAGTAACGCCTGGTGTCCCGATACACTTACAATTGCGCATGGAGGACACCTAAGTCATAAAACGGTAGCATGGTATTCCTGGTTCTAGCAAAAGCACACACAGATAGACGTAGAAGCCTCGGTATTAGATACGCCGGGTATGAGAGCGATACGTGGCTAATCGGCGCATTAGTTATGACAAAAAGGAAGCAGCGCGCTTTGCGCGGCGAAGCAAAGTAGAGAGGAAATCACCGGGAATGCCTAATGCTCATTGAAGAGAAGCGAGTCAAACACCGCGCGTGTATGTACCTGCAACTTTACAGAGAACCAGTGCGCAAGCGGAAGAGAGAGAAGGGAGCCCAAGATCTGGGAATCGAGAGGGACAGCGAAAAGGTAGGTAGGAAGGCAAGCAGGCAGGCAGGCAACGTGGAAGGGTCAGTAAGAGAGAGCAAAGATCAATGTGTAAGCCTGGTGGAAGGTAGAAAGAAAGAAGCCTAGGGCGCGAGAGAAGGAAGCGAAGCAAAGGAGGCCCAGGCTTCGAAAGGAGAGGCAGAGAAGGCGAAAGTGTGTGTGCGCGGTGGCGCGCGAGCGAGAGCGAGAGAGGTGGCTGAAGCGAGAGTGAGAGTGAATGGCGGCGAGTAGTGCAGGCAAAAGAGAGACAGAGCGAGAGAAAGAGAGGCGGAAAGAAAGAAAGAAAGAAGGGGCTCTGGCAAGCGATACACTGCACACACAACAAAGACGCCGAGAGCACATAGACAACAGTTGTTGAGGTTACCTGAAGCATCGCTCGCTGCTACCTCGCTGACCAAGTTGACTCGTGGTCGTGTGTGGGTCTGCTGTTGCTGTTGCTGTTGCTGCTGCTGCTGATGTTGCTGCTGCTGCTGCGCCTGTTGCTGGTGTACCTGATGAAGGCCCTGCTGGGGAGCAGTGGTCAAAGGCAAATCGGCTGGTGTCGTGGTGTTTTCTGTCAGGATTGTTGGTACCGAGGAGGAGGACGACGAGGAGGATTCCGTAAGGGCGGTCGCGGTGGTGTTCTCGAGGGCCGTGTGGCCCCCACCTTCCCCTGTCCCCGTAGCCATTCGACCCTCGTGCATTCCAGCAGACAGACAGACGGGGGTCCCTCCTCCTGCACGTCGTCTCCGGGCGCACGCACTTCTCCGCGGACACCTACACTTCCTTATGTCCACGCGCTCTCCTTCTCTCTCCTCTCCTCTCTTCTTCTTCTCTCCGTTTCTTTCTCTCCTCCTCGCCTCTCTTCGCCCCCCGCCTATCTATCTGTCCGTCGTCGTCGTCGCCGTCGTCGCCGCCACCGCCGCCGCCGCCGCTCGCCCCAGCCCGCCAGAGTACGCGCTCCTCCTTTTCCTCCGTTTTCGTCCTCTGTCTATCTGTCCCACTCTCTCTTTCTCTCTGTTCCTCGTCGAGCCGAGACACTACACTCTGCTCTCTTACCCTCTCGCTCTCCTTCTCGAATTCACCGGCCGTCTTCTTTCTTTGTCACCTTCTCTCTCTCTCTCTCTCTCTCTCTCTCTCTCTCTCTCTCTCTCTCTCTCTCTCCCTTTCTTTCTTTCGGCCTGTCTGCTCGCTCGCGCTTCCCGTACTTTAGCGCTTACTGGTGTGCGACGTCTGTGCGTGGATGCACGTACAGAGCTCGCTGGGGAGGGCAGGTGTGTGTGTGTGAGTGTGTGTGCCTCACGTTTCTTTCCTCGTTGTCGCGCGCTGTCCTCGTCGCTCTCGGCAGGCGTTGCGCGGGCGCACGCTCGCTCTGTCTTTCTCTGGTTTTACTAGCGCGCTCCCCCCGCGGCGGGCAGCGCCGTCCGAGCGTACCGAAACAACACCGCCTGCTGCTGCTGCTACTGCTGTTGGTGCTGCTGGTGCTGGGCCCCGTTGGTGCCTCTCTTTCAGGCGATCCTCGGTGTATCAGAGAACGGCGACATTAGGCGACATGGCGCGCGCACACACTCGCGGCGATCGAGGTCCGCGGGCCGATTATTAACCTCCTGTCCGCCGGCTTGGAAAAAAATCGAACGTTAGACAAATGTAGGTCTGTAGGCCACTTCACTTACACTTTGCATCGGGACGGGCACTCCCTTAGTCAAGCGAGCGTCCGGCGCACCGTCGTGCTGCTCTGACAGCACGAGCTCCAGGATCGTATCGGCCAATCGGGCACCCGCCCAATTGATAGTGCACAGGTACTACGCGCTGCTCGATTCCTCTCGCGGAAACCTCGCCGCTCGATCATCGCTTCCGCACATTTGCAACTCTGTCCCATTCACTTGAGCCGGCTCTCTCCTTGCACGCTCAAAGATTCTTCGATCCTCGGCACACCTTCCTTCCTCAATTGTGACTTCTCTGTTTCTCTTGTGCTTGGTGAACACTGTTTTCCTTCAGGCTGAGACTGCACACGCACGTTCGCTCGGCCGATTGATTCTCGTGATAGTTGCTTGCGCTTCTCGCGATGGCCCACGTGTCTGTGTGGGTGAGAGTGTAGACTCCTGATAGGGTGAAGTGCTCCGAGATATTAGAGCAGTGCTCTCCGATGCATGGCCTCTTCCGCGGAAATGTTCACTCGCGCAGACGGTAATTGCTTGGGAAACGTTGATGCTTTCAGCGTGCTTTCGGCGTGGCGAGCTCTCCTCGGTTACGTTGAATGAGAGTGCAGGTTGTCAATGCTCCGACGGGATAGGCAGACGTGACGTACGATCATTATGCGATTTCCAATGAGCGCCGGGTTTTCGCGGTTACTACCGTTTTGCTAGGATGCCCCTAAGCCGGCGCTGACGCGGGAATGTGCAGCGTGAATAAAACGCTGACCAAGTCTGCACGCGGTGCTGCTGCAGCCAGGCACGGCATTGGTGAACGAAAGGGAAAACGTAAACTATACTAATGGCATGTATGCGCTTATCTAGGAGCCACTCGCTCCGAATTCCCTCGTTATGACAGAGAACTCACGGCCTAAACTTGTCGCCCCGGCTATTCTTATCTTTCTCCCTTGTTCGACGTATCACAACCGGCCCCGGGCAATGCCGAACGAAAGGGTTATATCGAACGAAGCGACAAGTGTGATGTTGTTTGGGTGGCCGAGCGGTGCTAGCTACGGCACTGCCGCTCAACAATGTGTCGCTGGAAGACGCAATTTCTCAAATCTTCCCGGTCGCCTCTTCCTATCGCCAAGATCTCGCCGCTGGTGCAATTGCCAGGGCGGCAAGTAACTTTTGCGTGCTTCGGATCTTGTCGAATTATCACTGACTTAGATAGGCCGATAGTGCCCTAAGTAGGTCAGGTGTCACAATATAACTGATTGTGTTTGTTATACATGCCTTTTCCACCGAGCGTTGCATAACTCGTCGCGCACGACTTCACCAAATATAACCGTGTAAAAACAGTGCCCTGACGGACATAATGCGATGTAATCCGTTTTCATTGAACAATGCACTTGACTAACGCTTTGGGATCACGTTCGCAGCGCTATCTCATATGGGATCGCGCGAAGTTCAAAGCCGTCGTCGATTTGATCCAACGCACTTCGACAGGCAATTTACTGTAGCTATCTTTTGCAATCTTATATTAGTCATGTACTAACTCCAGTAATGAAAAATGCCGATTTATCTACCCGTTAGCATTCGCCGGAATAGCAGCACTGATAAATAGACGCGTTTTCAGTAAATTTACTGTTGTACGTTTCTCTTTGTTTGGACAATCCGTATGAGTACAAACATGTTCTTATTTACACATGTTTTTCTAGAACTTCATGTCTCATTAAGTAGTGTTTACATTGCATAATATCATTATATCAGCTTTTACTAAAATCGTTAACCACTTAAAAGTATATACACACTACGTGCAGGAAGAAAGCAGCAACTATAATAACACACATCTCAGCATTTGGATAATTAAATAATAAGACTTTATAAACAACCGGCATTGTGTATATATTAAACAGCATACATATATACATTTTACAGTATTTCCAGATATATAAATATATAAAAATATGTGTGTAAATCGGTAGAAAGCACTCCTGCGATTGTAGCGAACCTAGTTTAACTTGTATATATGTATTAAATATATTGCACTTCGGTGAACACCATAAAATCCATAAAATATACTTCAAGGTATGATTAATAACTTTCCTCAAGAGTTCATCGGACATCACTTGTTCAACCATTCATTTGTTTCGCCTGTTGCATGAGCGCACGCGAAATGATCAATCGCTGAATCTGTCCAGTGCCTTCGTATATTTGATAAATCTTGGCATCTCGCATGAGTTTCTCCACAGGATATTCTGTGTTGAAGCCGGCTCCACCAAATACCTTAAATCAGCGAAGAAATTGTCAGAAATATACTCCAATAAAAAATAGACAATGTTCATTAGATCTAGGCACATTCTACTCGGTCCATACCTGCACGGCATCGGTAGCACACTTGTTAGCAACATCAGCAGCGTAGCATTTAGAAATGCTAGCCAAATAAGTGGCAGAAGGTAAGCGAGTATCGGTGGCCCATGCAGCTCTTTGCCACGAAAGCCTTGCGGTTTCTACACCGATTGCCATATCAGCCAGCATAAAGCCTACACCTTGATGCTCGGCAATCGGTTTGTTGAAGGTTTTGCGCTCCATAGCATATTTTGTTGCTTCATCAAGCGCCCTTTGAGCCAAACCTACAGCGGCTGATGCTACCTGTAATAAAATCAATACAATTGAAATTATCGAGACCTTGAACTTCTGTATCGTTCGGATGAAGAATCACTATTTCGTCTCTATATTAAAATGATTTTACCAATGGCCTGGTTATATCAAATGTTTGCATGGCAATCTTGAAACCCTGCCCTTCTTTGCCAAGAACATTTGCTTCGGGCACGCGAACATCTTCGAAAGTTATCATACGTGTATCTGATGCTCTTTGACCCATATTCATCTCCTAAAAGATGCAATCGGATTTTTAAAAATATCGAACATGTGAAGTTAAATTTGTAGCACTAATGGAATCTTATTTATACCTTGCGACCGGGCGTTAAACCTTCGCTGTCTCTTTCGACTATGAAAGCTGTGAAAGCTGAATTAGCCGGTGCTTTAGGGTCAGGATTTGATCTTGCCAATACGAAATACCTAATGAAAACGGTATTACCATATGGTACATGTATCGAGCATAAAGTCCTTTCTTAATAATATCTGACACAAAAAAAAATTGTTATACCAGTTAGCAACTCCACCATTTGTGATCCACATCTTTGTGCCATTCAAAATCCATTCATTGCCCTTTTTCACAGCCTTTGTTTTAAGACCAGCAACATCAGACCCTGCTCCAGGTTCCGTAACACAATATGCCTGTTACATAAAAAAGGTGTCAACATGAAAATAATCTAAAACATACAAGTCCAATTTTTTTTTAACTATTTTATGCTTACTGCTACAAGAGGCTCTTCCAAAAGCCTTCCAAGATACTTCTTTTGTTGTTCTTTTGTTCCTGCCATAACTACTGGTGTTTGCTGATGGAAGTAAACAAACCAAATTAATATATTTATTTCTTGATCATAATGATAAGAATAACTAATAAGTTAATAAGACATACTCCAAGACCAGATCCTTCAATCGCAGTTGCAATTCCTGTACAGCCATAGGCAAACTCTTCGGATACTAGGCAACCGTCAAACACACCGCAGTCCATTCCTCCTGTAAACCAAGGACATGGTACACAAATTTATGAAGTTGTCACATAAACAACTTTATCTTACCAGTTTCATTATACAGTTGTTTTTTTAGTCAGATGCATGCAAAATAATAGTGACAAGGTTCGTACCACAGTGCTGGGGAACATGCTTATTTAGCAGACCTAGACCCCAGGCTTTTTTTACGATGTCCCATGGATATTCACCACTTTTGTCGTATTTTGGAGCTACTGGTATTATCTCTTCCTTTGTGAATTTACGTGCCAGTTCCTGCATTTCCCTCTGGGTATCTGACAGATCTATGTGGAAAATAAATAAGACTAATAGAAGTATGTACTTATATTGACGACATAACTACGTACTTTAATTAAATACAACTTCTTTAAACTTTAACCGAATACAATAAATTAAATATACATTTTTAAAAGAGTCTGTCAAAACAAGTAATGGTAATAAATGTACTAACGGAATGAGAATTTTTCGGAATTCTCCGCACTGGAGAATGCTCGAACCAATCTCGGACATGATCTGTTATTAAGTATCTGGAAACACAATAATATCCCAAATAATAGATATTATCTGATTAATATGTTTTGTGAATATAATAGCGCTCTTATTAAAGTAATTAGAACTTACCCTTCTAGCTAACATTGTAACAGATTTTTTGAAGTTCAAAATGGAATACAACGAAAATTTGGTACTGTTCGATAGCAGTGCAAGTTAAGAAGGTACTGGTGTGGTAGCACAGGACGGATTATAACCGTTATCGCGTAAATACTTTACAAAATTGTTAGCAAAGGTCGAAGTACGGCGTTACTGTACACTGCCACAGTACAAAGTGCAGTATAACTTGTGTATCGCTTGGTATATAAGCATCTACACATATTACTTTCCTACTTGAGGAGGGTTAAAGTACGATACTTCGAGTATGCGAGCTGTGAAACAGAATTATATCTGTTACGTTACGCCTATGTATCACATACATATGCATACATGTCGTGTTGGCTATCTACTACACTGATAAATAGCACAGAAATTTGTTATATGCAAAACGAAACAATTACAAGGAAAGCGCCGGATATTTGTACTGTGAAAATGCTATTTTTCACTATATATTTTGTGTATGCGGTATTTTTTCAAGTACATTGAAAATACTTTTAATTTTCCTCGTCGTAAAAATGTTTATTCATACACACTTGGGTCACAGTGGGTCGTAAAAATGTTTATTCATACACACTTCAATATTATAACTTAAAGATGCACGAATTGTTATATTTTAAACTTCATTTAGACCACCTGATATTAGTATTTATCTTTCCATGCTGCACGTTTGTTTATATTGGGTTTCATTTCGTTTTAAAAATTGCGAAGAATACGAGGGGATCCAGAATCTGGCGCCAGAATGCATCCGATGCTCATATTCGTTTTCTGCAGTTTACACTGGGTCATCAGCAGAACCAAGTAGAAGGGCATTTGTTAATTTGATAAGTGTGACTTATAGCTTTGTAGTACAATAATATGATGAAGGAATGATCAAGCTTTGAACAATCTAACAATCACTTATATAGCCAAGAAAGAGCGACACAAAAGTTTTAGAAAGGTGTTCGAGCGCCAGAGGAACGCCGACTGTCACTTATGGCAACCGGCGTGTTTTGTTCTTGAAATCAGGATGAAGTTATTCTTGCAATTGCGTGTAACCCGAACCACATTGTATTTATGCATGTAAAACATTGTTCAATTTAGTCTTTGAAGGTTCGGGAATCCAATGTTTAAAGATAACTTCTGAACATGAAGATAGAAATTCACCCATTAACAGAGAATCCTACAGAAGCCTGGCGTGAACTGTCACAGGAGCAAAAAGTGATTAAAATAACATCCAAAGTACCAACAACAGAAACACCAGGCGATAAGGTGAAATCATTTGTTCCTGAAAACTTCATATGCTTGCACATTTATTGGAATTAATCTAACCTGCGTGTGCATTCAAAACTCAAACAGTATTTGAATTCGAGATATTACTTAAATTGAGTAAACATTTAATGATGTCTCTTTTTCTTTGCAGCTTCGAATTGTGTGTATGAGTGACACACACTCACTGACGCCCTTTATAAAGTTTGATGTACCCAAAGGTGATATCTTTATCCATGCTGGAGATTTCACAAAATGTGGTAACTTGCAGGAAGTTATAGAATTTAACAATTGGATTGGTAAGCTATGCAAAGGCATGTTTCTTTTTGTGACAAAGACATACTTTCCAATGGTATAACAGTTGTAATATCTACCTAGGTAACTTGCCACATAAGTATAAGATAGTAATAGCTGGAAACCATGAGCTTAGTTTCGATCCTACTTTTACACATCCACTTTCTATGAATACTAGTGGAGATAGGCAAAAGCACACAGGGACCAGTATTCTAGATAATATTCCCACATTGGGAATGTCAAAGGATACCCTTGCCGAAGCTATACAGACTACTAATGTTAAAGATTATCTAACAAATTGCATATACTTAGAAGATTCCGAACTTACGATAAATGGAATAAAAATATATGGAACGCCATGGTATAATACATTTGAGAGCTTTATTTGCAGTAATTAGAATATTATAGGATAGAGTTGATGACAAAGCTTTCACTTTTTCTTTTCAGGCAGCCTGAATTTTGTAAATGGGCATTTAATGTGCCCCGAGGACAAGCGTGTCTGTCAAAGTGGGATATGATTCCATCCGATACAGATATCCTCATTACGCACACACCCCCAGTAGGCCATGGCGATTTATGTTGCAGTGGAGTGCGGGCAGGATGCGTAGAATTACTGTCGACTGTTCAGAATCGTGTGAAGCCAAAGTATCATGTATTCGGTCATATTCACGAAGGTACGTTGCCATTTGTGGGTTTTTTTATTGAGCTTCTCATTGTGATAATCTTTTACTAGGGTATGGCATTTCATCGGATGGGAAAATCATTTATATAAATGCATCGACATGCGACTTAAATTATTTGCCAAGTAACCCACCAATAGTCTTTGATATCACTTTACCACCTGGTACTTGCAAAACATAAGGAACAATGATCTTTAGCAATAGCATGGTGAAATTGTATCTAAGGTGCTATAATGTAGAGTGCCCTAATTGAATTCTAATTTTATGTTTAATTCTTGTGGTGAAACTTACCTCTGCCATTGAGCACTCACTGTATTGCTGTTCAAAGCAATTGGATCACATAGGAATATACAACAATTCATTTTTTGACTTCGCAAGTTTTCATAGCAATTATACACGAATTGATGATGCTCATTTATGAGGTAACGACCACAGTTTTTTTTTGTGTGGATGATTGATCTTGGAAAATATTATTTTTGTATATACAGTATTTTAAACTTGTCTACTATGTTATTCAGTTTCTTGAAATCTCAGTGAATTAAGTTCAACACTTTGCATAAGAAGAATACAAGTTGTGGTTGTTTAGATTACAAGATATTTTGTTACCTGAATACTCTTACAGTTAAATTATTAATCGAATCATGACGTCCAGTCTGGTTATCAATGTAGTTGGTAATTTCTACCAATTAAATATGTACATATGTTTTGTATCGCGTTAATAAAATGTAGAAACAGTATACTTTTCAGATGTTTATTATAATACCCAGCTCATTAACAGATGGCACTTGATATCAGTTTAAGAAAAGTTTGCATGTAAACAACGATGTGCCGATATTGACGTACAGTTTTACATATTGGTCCAAAGCTAACCGAGCAAATCGACGGCAAAGCCTTATAAACCTCTGTTAAATGAGGGCATAATTCATTTGACAATGAAAATGTGTTTGTATAAATAGCGCTTCATTTCATTCTTAAAAATTGTGGTTGTAAAAGATAGTCGAAAAAAATACAATACCTATCTGACACGTTTTCTTATCGTGTACGCAATGCAGTGGCCAGAATATAAGACCACATATCACTGGACTCGCGGAAATCTAATCGTCCCGGCACTTTAAGTTACCACGTGAAAAATTGTCCTATATTGACATTACACATTTTTGCATTTAACTATAGAAATGGGATGTGCCTCTAGTGGCATGATTGCATTGCACGAACATTCTTTTTCGATTCAATGCAACTATTCTTTTATCCTGAGTTATATGTAACGCATTAACTGCTCGCGTATTCGACAGACAACTGCGTAGTAGCGGATCCACTTTTGCATTTTGCTGAATGTAACTTAAGTTAAACAATGCAGTAACATCCTTAGTGGAACATAACACGTTCTGCCCCTTTAAGTAGCAGCCTAGTCAGAACTGAATGATTTTTAAACAACTTCTTCATAAAGATCTTTTGCATCGACTAATATTAACTTACTTTTCAGAATCGACACTATAACTCGATGAAACTATCTAATTAAACACTTCCTACATACATCTATCAAAGAAAAGAGCATGTATGATATCAAATTCATTGGCGGAAGTTTAGTGTTTGCCCCGCATTCGCCATTCTCGGCAAATTAGATCGAACTAATCTAACAATAACAATAAACAGATGCAAAAAGAGTATGTTCTTCTTACACAGTTTCATAGAGTACAATGATAGATTTATGTCTAATACGGTACATTCGAAAACAGGTACGAGACTGATTCTCCATTATGGGTCCGCCTCACAGCTTCAGCAAACATCATCGAAACATCGATGCACTATAAAACATAATATGTTTAGCTGTTTGAAAGGTATTCAATTTGTGCAACACATACAAGTTTGATATTATTTACCTGAATCTTTGGGCACTCCTTCATGTGACCATCTTGAGGGATCGTGTTGGTCACTACAACGGCTTCAAAACATGCATTATTTATTCTACTAATCGCTGGACCACTAAAGATGCCGTGTGTCAAAATTGCATAGACTTTGGTTGCACCAGCTTCTAAGAGTTTTTCGGCAGCATGGCAAATAGTACCACAAGTATCTGCCATATCGTCGACAAGGATGGCAACTCTATCTTTAACATCACCGACAAGCACCATGCTAGCTACTTCATTGGCCTTCTTTCGCTCTTTGTGTATAAGGGCGAATTCAACATTGAGTCGATCCGCGATTGAAGTTACCCTATTGGAATAATTGTCCTTAGTACAGTCTCTTTCAAAGACAGCCATTTCTGATATATTACCTTTTGGCACCACCAGCATCTGGAGAGACAATAATGCTATTTCGCCATTCAGCAATATTTTCCTTAATCCATTTTAAGACGGCGGGCTCGGCAAACAAATTATCCACTGGAATGTCGAAAAAGCCCTGAATCTGACTAGCGTGCAGATCCATTGTGATAATATGATCCGCGCCCGCAACCGACAACATATTTGCCACTAATTTCGCAGAGATGGGTGCACGACTCTGGAAAACATATTTGAAAGGCATAAGATTTAGTACATCACGCGAGTCCCTCAAGTCCATTTGCAACGGGATATGTCCTGTAAGTTGAAAAAAGATGGCTATTAAAATTTTGTCACTATCTCCAAAATTCAAACGTCCGCCGAAAAACTATTCAACGAAAATATAGATCGTTAACTTTTGATGCGTGAAAGTAGTACTCGAAATTAGCATCGTAAATCATCTAAGTCTACGCTTTCCTATGGGCTTTTCACACAGAGCCGGATATCAGACTTTTACTCTGAAACAATGTTTTCGAGGGGACAAAATATGAATACAATGGCAATGTGCTACAATTATCGATAACATCAAGTTTGTGTATATAAAAAAAACTTGAAGGAAAAAGACATGTTGCAAATGCACCCCAGTTAGACTCAACAAAAAGTATAAGTAAAGCAAAAGTTTAAAAAGTCGGAAACACGAAACAGAACACAGTGCATTCCTGTAGTTCACAGTTTATTGGTGGAAACTGGGGAGACACGTAAAATACGCCACGGGTATCACTCCATGGAGTATATCGGAACGAATAGAAAGAACCATAATGGCACATGTCCTTTGTATGGTTTGTATGAAACATAAGGAACACATTGTATTATTTGATAGTGTAAAATTAATCGTACTATACGAAACAGAATGCATTGTGCTCTGACGACTAACTAGAATAAAATTAATCAATTAAAGGCTTATTATCTATAGTGAGCATAAACATAGCAAAAGCCGAGTAACGTTAACAAATGATTAATGGTGTTTTCTTAACGGTCATTTCATCGGCGTGGCATTCTAGTGTCAAGGCAACACAATCACAGTCCACTATTGTTGAAGCACTATCACATTAATGGGATATGAGCAATCTTTGATTAGTACACTTTGGACAATAACAATTGTAAGCCTTGTAGGTATTAGTACCCATTGGACATACATGTGTGTACCCCATTTTATGTATATTATTGAAATGTATGTAGAATGCTATTATATTAATATTTTGCCCTCTCATTCAGATACCAATCTGCTTATACCAAATAATTCATTCAATCATTCATTCATGGGGGTACCATTGTGCTGTATAGCAACAATTACAAGTCTTGTTAGTCCTACAAAGAAAATTCTCGAAGAAATCAAGAAGTAATATTACAAATCGAATTGTTCATCGAGTTATCATGACAAACGCTCCACTCGACAATCTTGTTGTTCTTATACTCACTGTAGACAGGTCGGGCACAAAATCCTGAAAATACCCAACTATTCAGATGCTACGAATATGAATGACAATCATTGTATCGAAGAATTGATTATTTAGGATAATACATCTTGGCTATTATTTCGAGTGTTTCAATAATAGTATAAGAATATTGCTACGATCCATATGAGAGACAATGTATATACCACGCATGAGTCGGAAGGAAATGTACGAATTTGAATAATGTTATTTTTTTGCATGCTTCAAATATTTCACTAAGATAAAGTATACCGTTGCTTGTTAAGTTATAATGCCATGCAAGTAGAAATGTTTTAAACAATTCGTGGGGAGTGAACAAATTGCTGTATGTTTTGTATATTTACAAAACATATAGCAACTTGAACTCAGTTGTTTATAGAAATCGTTCTCATCAAAGATATTGCATACATAATAACTGTGGACCATACAGCATAAACACATTAAAGGCCCCCCTCAGCGAAATCTAGAATTGGTTTTGCAACATTCACAGGGGTTATCCAACAGTTGATAACCTTAGTATAGCATTGACTTATGTGTCTGGAATACGTGTATATTGTAACGCTTGACGTTATAACTTATCCTGATTATTTTTTCGTTAATCTTTTATCACTGTGCACATGTATTCATTGTTGCATAAGCAGGAATAAGGCTAACTATTGCCTGCCAAATGTGGATGATTTCTTTCATTGAACAATGTCCTAAATCTCTGTAATTAGGCGTTAGATACACTTATAAACACATCATGTGTTTACATAAGCTTATAATTTACCCCTTGTTTTGGATGATATCTGCTTTAGAGTGTTGTTAACACTGTCAGTTTATGATGTAGTCAATTTGAACCATTTCCTATAGATCGATTTTAATATGGTCATTATTGACTCAAGAAAATCTAGTGTGAATAAAGCCTCACTGCCAGATGTGTACCATGTCATGCACTGCTTTTCAAGGTGTAAGGCAACCACATAAATTCTATGTATGAAGGAAATTAATCTATCCCTTTTGCAATAACTTTCGGTCTACGACCACATTCTTATTAAAGATGAATATAGTAAAATTGTGTTCAATTTCAAGAATGCATTGAACGAATAGAACAAAATGAAGATCTTGTAATATATGAATGTACCATTTGATGCAACCCAACAGTGAAAGCCAGAAAAGTACAAGCACACTTTTGTATGGCCGTGATACATTGCATTGAACATTTCAGAAATGACGGTATTCCATTGGTCTGTTGCAAAGCAGTATAATTGTATAAACAGAATAAAAAAGGAGACTGCTGCAAGTTACCCTGAATTTCCATTCGTTCGACTTCATGACAATATGACTCTTAGCAGAATCTGACTTCTCCCCACCATCACCTCCCTGTGAAGATATATTTAATAGAAAATTTTTGTTCAATACAGCCACAGCCTGTAACCTCCGTTCGCTATTCTCCTTGCAATTGTCACTACACATCCTTTTGATTTGCAATCTTAGACTCGAGAGCATGGTTTCACACCGTATCTCAAATCAGAGGCCACATTATAGCATGTTGCATAATCAAAATACGTTTATCATTCATATATATCTCTATCATGACGGAAGTGCTTATAGCCGTAGCATTAGATTTATCTTTTCAAGTCTAATCTGGTATATCAGTACAATTTGTGAGTTTAATTGATACTCAAAAGGGGTCAGGTTACAATGATTATACATTGTATTATATTTAATGTATATCAGCAGCAAGATTTCCTCCTTGCATTTGGTTTCTTTGGACCATAAATATTTATGCTGCATTGATATGTATAGAGAGTCTATTATGCTAATCAATAGATAATCAATGACACAGATCAGAAAGATGTCTGTGATCCAGACAGAGTATTTCAATCACTGGAATGTCGTTAGTTATATGTGCTATTATGTTACATAAGTCTTTCATGCCCGATTCATTTACTTTGCACACAAGTATTATTAATTGATAATCTCAATTCATCTTGTACATCATCTACAGAGTTAGCTGAAAACCTGAAAATACTGTATTACATAACATGTACCAAAAGTTGTGTTATTGGTACATTGACTTTGGTAGAGAATGAGCTAAGATTAATGCGCTAGAGAGATACAAAATCAGAAATTCAAAAACATTACAACACAGATGGAAACTATGTCAATGCTGTATTGCTGGAAACTGCTTATGAACACAGTATAATTAAGCTCCTCCTGCTTGTGCTAGCTAACATAAAACAGGAAAAGAAAACTTGCTAGAAGTTACAATCTCACCTCTCACTTTTATCTGGTATAATTAGAGTCTGTTTGTTCTAAAGATAAAAGAGATGTAAATATGTTGATATCATTTCATTATTATCTACCAGTTTTGCATGTTAATATTTCATACTAACTAGTTTGAAAATTCGATCTCAAAACACAGTCATAATAAAAAAAAGGCAGAGAACACATGAAATTATATGAGGATATTCCTACCTTGTCTTTCTTGTCTTGCCTTGCATATGGGAAACAAGGTATTACTGCAGTTACTCGGGATGCTGATGCAATTTTACAAGCATTGATCATGATCAGGAGCTCCATCAAGTTATCATTTACCTCGCCACTTCCACTTTGTACAATGTATACATCTTCTCCTCTCACAGACTCTCCTATCTCCACACTAAGAACATTGCAAAATGGCACAAATTATTACATCAATAATTATTCTGGTTAAACAATAATAATTTGTGCATTACATAGATTATTGCCTAAAAAATCATATCTTCTCTACGTCTTTCGAAGTAAAGAAATGTATTTCGAAATATCGGTAAACCAGTTTAAAAAAAAAACAACGCGTCGATGGCTCCACAGAATGGAGCATACAGCGTGAGTGTCGTAAGAAAAATTATTTCAACGATCTATGAGTGAAACTAATTTTGACCCGATTCCAAACGTATCCCTGGGGAAAGTTTAAATGAAATGATATGAATATTTTGAACATCGCTGTCTCTTCAATCTCGCGTTCTTCTTCGAATGCAATCGTCGTCCTCGTGTGTAACAAGGAGCAATAATCGGAGCAATTACTTATTAGCGAAAATTCACAATCCTCTTGCCGGTGTCTATGTTAGATGGTGCGATAACGCTTCAATATTAATATCCGTTCGAAGGTCCATTAATAATTGTACTAGTTGACCTTCAAGTTGAACAGCGCGGTTTATTGGAACACGGGGTGACCGGCCTTGCGCGACGGGGTTGTTTGGGCCTTGATGGGATTGATAATTTTAACAAGAAGACACGACGCAAAATATGAGAAACGAAGTGATTCTTCATGGTCAAGCGTGAAATGAGTGCGGAAGGTGAGATCCTTGAGAAATTCAGGATGGCACGTGGTCGGGAGTTGGGCTCGATACAATGACAATAACGTGGTTACAGCGGCAATCGCGACCATTACCATGTCTCGAGGTTGCTGAATTTCTTCGTGACAACCTTCCCAATGTCGATGCCGAGCCTGTCGACGATCCGCTGAGCCAAATCCGGGTGCGAGGTGCCACTGAAGACTTTGATGTTTGGCATTCTGCTTTGCAAAAGTCGCCCGCGAGAATTTTCCAAGTTTGCGCGTAACAAACTCTTGGCACGCACTGGCTGGGACACAGGCATCACTAAAACAGAAACCACCGAGCGTCCACCCAATCAGAATAGCTTCCCCGGCCGGACATGACGTCGCCGCGTTATGCTCCGCCCACGGAGCTCGCGCACAGCCGCGTAAACGTGCCTCTTATCGAGGTATCAGTCTTTTTTTGGAGCCAGCAAAATTAATAGATTCGAACGAACCGGCTTGTTCTAACGTCGTGCGTCCACGATTGCGACACATAAAACAAACGTCCTCACTGGCGTCACACCCTGTTTACGAGCTGATGATATTCTCCCTTACCGTGTCTTTTACCCGAGACTACGTCAATCTCCAGCAGTTTCACAATGCTACTGTATTATTCCAAACTCTCACTCTTAAGAGTGTCGCGCAAAACATATTTTTGCCCATCGTTTACTTATCATATCTTAAGCTAACGAAATAGTTTCAATAGATAATCAGTTCGCCATCTGTCCGATAAGTTTCCGGCATCAAACGGAGCTTTTGGAGCATATTATACTAGAGGTGTTTATATAGGTGTACGGTGCGAGTGTAGATTGAGTTTTCTGATTTTCTGGAAAGACTCGTGCCTGTTCTATCAGATAAAGGTTATCAGAGGTAGAAATGAGGATAAGATCTGTTGAAAAATGGAATCTTCGATGCGGGGGTCTGGGAGCGAAGGCGCTATCTGCAGAGCTAAACGGCGTTTGGAAGTTGGCGCGTTAGCGAACTGCGACGTGAACGTAGACGAATTTTGAAGGGGTGAACACGAGTGGGTGACAGTCAACTTTTCTCATCAATGTGGCGCCGGCGGTGATTGAATGATAAATTGGATGTGTCCGTGAGCGGGGATTTTGGGATTGAGCACGGGTCAGGAGAGCCGTTTTTCTGACTAGAAAGAGAGAGGAAATTCGAGTACAGTAGCCCGAAGGAATTGCGCACGTTGACGCTCCCAGAGTACTCGGCTAATCTATTCGAATGACGATGACAGTGTGCTGACCGTCTTGCCGATTCGGAAACCATGGCGAACATCGCGGCGCAGAGAATCAAACGCGAATTCAAAGAGGTTATAAAGAGCGAGGAGGTGAGCCCGGAATTGTTTTCTCTCTGCCTGATAAATCCGATGCTGGTGCCGCGATCTGCCCTAGCCAAACTCGCCCGAGTACCTTTCCATACCGTTGAGCCAGGCATCCGGGCCAAAAGCCGCATGTAGCATGAGAAAATTCCATGAGCACCGAGCTGCCGATAAAATCAGAGCGGAGACTCTCTAATCACCTGTTGTTTGATATTCCTCGTTGTCGTCCGCATCGAAAATGACTCGCGACATGCTGCAGGAGAACTCGCACGCTCTATCAAACTCGCGCACAGCTTGCACCACTCATTTTCATTAACAACCGATCGACGTTAGCCCGATTCTAATCCCGTGCCGCTGCCTGGCTGATTCCAACAAATTGAAAGTCACTTTTCGAACACGGTTGAGTCTGCGGGTTCCGAATTCCGCCGCGGAATTGTATAACGAAGCCGCTAATGAGCTTTAGAGGATAAGTCTCCTTCTTAACAATGTCCGTGCGCATCCTACTGCTAGCTCAACCCTCGTCTCTACATGCTCCACAACACTCTCTACATACCGACTTTTCGCGATGCCCGCGAACAGTTACATCCTCCGTTGGTTTTGCGTTTTCCTAGCCGGTCCATTCTCGCCTCTCATTCACTGCTGCCTTCATCAAATGTTTTCACATTCTTGTATTCAGATATATACTTTCAGAATATTGAGATTGTCATGGCAAGGGAGCATTGGTGGTCATCATGCTAGAATGTTGCGACACTTTGTTATCGTACATTGATGTCATTAGGTCATTGGTTATGATTACCCCCCTGCTTTTGGATATTTGTATTAATATTCCCTATCTAATGCCACCGCCCGCATCCAGATTATCACTTCCCATGGAAAATAAGTTCCCTTTCAATCTTTCCCCCGCAATTACAGAATTTCTGTTACCATATTAATGAAACATTTCAAGCTTCCCTTTCACGTATACCAGATGGATTTCTATTAATATTGCACACACTTTCATACTCTCTCTTCAATTGTTTTCTTCTGATCATATATCAACCTTGTCGCTTCATACCATTTTATTATACCTATGTTCATTTATCTAAAGAGATGTATTCTTGAGGAAAGAGTTTTACACTTTTGTAAGCCGCTTTCCTGTCCTTACAATCTATTCTAAGATATATATATATCCGTCTGAGCATAAGTGGGAAAGTTCTATATATGATTCTTGTTTTATTTCATTTTAGGTTGCAAAATGTGCTATCAAAGTTGAGCTAGTAAATGACAGCTTCACTGAACTAAAAGGTGAAATTGCTGGTCCACCAGATACGCCGTATGAAGGGGGTAATTTTGTGCTAGAAATTAAAGTCCCAGAGACATATCCCTTCAATCCTCCTAAAGTAAGCACTTAGTAAGTTAATGCGAATTAAAGTACTGTCATGATATAGTATTATTTCGGCGGTATGACTTATTCCTAAAATAGGCTACCGTTATAGATCTACTCATGACAAAGCATTTTATTTTTGAAACATTACTAAACACTTTGCAAGATATAAATACCAAACTGATCAATAGCTGAGTGCACAGATCTTACATGTATGAGAGAAATTACACAAAAGAAAATGGTGATATTCACTGAAATCCTGAAGTATTTTATTATTAATATAATAAAGGAAATGTTTCTTTTGCAGGTTCGTTTTATAACAAAAATATGGCATCCTAATATATCCTCTGTGACAGGTGCTATATGTTTAGATATATTAAAGGATCAATGGTATGTATAAAATGATTACTATTATGTTATTTTCTCTTATAATGCGGAATAAAATGAAATATTTCTTTACAGGGCTGCAGCTATGACCTTGCGTACTGTATTGTTATCGTTGCAAGCATTATTGTCTGCAGCGGAACCAGATGATCCTCAAGATGCAGTTGTTGCCAAACAATACAAAGAACATCCTGAAATGTTTCGCCAAACAGCAAAACATTGGACATTTGTGTATGCGGGTGGTAAGTAAGAGGAAGTATCTGCTTTAATCGAAGAGGCATATGCTTTTTGGATGATGGCTCTAGTAGTTGCAGATACATAAGTTTTTCTTAAATATTGTAATAATTATAGGACCAGCAAATATGCCTGACTTAGACGACAAGATAAGGCGTTTAACTGATATGGGAATCGAGGAACATAATGCAAGAGTTGCATTATCCTCGTATAATTGGGATTTGGAACGTGCCACTGAACAACTCTTCAGTTAGTGATAACTGTATAGTAAATTTTTCACATAAACCACTGCTCATTTTGTCATTACAAACTTCTGTAATACCATACTTAAGTATTGATACCATAGGAACACCGTAATCAAATTCGCCACCTGTAACGACAATATCCCGATCACAAGATACAGGAATCGCATTGAGTATGCTCGAACAATAGTCGTTGATTTAAGTTGTAAAATAGGCATGAGAAGAACAGTCACTAATAAAATCCTTTAAGTTCCAAGTCAAAAGTACATTGAAACATCGAAGAGAAGTATTGGTTCTAACGTCAGTTTTATTGATATAGCCATGTGCATAACAATAGGGAAAATATGATTGATTGTTACAGGAATTGAGTAAGGTATTTCCTACAACTTCATTACCTCTACGTGATAAATGAACGAGCCGTATCTTCGGCTGACACGCCGAACTAATTTTCTTAGTCGTTGAATTAGTTGATTTCGGTTTGCAATGTTTGTACTATTTGGTTTGAATAATGTTTCCTTAAGGCAGATTGTCCGGGGGTCTTTGGTAATCTGGTAGACCCTTTGCCAATTGAACACGACTTTCAACAGAGTTTTTAAATCTGTATTTTCTACTATTTTTGTAGTATACCATCGATACTCTGTATAAAATCGTACTAATGCAGCATCCATCATTGGTTTTCCCTTATTATCTTTTTTAAGATTTAATGCTGAAACGCTTGCGTTTATTAGATCTGATTGTATATTGCCCAAAATAGATGAAGATTCGTTAGCGTAAGACCATACTTGTAAAAAGGATCATAAATCTAAATGCTGTATTATTAATATTTAAACCTTGTACATTTTCGGTGTTGGGTTATACGTCAGTGATTCAAAATACTTTAACGTGTCAGGCAGGTCTGTTTTTATACATGTAAGTATTCGAAGCTGGAGATGTACATTCCAGACTCAGGCTAGTAATTGCATTTATACATCAATATTGTTAACGTTATGCGAATTAGGCCTGATCTTCGAATACACGTTTTAAGGATTCTCGCGTGAGTCTCCCACGAACTGGATAGTATCGTGATGTGATATACAGTGATACTTTCAGCTTAATCGTACTTCAAAAAGATAAGATTTTATTGATTGTACTATTCCACTACATTAACGAATCACGTTTGCTTATGTTGTTTTGATATTCTTATACTTTTGCGTGTTTGAAAAAGATATTCATTTATGTGTGAAGCTACAAGTGGACAAGAAATCCGTATAAAATAATTACGGCAGGTTCGGTACATTATTTGTATAGTACGGTATGCGTGTTATTCGCAAGTAGGCAAGCAAAGGTTTTTTTTATACCATTAAATACGATACATTTGAAGATTTTAGCATAAGAATTTGTCTGCCAGTTTTTGAACTTTTCATAATTTATGCGACGAAGATATTGCAAGTGTCTCGATCGTACACCGTTCACTTTATGAATTAGCGCGTCCCTGAACGATGTAAACGGGTTTATTTATAAAAGGCTTTCAATGCGGTATGTTTGAAGGTTCTTGATGTAATTTAGAATTTCGAAACTATAAATAAAAAATTCTTTTTCCAATATATATCACGGAGTTCCCTACATTGCTTAACTCTGTTGACTTAATACATTTAGAATCTTCGACTTTCTTATATTTACACAATTTATCAGTAAACTGTAGAAGTGTAAAGATATAGCTAAGTTGTATTTTCAATTGTGTAATACACAGGGTAAATGTTCATTGTATATTTCGAATAAGTCACAAAAACTGTTTTCCATGGTAAGTACTTGTATATTACAGCTTACATAATAATAGTGTTGTGTCGTCTCTATACCAGGACAATGCAGTTCGGCAGTAGCGTTTAATATTTGTGTAATGTCCATGTCAGGAGAACATTACACTTGACGCTGCGATAGCAGCAATTATAATCACGCATCTGATCAACAGATAAAATCGGCTTTATAAAAATAATCTAAGGTATTATATCGAATACTGTTTTTTTGCGGACTTATCCTTTCGCGTCTCTGTGATTATTGTCCGTGAGTATAAATTCTGATTTTCTTCGCAGAGAGAGTACCCAGGAATAAGTTGTTACTAGTTTCAATTGCGCACATGTCTATAACTGGATCCGAAACTGGCAGGCTGTGCAATTGTCTACCGCTTGAAATGCTCCATAACGATATGCTACTAGTAGATTCCTGATGTGCCGCAACCAACGTATCATTCTCAACATTTATATGACAAGGACGCGACAGAAACTGTTGCGAATTCCCAGCATGGAACGTGTGAACAACATTGCAAATAGTCGACTCCTCGTTACCCTTCTCTATTGTACACACTATATGTCTAGCATGTGGCTGCCTCGCGTTTGGACGAGAGGATATTAAAGCATGATTGTTTTTCCCGTCATAACAAACCGATACGAAAGGGCCTTCGAGGAAGATTTGCTTCGCTGCGTATTTGTCTTCTTTTCGTTCGTAGGCATAACACGTATTCAACCGGCAAGCGATAAAACCACCTCTGCTAATACCGCTGCCAGGATTTGCCGGCACCGTCGCTAAAGATACAACCGGTGATCTATCTCCCGGGCTGTCCATAACGTTCACCGCCGAGCTGGTTTGTCTGATATCAAATTGCGTTATCGATCCATTTTGCGCACCCACAAATAAGATATTAGAATTGTCACCAGACCAGCAACAGCTCCATAATGGAAAGTCTGTTTTGAATGTATGGGCTGTCATGTTGTTTTGTATATCCACCAATTTCACACACTTGTCAAAGCCGACACTTAGTAACAATGATTGTGTCGTTGGATGAAAGGTAATGTCTCTGATAGCCTGAGAGTGGAGGCAGATAAACTGTTTTTGTTGAAATTTATCACAATCAATTTTCTTAATACCATATCCGGAGAACAGTGGTGTGTTAGTTGATTTTTGAGACACCACCAACATTCCGTACCATGGGTTGTAATCCATCACACGGCAACCACCGTCTTTGCATATTTCTATAGATCTTTCTAAGTGAAACTTTTTGTTAACATGCCGTGATATATTTTGAGGTGCTTGAACGTTCATTTGCGATTGTAGAGATGCTAGTAGAGTTATTCTATTCTGCATACTAGAGAGCTGCTGTTCATACATCTTTTGTCTCATCACATACTTTGATAATTCTAATTCAATTCGATTTTTCTCTCCTGTCATGGTATTCAATTGATCCTTTAACTTGTCCAGTTCCGATGTGTCTATGGATGTGACTTTCTTGGCGTATAACATTCGAATATCTTTCACTGCTGCTTTTCTGTTACATTGAGGACACCGCCTGTTAGCACTCGTGCAGGATGTTTGGAGCCATCTTACGATGCAACTCTGGCCGAACAGGTGCCCGCATCGCAGACAACATAATCTGTGTTCGCCAGAACTGGTCCATAAGTCCATACATATCGGACATGTTTGGTCAGAGTCAATGTCAATGTCGTCAACAACTTCTTGCTTTGTCTCCTCTTCGAGTTTACCAGCTTCAGCTAGAACGTGTAATAAGGAAACATACAAACTATTAAAGATTATAGTAATTGAGATTATTCAATAAAACCAGGATTTAAGGAGTGTTTCAATTATAGTTTGTTCAGTAATCGGCATAATACATAGTGTTATTAAAACATAGTAAACTACAATTTAGCATTAATAGTGTACTATTTATTTAATAAATCTTATAGGGGTACATACCACAACCTACGTTTCCCATTAGGATTCCAACTTCTGCATTATTTTCATTATTCTCGTCTTCGTTATTATCTATTTCGGGGACTTCGTTATTTTCAGCATTCTGCTCTTCCATCTCTTGCTCCCCTTCGCCTGTGACACAGAACAAAATCCATTTTCGAACAAAACTGTATGACACTCAAATTGTAGATTGGACGATTTAAAAATCTTGAGCGCACATTATGCTTCAGTTTACTCTACGCACTTACTGTAATCCATAACCTCCATGCTTTGTATTTTATTTAAATACGCCTTATGGACGAAGAACAACCCACAACAGTATTAAAAAACACATAACAATTTTGTCTAAACTACAATAATTTAATAAAACTTGGTACAAAGGGAATTTGACTAGTTTCAGGAGCTAAATTTAGCAGGTCGCATACTTGTAAACAATGCTTTTTTTGTCTGACCTTCTCTCGAGAAACATCAAATTTCGATCAAGGGGTCGGTCCAAATATCTTCATAGTGCATAAGTACGAGATGAAAGCTCACGGAGCACAAATGTCACACAACATTTTGGAGCAAACTGCACTCCGTGAAGACTGCGGCTCGCTACATCTTTGACGGTTTCGATGATGTTCGACGCGCACCGAATGGAGAATCTTGACTCAACGAATGTTATCAAACAGAACATGTCTCACGTGCATTTTTCACCGCGCGCCAAAACGTACAAGCGTCATGCAAATACCCGACTTTATCGAATACCGCACGCTTTATCGTCTCTGCTTTTCATTGACGGTTTGGTAATTGAATTATCGGCCGTTTTATGGATGCGCATTCACGCTAAACCAGTGTAATCCTCAAGTTCTTTGACGAGGACGCTTATAACATTATCCCTGTTAGCTTTATCGATTCATAACTCGGAAGCCTTGATTTAATATTTTGGAAACCATATAATGTCAATGTGAAGTCATTTAATTCTATTTCCAGCAAATGTTTTCACGGCCAAGATTTCGATTTCAGCGAATGATCGTTTAGAAGTACATACACTACTGTAATGCAACTAAACGGACTAGTACAATATGCGTTTCTAACATTAATGTAATACAATGCAAATTTAACAAGAAACAAACTTACATCCAACTCGTTTTACAAGTTCAAACATTGTTATATGATCGGTTTTGCATAATATATATAATTTCTTGATTTTTGCCAAATAAAACCTTTAGATATGCTTTGTAATTATAATTAAGTATGTGGTTAATTATCCTTGGCCGAAAATGGCTGATAATTTTAAACAATTAAACTCGTCATTAAAGCCGTATACATGTTTGCATCGCTGTAAATAACGCATTTCGGAGATTTATTGCGACAATAAAGTAACACGGAATTAAAAAGGGAATTAAGTAGCGTGCATTTTCTGTGATAATAATTATTATCACAGATTATTAGGTAACATGATTTAAATCATGTCACCTAAAAAGCTCTCCGTCTTCATCGAATGTTAATCAACTTAATGTGTCTTTTTTTATTTAATTTGGTATCGAGTACCTGCAACTATTCGATACTGGCGATGTATCTATGTTCGCTAAAATTGCTGGGAAAATAAAAGACGCTAGTTTCATATTTATACAAACGAGAATTGGGCAAGCTTTTCCGAGTAAGTGAAACGCTCGTGCAAATTAAATTTTTTTTAGTTAGAATAAATTCTGATATTAGATGTTTTCTACTTGAATATTATGAATTGTAGCCTTTGGAACCACTCAAGATCTTCTGACACCACAAACCCCAGCAATAAATTGTCCAACGCCAATTTGATAACATCACTGATCCTTTACCTAACAAACCCATCCTCCATCGAAGCCATTGATTAGGTGAAGCATCGGTCTTGTGTCGAAGGTAAAAGAATGAAGGTAAAATACTAACAGTCTCTATGAGGAAGCATCCCTTTGCTTTCCAATACGCATGACGGACCAGGCGAGATTGGATCTCTCTGAAACGTAGGATTGAGGAAATTTGAACCATTTTTGAATCTCTTAAGTTAAATTACCTGCACTGTTCTTGGAAATTTTCTATTAATAACAGAAAATAATACAAAAATATTATATCTGTATTTTTATAGAAAGATTTTATTATCGTTTTATACTATACTTTCTTTCAAAACATTCTTTAAGATGTACTTAGAGTTTACGTACTGTGCATGGGAAATGCAACTTTACAAATTGCATTACAATGCAACTATACAAATAATATGATATATAATGTGTTTCGCTTCACTCTGCGACTTTTTAACCTGATGAGACTGCAGGCTTCTAGGATAACAAATAGCTTCTGGAAAACGTTAGAATGGGAATACTTTCTTGCTTGCAGAAGCGAAGGCCACGTACTTGGAGCCAATTCCGATCACCCACAAACTCACCACGAACCGTTCACACTCGTATATCCGAGAGCTTTCCTGCCAAGACAAAAAGCTTTCACGAGCTAAAGCTACGACGTTTGCAACGCACAAGCAGCGGCAAATTACAAAAAGGGAATGGAGGCCACGGCGATGAGCTTTATCTAAACAGGAATGCATTCGCCTCGCTGGAATCATTGTTCGATGTTAAGAAACCACTGAAACTACCAGAATTACATTCCTTTCCACCAGGATACGCTCTTCCTGTAGGAGACTCGAAGAATATTGTTGTACCTCCGCCACCGCAACACAGATTGCATACAGAAATCGAGTTATCTGAAAAGGTAATTCTTTAATTCATGATTTTCGCAGGCACATTGATTTTTCATTCCTTGAATTAAGTGTTAACGCCCTAATTATTCAAGTTTCATGATTTATATCTTCGAGATGAAGATAAAACAGTGATTTTATTGAAAGTTAATACTCTGTAGAGTCACGTTAAAGTTAAGGAAGATGGTTTATTCGAACTTGAGCGAAAGAAGACCGATCCAGACGAGGAGATCCAGAAACTAAGCGGCACTGATATTATCGAAATTAAGGAAGTAATAACTAATACACAGGAAGATTCAGCAACGTAATTAAATTTCGTTAATAATAATAAATCGAAGTGTCCAGGCGTCTATTGTTAGGAGATCCTTATGTACTTTAAAAGCAAGAAGATTACAGGCAGAATTCTTAAATATTGATCGAAAACTTTGAAATTAACTACATTTCTTTTGATAAAAAGGACTTTTTAGATCTTTTTCAAATATCAAACGTGTGTGCACGTCTTCCTTGAATTGATCTTTATAAATCTGATCACTTTGCTTCGGAGATTTATCGATTGTTACGCAATAGCATTGCAAAAAGTTATTCTTAAAGAGACATGGCTGCCAGCGACGAAGAAGAGATGATCGTAGAACAGGAAACCACTTTTGAAGAAGTAGTTGAAGTTCAGGAAACCACCTTTGAAGAAGAAGTCGAAGTTCAAGAAACCGTAGAAATATTCCCCGGAGATGCTTCAGGCAAATCACAAAATGGCAGTCAGGTCGTTTCAAGTTGGAGTAAAGGAGAAGTCGCAGCAACGTCGCAAGGCCAATCAGTACACTCGGGCTATGCCGAAGGTACTTTCTCTGATCTAGTTTCATAATTTTCAGCCATGCCTTACGAATTGATTATTAATATTCGAATATTAAACTAATATTCCAATGTAGGAATTTCAATCCAAGAAGGGGCAAATGCTGACTCCGTAATGAGTGCCAATCCTTTGACTGATACTGCACTTCAGCAGGAAATGAAAGAAGCCGATGAGCGTTGCTCGCTAATTGGAAAAGAAATAGATCAATTGAAATCGGATTTAGAAGAACTTTCTCAAGTAATATTCCAGTAATATAAATAACAGCTAAGTTTTCGCGGGAATTGAAAACTGTTTGTCCTTTTTTAAAAGTAATAACAGTCTATACACTATAATAAATATTTTGCAACAAGCGCTTTGCAAAAGGCATATTTATCTTATGCAAAAGAAAACGAGTAAAGCAGTAATCTTTTTGACAATGGTTATTCCAAAGTGTCTTCAAACATTTTCCATAATTCTGCATAGAAAAAAGACTTGACGGAAGAAGACACAATGGTGATTAAAGAAAAGCAGGACAATCTTATGTCGAAATTGGCTGAATTCGAAGACATAACAAGAAAACTGCAACGTTTGATAGGACTATCTGACCCATCGAGTTGTACTTTCGCAAAGATGTTCGGAATACTACCATACACAGAAGAAGGGCCCGAAGTGGTATGCGATTATCGGTTCAGTCAATCATTTATTTACATTTTATTAATCTTTCAAATAAAAAAATGTATTTATTAGGCCATCGAGGAGGTGGACGCACACTTTGGAAAAGAAATGGGTGATGCGAACATGGCAAGGCCATGTTTCACTCCAGGTCGTTTTGATCTGCCGAAAGCTGAATATCCGGAAGACAAGTTCGTAACTGCTGTGTACCATGAAACATGTATTAAAGACTTCAATTTTCTTTGAACGCGTTCTAAAAGGGCAAAATTGCTTTTACTAGATTGCCACGAGTAATCGTCTGCGGCTACACAGAGGAGAACATCCCAAAGATCGTAGTGGCGGATAGCGAGAGGAAAGGAAAGAAGAGGTGCTTGGAAAACTTGACAGGCAAATTGAACGAATCTCTCACCATGCAGGAAAAACTAGCGAACGAGAACGCTCAGCTTGAAGGTGGCAAGTGAGTATTTGGAATCGGTGTGCGCTAATTCGATTACTCTAATTCTCGAGAATCGGGATTGTCATTTTTTTCGAAAACGAAATATTCGAAAATCGTGAAAGAAATACATGAAGATCAGCGGGTTTCCGCGGCAACGTTGTCGACGGTCTAACACGTGAAGAACGATAACACGTTGGATGTGATGTACGCGTAGGTATAAGCTGGAGGAAGCTCTGCTCGAGAAAGACTCGGCAGTAGAAAGCCTGCAGAGGAAGGTATGCGGGCTGCAAGCTGAGATGAGAATAGTGGCGAAGGAGAATACGGAATTAACACGACAATTAGCCTGCTTGAATCAACGGGTGGTTAGTCCGAGTCCAAATTGTTGGTGCACCTGTCCAGGTAGTACGTCGACCTCGGCACCGCCAAGTCCACGCGCTTTACGCCCCTATTCCTACACTAGTTCGGTGCAGCAAGAAGAGGATTACTGCCGCTGCAAATGCTGCAATCAATCACAGTTCACTGACACCTTCTCATCAAAACCGAACACCGTAGGCGGTATAACTCACTTCACCCTACTGCCACGTCTTTGCATCCTTTATGTAACATTGAATATTTCCTTTTTCACACCTTTCAGTAACTCCAGACGGTTGTAAGTCCCCGTGCATTGGTAAGTCTTTTGCGTCTGTTTTTTATTTCGATTGAACGATACTTATGAGGAATTATTTGTTAGGCTCACCTAGATTAGCCGGCGGTGCATCAAGAACAGATTGTTACATCTCGAGTGAATCTTCGGCGCGAACGAAGGACTGCAATATGTGTTGCAGAAGTCCTGTTGTGAAGCAACAATGCCCACCTCCGCCGCAAAGGGGCACATGTCCCGCGGATATGGAGAACAAACTCAATGTCTATGGAAATAATACGAAACAACTTGTAAGTATTTCATCTTTTACTTTGATAATTCAACTTTTGGTAGATGAATATCTAATCACTTGAAATAATGTCGTTCATTTAACTGTAATTTGATTCAAGTACCTAATTAAATTATTTTGATATTACATTATTTTTTCCGAAGGGAATCGTAATTCCCTTTTATATAAATAATATTAAAAACAGAATTTGATAATCTAAATTGATTAAATAATTAATAAACTAAACAACACATTAAATTATTAACATTATTTCAGAACTCTGTGTTTCTTCAATTAATATAACAGGAACAGCAGTTGGGTAGTATGGAAAATGAGGTGCGGAATATGCAAATGGAATTAGCAAATGTACAACGCGAGAGACAACAATTGGAGCAACAACGTAAGTTGCTGAAGTGCACTGGACCTTGTGCACCTTGTGGATGCAGTACGCCGTCGCCGAGCAATCTGCAACCGGGAGGATACGGTCCTCCTCCCACTGGGCCTTCCTCAATGCTATCGTCACCTATGTCTCCGACAGTACAACCCATGTCTATGCCAAAGGTATCCATACAAGTTTTCAATCAATCAGATTATCCACGTGGATGTCATCGAGTAATGTCATAAGCTGTATAGCCAGTGAAATGTTTCACGGATTATAAGATTAGGGTCGATTCTTTAAAAGTGTGCCAATTCAAGAAACTGTGTCATTAAAATAATTTTAGACTGTTGTGTAACTTATGCAATTTGTATAGTTTGGTATTATTAAGTGATAATAATATTGAATTCTCATATGATTCTTATTGCATGTTGGTATTAATATTTAACAGATATTAATCGTATATCTTTCAATATTTTAGCGACAACAGTTGATTTTCTCGCGAGTTTTTAGATGAAAATTTAAATACATTTTATATTTGTTTCATCCATAGATGATGCCTGCTTCCGGTTCTACGACTTGTACCGGACCTTGTATCAATGCACCAATGGTAAGAATAAAATATAAACATTGCGCATGTAAATTTTCTTGTTTTTCATAACTAACAATCTTATTTAATAAAAGGGCACGAGTACCTGTCCTCAACAACAGCTACGCGATTTACGCGAGCAATACGCTCGGCTCCAAGATGATTATAAGAACAAGCTACTGGAAGTTTCCTGCTTGAGGTCTGACACGGAAAAATTAAAGCACGAAGCCCGAGACGCTAAAGAAGAGAAAGAGAAGATGGAAATCAAATTGGTTGATGTTCAAGAACGACTGAAGCTCTTGGAGATAGAAAAAGATAAACATGAAGGTAGTGTGTTATAACAGTTTTCATACGAAGTTCATGATAATCAAGAGTTGGATTATAATTGCAGGCTACAAGGAACAAATTATTGAACAAGAGCAAGCGTTGCAAGTGGCTAAGCAACGTTTCCGAGAAGCGCAAGATGAGCTCGAAGAACTCCGATCGTTGATCCAAGACCAAGCAACTCAGATGGAAGATTATCGAAACAAATACCTACAGGCAATGATATTCATCCATATCTCATATTTGAATGAATCCATTCCAGAGTATTAACTGTAAATATTATTTTTTTTTCATTAAATACTTACAGGCGCAGCAACAAGTGGAGGAACAACGAAGACAACTCGATCTTATGGAAATGGACAACGCGCGTATGAATGAGAATGTCACCCTCGAAATCGGCCGTGTTAAGGTAAGCAATAAAAGTTTTTGCTTTATATTTATAATTCACTGGCTTTTTATGTTATTAGAATCAGTTCCAAGAGAAACTTGCGGAGCTCGCACCGCTGCCCGATATTCTGAAGCAAACACAAGTGAAACTCCAGGAGGCCCAACAATTGCGTATGGTGGCTGAGCGTAATTGTGAAGATCTTTCGCGCGATCTCCTTGGATGCAAAGATAAAATTCAAGCCTTGCAAAATCAATTAGATGCATTGCGTAAAGAATATCAGGCACTCCAGGTAATCATCGAATCGTGTTGTTTTGATTTGTTATATGTAATAGAAAGTTTATCTCTCTGTTTTTATTCATCCAATGTAGGATGAAACAGGCCAAGGTACAGGACGTTTTGAAGAGATGGAGCGAAAGAACGCCGAACTTCGCCATGAGAATGAACGTATGAAGAATACTTTGGCCCGTTTCGAAGAGCATGAAGCGCAACTGCAGAAGCGCATTGATGAAAAGATGCATGAAATCACACAATTGAATGCAACTCTCGATCAAGTACGCTGGGATCTTATAATACAGTATTCAATACAAATGTGGATAGTCATTGTGCTTGAATGAACATATTATGTCCTTTTTACAGGTGAGGGAAGATTCAGCGAGGCAAGTGGCAAGGACAAAGGAAAGATGCGAAACTGTGCGAAGGTCGATGCAGGGTCAAATAGCGGATATGGAAAGACAGCTGGCACAATGTAGGGCTACGGCGAGAGCTGCGCAAAAGGATAGGGATGAAGTAAGACATTGGTAGCAATTACATAATTGCTGAAAGCTTACTTATTTAAAATGTTGCGTTACAGATCAGACAGAAAATGCAAGGACAAATTAACAACCTGAACGAAGCTTTCGAACAAGCGCAAGGACGTATAAGATCATTGCAGGGCCATGTGAACTATCTAAAGACATCATACAGCAATATTTTCAAAGGTCAAGGTGAAGCAGTTCCTGGTGCCATCCCTGGAGAAGCTGCCGGACAAGGTTACGATACCTGTGACTGTAATTATTAAAATACAGAAACAGAAAGTTTCTTTGCGAAGAAAGGCGTGCACTCGCGTGAAACATCGCTGTAGCTCAGACTGTCCATAATGAACAATGTTATGTTGTGACTGATACTAATCTGAGACGCCACAAAAATTCTCCAATCTCTATGTACAGAGACATCTTGTGATAGTCACGTAAAACGAAAAAAAATAGAAAATACTGTGCCGTGCAGTTTAAAAAGGAAAGCTCATTGTTGACATATTCCTATTTCGCTTACGTAATACTTAAAATGGAAATTCTGGGAAATAAAAAAGTGATATTGCCACTCTGAAGAGAGTTAGACATGTATGCAATTTATTTAATAAATCGATAATGATTTCTTTTATATATATATATAATGAAGTAAATGTAAATAAGAAAATTTCGTAGGGCCTTACAAGGTGACTTAAATGAACTAAGGTACTGATCTGTACAAGGAATAAGCACTCATCGAACGCAGAGAGTATCATCAGTTCATGTCCACGGAGTGGAGCATACTGAGCATATCAAGTATTGCGTCTGAGCGCGATCTCACTCTTATCATTTCCATTCGGAATTCTTCTAACTGCGACTCAATTCGATTTGCATACGTACGACAACATCTGTAACATAAATTGGTGAAAAAATTACAGTTTTACAGCAAGGAAGTCAATGCTTATTATGGTTAATTACCTTCCACCGGGTTGTGCGGAATTAGAACACGAGGCTTCTGCGGGATCACATTGGGATACTTTGATTTCCGGGACGCTATCAAAGTACGATGATTGTTTCCGCCGGGATGAACCCTTGCCACCGGTTGTAACGCTAGTATTGCGGCAATCACCACATCCTCGAAAGAGATCCATAAGGATACCCCGAACTTTCTTACCTCTGACTCGTCGTTGTCTTACCTGTAAAAGATATGACATGAACGTTAGGGGAAAATTGTTCTAATCATGTATATCGACAAGACATAACATATTTTGGAATGAAGTTATTAATTTAAAAAGATACCTCGGGTGGTTCGTGAGAATGCGAGTGAGAAATCAACGGCTCTTCTTCGTTATCGTTGAATGGACTGTAATTGCATGAATGTTTTTCTGTATTGTTATGACTGCTTGTATTTGCTGGCGACGACTTGCATATGTGTGGAACATCTCTAATTGTATTACAGCATTTCGCCTGTTGTTGGCAATTTGCTTCTGAACCATATGTGGCGCATCGACACGAATTATGTTTGCAAGTTATTTCAACATCCGATGAACAAGTTTCCATGCTTTCACACAAATTCCTGTTTCTTTCAGGGCTGTTCCTATAATTTCTTCGGTTGTACTTTGCAGTAAATTTCTCTTTACTGCAAGTAAGTGGATCATGGAATTTCATTTTGTTTTGATGTGTGTGGCAACCGCATTCTTTTTCTGATGATTCTACAGGATGTGCACAGTAGGAATGTAACTTTTCATATGAATTAGATAATCGTGATTGTGCTGCGTGCCTTTTACAGTGTGTTATAGGATCACCGTTTTCACAAGATGAGACCATACCGTGCGGACTGCACGTACTATTCACATGCATTTGTTCATCATTCTCATTTCCCAAAAATGCAGCTCTAGATGATGTTGGATGCATATACTGAGAACCATTGTGAGAATTGGACCTAATTGAGACTTTTGGCTTTTTACTAGTTGAACAAACTAGTGGGCTACCATTCAGTCTCAATTGTGGTGTCTTGTGGCAGCAATAACACGCCTTCTTTTCCGCCTCCGTTTGATGTTTTTCTGTCTTCTCTGTTTCAGTTGCTGCCTCTTGACTTAACTCCTTACCCCAAATGCTTATCGTACCATTCACTTCGGACATTCTCACTTCAACGTTTCCCAATAAATAAGGACCACATTCTCTAACGCGATCCTTCCGATTAGCTGGTTCATCATCTTGAGAGCCATCAGCTTGGATTAAGAAACTATGATCCGCACTATTCTCATCTTCGCGATATACAAAGCATTTGATATTAGAGTCTTGGTCCTCATCGTCTTGGGTTATATCTTCCGAAGATTCAGTGTTTAAACTTTTGGCATTAGCAGCCGTACGATCACATTCTTCTGATTTGGAGTCTGCAGTTTCCTCTGCATATTTGTATTCCGTGTCGACAGTAGAACTAAGTCTTCTTGATGCTGACTTACTTACAGTGTGCGGTATTTTAAATGGTTGTAGGAACGTAGAACCACCGAGCATGTCGGTGGCCTTCCGTTTCTTTGAACTTGACGCCTGAATTGGCGAGTCGTAATTTGGAGTAAAATGATGGTCGACTGGTGTTTCAGTAGCGCATTTCTTCGAACTATTCACCGGTGTGCTATCTGAGTTTAACTTCCCCTGAGCAATGGTAGAGAGTGTTTGAAGAATGCGTGATGAAGTGATAAATGCTTTGGATAATGATGGGCGTACTGTTCTTCTTGGTGTGCCATTAGTAAGTACCATGCTATCATCTGAATTTAATGCTGTTAAATCCGGTGGTTTTAGAGATATCGCCGGGCTACACGCACTATCTGCCCACTGCTCAATCGAGCTAATTGTTGATGCAACACTGCTGGTTGATTTTTTATTGTTTATTTCTTTTACTTCCCTGTTTACCTCCTGTTTTTCCATACGTTCTATCACTGCCTCGGTTTGTATCGAAGCAACATTTGTCTCGCGGGGTTTGTTTTCACTTTCGTATTTGGTGAAAGAGTTTCTTAGCGTTTCTATCTCTTGCTTCATTCTTAAATTTTCAGCAACAGTTTTTTGATAGGCATCGTGCAAATTATTGCACTCAATAGTTTTCTGACTAAGTTGTGCTTTAAGATTCATAATTTCAATACTCTCTGGTAGTATGTTATTGTGACTTGGCTTTGGGAAGTTTATGTTTTCTTCATCTATTGAAATCTCCATCTTTTTCCCATCTTCGCTATCTAATATATCATCTGTGCGTCCCTGATCGATTTTTGAGCTTACAATAAGTTCTGGATCACTTACAATCATTTTTGTAGATTCTGACTCTTGAAGTTCATCTGGTTGTTCTTTTGTTTCATCTTTTTGGTAATTATTCGGTACACCTTGCATATATTCATCATATGTTAGGGTACGAACATTGAAGTACGATGGTACTGTTTGGTGACCATTGATAACGCATGACTCACTTACACTGTTTAATTTGATATCTTTGTCAGGGAAAGTTTCCTGCTGAATCTCACAATTCTCGGTATCTACAGAGCCATTTGGCTTTTCCAAAAGTCTATCACATTCCACCTTGTCCTTGTCAGTTTGTACAGATTCACAGTAAATATCAGCTTCGACAACATCCATTTCCATCTTGTTTTGTTCAATTTCAGTCAGTTTTAAATCAGATATATTTTCATTCCCATTTTCTACTATTCTTTCCGCATTATAAACTCTACTATCATTTTCTGCATTCTCATCGGATTGTAAGTCTTTCAGCACTTTCTCGGCATAGTCTTTTATTACCCTGGTGGTTGGAGTAGATTTAGGCTGTTCTTCCAGTTCAGCATCTGCTAAGAAAAGAGAATATCGAAATCAGCTTTAGAGTAAAGTATAGTGTTGATGCAAAAATTATGAAGAACTAATTAGCTTACTTTGATTTTCGATATGATTCTTATTCAAATGAATTTCTTGATCTCTCATACGTTTCTCTAAAGACTTCCGCGATTGCTCCTTCAAATTCTCAATGTACAACTTCACTTTGCTTTTAACAAAATGGTTCCTAAACATTCCTGGTCGTCTTTTCTGTGCCATCGCATATGCTAGAGCATTCTGCTCGGCACTGACATTTCTTTCGAATAGATTTAAGCTGTGTCTCTTTCTGCTCTGCTGCATGGGACTATTGCCTTTACAGACATTCAAATCTTGTAATGATAAACTCTTCTCCTTGTGATCCTTCTTGAGTCTATTGATTAAAAGCAAATCATCGGACGCTCTATCATTGCAGTCCGGATCGTAGTCTAACTCGAACTCATCATCCTCGTCATCCGGCATTCTCAAGAGCGCCTCATCTTCATCATCATCCTCATCCTCCTCTTCTTCGTCTTCCATTTCTATGATTGTCAATATCAAGTAAATGTAATTAACAACACTTCATTCACTGGTGGTTTCGGTTTAGATTCGGACACTGCACTTACCATCGCTATCCTTACAGTCATCCTCGTCATCGTCATCACTGTACGGAGGATGATTGCTATCCTCTTCGGAAGAAACTACGTAGATGCTGTCTGCACCTTGATCGTCGCTACGATAAGGACTTTCACTACGATCTTCTTCCATAGTAATTCTCTCCTGTTGCTTGGCGGTACTGGGATCGTTGTCTTCGCGCCTCGACGGGCTCGAGACACTGATGTAGGTCGGCATCTCTTCGTCCTCCAGCATAGCCACCCCAGTCTGATTATTCAACATACTCGACTCACTCTTTGATTGTTCACTGCTCTGGTCTGCCGCATGTGTTTCTGCCTCGCTCTCCTCAGTGGTGTGCTCCGTTTGCGCGGACATCGCGGCTACTGTTTGGAAATACACGCGGTTACTGGTACTGATCCAAATCTCCGGGGGGGAAAGTGGAGAGCAGTTGCCGAATCCGTGATCGACGCTTTGTTTATCGGTCCCACGTTTTCCGGTTCCTCGTGTGCTTGGTGAGTTCAATCGCTAATACTTTTCTGCCGACCGCCATTACGGTTGCATTTACCAATGGCATCGACACCTTGATTACGTGCCCTGTATTTCTCCGGGGACGTCACACTTTTATCGCTTAATTATTACCGCGCAACCATTCAGTCTTAGCTACAGGTATTCCTACCGAGGTTCCTGTACCACGAAAGGTTATAGGAACCTCGAACGGTGCACCTTCCGATTGAACACAATTGCAACGGGACTAATGACCCGCGTATTCAGGCCCGTGCGTTTGACTGTATCGCACCAACTTCACTAACCGTTTTTTATTCGGAAAGATAAGGCGAAAGTAAAGTACACGCACAGGCAGACACTGCCAACCTGTCATGAGTAAATACAGAGAATCAAGGCAGAGTTGCTACACCTCGAATTCCAGCCGTTTTTTGTGGCTAATGAATGCGTGAAAAAGAACATCAGGGAGGGATGTCTAATTATTGAAAGAACGCTTTGCGCATGTCTCGCGTGAGAGTAAAGAAAATTTAGCGAATATACGATAGTGTTTCGTTTATGGGAATTCGAGTATAAGCAAAAGTAATTACTCGAGAAAACTACGATAGTTCCAGTCTGTGTCCAACTGTACACTACTGACCGACTAAACAAGGGGAATGCGGAATACAGCTGGTCTGTCAGTCAGCCACGCACGTTGTTCACGACCCCGAAGGATCGCTCTTTGAATCGGATGTTTACAGCCAGTGCGATTAATTAGTGATCCAACGGAACTAGATCGATTTCGCAGAAATAATGGCCACTCAAGATGCACAACTTCCAATTACCATCGAATTCGGGTAACATTATCTTACGAGTGCTTGCCAGTTTCTCCCGGCTAAATTGCGCCGCCTCCGATAAACCTCACCGCCAAAATGATTCCAGGGGAGGGGCGGAATTGCTGTTCGACAAAAGGAAGAAGCACGAGGTGAACTTACCCGGTGCCGAATGTAAGTGTCGATTGCTTATTCGTATCGCAATGATTTACGCTACTCTGTCATATCTTATCCCGCAGGGACTCTGAAGCGGTTGATTTTTTGGTTAAAAGATAACCTTCTGAGAGAACGGCCGGAGCTTTTCATGCAGGCGGACACTGTGTAAGTTCTCAAACAATCCCCATTGTCTCTGGTGATTATAAGCGAGCGGTGGATACAACAACGATTCAATGAATTCTCGTGTACTATTTGCGGTAAACACTCGATTATTGCGGCCACCGTTCACTCTGTTGTCTTTATTTGCACCTGGGAGTATAAGTACGAGCAATATACGTACTTTCAAAATGGTCGCTTCCTGTTTCCGGATTATTCCCAGGGATGGCGCACCAATGCTGTTTTCGGATTCCCGCGCTTACGAGATTTGGCCGATTCCATATTCTATTCTTGGTATATCCCAGTTATATTTAACATCTCTTTTTATTTCTGTCGGTAATACTTGCGAGTAGTATTAACTTTAATTCCTATCCCGTCAGTTTTACGGTTTTTTAATTAGTTGATTATTAAATCGGCGAACTTCTTGGGAATGGAATATTTGATCAGGGCCAAACAATAGCTAAATATAATTAACTGCACTGATAGTAATGAATGGACAATTATTGGATAGTAAATAATACATCACACAGCAGGATCTATATAGCGTAATATCATAATTAATGTGTAACGGTTGGTGAGCACTACTTATGCATAATAGGAAATTCTCATCGATGGGCACGCGGTAATAATAGATATTGCTATTTCCCTTACCACTGCAGACCGACATTAAATTACTGTTAATAGGCGACCCGGAATCCTGGTTCTCGTCAACGACACGGATTGGGAGCTTCTGGTATGTAATACATTATATTATTCTTGCATCCTGAATTAATATAAACTACACAATAACATGTATGCAAAACGTTTATATCACATTAAAAATATTAAAACTTTAGATACATGGGCTATTTGCCAAAAGTTCAACATATTGTTATATTTATGATATCAATCGACCTCGATCGAATTCACTTTCCAATCGATCAGATTTATTGGAATTCATCTTGTTATTTCATCGAAATCATTTAACGCGATATTGTCTCTTAGACTTAAATAAATAATAACATTCTGTATATGATACAACTGTAACAGGGGACTAGCAAGTTCATAACGATTCTCGATAAATCACGAGCAAGCGCGGCATTCCACCGCCCTGCTTTTCACTTTTAAACCGTGCGTTTTAACTGCAATCGAAAAGTAGAGCTGCCGGGGACACATGACAAATGTCCGGCTGAAATATCTTTCGCGGCGAGTTTTTGCAAGCGGCATAATCGGGCTACCGTCAAATTGCCAGGGGGCGCGGTAAGGGTGGCAAATAAAAGAACGAGCATGAACCGTGAAAGAGCGCAAATGACCCCGGTACGGCACACCTACCAAGAAAATTATCATTTTAAATTTGTAAATGTAGAAGACACGGCCGCTATTAGGACCTGGTTCTCCTGGAGCACCCTCCAGTAGAAAAGAAGTCCCTCGACAGTGGGTGGCGCGGAGTGAGCAGGAGCGAGTAGAGAGCAGAGCCAGGGAAAGATGATGGCTTTAGCCATTATTATGATAATACCAACGGTTTCGCGAAGCTTCTCTCGTATGCTTCGATTCCCACGTCTCTTTGTCCCTTCCCCCCCCCCCTCCCCCCTCCCCCTTTCTCTCCTCGCGCCCTTTGCGCGCCGTCGTGCTTTCGCCCGCTCCGGACCATCCCTCCTCCTCTCTCACTCTACTTCCGTCTGCTTTGCGTCCGCGCCGCTTCCTCTCTCCTCCTTTCCTCTCTTCCACAGCTTCTGCCCTCACCGCGCCCTCGCGCACACTCCTTCTTCTTCTCCCTCTGCTGCTTTCACTCGTTTTTCCTCGCTCTCTGCTCGCAAATTAAAACGCGACTCTGACTGGCCCCCACCCCTTCTACCGCGCGTTGCGCATTTTCACTTGTGCGCCCACCGCGCCCCACGGCTCCTACGCCAACGCTCCTGTGGGACTCAACGAGCTCGTCGTCCCGGCACATTGATACATTTCCCATGGCTAGTAGGATATTAAAGCGGATGTCTTCACTCCCTCTCCAGTTTCTTCCACAGTGGATTAGGATGGTTTTAGCCCACCTAAAATGTGAATGGAGTGAGATATGTGTCTGGCAATTTTTTTAACATTATGCTAGGCAAACGGCTACTTTATAAACTTGCAAATTAGGCTTTACAAACGGGTTGAAAAGGTTCTAAACTGTAGAGTTATAATCTTAATACAGTCTTTCTTGGTTCGTGTGATAACTGAGACTATCCACTCGAATATAAATTGCCCTTATATGGTATTTATGTTAATAGGGTTAAATAATTGTAGTGTAGCGTTGAAATTCTTGAAATAAGTGTCCTCAGATATTTAGAATCTCACATTAGCATAGTATTACTATCATGATTATCAAGTTTAACATTTACTCGAAGTACAAGTGAAAGAATTGGTGATCTCTGAAAAAGGGTTAAACTAACCGGAACAGTAAATTTTCTACTTTCAGGGCGAGGGTGCATACAAATTGCGAGCAGAAGACAAAGTCCTGTTCATCTCCACTTTACACGGTGGGTAAAACTTCATCAAATGCCATTGGGTCACGGATTAATGGAGAGAAAAAAATGACCGATGTAACTGAACAGATTTGACGCACGTGTGAATACGTGTCACACGAGGGAATAAAATGTTCATTCGCACCCCGTGCGTTTGGCACAAGCTTCACGTAACGACTATAATATTACGCCTGACACTTTGGCCGCTTTCCAAGTATCCTCGCATTATTGCCCTCCCCTTCTTTACTTCCTCGTCTTTCCTGTTACACATCCAATGGGCCATAGCCTGTGCCACGTATCTCGTTTCCCAGGCTCGCTCCGCTAGAAGTACAACTTAGGCGTGTCACTTAGTCCTTAACATTTCTCTTCGTTCCCCATGACTTCCCACGTATCATTATGCTAATTAACATCCTCCAAGGAACGTGTGAAGGTAGTTTTTGGTATTAGGAGAAGGATACTGGAATATGTGACAACGAAAGCATAAGAAAAGATATGCAATTTGCACATCCATTTGTTAAGTCGAGCAACTTTTGCATATCACAAGTTGTTCGATTACAAAGATGTTAAACATTGAAATGGATGAAAATACTAGATAGAATTCGACACTACAATTAGATTGGTATTGTTTTTACCAAACAAAGAAACACCATCATTTTCTATGTGTTCCTGTACGTTCACTACTATTCATACATCATATGTGAATTATCGAGCGACTCGAGGGAAGAGTGCTTCAGTGTATAATAAACCTTTAGGATTTCTCCAGGGAAATGAAGTAACTCACTATTAAGGGTCAGTTGTCCAAAAGATGTTTTATTTAATATCTGCCGAAAACCAATCGAACCGAGAATAACCCAGTTGTAACATAGTCGTCAACGAACCTGAGTTACTTGTTACAAACCAGTTCTGAGACTGCAATCGACGTACGCGTTAAACAACGTTACAGATTTACCGAAGACCGAATTATATCGATACGATCGAGCAGTGGATACCAAATGATAAGAATTCTTTTCCGTCGCACCTGATCAGCGGCATCTACCGCGTGTCGTTCGACCTAATCACCATAGGTTATGCCTGCCGGTAATTAGGTCGGGATCCCGTCACTCGGCAGATCGCCACAAACCGATCAGAAACAATGGTTCCAATTAATCACGTGGACACGTCGTGCGAACGAGGGTGCGCGTGGACGAAAAATCGATGAAAAGCGCCTAACGAACATCGAGTGCGAACGAGAAGCGATCGCCGCCGAGGTTCGTTCCGACGCTCCGCCTTTTCGTGTGCCTCCAAAGTACAGTGCCTGTTACATACACGTTAGTGCTACGCAGAGTATGAGTGTGTTCGTGGATGCGTCTTTGCATGTGTAGGGATGGGAAACGCATCAGCCCCTGCGAACGAGAGGATCGGAGTGTGTCCCAATCGCTAATGGCCTGGCAGGGCTGGATGGTCCAGTGATTAATTGTGTCAGCCGTGATTACATTACCGAGGACGCAGAACCCACTATATTATATATGGTCATACGTGCGTTTGCCTCACGAATCTGTTCCCTCGCTCAGTCGAGTGCCTCTCCGGAAGCGCCGTCATCCGTGCGTGTTACAAGTGTGCTCGAGAAAATGCGCCCACCTATCTATGTACGTGCTTGTAACAAACTCGGCGAAATAAAGGAACGTGCTCTCTCTCCAGGCGCGCCACTGTTCAACAATATTCCTAATCCTGATTTGTGGCTTGCATCTGCGCTCCCGATGAAACCTTTTCAATACGCCCCATCCACGTATTCCGGATTTATCCCGCAAATATATCTGATTTCTGAGTACGCACGAATACGTGCGCGGTCGTTCCTCCTTGCGAAAATTCCTGTGAATCCAATATACAGATTTATATTCACTCTTCTGTTTAACTGTGTCGGAGATATCTATGGTGATATTATTCTCATTACTTCTTGGTAATCAATTGTCTTTTTAATTAGTCGTAGTAAGATTTAAGGTTGAAGATAAAAATGTTGCTAATAAGCATTAGAAAGTCGTAAAAGTAAAATGACAATACCAACACGAATGAACGAACTAGATCCAACTATGCAGTTACATTTGAATTCCAGAGTCGTTATCGTATATCGATTCCCTGGAATTCCTTCTGGTTACTGATCTAATTTCCTTAAGGTTCAACAACTTTCGTAGAACTTTGGAAAGTTCTCCTCTCAATTGCGCCGGGCATGCACACGGCTATTGGTACCTTTCAATTTGCCGGGAGAAATTAGGAAAGGATAGAGCATTGAATGGGTAGCATTAGAAGAAGTAAGAACTCTAGGCTGCTTGGTGGAAGTAAGATATAATCAAAAGCGAACGGAGGTGCGCGCTATCGCCACTCGAATTAAAGTTTCCCGTCGGCCGCTAACGCCTGTTTCACTTTGAAAGGTGAGCATAATATCTGTTATCTGGCGAGCATGGTTCTGCGGCAAGCAGCCCTTCGCTGCCACGAAATATAAAATAATAAAGGCGAGAGCGAACGAGCGGGAGACGGTAACTTTGGCTATTACACCGACACCATTTCGTACAAACGCGTTTTCAACTTTTAACGTTTCTTTGGTTTCCATCCCTCGTTTCTTTGTGTGATCGGAGGTCTGCCCTTCCTGCGAGAACCCTCTCGAATTCATTCCATCTTCAGTGTATCGACCATGCAATTCCAGTGAATATCGTGAAGGAAGGCCAGCGAAGTCTTGTGAAAAAAATAAGTCATTTGGAACGAGGTTTTGATTGGTCTCTAATGAGATTCGCTTCTTTCAGGACTTTGTTCCCCTTCAGCTGGTAATTAGTCAGTACTTAGCCGCATAATTACATTTAGCCTCCTACCCTGTGGACACCATATTTATTTCAGTTTACTACCGCCGCTCCCCATTACGGCACTAATCCACTTAATTTCCTCCTTCCCATCTAGCTATCGTCTGCTCTCCCTGCCTCTTTTTTTTTGTATTTCGATGCTCCCTACGTGAGTCTATGTATGTACATAGCAATTAACCCGTTGAATGAACACGCGCCGCTCTTTCTTTTTACCGGCTGTGAAACTATGTAATAAATGAGAGTGTAATGTCCAAACGCCAGGCTAAAGGGAGCATTTCAAAGAGGGAATTCCGTGGCTCCCTCAATTGCGCGTGCACAGCGATGAACCCATTGTTCCGGGCTCTTTAATTTTCGGCGTTTTATTTTACCTGAATTACACCTGATATATGCTTATCTTTCTAACTATTCTGAATAGGCGTATGTACTCATCCACGAGATTACGATGGGAAGTTATAGGATAGTTTTCGATTTTTGGCAACTCGATCTGGCAGACTTTCGAACGAACATGCTAAGTAAGGAAGAAACCAAGGTAAACTTTGGACATTTAAATCGAAATATTGCTGTAATTAACATCTTTTGTTTTTTACAGAAAACAATAAGGGAGTATGGTTGTTTTATCTTTTTCATCGTTTATTCACTATCTAAAGAATATACCTTGTAACAGACATACACAAAGTATGTCCTGAGCAACTAAAAAGGTATTATGTCAATTAATTATTGATACGTTAAAGATGAATGCAGGGAAATGCTAATACAGACATAAAGTTTTACATAGTGTACTTCTCACTATTGTCCACCGGGGCAACAACTATTCCATCTAAAGTGAGATATTCTTTCGGATTGGAATCAGACCTTTTCACTGGTGGCATCAGGAGCACTTTAAAACTGCAAGCATGCAAAGAAATGATAGGATCGAGCGAGGTCATACTTCCGTTGGGATTTTCCTCGGGCACAATCGAGGAGAAAAAGTCAGGAAGCGAACAACTGGTCGCCGCTACGGAAGATCGAACGGGATTCGTTCCGTCGAAAAGGAACAATCCCGCATGGATAACACCTGGCGTTTGCATTTGGCCCCGATGCCAAAATCATCTCCGGAGGAATGAGTCCCATCGGCCTACCATCCTCCTTTCCTCCCTTCGCTCTTTAGAGCGACCGCGCCGGAGTCTCCGGCCGAGATTTCCCCGTCCTGTTTGTTCTCCTCCTCCTCCTCCTCTCCTCTTCTCTTCGATTCGCCGCCCTGGCTGTTTCCTTTTTTTCTCCTCGCGACAATGCCTCCCCAAGACGCGGGCCATCAGCATAAAACGTGCAGTTTTATGAGCCGTAGCGAGTAGACGCTTTCGCGTTACATCTTCCTCAAATGATCTCCCTCTCGTGGCAGCCTATCTCTTGCACATTGTGCTCAGTGAGCCCATCGAGAATTTTGGCGATGCCATTCCTCCTCTCTAGCGCCCCTCTTTCTCTACCGTACGTACTTCCTGCTTTTATGGCGCTCGGCTTGTAAGACGCTCCGACGATTTTATTCCGTGAATGTGCCCTTTATTACTGTCGGACGCTCAGCTCTGCCGCGCCTTTTATTCATCCTCGTATAATTGGTGTGCTGTTAATTGGCGCTCTTTTTGTTTTTACCGTACTTTATTCTGACGGTGTGTGTTGGCAATCCTTGAACCATAGAACAGAATTGGTACTGGAATTGAATGAATTATTAAATCGTTCATTATTAGTGCTGATTATATTATAAGATCATTTGGAAGTTTTTATCCAAACATATCGTTGATCTGGTTTAAATTATCTTTGTGTACTAGATTATTCACCTCACTGGTTTACGTCTTTACTCGTTTTTTGAGTTGTTATTGTTGTTGAGTTAAGTTGAAATTGTGGACAGTATACGTTTGCAAAGTTCGTATTGTATGCTATAAAGTAGTAGCCACAAACGTTAACAATCCTATTCGATGTCTGACAAACAGTAACATTCTCACAATTATAATGATTTCAAGTTTACATGTGAATATAGTTGACCTGTCACGTCAAATAGATTTTAAAAAAGTCTAGAAAGATAACTGAATACAACATAACATAATAAACTCTTTGATCTTCTTTCGATTGCAATAAATCTTAGAATTTTCATTCAATGATGAATTCACATAATAAATTTCGAAGCATTGCACGTAAGAAGGTGCTGAATGAATACCAACCCAGTTATGTGGCAACCAAAGATAATCGTCGGTTATAAAAAAGTTACGCGTATAATAATGATTGCGAATGACGCCTCTGCATTCAGGGCAAGCCGGCTCCTTGACGTGCTTGCGAGCTACAATATCACGGGGGAATTATTTGACCGGACGTTTTACGGTAGTCGGTTGCTCGTAAAGTGGGATCTTGACACATTGCACGTAAACCCAGCTTAATTCGACCTATAAACGGTAACCCCGATACGAAGATCGAGCACTGACCCCTTATAGAGTTGCCCTCACATACGATCTACGGTGTAGCGCAACAAAAGAATTATAGCTTCCTCCATAAAGCAATATGAAACTTATCCCTTGGAATCTTGTTATACAGCGCTTATGTTATAGCAGATAGCTTAATAAGACTGACTATAATGCCAAAGCTATTTACATAAGCTTAGCTTAGTTTTGCATTGATGCCTTAGAAAACGTGACCTTGTGAAACATGTAAGCTATATTTTCACTGTCTTATCCTGCGCTTAGACTTCCGAAATTTTATAGACACTTTATTAAAAACCCAAAACCCTTAATAGTATTCAATACCTGTTCGATACTTATTTATAAAACATATATAAATACATGATTACACCTAACAACTTAGCAATTTAAATTCATTAATAAATCTATTATATCTACTATAAACTTACTTTTACTATCAGACATACTCGAAGCAAGTCCAAGTGCTTTCGGAAATGTGCTCGAGGCGCAATTAGACGCATTGTGTTTACGGGGGGTGATTTAGAAGCAGGGGATGAAGCGGCGGCGAACGAAGCGTATAACGGGTCCACCTGTACGGACCGTGAGGACTTCTCGTGGAGGTTCATCGGGCCGGAAGGAAAAGTAGAATAGCGGAACGCTCGCACGGAGAGAGGGGCGGGGGGGGGGGTGGGTTGGGAAGAAAGAGAAAATTTCTTCCTCCAATATCTTTAGATCTGCCGTCGAATGCACAACCCTGGCAAATTGGAAGGAGTACACTCTTCCCCTCGCGTGAGTCCTCGCCGGAATGAGTGAGCCTCTACAGAAGGGGGTAAAGTGAAGGGGGGGGGGGGGGACGGAAAGGAAGAGGAAGGAGGAGAGGAGATGGCCGAAGAAGAGGCAGGATTGCACAATGCACGAGATTTCGTCGAGTCCATCGGGAGTCCCATCGCGTCTCCATAGGCAGCTATTAGGGCGTGGGTCTTCTTCAGCGAGGGATTCCCGCAGGATGCTCGGATAGCCCGATGCTTTGGCGGACCTGTAAGGGATGAGTAAGGTGGATAATTTGTCCAGCATCCTACTATGCCTACCTCCCTCTCTGTTGTCCTGCCATGCCAGCCCTTCCTTATCCCATTCTACTTCAACTTCCTATACTACTGCTCCTCGAACCAGTCTTCCCTTTTACCACCCTTCATCTTCCATCCATATGGACCAACCAGAACACCCGACAGGTTCATGCTGCTGACCCGAATCCTAACTAGGTGTCTCTGAACATTTGACTTATACGCACCCTGCAAGACAAAGCATTGGAATGTCTGCCTGTCTTGTGTAGTTTGCTGCCTTTCTCGCTTCTTCTTATTCTCGATGGTTCACCTTACCGGTTGCTAACTGCTGTGTTGCGTGCTCTTCTAATTCGAAGGGAATTTCAGCTACTAATTTCCTTGGCGGTGTAATGTTGCTTTATGCACCTCCGCTGCGAATGAAAGGACGACCCGCAGTGGAACTAGATGCAAGTATAGCACCATTGTCATTACGTTTCTGACGACGTCTTAGGAGGTTTGTAATAGAAACAACCTCTAACAGAGTCACTGGGAAATATTCTCTGAATTTTGGTTTGCGATGGGTCACTTAATGATAAGGTCTTTGGTAGATATTTGGAGGTATTAAATTAGTAAGCATCTTTTTGTATTATTTAGCGATCGTGGAATTTGTTGTCGCTAAAGAATATTTGTATATTTATTCATTGTAAAATTTTAAATCACTGTACGAAGAAGTTCCTTCATCGTTACGAAAAAGTGTGCTTGCTCCGTGGTTTCACAGGATATACAGGAGTATAATTTTCGAATTCTCAAGCGTACATACAAGTGAACCAGTGGGATTTTGTAAAGCGGATAACTCGCATGCGGAAAACAGTTACACGATTACCTTGCCAGTTGTATTCTTGCAATCCTTGCAGCCACAAGGACTCTTGCTTTGATTACTCTGTTTATCCACAATTTTACATCTGGTACAAACATATGCAGCACTGTTAACGGGTTTGTGGAAGCCATGGTAGAAACAAGAGTGAGGGTAGAACGAGAAACGGTAGCTGATTTGAGTTTAACGAAGTCGCGTATATAGAAAGCTTGGCAATTTTAATTCAACAGAACCTGTAATCTTTTCGTGTGTAATATGGGGTGGTGGCCGAGTATCCGCGGCTCTGACCCAGTTACATTTTACACGGCAATCGGGAATGCTGATTACTCCAAGCGGGCACAATACTTCGTTAGTAGCTGCTTGTTTACGCGCAAGGAATTGGCTGATTTGAGAGAATAACGCTACTAATGAAGCTAAAATCTACGCGGCGTCCTTACGAAATCAAGGCGTCCACACAGACACCGAGCACCGTTTCTCATTTATTCGATTCTCGTGCTTGGTGAATTCCAGCGCGCGATCGCGCCATGAAAGCACCACCAACTCATAAATCAGCCGTTGGCAATAGCGAGCCGCTCGATTCCCGCACGCCAGACCGATGGACAGATACTCTCGTGCACAGTAAAAAGTGAACTTCCCAGGATACACTGCGCCCTCCCAGTAATGTATATAAATAAATGTCTGGTAGTTTCGTACGGCTTGCGTAAGAAATGGCCCTTTCAAGTGGCTCTGCGTTGCGAACGCCAGTATACTTACATGGGATGCAACCATATACCTATACATATGTACAGATTCGACCAGTAAAATGTAAATATATTTTAAATGTTACTAAGATAAATAAAAATAAAAGAGAATAATGTTACATGATAGTACAATATTGATACTGTTCTTTGTAGCATGCAATAAGTTTATAAGAAAACACTGCAGGACTTGAAACTATGTTATTCTGTTATAAATATAATATAATAACGCATCAATTTTGCATTGATAAATCTATTGACGCATTGAACATTTATAATTTCCCTTCGTCAATTTTTGAATATCAATATCCACCAAATTTTTAATCCCTGGTAATACGATTCCAAAGACTCAAAATATCATATATTGTACAAAAAACAATCTTCTCACTAGAATAACCAAATAGACTCATACAAATTTCTACAATAGTGACTCCAGTTTCTTCCACGCACACATTTTCTAAGGACACTCTGCACTAGATGCATAAATAGGAGAACTACTACTCATGGACCTAGGAAAAGAAAGCTCGAAGGACTTTCGAGTAGTAGGAGTCTGAAGGAGTCGAAGCGAGCACAGGAAGTAGAGCGAGGGTGGCGGAGACACAAAGTGGGGTTGGTTGGTTGGTTGGGTGGGTGGTGGGGGGGCAGGAAACAAGTCGACTTCTTACTTCTTACTTCCGTAATACTTTCTCTACTGGCTTGGTTTCATATAACTGTAGTTGGTTGCCGTGATGTTTCGGCACACGGAGCCTGCGGTGACCGTCGTCGGAGCGGAGAGAGGGTGACTAATACTACTGAAGGGCGAGGGAGCGAGAGAACAGGAGAGGGAACCGCCTGCTAACTTGTATGTATGTGTGTCCGCGCGCGCGCGCGTGTGTGTGTGTGTGTACCGTGTACAGTAAGCCTCTATAATTGCCGGCCGGGCTATCTACCCCTCGGTAAACCCGAGCGATGCCCTTCCAACCATCACAATCTCTCATTCTCGCGCAATTTGCATACAATAACTTATAGCCGAAAGATATCAGATCGCGAGGGATGTTGTCCACACCCTGCCACTTATACCTCGCCTTTCGGAGTCACGGCACCGTGACAGCCTAATTTTCTGTGACAATTTCACCCTTTAACTCGTTAAAGAGCAAATGGTAATCCCTTGAAAGCGCGCTATGCCTGGAATGAATTGTTCTTTCACTGGGTGTGAAAGGAGATACTAGGAACTTCCATTTGTGATTATAGTGTTGGATAATAGACTTTAATAGTATGAGTTAATCAAAATTCGTATTCATTGCATGCTTTAAATAGGCTTTTTTTAAAAACTTATATAAGAATAATAAACTTACGATAATAATAGTTCACAATTTTACTGCGAAATGTAATCAAAAGTCAATTTATAATTCTTATACATACTTCCTACGAGAAACTTATACCCTCGTTTATTTAATACCATGAAAATTGGTTGGTCGGCTCAGATTTTCACACCACTATTGCTAATATTGTTGTCAGGCAGATGCAACGTTCCCGGCGGCGAACTAATAGCATCGGACACATGGTGGCGTCGCTTAACACGACAAGCGTTTTACAAATGACGAAGGTGCGCGTCGGCGTTGGAGCGCTGGTTGCACTCGGTGATAAAATCCGAATGTTTAAGAAACGACAGGGCGAATGAAGATGTACGAGCGAAGGATATTACGTGGGTGGCGGACGGTGAGGACGGCGGGGTTCGGGACGGGCTGGGCTTTCAGCGAGGAGTAACTAAAACGTACTTAGCCGCGGGGTCTAAAAAGGTGGAGAGTCATCGCGTGATCGTAGAACGTTACCCTAAAACACATAAGCCAGCCGCCGTAGAAACAATCCCGTGGAAGGCTCGGTTCCCTCGTCTGATGGAGGAGCATTGCCCTAACCACCAGCATAGTCCTCGTTCCATGGATCGCCAATGATATTCTTCCTTAGGACATACATAGTTACATTTAATTTTCCAATGTTTCGTGGTCACGCGATCCCCTGAGAATTGATCATGTAGCCGAGACAGGACTGAAGGAATGATTTGACTCTCTGCTGGAATTTCATATTTCACTGACATTAACAGAACTGCTTGAACATTAAACAACCTTGATTCGATTAATGACAACTCCTATCTCAACTTGGTAGTTATAACAAGATAAATATTTGAGGAAACGATCTTGCAATTTTTCATGTAAACTGCTGACCAATTATTTTCGATCAAAGATTGATCAGGGATTAATTTCTCAAAATTAATAGTAATAACAATAGCTAAGTTCTTATTGTATTTATATAAGACTTCAAATTCTGTATTAGTCACAGTAATCGGAAGCAAATAGTCATGCGTCGTCGAAGGTACATTAAACACTTCCCTAATGAGCTACTGTTAATTTCATATTTCATTGACATTAACAGAACTGGTTGAACATTAAACAGCCTTGATTCGAGTAATATGAAAGCTGCTGAATAATCAATAGTGAATATGCTGTTCATTTGGTTTAAACTGTGTTTTTAAATTTATTTCCGACTATGTGAAGCAGCGCTTCTTTCAGCTTCTCCTTTTACTTTGAAGATATCTTGAAGATTACTTGAACAGAGTGGAACTGGTGTACTCTCAAGGATAGATCTCTTAGTTCAAGACAGACAGTCAAAGGATACATTTGCATTGAATCCTTATGAAGATGTATAAGCCAATCTTATCATATATATTCGAAACTTGAGAGCAATAAATCTTACCGTAACTGACGTAAGATAAAATTAATGTGATTAAAAGAGCGACAGGTTAACATATCGACTTGAAAGTTGCAATGAACAATCTCAGCATACGCGTGTCATTGACCCCGCCCGGAACATAGTCCCAACTGGAGTTACACCGAGTCATTTACAGATTGATTCAATATTTTAACAGGTTATTTAATCAGGTAGATGTTGAATATGAGGAAAATGGTGTGCGGTTTGAATAGTGGGAAAATGGTGTGCGGTGTCTGACGGTAGCCGGTAATTTCTCTTAATGATTTGGAGGCGAGACACGGAGTTGCCGGCGGGCACCCTTGGAGAGCCGGCTGGCATTGAAGCGGGCTCGCTGTTAATTAGCATTTAATGGAAGGTGTATTTCGTAGCGAAGCATTAGATATTAATGACCGCATTCGACGGGTAGGCGCAATTGTCGGCGAAGCGCTCTTGGCACGAGTTACGGCTTAACGGCGTAACTGCCCCGAGACTAACGGCCGCTCGCTACCCATTTCGGATCTTTATTGCGCTTCTTATTTATTTGCCCGCGACATTTATTTTCCGGCTACGGCGATTGCCGCGCCACGCAATATGACCGCTGACGAACAAAAGTGTCTGCGAAAGTAGCAAGCACGGCTCGAAAGTCGGCCGAGCGTAATTTGTGTGGAGCGAGTGGAGCGACCCCATCAATACACCAACCCGCAAAACTTCTTCTCCGAGAGTTCCTTGTATCCTCGAGTATTTAGTGCTAATTAATTTTTTGCCTAAAGCTTTATGGGCTATTAATTTGAGCCAGCTATACTCGCGCCAGTAAGTTAAGTGCTTGTATCGAAGAACTTTGCAATCACTGTTTCTTAGTTATAACGAGTTAGGGATTAGAGGAAAGTCTAACTGTAACTAGGAAACTTCTGATAGATATATTTTTGGAAAATTTGCACTGTATATATTTATAAGTCAATTTTTGTATGTAATGGTTATACGAAAAATGTGCTAACGATATATATTAAATTTCAGTATTTTATCTCTATTTTGTTCGAAAGATACAAGTAGGAAATTTCGAATGGTTTCGCTGTATGCATATATATAACCGTAAACAAAAACTTCCAAGTGTAAGTCTACCATCATTCGGCTCATATTATTTGTGCAACTCCATAAAAATAAACTTTTTGATGCTACTGTCACAAGACAATTACTTTAAAATTATAATATACATTAGAAACTATTCTGTTTCATCTATTCGTCGAACAACTAACACAGCATAACTTTGACAATCCCAAAGGACAATCCAGTACTCAATATCGATGAAAATTGCGTTTCCATCCAGACAAATGTCTGACAGTACATTCTCGGGTGACCCTTTATAAAATAGCAGGTCATACATCTCCGGTGAAAAGGTCGATCTATAAAAAACACTAGGCGGAAGATTAGGGTAAGGAGAAGGGAGTGGCAAGAAACTGTAGACTTCTCGACGAATAAAATCCGACGATGCTATCTCACGTAGGAGAATTCCGAATGGAAACTTATTATTCCTTTGAATCGAGGCCCCGCACGAAACTCTACCACCCCCGCTGTTAGGCCGAAAAATGGTGAGAAATATTCAGGAAGTTTGGGGTGTGCGCGATGCGGCTGTTTGGAAGCGTATATACGTGTGAAAGAATATATGTCGAGAAAGGGCTTTATCCGGCTTGGTGAGATCGATCATCGGCGCGGCCCGCTACGGACGTATAATGCTATTGAAAAATCGCAATGGACTCCTTTTCCCGGGGAATTGCAAGATTGAAGTATTCCGGACGCCCTGCCTCCTAGTAATAAGAGAGAGAGAGAGAGAGGGGCGGGGAGGGGGAGGGGGAAAGAGGAGGGGAAAAAAAGTATGCGGGTGAGCGTTCTCTATTGACATTCATGGCGGATCTCAAGTTTATTCCTCGAAAATCCCCTGGTCGAAAATGACGATTGACATATAATTAGGGGGTGCCGCCGAGGCGACGATTTTTTTTCGAGAGGACCGCTGCTGACGCGTGATTGAAAACAGAGATATGTCAGGAGGATTTTCCGGACTAGGCAAGCAAGAGATCCAACCAGTCGGAGCATGAGTGTAGCATTGAATATGCATTAGCGTTGGAACGTCGATGGGTGCAATGCCGAAGGGACGAATGGGGTGAATGCTGACTCACATTGCCACTGGAATAAGCAAATTATACTTTAAGGTCCTATTTTCTCTCTGCTCTCGTCTCTTTCCCTGTATTTTCGTACCTCCTGTCAATACTCTGGAATAACCAAGATCTTTGATTGAATTATCTTAATCACGCATCTCCCTTCGCGCACTTCCCCTACTTGCCAATCTCATTTACGAACATCCCGCACTGGGAAGTGCCTGTCATGACGTGACTACTGTTTTAGATAGGACTCGGCCACTCCTAAAAACTCTAACGAGGGTTAATTAACACATCTTCTTATCATTAAACAATTGAACCTTGTGTAAAATATGATATGCCAAATTCGTAGGACAACAATTAATTATAAAAGGAAAGAAAGTATTTAGATGAAATAATGAAACTATCTAAAAATATTTATCTAAACTCTCACGTCAAGTTATTTGAGTAATAAAATATATTCCCTCAAAAACTATTAAACATCCTCATATTACACACCATATTTCAAGTACATCGCACATCCTCTAGAAAGAGGTATCGGCAGAAGTTAAAAGAAATCGATGATATCGCATGACAGCGGAGTGCAAAATCACTTGCGAGCCAAGGCGTCGTTCAATTTGTGTCAGCAGTTGGCTGTAATTAGAATTACGTCAGTGAGAGTGGGAGTTGTCAGTGCGGGGTTGGCGAAGGGGGGGGGGTGGGGTGGGGGTGGGGTAGGGGAGGGGAAGGAAGGAAGAAGGGTGTGAGTGTACTAGGAAAGGGAGCGAGATAGAGTGACAGGCGTTCGATAGAGCATAAAGGAGTTAAGCCAGGGCGCATCGAGCTCACACGTGGGCGTGCGTGATAACGAAGCTTACCAGCGTGATCGCCGAGGGCTCAGTCCGCACGTGTATGTGCATAACACCTGCACACAACACCGCGGCAACTCGATGTTCCTGAAGTTGTACGTTGGACAACTTGAAAGCATTCCCTTCAAATTTCATTTTGCCCTGGCAAGTGTCCATGGTGGTCTTCTGATTTAAGTATTCATTGGCTGTAACGGGTGCAACGTATTACACCACAAGCCTGTGTCGGCAGCAGTTCGACCCTTCGTGTAGTATTAAATTTCAACGGGTGACCAGTTTCGGTGAGATAAGAGTATGTCGGAGAATTTTGAAACTATATCATGGCTTATTAGTTATAACTGGATAAACGTTAAGTCTTGATATCTCATTAAAATGTAAGCCTTCGTTCGCCATTAAATTTACACTGGCAAGTCTTCGAGTTGTGATAAGCGAATATATCAAAGGGTTTCGTATTTCGTATCATGGCTTGATACTTGTAATTAGTTAAACATTAACCCTTAATCTGTCATTAAAATGTAACCCTTCATGCCCCATTAAATCTAAAGCGGAGACTCTCCCGGCTGTGATAAGCGTATGAATCAAGAAGTACTTTACAACTCCTATCTCAACTTGGTAGTTATAACGAGGTAAATATTTGAGGAAAGTGAAAGTTACATGAAACGATCCTGCAACTTTTCATGTAAACTGCTGACCAATTATTTTCCATCAAAGATTATTCAGGCATGTGAAACAAACTAGATCTTTTCAGTGGTTTTATACTATTTCTCAAAATCAATAGTAACAACAATAGCCAAGTTCTTATTGTATTTATATAAGGGTTCAAGTTCAGCAGTAGTCATGTAAACAGTAATCGGAAGCAAACATTCATGCGTCGTCGAAGGTACATTAAACACTTCCTAATGAGCTTCTATTAATTTCCCTCGCCAGTGCATTTCCAAATTACATAGACGAGAAACTGGAGAGTGTTTAGGATGAGCAAGCGAAGCACTGTCTATTCGTCTCAAAGAAGAAACAATTACATCATAAACACTATAAAATAAATGTAATTTTACAAACCACAAATTCAATTAAAAGCATCACATTTTACCATAAATGAACACAAAATTCCACAAATTGTCTCGAAACACCAAGAATATTTGTCTAACAAAAATATATCTGACCAGGACGACGACAAGCAGTGCTCTTTACAAAGTGAGATTCCAATCAGCGAGTATTGTGACAAAAAAAGAAGCAGCCGTCGCCGGGAGTCAAAGGGGTCCTCTACTTAATTGAAATTAATGTGCCAACTTAGAGGCGTTATCGATCGAAAGTCAAATATTCTGCTACGTGTATAATTACGGAGGAGCGTTTGCATTGGGCCGCGCACACCTATATGGTAATGTACACTTGGTCCCGGACTATTGATTGTCCCGACTCTCATCTACATAACCCGGCCGGGCCGTGTAAATTGCACCCACACGTGTAATCTATAGCATCGACGCTGTTCCTCCGAGCGAGGCGTCTCTTATTGATAACGGGCAAACTGGTGCGACAGTTATGTCATCGATAGAACGCGGCCAAATGGGTAGGATTGATTTTTCAATGATACCCGGGGAAATACATAACGCTACGGCCTCGGTTCGGCAAGACTGTTATTGTCGGTGGCGGCGGTTGTATTCCCTCGGGACTCTTCCTGCCAGCCTGCCTGCCTGCCTGCCGCTTGCTTTGCTTTGTCTTACAACGCGCAACAGGTCGTCCCGCGCGTTTACATTCTCCGGCAAATCAGGAACAATGTATATGAATCAGGCTACGGCTCCAGTCTTTTCTCCTCGATGGAATGTTTGCTCGCATTGTCACCTCGCGCATTCAAGCTGCATATAAGAAAAATGGCTTTTGAAATCAACTGTGTATGATGCGTATGATATTTTATCTATAGTGATTAAATAGTAGTTAATTTTGTAAATTTTAAAGTTGTAAAGTTTTGATAGATTTTCTTTTTTAATTGTATGTTTGCTTGCGTTGTTGTTTAATGTATTAATTTCTTACTTTCGATATGAAAGTGTTGTATTTTATATACATATAACTTTTTTAGAGTTGCATTTTGCAGAAAATTTTAATAATGCACTTGTTTTAATCTTAAGAAAGTTGATTTAAATTAGTGACAGAAAAACACCTGGTGTATTACATTTATAAATGGTTGCGTTTCAGACAATTTCTTTTAACAATATATTGACGCGAGTAAATTCAATTGTTTGAGAACAAAAGTTTATCAGGTGGATGCGTTGCAAAATATAAGGGAAACTCATTCTGTGTTGTATATCAGATTTTAATCGACATGAAACAACCTATCTGGATACCAGTGTTCTCCAGAGCCTGTTTGTGTCAAACCGTTTAATTATTCACCCGTCGCATTTAATGACTTTTCGCCCGAGAATTGATTAGCATTGTAGCAGTCGTTAAAATGGAAGGCCGTAATGTGAAATATGGAGCTTCCTATCCACCAATTTCGCGAGGAGTGTGGCATTCGGCATTCTGTGTTTAACAGAGAAATGAAACAGGCGAACCAATTATCGCGCTACCCGCTTATTACAGCGGTCACTTAACGTGAAAACGTAAAGAGCGCGCCTATTATAATTCCATAATTGGAGGCCCCAGCAGATAATCGAGCCAAGTGCTTCGGCCGGATAACGTTTTGACGATAATTGCATTTTACACGTCGCTTCCTAACGAAAGAACAACAGGAATTATATCCCTTGAAAAGCATTGTTATCTTCTAGATGCTTATTATCAGCTTTGTACATTGAACCACCAATTTTTCGGCTGACTTCTACTTTTGTTACAATACAATCGATATGGAATGTAGTTACAATGTCAATCATAAGAATGTAATATCAGTTTCGTTCAGCTTAGCAACCAATCTATCAACACATCTATCGGAGTAAATCAATAATCTTACAAGCTTCATATGGTTTTATTTATGATATACAAACACCCCCGATGGACATATTTATCTTAGCCTAAAGAATCATTCGTTGAAATAGAAATTAATGACCCTCGAAGGTTTATTACGGATCATCTCTAATTATTTAACCAGTTCTGACGTATCAAAATCATTTGACTTTGACTTTTGGTATTTTTTGTACTATACAACAAAAATACTATTAAGGAAGATCATTCGGCAAGCTGAAACGTTATGCTACGCATAAAGTCGTGAAAATTTATTACTAGATAGGAATTCATTACGGTGAAATCGTCTAGCTCGAAGCGTTCTACAGTGATTTCACATTTTGCAGTCGAGGCGGCACTAAAACCCGGTGACCTTGAGTGCTCCGAGGGGGGGTTGAAAGCACCCTCGAGACTGGCGGATCTAAGAAGAAGGGGAGGAAAGCGGAAATCTCCCTTTGCTACACGACAAAAGGACAATACTCCGAGGTAATATTCCGTGTTCTTACTTGGTACGTATTATCGTTCACAACGTGAACATCCCTTTAGAGAATTTCTTTCATTTCGCCGACGTAAATGTAATAATCATCGCGGGAATGAGTGTTTGCATTATCATACTGATGGGAGCGCCGGCGGTACACTCTGCGTTATGTTCTTATCTCTTTGAGTGCTACTAAAAGCGTTCCCCCTTTTATGAAACTCAGGGAATCTCAGTTTGGGATCGCAGGAATTAGTTGTACAGTTTTCGGCTTGGATAATCAGTAAGAATAACATTTATTTAAAATGATTAATACTTGAAATGATTGGAAGCATAATACATTAAAATCTAGAAAGGTTTCATCAGAAAAGCAGTATTTTCCAAATAATATCACGTTGAAATCAAGATTTAGCCATTTTGGTGTAGTATAAATCAAATTCGACAACTTTTGGGACAAGTATACACTCTTGACTTACCAAAACTTTATTTGCGATCATCAAATAAGATTTGATTACATCTTTCCTTCTGACCCTTATAGTTTGCGTGGTAATTGGGGTCAATAGAACGGCGCAAGTAGTATAACTCAATAATTGGTCAGACGCTCCACCAGATGCTTCGATACCAGCTTGTTTCTCGCGGAAATCGATTAGTACCAATACTGGTATTTATGAATAATCACAATTATCGCATTTATAAATATTCATATTTACAAATATATATCTGTCTTCCTTTAATTTTAGCCAATACACAGATTGTTCGAAGCGCTTCCCTTTATTTTGTGTCTCTTAAAGAATATATTTATGAAATCGACAAGTTAATAGAATCCGTGTGGAGCAAAGTATTGGTGCGCAGACCGCAATTGTGGGAAATAAGGAAAGACTTAGGGTAAGTAGTATGAAACGAAAAGGTACATTAGCCGGCTCAGTGCCAGAGCGCCGTGTAAAGCTACCTCGTGGTCTCATTATGATAAACCTTGGGAACTGGCCATGATTTATGGTGCAAAGTGTCCGCGACATTAAAGGCTCGTTAGAGCTACTTTTCCTTATGCTTTGTTGTCCTTTCTAATTCACCGATATACCAAACAGTATATAGGAAAGATAATCGGAAATATATACAAACTGATTTTAATTAAAATATCAATCGATTTTTATGCTGGTATGTTTATAGATATTTTTATAGAATTTTACCTTTGAGTTATACCATTCTTCATTATGTACAGGGTGATTCACTTGCCTTTGAATCGCCAATGATGGATATACGTCCTTGAAAATGGTATGATTATACGGTGTTGAGTAATTTTAATATAAAGGAGTATTTGCCGAGTCTTTTCCACACATTGACATTTCTTTATAATATCAAATTGTACCAATAATGGAAATAATTGGAACTCGAGTGTGAAGGGGATGATTAAAAGGCAAGTGACTCACCCTGCAGACTGTGTTTCGAAATAGATGTACGAGACTCATATTATGATGTAGAGTAAAGATTTTGGAACACCCCATATTGTTCGATTATACATAACTCGTTCGATTGGCCGCATCGACTTTCTATACTTTTTGGCTACTCTTACTGGCTCCTGTACCACTAATCTGCTCTCGTTCTACCAATAGAGCGAAATTGACCTGTCTGTTACTAACTTATTGCGCGGTGTCGCCTCGAAATGCTCGCACCAATTCTTTCGCATGGTTAATCGGCCTCGTATATTGTCCATCGAAAATGGGACGCTTTTCCCGTTTTGCGCATGCACACCTTTTATACTTATGCATCCAATTTCGGTCGAAGCAGTACTTGAAATTTCTCACTTTTTAAACTGTCTGCTATATTCGATAGAACTAGACACGCCAGTTGTGAAGAAACATTTTCGTATTATTAGCACAATTGTTCATAACAATGTAATTTAACTTTGGAACGTTATTGAGAACTGTGTGTGCAGGCAAAAAGTAAATTCCTCGGGGCAAACCCACTGGAAATATGGAGTGCATTAATTTTGCCAACGCAATTCTGTATGTAAAAACTTCAACTTGTGATAGAGCAATTTATATTAAAATTAGTTGACACTTCAGACAACTGTATTTCATAGTTTTTGAGTCAATACAAAACCACCTATATTTCTTATCCACCCTTTATTATTCTGGCTCTTTAAAGCACAGGGTTTTACAGCCAAAAAAGCGTCATGTATTGATTTAAACGCGGTATGAATAACGTTCTACCATGTACGTTCAAAGCTTTAAAAATGGGACTGTTTCATACCACTATGCTTCAAAAAGTAATTCCCAATGGCTTTGCAGTCCGATATCACTTCAAATCCATATGGTTCGACGGTGTCTTTAAAGAAGTGATAATAAAAGATGTGTTTTCCAGTGTTGTTCTATTCGACGAAGTATCTTGGTTGTTCGATCGGATTCCAGGTGAGCCGATAACGTAAAGAGTAAGGTAGATGCCGAAGATAAGGCGAATTGAAACTTAATGAGGTGTCGGCCGAACAGGTTGAAGTGGTATCGGGTGTGTTGCTAGGTTACTGGTCCTCTTCCTTAGATGAGACCGACAGGTTGTAGACAGAGAGTTTAGTGTGGGTGCACCTTCTCGATAGCACACTTCAAACGCTCGATCCCTTTACGTCGGCTTTAGATCTTAATTTTCTTCCTATTTCCACTTCCTTTTCTCCCCCTAACCCTATTACATTACATTATTACACGCTCGCTGCTTTTACTTCGATGTAATTTTAATTCTGCCAATTTATCGGATGTTACACCACTTTAAAGTAGTTATGACACAGAAAAGGTGCAGTTTCCATTTTCGCGAGTGGCTCTTTTTCAATTTCCTTTGTTTTTGTCCTCTTGATAGGAAGAGAACGGTTTTCTCTAATAATGTCTAAGTAGTAGATGCCAATAGTATACGTATAATAAGTAGTTTAATTGGAAGCAAGTCCAACACCTTGAATATACTATATTTAAATTTAAATGCAAATGTACCCTGCAATATTGAAACTTATTATAAAAACACATGCTTCCAATTACGAACTTCGATCGCCAGCGCTTTTAAAAAAGCAATAAAGTAACTGTTCCATTTCATAATCCTGGTATCTCGTGAAAAAAAAAGGTCGAAATGAATTTGACATGAATCCATAACGACAAGCTTGCATCTGGATTAATAAAAGTGGGCCGAGCATATAACAGCCAACAGTAGTTGAAAGGTGAAACTTATTTGATAGCACTTTACTAAATATACGAGAGTAATTTAAGCAGTTACTTTTATCGGATTGCAATTAGAGGCGGGGCGGGTGCATTAATCCGCGGCAACTGTTACAAAGGCTTGTAAGTGATCAAGCGGGCCAATTTCTCGCGGCAATTAATGCGCCCTTCGCGTGAATTATTCTCGCCTGATATACCGAATTAATGGGAATACACCTAACACAGCTGGTTAGTATGTGCTGGTTGGCTAGCAAGGTTCAGAATTCAGTGGCGTTGGCCACCGAGTAACGGCGGTGAGTAACTCGAGTTTAACGGTGAACCCTTCGACCACGTGGCAGTGCCCGACAGATACAGAGCCACGATCCGTTATACGCGGCTCCCTCTTGTTTCGACGTTGCGGTTGCATTAGAACAACCTGTTACCACCGAGCAGGTAACTTCCGCCACCGCCGCGACGCCGTTGCCGGACTCTCTAATGGCGAAAAACGATTAAATGTCTAACTACGGGAATTAGATCACGCAGCCTTCTCTGAGAGCTGGTTGTCTATTTTCGTGACAAGAGCGTGTATCAAGCTCGGACCACCTTCGTGCACGTAACTTTCTCGGCAGAAGAGAATCTTCATTACCGCAGACTGGGCGGGGATCGAAGCCGCTGCAGTCATTTTATTAAGTAGACTCTGGGAAGAAGACTAGCTCGAGGCGCCGGCTTATTAAGAAGAAAGGACCCAAGTGCCATCTTTGGTTATATTAGACCTCGAGTATGATTCTGTCGTAGCCCGAACGTCCCCTGGCTTTTCCGATTACCAGGTATCTCATGTTAAAGACAGAACGTTGCCCCTCTAAGTTGTCTGGAAAAAAGAAATATTCTAATTTCTAATATGATGAAATCGATAGTAGAATTATTGCATTTGAGTCTGACCATTATATTCACACGGTACAATATCACTTCGGCTAATTCCTTTGAACTTCTTGCTAATTTTTCATAATTATCTCACTCTTAGAGCTCTTTGTTATGGTTTAACATATTATCGATAATTATTTCAGTTAATATTATCTAAAGCTTACAAATGAAAAAATAATTGTATAAAGAAATCACATTCGTCCCGATTAAGATGCCACGTGGCGGAGACGTCGACGTCTATAGAGTTTCTCCGCTATCTATTGGATTCAATTTTCATTTCTCGCCAATCTTCCCCGGTACTTGCAATTTGATTCGAGTGGCTAGCTACTCCAGTTAACGACTTCATCTGCCGGTACACTGTATAGACCGTCGGATAGTTCCGATTCTGGTGGCAGGGAATGAGGCGGGGCGTAGTCGACCAGCCAAGAATACTCAGGGAATCGAGGTGGTGGAAGGAAACAGCGTTGCTCCGTTCCCAAGTGGATTTTCCAAATGGTTCCTTCGTTAGAAGAATCAATATTGTTGCAATCTTTGGCCGACGAGTCGGTGAAGGTGCGAGGATAGTTCCAAGTGTGGAAGCTACTTCCTTTCGGATAATGTCGCGTGGCAAACGAGCCTTTGGGAGGCATCCCCCAAGGCCATTTCCAATGGAAACTCATTTCCAGTCTTGGGCACATCGGAATGGATACACTAGCGGATACATGTATCGCTACTGCTAACGCGTTCCTATACACCGACCGTAAACTGCATGACGATCTTCCTGGAATTCTTAATGCTGCAGGCGTCGCGCCAAATTTCAATAGTAATTAGTAATAGAAAGATTATACGTTTATAAGAGAAAATAGTATGAAACAAAATGATATTTCAGTTGTTATTTATCCAACCACTCTTTTTAGTGGTAGATTGATTAAATTAGGACTGCAAAAGCAGCTGACTTTTAGGATTACTCAGAAACTGACAGGTATTTCAATCTTTTTAAATCTCTAACATGTATATCTATACCAATCTTAATTAATTATTTCTCCACTCGCCATTTAATTCGACAAATTAAACATCAACGCTTGAACTGTACCAATATTAATCCCGCATATTAACGAATTACCTACAACGCTTTGAAATTAAGTAGTTGATGCTAAATAAATTATTACAACTTTTAATTTAATTTCTCCAGCACAATCAATAATAGATCTTAACTAAACTTTTAATATAGATTTATAATACATATCCTGTGTTTTGGGACGAGCGCCAGTTCTATAAAGCTGCCGCCCCGGTGTTTCACACCCGACGCAGCATCTGAGTAATGCTCGGTTACATGAGCACTTACATAGATTCTCGGTGGAAGTGGCGTTACCATGTGCGGTACGCGGTAGAGTTCGGATCCAACAGCTCGGCAATATTCTATCTTTCGGAAAAGCAGAAGAGGCTACGCTCCGTCGGCAGCGTTACATTATTCAACTCGCGAGAAAAGAGCGGATTCGATCGTGCCGCAGCAAAGGAAATTCGTATTACGAGGTGCGGGTGGCTCGATCGCGGCCCATCGGAGACAGTGACTGGCAGACGGATTCCGTTTTCCATTAGCGATCGAGTGTATGCGCGTTACCTATCCCTCGGCGTTAACTTGCGATACGAGCTCGTTGAGCATCAGGTATATGGGGTGACTCGAAACTCCATTGAAAATCACCGCCACTCCCTTGAATATGCAATTTTCCGATATTTCTACCGTCCCCAATACACATCTCGTATGGATTTTACTTCGATTTTCTATTACTGAAACATGAACTTATATTCAGTCGCTGTTCAATTCTGTTGAGTTCTTCGTTAATTTTTCTTTTATTTACAGTTGTTCATTGGGTGTATTGAAAATCAGTAGTATTGCCTTGATAATACGTTTTTCCGATATTTTACTGTGCGTAGTACATATCTTGGTGCTGCATCGGCTTTCTAATATTTATGATTTGTCAATTATGTTGTGTTGAATTCTTCACTAATTCTAATTGGATGTTTTAAACAGCAGTATTAGAAGTATATGGATATTAAACAATTTATGTTATTAGGTGCTTTTTGTTCAAAATTATTGATAATATATGGTAATTCTTCATTTTATAAAACCAATCACAGTAATTCTCAAATGAAAAGAATTTAGTAAAAAGCTCACAACAGTCATAACAAAAAAGGGTAAATAGAATACAATGGCATATTCCATATATAGAAAAGGTAATTCGCTTTAATATAGAATTTGATAGTCGGGTTAGTGCTAATCAATCACTGAAAGTATTAGAAATTGGAAGTACACTTATCTGCTGACTGCCACTTACGTCAATTCAATTATGTGTGTAGAACAATCAATCCTTAAAAGTGAAACAAGTGATGAATACAATATAGAAAATGTATAAACGGCATGCAGTAGATTCCTGTTGGACATAATAGTCATCTATTGTACCGTAAGTGTGATTATTATTTCCATTACAATTCTTCAAAGATACAATGGAGAGACCAGTAGAATTAGACCGTCTAGAAGTGGCAGACCATTGATTAGTAAAAACACTTTTAAGAACTGAAGGATTATTAGATTCCTGTGGGAGATAATGGGAGTCTATTGTAGCATAAGTGGGATTATTATTTCGATTATAATTGTTTAAAGATGAAATGAGATCGGAATAGTCATCTATTGTACCGTAAGTGTGATTATTATTTCCATTACAATTCTTCAAGCATACAATGGGGAGATCAGTAGAATTAGTCCGTATAAAAGTGGCAGACCATTGATTAGTAAGAACACTTTTAAGAAATAGAGGATTATTAGATTCCTGTGGAAGATAATGTGAGTCTGTTGTAGCATAAGTGGGATTATTGTTTTGATTATAATTGTTTAGAGATGAAATGAGATCGGTGGGCGCATGAAATAGCATAGCGCGGTCTCGGTGCTTGTGTATCCTCGGATGGTGTGTCGAAGGAGAGCAGTGTCAGAGAGCGACATCGTACTCGGCTTAAAGCGGGCACGGTGGCAGTGCGATAAGAGCCGGGAAGCAAGGGGAACGATGATACTCGAGTAGAAGGGCTGCTCTGAAAAGCCTACCGCAATCATCCTAGGGGGATTTCAGCCTTCCCTTTCGGCCTTTACGTCATTGCGGTCCTAACCATTCGCGCTCTCGCCAACACACTCGCTTTTTCCTCTTCCCTTTCGTTCTTTCTCTTGATTCCCCGTCGCTCTTTTTCTCGCTGCCGGCGCGAATTTTACTGCTCTCCGCCTCGGACCTTGTATCGGTCGACAACTCTGCTGTTTGTAGCGATGCTAGTTGTTTTTCTTTTCAATTGAAACTTTGAGCCAGTTTAGAAATAGTTTACAAAAAGCGCAATGCACAGTATAAGCCAGATTGTAGATTATAAAGTATTGGATAATTATTGGTAAGAAACTATTTTACTTTCGTGACAGCAAACTGTACAGTTGTATTCACTGTTATTTATTATAATTAGGAATATTGTTCCTTTAGGAATCAAATTTTCTATGTTAAACTTAAGAAATTCTATTTTTTTCATATATTAATTATTTGAAAATACAACTCAACTCATTTTCTATAGAGAATTTCTTGTTTAATCATACAAATTTACCATTACGGACTGCCTAACAGAAATGCAGTTCTATACACAACATGATTTGTTGTTATGTCAATTAACCTTTCGATAATATCTGTAAACCAATTGTGCCATACAGAAAGATCCAGATCTTTCTTAGACATTATGAAAAAAAAAGGAATACAGTTGTGTGAACATTTTCATTGTATGAAGGAATGGTTCTGCAATTCATGCTTCCTCTGTACAGTTTTTCGCACGCCGAGATCCCTTCTTATCGGTGGAAGTTTGGGAGCTGCGAGATATTTCTTTTTTCGGACGTCTTAGGTGGAGCTTTGATTATTATCCGCGGAGATATGCGTATGATTTATTTTGAGGAAGGGTTGCCCTTTTCCCGAGATATTTCACCGAGACTTCCCCTAACAAAGAGGCAATATATTATAGACTTTTCAGGCATGGAAGCTCAGAATTAGATATTTCCCTGCTCCTGACGCTCTCCCATGCTCCGACTATATTTCAGACCTTTTTGCATTTTTTCATCCAGCTTACACTTCTCCTCCCTTCCCACCACTCTTCTTTTTCTAGAACCAGCAGTTGGATTTTCAAATTCTAGGCGTGTTTTGTCTGCGAGCGAGAAACCAGGCAAAATTCTGACATAATAGTCTTATCTAATACCCATTCTGGCAAACTAGGAAGAGGCCACCTGCTTGGTATGCTCTTTGCAACTGTTGACAAATGCGCGTACGTGAAGTGGACTTGTAAAATTTCCACAGGAAATCCAGGTTACTCTCGAACGCGAGAAAGTCTCTATTAATTATTGCCATGCTACGGAAGTTGAGTAAAGTTTCGATTGAAGTGCTTCGGCATTGCTAACATGTCAAAGTTGGACTGCGGATGGCAGTGGGGTCTCTTGAATAAGTTTCTTGAGATCCTGCGATCATGCGTCTCAATGGAACTGCACGTGATAAGGCGAGGGTTGGGCGCTGTATAGTGAAGGAGGGTGTCAAAGGGAGGAAAAACTGGCAGTGGAAGTAAGGAAAGAAAGAAAGAAAGAAAGAAAGAAGTGGGAGATGGGGCAGTAGAAAGTGTCGGCGAGGAGGAAGCAAGCCGTGCCGCTACGAACTTTTGCAGATATTGAATATCCAGGACCATCAATCACCCTGGTGCGCCAATATCCGAAAGTATTGCCCTTATATTTGTTTCTATATCGGGCACCGATTTATGGCTAAAGCACGTCCTTCCGTCAGGCTCAGAACCGATCATCCGATCTCGTCGCCGCTGTATTAGCGTGCCATGCACGCCACCTTCAGCTCACTTTCTTCCAATAGAGAATATTCGTGCAATAGTATTCATTCACTGCAGCCGTCAGAAACCAGTCGTTGTCTCAAACGACATAAGTTATTCCGAAGGATAGTGGAATAGAGAGCACGTTGGATTTATTGAAACTATTATTTAATTATTATATTGAAAGTTATTTAATATATTATGAACTGATTTTAATTATATCAAGACACTATCTTTTACATTGAAGGAAGAACTGATGATTGTTAAAATTGTTACTATTTTTTATTTTGGTTTCATTAAAATGCTTTGTATTCAAACTTTCCTGTAGTTCAAAGTAATTATGTCGATTATAAAAAAAATATAGGAGATAATAACAGGGTTAAGCAGTTATTCGTATAGTTTACAAATTATGCGTCGTAGACACGGAACTAATGAAGAAAAATTCATTAAGGATATCCTTCAAATTCTTTGTCATTCCTATAATGCTAAAAAGCAGGTATCGACAAGTTAACTAAATGAAATATTGTGTGAGTACAAGATTGGGACATGAGTGGTTAAAAGTATCTCTTCCATATGGAAGTCTCCCATCATCTCTTTTTCCAGCGTCAACAAGTATACTACTATTCCTTTCAACTCTATTCATGAAGCACTCGTCCGCATGAAAAGCCTCTCAATCGAATTGTATACTCGCGGTACCTGCGCAGCATCTCTTTGCTGGTCCTGCGGTGAACACGATTTAGTTCAAACATTCATCTGTATTTACGCGAAGTAGAAATTAATTGATATTTACATAAACGTCACACGGCGAATCCAAAGGCTATGCTCGCAGAGGTCGAGCGAGATGAAAAGTGTGGCAATAAATTGTCGCAAGTTGTTGCTAAAAGGGGGGTTAAAGAGACACCGGTGGAAGCGGAGCGTATATCTTTCGACAGTCAGTGCGGAAAGATCTGCGCGAAACTTTTTCTCTCGCAGCCTAGCGATGTGCTTGCAAATGTCTGCCGAGTCTTGGTTTGCCAGGGTTGACAGTGTGCGACGCTCGGCGACGTATCTCTTTATTAAGCCCTCGCCAAATTCCATTTGGCGTCCTTCTTCATCCGTCGTGCGCCGAGCGAACCTCTGCGGTTAATACCACGCGCGGCGACAGCCAGTGCGCGCTGAAGCGCAAAAGCGCACGTATCTACTTAGGTATGTGCATTGTTCTCATGTATCATTCAAAGCTGTGTACGAACATACACACACACACACACACACACACACAGACACACAGAGACACACATATCGTACTGGAAAGAGGAAACAGCTACGTACGCGCTTCCACGCTGACTGCACATTCTTCCCCGAACGTTTCCCACTTTTGCCGCATACATGTGTCCAGATTTAGACTTATCATACTTTTTCGGAGCGAGCGAGACAAATTGTGTGGCTGCGTGAGCGTATGTGGGAGAGGGTGCGAGTTTGCAGGGCTGCAGTCACTGCAGTTCGCTTCCGGGCGCGCATGCTCTTTTACCGTGTCGCGTATGTGTGTGTGTGTGTGTGTATACGAGTGATGTGTGAGTGCACACATTTCTAGAGATCCACGTGTAGTTATGCGCCAGGCGAATGTGGCACGTGCGTGTGCGCACGAGGAAGGACGACGGTCTTATTTCTTTATTTGTTCGTCCGACGTGTACGTCAGCGTGCCGCATTGAAATTCTCGCAATTTGTCTGCCAGCGAGCGAGCGAGCGAGCCAGCCAGCCAGCCAGCCAGCCAGTCATCAGCCGAAGCCCTTCTACTTCCTACCCTCTTACTCCGACTCCAACCAGCATTCCCTTTCTTTCTCTCATCGTTTCTCCATTTTCGCCCTCGTCGCCCTTTCTCTTCCCCTTCCTTTCCCCGCCAGGCATCCCGACGCTCCTGCACCGATTCCTACCTAAATCCCTGCTTTCATTCTTCCACGCGTCCTCCTCCACCTCCTCCTACTTTCCTACTTTCGCATTCTTCCACCTTCTTCTCTCGCTCTTCCGTCCTAGAAACTTACTCGACTGGCTAACGCTTTTGTCGGCTACGTGCAACAGTCGGCCGACTCTCGCTCGCTGTCAGAAAATTTCGACTCTCGCCAAGCAATTCCCTCGGCTGGAGAATGCTCACAGGGCTGGTGCGCGCATGTTACTAGTAGAAATAGAGAGCTCCAAAGGCAGTTCGCTTAAAGCCTGTAGGAAGTACTAAAGTACTTCATCATTGAGAGCAACTAACGGGGGATGAACATTTTCGACTCGGTTTCGAGAGTTTAGACTGGTTGCCAACACGCGGGTCGCGTACTAGAAAAAGCAGAAGTGCAACCAGTGTTTGGAGAGTGCGAGAGAGGTCACGCCAAGTTTTCGAGGGGTTTCAAATTACAATGCGATTTGTCACGCCAGTCCGAGACGAACAAAACCACTTGTGGCTGTGGTTGGATTGGTACCATTTACAAATATTCATTTCCAAGCTAATTTCAACATTCTCTTTTTCTTTTCGACCAAGATTTTTCTACTCTCCAATTGCTTGATTTCTTCTTACAGTTTCGACTACTCCTCGAGAATCACCCCATTTCCCTTGGCAGAAGGCGCCAAAGTGGCTCGCGCGTAGACACCCTGGAACTCGATAGGGTTTCAGTTCTCCCAAGATGGTGCACCTTCCTACTTTGGCTCTACGAGAGTTTTTTTTCCTTTCCTTCCAACTACGCTCGAGCCAGGCGTTCTTAAACTCTGTATATATACAGGAAACCTGTTCCGTCGAGAGAGCGAGTGTTGGTCCTCGAGCGGTGCGTATCTTCCAGCCACTCTTCACTGATAGTCAGAGGGCTTCATAAAGTAAGAAAAAAGGAGAGGATGAAGAAAAGTAGGCGGTTGCTGAGAAAATGTGCGACAGAAGGAGGCTGAGGCTGCTACAGCTACACCAAGTTTCTTTATTAGATCCAGGGTGTCCATTCCTCGGAAATGGGCCAAATCTCCCTGTCTTTCTCATACACTCGCACATATGCATCTCTCTTGTCTCTGTCGTTCTTTTAACCCTATTTCTTCCTGGCTCGGACACTTTTTCGCATCAGGTTTGCGCGAGCTTAGTGTGTGTTTATATCGAAATGCAAAATCTCGAGAGCAGGGCAACTGTCGTCGTAGATGCTGGGAAGGACTTAGACTGAATCTGATAAAGAAAAGGGAGGCAGAGAGTGGTAGAGGAGTTGGTAGGCCTCTCTATATCATAGAGAGGAATATCCACCGTCGAAGAGAGGCTATCCTTTTTTTCATAAGACGTGCCACCGCGTTTGGTATATTTGCACATTTCTTAGGAACGATCCACTGGCTACGCTCTTCTTTGCCGATAGCTTGCTACCCGTAATACTCTGAGAAGAGGTCGGGCTGCATTCGGGCAATATGACGCCGATAAAATTGGACGAAAGTTCACGAGAGCGCTTTCTAATATTAAGCTTTGCGAGATAGAGAGAGAGGGAGAGAGAGAGAGAGAGAGAAGGGGCGGAAATTGCGCTATATCTATCGAAGCTAACTTTCAGCCTGCTTCCACTGTCTCTTCGAGAACATAATCTGATATGTGCGCTCTCGTCAACTCCCTTTTCGTTACTCGGCCGGAAAGATGGCTCATGTTTTTTCTTCTGATATAGCTGTCGCTCAAAGGGAGTCTTGGCTTGTCAGGATGGTTGACACGTGTATTCCTCACTCGGCCGATATTTATTTTAGCAGAGATCCCTTTCACGATGAAGATCTGTCGGCCGTAGAAGAGAGCAGGTTTCCTCTGCGGTTTCGTTCAATTTCACGTATAGGGGATATATATTCCTCCGCGGAGTCTAGGGAAGTTTAAAGCTATTCCACTGTGGAGATCGGAAAGGTGCCATTTCTATGCTAACAGGAGCCCCTCCAATTACACTCTCTGTCCTCGGCCTTAACCAAGCCGTTCTTATTTGTCCGCTTCTTCCTACCTTCCCTGCAGCTTCATTTCTTCATTATGCATAATCTAATTTAGCTTTCGTACTTCCTCCGAGCGCTCACGCGTTTGCCCGGGCTATTTATCATTCCGGAAGTTCCATTGAATACTAATCAGCCTTAGGGCCGCTCGCTAAAATATTAAACTTTCTCGCGTTTTCTCTTGCCAGTGCTACAGTGCTTCTCATGCTGCATGCTGAAAGATCCAGATGGGTAATCCTTCAAAAAGTTGGAAAGCCCAAATCACCGTACATCTCACAAATAGTTTTGCTGGAAAATAGGGTTGTAATGTAATCATTGTTCATTCGTACAATTTCATTGTATAAGAGTGTCTTAAAATTATAAACTTGTTTTACTCTTTGCTATCTATTTTACAAATAGAATCATTGGATTGCGTAGTGTCTCATTAAAAATAATCCCACAATTTATATTATAACATCAAATGTTTATTCAATAATTTTAAATGGGCTTCAAGAAGCGGTACTAAAAGACGAAAGAATGTGTTATTAAAATAATTTCCCAAGGAATGTATAATGGACAGTAATGGACAGTAATTCCTGGTTTCATGTCACTCGTCGAGAAGACTGAAAAATTTTAGGCCGATATTACTCGCAATAACGGCACCGACGAGTTACGATGTCTCAAGTGTCCAGTGGGAGCATCTGTACATATACTCGTGCATTCTCTTCATTCTTTCCGCTGCCTATAAAGCGATGGCGTCCCGACTGCGCGGGGGTCCAAAAATTTACGGTCCTTTTATGGGGATCTTTATCGCTCTGTAAACTGCGCGATATCATCCCATATCTGTTTCCGCTCCCTGCTTTTATCCTCGCGGGAGTCGACCTCCAGTTTACGAAGATGAATCCTGATAAATCGTTCAATTGTCGCGATCCTTCCGTATAGTTACCTTCGAGATATTGAACAATAATAGCAAAACATGTGCACATTGTATATTTTGTCCACTGTAAGTATAAACATAATTTGCATCATTACATCATTTTATGAACATTAATCTTCATTTTATTAAACTAGACTTAGTAACTCAGTGTTTAACGTTTCACAAATTATTATCACAACTATTAATCACACAAGTGTAGGGTGCATAAAAAATGGTAGGGTTTATTAAAACATAGGTAAATATATAAATCTCTAGAAAACTGTTTTAAACAATCATTATAATTCAATTTCTATCCAATTAATTCACATGTCAAGCACCCTGAGACATTGTTTTCCCAACATTAATAAGCCGACTGCAACAAATTGGAGACAAAGTAAGTTCACCTAGTGGAGAAATAAATCCCAAGGCGACTTGAGATTTCGAGAGGGTGGAGAGATAATAAGGCGGGTACGCCAGAGAGCGTTAATCTCGGCGGCATAGTTCGGCTGCCGTGACAAATTAGCCGTGAGATACGTCGGGGCGAATATTCGGGAAATCCGACGAGGATTCGGGTGGAGAATGAAGTTCGGATGCAACGAATGTCGTGCCGATAACCGGTTGGAGAGCCGCACTCTCCTCTTCTTCTTAGGTTTGGGGGGTGGGGGTGGGGGTGCGAAGGGATGCGGCTCTTGGAGAGTCACTCTGCGGAAATGCTTGGCACCCAACGGTGTGAGGGGCGAGCGGAGAGGAGAGCGGGCCTCGAAGTTACCCTCCTTAACTCTACCGCTTCTGCGGCTAACAGTTTCGCCCAACTTTGACAATCTATATCGCTTACAGTCCGTGTCTCGACACCTGGCCACCCCGACAGAAAACTTCCGGGATTCGCCTCGGCTTCTACCACCCCCACCACCACCACCACCACCACCCACTTCGCCGTATCTTCTGCTTCTTCGAATTCCCCTCTCGATGTTCTTCGGAGACCTGTTTTTCTAGCTACCCGTGTGTCTTCATCCCATCCTACCCATTCCAGAAACAAGCTTAGCATCTGCTAGATCTTCCTCGACACACACTCTTGTCCGCCCACTGTTTCCCTTGAATGTCTGATGCTTCCTTTTGGAAAGTAGTATATCTACTTAAATTTTAGAATTGAATTATTCGAAATGAATTTTAATTCGGATGACTTTGTTTAAGTTTGTGTAAAGTGTGTAGAACATCTTATATCGAAGCATTATAGTTATTTGTAATTCGATAATTAAAAATTCATAGATTGTGAGGGAATATTTCTACAACTGGAATACTTGAAAATGACTGAGAAGAAACGATTGATGTATATGAATGCGAATGCAGGAAGAAACGAGTGTAATAGGAAGTCATTTCCTGTGAGGCGAACAAAGCCTTATGCACACTATTGGCACACTGCCTGGCTCTTCTTCATAGTATACAGTAGAGACGCTCATGAAATTACTGAACTCGACGTAATAGGTCCTCTACGTGGCTGGTGTTTCTTTTCGACTGGTTTGCCTGTGCCAATAAACCCGAGGGAAATCGGTGCAGCAACGTGGTGCGGGCTGCTTCACCAAAGCGTATTAACAGCCTCGCTTTCACGCATTTGATCGCAAAGTTATCGATAGAGCGTACGCGAGATTTTTCCCCTCGGAGAGGAGCGTCGTTACCACGGGATTTTCAACTCCCTTCAACAGCTTTCCCATCTCTGCCCGTCGCCCACTTGCTTTCATCTGGTTATAGGATGAATTCGACCCGTGGAATTTTTCCTTCGATATATCCCTCAAGTGGTCTTGTTACTGGCGGCGGCGGTGGCGGCGGTGGCGGCGGTGTTGGCACCACTGATACAACGAAAAAGCCGCGGGCTTTACGTTCTCTCATCCTTCTAACACTGTATCTCGTATTCATGGAAACGGCAACGCCGAGAGCGAGAGAATCCCCTAGTTTTACGGCTTGATATTCCAATTATGAGCGGAGGGTAATCGCTTCCTCGTTTCCCGGGGCTTTGCTGCCCGATAATTTATTTCCAACGATTTTTCGGCTCGATCGAACCACCACACACATACAAACCTTGCTGGTATATATATATATATATATATATATATATATTTGTTTCGACGGTCTCCTGCAGTGGTACTGCGTCGATCAGATCTTTACGAGGTTAGGCGTGCGAGCAGCGGTAGCGGCCGCTTGATAATGGATACAAAAATGAATGAGAATTCGATTTTAATTTAATCTCGGCCGGCTTGCTAGCGAATTGCGAGCTTATATGTGCGGCTGTGCGAGTATCCACGCGCGCGCGCGTCCAAATATAGGTTCACCCGACGGCGTAGACCTCGTTTCAGCCTGTATTTATGCAGGTCCAGCGTCAGCTGTGAGGTCCGCCGCGGTGCGGCGCGGTGGTAGGTCCGGCTGGCTGAAAAATATTGCCGATAAAGTGTCGCCGCTCTTAACGTACTGAAAGTAATTGTAGACGATAATTCGGTCCTTTCGTTGGCTCTCGGCATTCATTCCTCCGCTCGGCGGCGTGTCAGGCAGCCGGCTATAATGAATACGCCGGCTATGATTAATTCCTAAGCTTTATCGAACTTCTCGGCACTTCCTCCGCCAAGCCTCGGCTACTGCTACTACTGCTGCTGGTACTGGCTCGTCGGGGGTTGGTGGGGTTGGTTCGCCGGTAAAGAGAGGGGAAGAGTCGGGGGTGGGCTTTAAATATTCCGCGGCGGAGCCACGGCTGGCGGCGCTCTGTTAATTTGAAAACGTCCAATCTCGCCGGTCTGATCGAAGGAAGGTAATATTTTGCCAGATTTCCGTTTTGCGAGCTGCTCCACGTCGCGACGCCGCCGCTGCCGCCGCCGCCGCCCAGTCAAAGTACGCCGGAACGACTTGAATGAGGCCGAGAGCTATCAGTTTCAATAATGGATTTCGCCGAAACTTTTTTGATGGATCGCCGCCGTGATTCAGTCACGCGCCAGCACGTGGAAGGACTTCCTGCCATCGGACCATCTTATTTCTGTCAGGATCTTTTTCTTAGAGCACAGCAGCTTGGTTTCTGTAGGTATGTGTGTCTGTGTCTGTGTGTGTGTGTGTGGCCAGACCGAATATTGTACTGCTGGGATTTGATAACTCGATGAGAAAGGACTTTTATGTAGTATAATATTTTTGTCGACGTGATGATACTTTTTTTAATAAGCACGAATTCTTTTGATTATTATGAATATGTTTGAAGATAGAAGCTTGGCTATGTAGAAGCAGAACTGTACTTCTCCAGAATAATGCAGATTCCAGCATTCGCAATGAATTGTTATTAGGAACTAAAATGAAATTCTTAACAAATGAAAACAGAGTAGAACTATTCCTGTTGCTCAGCTTCTACACGACTTCTCAGATATGCATATGTAAACTGTAGACTTACATTAAAATAGAGTATATCTGTTAAAGAAGAAGAATATAATTCGCAGTAAATTTCATATATGTAAAACTTTCCTTTTAACACACTCTGTATACAAACATTATTTTAGTATAACAATACTAAAATAATAAATTACAAAAGCCTATATTATTCTCGAAGTATTTATAAACAGATAAAGAGAATTTGAACAAAAAGAAACCAATATACGACAACAATTTACAATAAAGCTTTTGACACAGAAATATATCGAACAACGGCTCAAAAAGAATGCGCATACAAAATACGTATAAAAAATGAGATGCATAGAAAAAATGGATCAAGATCGAATAGGCTATCAGGCAGCAAAGTGTTGCGGAAGATTTTCGGCTGATCTTGTATGCTATCGGCGGAGGGAGCGCTGATGTTCGGAGAGAGAGAGAGAGAGAGAGAGAGAAATAGAGGAGCATTTCGGAATCATACGAGATATCACCGTCCAATCGTATTCTCCATGCTCGCTTATCCTATTCCATTCTGTGCCGTCCTAACGCATCCATGCTCCCGTTTCTATTCGGCATTCATCGAGCGCATGTAATACCCTCTGCCATTTCAGTCGTTTCTCAAACTCCGTGTATTTCTCTGCTCGACTACCATTTCGCTAAAAATGCGGGACACCCGCTTTCAGAACGAAAATGCTCCCGCACTGTGCTCGACAGTATTACGTCGCTGTATACTGTATTGCTACTACCAGTTACCTTATAACTGCTTACTTACCAGTAACCGTACAACTTCATCGAATTTTCAAGCGTATCGAGTGTATCGAACTGGATATAAGTACAACTACGTTTAAAGTATCGTTTTCATGCTGGACTGAGATACAGAATTCATGTTGAATTCTAATAAATAATATTGAATAAATATATTATACAGATTGTCAAAGGCTATAATTATAATTGATTGTAGTAGTTATTATGAATACAAGGATATTTTTTTAAATTATGCCTATTTATAAAAAATAAAGAATATTGGCTTTTGTGTAAGAATAATTGTCAAAGGTTTTGTTCGTCTCGTATCAAACATTCTAGACCAAACCCAATTAATAAGACAAAAGATCATGCATTTACATGTTACAACATTGAGAACATAAACCTTACACATACAAGTTTTCATGCTGGACTGAGATGCAGAATCCATGTTCAAATCTAATAAATAATATTGAATATATTATAGAGATTGTCAAAGGTTATCATTATAATTGATTGTAGTAGTTATTATGAATACAAGAATAATTTTCTAAATTATGCTTATTAATAAAAAATAAGGAATATCCGTTTTTGTGTAATAATAATTGTCAAAGGTTTTGTTCGTCTCGTAGCAAACATCCTAGACGAAGCCCAATTAATAAGAGAAAAGATCATGCATTTACATGTTACAACATTGAGAACAAAAACGTTACACATAAAAGGTGGTCATTTGATCCGCGTAACATTGAAGCTCTCAGTAATTGGCCCTCGTTAAAAAACTGATGACACTGTGTCGGTTAGGTTAAATTGCGTTTAATTCTTGGTCGAAGCGAGTGACATAGTTGAATGGTATTCGCGTTTGTAGGGATTGTGCTTAGTAAAATGCAAGAATTGCTTCGATTCTCATGGACGTTACCGCTTCGGGACAGTATGCTCATATTGTTCTTCGACAATCAGCCCACTCGCGAATTTGTCGAATCACGAACCAATAAATCTATTGATGCGAGCACAGTGGCGCACCGTCGAGTTTTCCGAACGCCACTGTTCCCTTTATTCTTTGCATTCGAGCGCGGAAAGTCGTCCTGTGTTGTTTCATTGAATCGTCACTTGCCGCTATGATATTTTGCCTCGGCCTTTTTCCGGGTTTTACGCCCGCACACACGACTCCATACATGTAGCTTTCACGATGATGGAAATACAATGCACAAGTACTTTGAATGCAGTCGAATTGGGCGAACAGATCGACTTCTCAAATTCTTTGCAGTTGGCAGAAAAAAGTAATTGAGGATTATATTATAATTTGTGTTTGTGTTTGATACATTTTGGATTCTTTGAGTTTAAAGCATTGGAAAATGGTGATATGTTTCTTGTTAAAAGCTACTTTTTCATAAGTTATTATAATGAATATAAAGTTAAGTGTCGCTTTTATTATAGAAAAGGGTTAATCTGAAATATTGTACATATAATATGCATGCATTTTATTTTATATTTAATACTAACTTCTTTTTTAGTATCTCATGAGTATGTATAATCAATTTGATTCCAATTTTGAAAGACCTTTGAGTAAAAGTTTTCAGTATTAAAGTTATAACCTTCGTCGGAAGAGGTATATTCACTCTTGGTTGATAGTAAGTAATTTTGAACAGTGTAACTCCTTAATCACCGACCTTCACTCTATTAACGCAAGTTTCTGACAGGAAAGCACGTCTTAGCACTCGAGTCTAACCCTCGTTATGAGAAAAGGGATAACGAATTCCCACAATGTTGCACACCAGAAATTATTCAGAGTTGCATCTTTGACAAGAGAGCAAACTACTCGTGGAACTTTTGCATGCGATTACACATTAAACTAATATTTCATGAAGTACTGCAACAAATTAAATGCGAGATGATGAAAAATGTGAAACTTAAAACAAGTATAAGTGTTTCGTATCCATGGGAAAACTCTGACGTTCCTGTTTGCTTTAACAACGAACAAGATAATTAGGGATGTAATTAAACTGACACTGAAAAAGCCGTGAAATGACAGCTCACTCACGCAGAGGGGATCAGTGGTGAAAGTAGACCGGAATCCGATTTTTCCCGAAAACGATCACAGCAGCAGTGACGCGTGCTTGATCCAAAAAAGCCCGGCAATATTTAATTTTAATGATTCCACCTAGCGCGACCAGCTTGATATATGACCAGGCTATTTACTGGCATCGCGTGTGAGTGACGTTACATATACTGTTCCTGCTTACATATGTACGATCTATGTGTTGGCGTACATAGTCTGCGTCAGCCGAGTTTATTTGGCAGAAGCCCAGTTTTACGGATCGACTATGAAACTCATTTACAAGTGATTGAAGGCTACCATTATTCCTGGATAAAATCACGCTCCGTCTCGTTTCTTCGTGCCGGTGCTCAACTTAATTTTTATTCGCTTGTCAAACTGATCCGCCTTTAATTAACCGAAACTTTCAGTACTAATGTACCGTGAAAAATAATTATTTTAGGATAATTGATCTCCTTTACAATTCGTAAAAATTTCTACAGTTCTTCCACCGATATTTTACCTGCGATTAATGCAATTCTTAAATACCCATCTTTCACGAATGCTCTAATTAATAAATCTGTTATATTATCTATTATCTATTGCTGTCTTCTAGTAAACAACCAGTCCATTTTCTCTATCTTTCACTTCTTCATCTTCACGCGTACAAAATTGAGTCTTGGAAGCATCCGCCGAGGTTATACAAGTCCCAGTGGAATACCAGGGAGAAAATAAGAGGAATCCTGCTGTATCTTCCAAGCCTTACACGAACCAGTATGTGAATTCGAGCAAGCGCGCGTGTGTCAATGTATGTGTCTTCGTATGTGTGTCTCGGAGTAGTGCCACTGGCGGAACGCGCAAAGAGCAACGGGAGATAGGGAGCACTTTAGCCTCGTGACTATGCAAACGTAAATATGCTAATGATTCGTAAATCACGGCGCGCCACTCCACGGCTTTTCAATCTCGAGGAACAGCGCTCTCTCCGCGAAATTCCCCGTGAAAATGATGCTGAGCATCTCTAACATTAGCGCATCCGGTTTACTCGATTCATGTGTGCACGTGTTTGTACCACGGCGTACTTCCCCTTTCCGAGTACTACCACTTCTGCTAGAGTAGTGGAAATGACACGGCTGTTCTTATTAGCTTTGTTTAATCTCTTTAGTGACACTGACAAATGTGTGGTTGCTTTTTTACATTGTAATAAGTCATCCTTTGGTGCTATACATATGGAATAGTTATTGATTGATGTAATGTTCATTTATTCTCTTGGGTTAGAAAGTACATTAATTAATTATATAATGGTAAATAAGGAAATAGGTTATGCTGTTTTACTCGGGTATAAAATACGTTTGATTTAAATAGTAACGTTTATTGTTAAAGGATAATGCGATTTTCTTAACGAGGTCCTATTTACTGACTATATTGGTTACTGAAGCTTGCAGTGTTTACAGCATACGTCTCATAAACACACATTTTCTATTCATTATTAGTAAAGAACCACTCTATGAATGCAAGAGGGGTGTGGTTTTAACATTAACTTCTACTTCTTCTATTTCCCTACTGCGTATATATTTTCAAAAGAGTCCATATTTCTTTTATATTATGGAAACTTCCATTCCTTCCCAGCTGTTTCGATCCACCATACGAAAGAGCACGCTGGAAAAGAGTATTGTTGAAATAGCGATGGAAAATGCGCACGTGGGAATATGTACTACCGTCACGTAGCTATGAAAGCATAGACATCTTTTACGTGTCCAGGCAGAGTGCGCCACGTGTCACGTGCAAGCTCCCTTATTACTGTCGCTTCTCGCCCTTCTTTAATACGTGACCGTTTCGGCTATATTTGCTTTATCAATATTTTTCCAGCGCACACGCGCCAGGGAATTCCGAGGGATTCCAGCCGCCTCTAATTCTTTACCGAGCAAATACTGCCCGATTGTTTTTTTCGCCGTGAACGCGCCGATGCTTGGAGAGTCTTTAGCGCTTGGGGGAAGGCAATCTCCTCGCGCGCATTTTTCCCCCTCGGCGACAGGGAGGCAAACAAATTTTCATAAGGTGGCAATCATCGCTCGGCTCATCCCGACTTCCTCCAAGCTTCCGTTGGAGTGTGAGCCGCGCGAGCCAACTAAGCGGAGAGCCGATAAACCGCTTGCAATAGCACCCTGCCACCGATAGCAAGCCGATATTTCGGATTATGTGCACATTATGTGTGTACAGTAGACGTACTTGTCTGTGTACAGTTGCGAGCACACATATAAATATACAAGAGCTTTCGAAAAGTTGACTGCTGTTATTTATCACTGTACGTTTCAGACATATTTTCCCATTATAGTCTAATATTTCTTTCCACGTTATAATAATAATAAATATGTATAGAAATAAATAGTAGATATTTAAATGCTAGAAATTTCATTCAAAGTTGTTCTTTGCTAGTCTTTAATCAAACAAAACCATGCAATTTGCTAAAGAATACTTTATTCACAGTTCATATTACTACATTTTATTCGTCCACAAAAGAAGGTACAAATTGCAAAATCTACGAGACTAAAACAGTCCGAGTGAAATTACTGGCGGAATAAAGGTTCACAGGGTGTGCACAGTCAGGAGAATGGTGTTCTAGGGCGCAATATTGTAAGAAAAGCGGAGACACAATAACTGTGTCGGGGTGCGAGTGCATTGGCAGTTGTCGGTGTGTATTGATGCTTTGATGGTGGAAGGAAGGGCACGTCGCGACGGGAGTAGCTGGAATCAAGAAATGAGAGAGTGCCGCGATATAGAAAGGGCTTTTGGGGTCGAAGGTGAGAGTAGAGAAGTAGGAGGAGGAGGATGAGCCGAGGTGGGTGAAGTAGGTACACGATAAAGCCGTGGTTGAGTCCGGCATAAAAGGAGCGAAGCACGAAGGGCGATTCGGGGGCACTTAGAGGTGGCCGCTTCTCGTTGGACACGATGATGATGTATGGCTCTTGACGATAGAGAATGTTATGGCGCGAGAGGAGTCCGTCGAGTACGACCTCGTTTTCTCCTGGAAGCCCCGGGGCTTCTTCGGATGACGCTGAGAAAGGCAGGAAGGAAGCGAGAAAGGCAGGAAGGATACCAAAAGATGGCCGTCCTCTCGTAACTCTCCTCTGGGTTCCTTCTCCACCTGCCCGAAAGATACAGGCTACACTGAGAACCTTCCACCTCCTCCTCCTCCTCCTCCTCTTGGTGCGCTAGTCTCCTTTTCGCGTCCATGTTCCTAACTTTATGAACTCTCTCCAAGATATACGATTATTAACTTATAAATATGACGCCGCATCATGCGCCTAACGCCTTGTCGTATAACCAGCTGCTCTTATGCATATAATGAAGCTTTGAAACAGTATTCTTAGGTATACGTTGCTGTGTATGTATAAGGTCATTGTAAATTATATGGTCATTTTAATTATAGTAGAAGTTATGTAAGATAATACAGTAAATAGTTTTCTCCCTAGTATTTATACATTATAACAGGTGTATAAAAAATTATATGATTGACAGAAAATTGATTCAGTAGAGCTGGTTCAAAGGTAAATGAATCTCTTTATGCATTAATATTACTTATTTAATTATTCGATCAACAGCTTCATCTTTTCAAAGTACTAATCCGGTTAAAAGCACAAACTCACATCAATATTTGCATATCATGCACGTACCACGTTGATCCTTCATTAGAAGACAAACAATGAGCATGTTGAGAAGTTGGTAGTAGTTCGATAGAAGTTTGATTAACTCACATGCAACCATTAAACGTATTTGCGTAGAGACATTGCTCGACGTAATTCCACTCGATTTACTTGAATTCCAGTCATACATTTACTAATTATGTAATGTAGACAGAAGATAGATTAATGTTGGTTCTCCAACAATTCATGAGCCACGGCTAACGCATCCACCTGAATTACCATTCACCAAGGTATAATATGTCAACGACAATTAACATATTCGAGTGTCTCCACAAAGTACTTTGTCTACATTTTTCACTTATATTATGAAACAGAGAAAACTCCATTCATATTTCCTTCCCTTCTAGTTCTCATTATAACTTAATATTCTTAAAACTCCAAGGAAGTAATATTAAGTTTTCCTTGATGATCAAGTCGCTTTCAGATGATCAATGTAAGTAGATCCCTCTGGCACTCTGCCTCAATCTACCTTATTAGTAAGCGTTTCCGGCGGCAACTTCTTCTTCGGGTTCGTAATATCCTAAAGCGGGCGATGATCTCGCGCGTAGAAGTCGAAGGGACCGAGAGAGAGAGAGAGAGAGAGAGAGAGAGAGGGGGGGAGGGAGAGATGGTTTGATAGATCGGCGTTGGATTAGAGGGTGCGTTCGCCGTTCACAGTGAGTAGAGAGGCGAGAGAGCGCGCGATGATTCGTCCGCACTAATTATACGGGTCAGAGTAATTCGATTACGGTAATCTCATCGCGGCCCGGTAATTGAACGGCTAATTAGATTAATTTAAAATTTTACCAACACGCGCGCCCAACCACCCGCTCCCGCCAATTACTAGATTGCATCGGTTTCGGCTGGCACGCTCGTAGGCTCTGTTCGCTGGAGAGCCGGCTGCGCCGCGCCGTGCGACGGAAGTAAGTGGTACAAACGTAGGAGGTGACAGAGTCAGCCCGCCAGTAGTATAATCGCCGGCTGGGCCGAGCGAGCGTATGCCGCAGCATAATCTACTTATTCAGCAGACGGGCCTTTCCTTCGCCGGGGGAACTTGGCCCAGGTACACCTGCTTAGCTTGTGCAACACGAGGAGCTTGGTGACTCTTTCGGAGGAGAGCGGGGAGAGGAGATTGGATCTCTCTCTCTCTCTCTCTCTCTCTCTCTCTCTCTCTCTCTCTCGCTCTCTCTCGCTCTCTTTGTGGATGGCGCGCGCGCGCGGGCAGGCTAGGGTGGGAAAATTGAATTCTGGCGCTGCCTCGTCGAGGAAAGTGCGGACGTAAGGAGGACGTGCCACTCCCGCAGCAAGTAATTGACGCTGATTAAAATTCCATGGAGAGGAGGAACCCGCCGCCACCGCTCTGTCCTTTCTCCATAGCGTACGTGTTCAGGTGGAAACGCTCAAGACGATCTCTTCCTCTCTCTTTCTCTCTCCCTTTCTCTCTGCATTTCACTTGCCTCTCCTTTTTTTGCTGCTTCTCATTCTACCTCGCCTTTTTTTCTTCCGTTTTCTCCCTTTCGGTCAGCGCGCAGGGAAAACACGATCGCGTCACGGAACGACTTGTACCAAGTGGTACACGACTCCTTTCTACCTTGGCCATACGTCCTTGTTTGTCTCCTCCGCCATACCCCCGAACCACCCCGCTGGAATGCGACTCCCTGAGATTTATGAGCCCCGTAATTTCCTCTCTGCACTCCAATTTATCATCGTCCACTTTCTACGCGCCGACTGATACCGCTCTGCTGTTCGCTGATTTTCTACCTTCTTCTGGGGTTAATCGATGTCAGTTGGAACGTGTTTCATGTAGAGGAAGAATATTGCATAATTGTGATAATTCGAAAGGATTGGTTTTATTTTATTTGTTGGTAGAAATTGGTATTGGTAAATAAATAGTATCTGATTTTTCTGGATTTTACGTTTATTTGTTGTATATGTACGTTATATGATACAATCGCATGGTGTTTGTTACTCATTTGTTTGGAGAAAATACTGTTAATTGATAATAAAAATTCAAAAGGCTTGGTATTTCATTACATTACACGATAATATTTGTTGCGAAGGAAAATAATAATTTTCGTTTTAAACCGAAAGGTGTTCAGATGATACATATTGCTGGATGCTGGCTCCTGGTTTTTCGTACTATTACTTTTTGTTAATGAGATACGATTTTTCTGACTTTTAACATTTCCCTTCATGAAGCATTAAACATATCGAATTTAGATTAGTGCACGAACGTTCGTGAAAGCAATTCATATTAAAATATAAATTATCATATAATAGTTGAAGTATTTTCAACATTTTCTATTCGAACCCTGTTATACTACTTTTACAATATTTCTTAATTCTACTTTTCTTGTATCCAAGAAGAACCACAAAAGAAATACCAGAATATTTGTACAGTATAAAGTTATCGACATCCATAGTTTCCTATATATCCAATCGCTAGAAGTTGTTGTATCAATTACTCGTCGACCAAAACCCGAAAGCAATCAATTACCCAAAAGTATAACGGTGGCAGTTGATCCGAATGGAAGTGGGCAGTATGGTCGATACAATTTGCAGGATTGTTGAGATAATCCGTGGCCGGCGGAGCTTTCTCCGGCCGGTTTGCGGATATCGAGTGCGAGGCGGGACAGTGCATCAGGTATTTGCACAGTGTGGCAGAGAGTGGCTCGCGGGCAAGAGGATCGCTCGCCGATAGGATTCGCGTTAACAGCAATCGTCAGCGATATCGTATTTCGAGGATTCTCCAGAGGGAAGCCGCATAGTTGATGCCCAGGAAATGCGATCTATAACAGATTCCCGCATAGCCGTTCGCCGTCGTACTCCATCGCACTTGGTCGCACATCGGTGCTCGTCACCGCTCTAATTTTGCTTAAACAAGTTAAAGCGGATAATTCGGCACGTGTTCGGCATTCGGTGCCGAGAGAGAGAGAGAGAGAGCGAGAGCGAGAGAGGAATGAAGCGACGTTCAGGGAGGGTTGCATGTATCAGGAGGAGTGGGACAGGCTCGAAGCGGCAGCACCGACAGAGAGGGTGAATCGATAATTCATCCAATCCGTATAATTGCTAGGCTGTACGGTAGCAGCAGTGCTGCTGGTGTAACTACTTCGGTGACCCGGCCTTCTCTCATTTCCACCCACACCCCCTCCCCCCGGCACTCGAGACTTGATCCGCTCCGCTATATGCATAGCTAACAAGTGCATTATGCGACATAAAATCCGGCCGATGCATAATGTATCCGCGATGTGTATCTGTGCCATCCGCTCCACATAGCAAGCTCGCTCGTAGACTTATCTACTCGGCGCGCACGTGTGAGCACGTATCCGCTTCCCAGTCTCTGTTCCGAGGTGTGCACCGGTGCTTCGTGTCGCTTGTATGTGTCAGCACGTGCTACCTTTATGTATATAGCTTTTTCGTGAGACGTTTCTCTGTGTGTGACCGTGTGTGTGTGTGTGTGTGTGCAGAGTGTTCGAAAGAGCGGCTTGCTGCCACCAGTAATGCATAGTCGCTCTTTTGCCAGTCTTACCTCGGCTTATTTTCAGCTAGCAGAGTATTCAGGAATACGAGCGGTGTCCGACGTTCTCTAGCTTTCTCACCTTCGACCGACGACGCGCGTTCTGCACGCTTCACTCTTGAAAGTGGGTCTTGAATAAAATATCGCTGGCTAAAGAAGAATATGCGCTTTCCTGGACGACGTGAACGAAACCTGGGAAATGTATCGGGAACACTTATCAGTGTTGAAGATTTTTCTTGGCTGACTCGATTTATTGCTACGTGCTGGTTACTGAAGAGAAATATGGTGATAGGAAAGTGGTACGGTTCTCCGTTTTTCGTGAAACTCGATTAATTTGCCAATGGAAGCGAATATAGAGACTTTGAGAGATATTCTGCATTCTAGCGGAAGTAACTCTAGAATAGTTATAATATATTAAAGGAAGTTATACGTTATATAGGAAAGTAACAAAATATACATTTTGGGAGATGTTATATTTTATTTATTACTTTTGTGAGAAGATGTATCATATTAAAACATTAGCAGTTTATTTTAGAGCTAATAATATTTCAAATAGTTCTTCGTTAGCTTTTTCTTTTATTATATTACACTTACACTTAAATTATCGATATTCACACATTTCAATTTCACCCATTAACGCTATTTCTCTACAAACATATATTCATTCCAATATAATCGTATTACTAATATCCAATAACAACCGACATTCGATCCTTCTACCAAATACATAGAAACAATGGCCAATAAATCGCAACGAGAATTTTTCGTTGAAAGCAAAGCACTTGGACAGCCCACTTGGTTGCGCAGGTTCGCACGATATTCGCTAATCAGAAACGGGCGAAAAGCCGTGTCATCGTTATTGGATCGGCGCTCGCCGAATCGGTCGGATCACTCGTCGGAGATAAACGAGAGTCACGCGAGCTATTATTCGCCTCAAATAAAAGGTGTTCGTAGGATTTGGCTGTGCACGCGAGAGTGTATCTCGCGTGTGAGGCTAACAGGCTGTGATTGAAACTGCGGGTTAACTGGTAGAGCATGTTCGCCGCTGCTACTGCATGATAAAGTTATGGTAGCCTTCGGAAATTTTCGGCACCATTGCCACCCCTCTGGAAACTCGCCTGTATCGTTCTCCACTATTGAATCCCCTATTTTTTTGTTCCACCTGTTTCCCTCGCTTTTTTTTTTGTGTGTGTGCTATGTGTATGTATGCGTGTGTGGAGCGGTGACCATTACATTGCCCGATCGAAGGGTGAGAGAAAATGGACCGGGAAGAATGGGTTCTGATTCTGGGAACGGAGCTGCTGACGACGCCATTTGTCGATTTCATAGAACTGGCACTGTGTATGTGCTTGAAACGCCGACGACGAATTCGCACAAATTCGAAATCGTCCCTCGCACATTTTTTCTCGTACATTTTGGGTTTAGTGTTTTACTTTAGTTTTTTATTGTAGGAATTTGGTGGGAGAGGATTTGAATTTGATGGTCGTTGTCAGATGCCTTAACTTTTACACTGCGATATTCGATTTTTGTCTACGTGGAGTTTAAGTTTATGGTTTCCCTTGTAAAACAGACACTCTTCACGAATCGTTGGAGAAAGTTAAAATGCTGTGAAAAGTTTTTATGCGTGAAAGTTAACAAGTGATTGTGTCGTTTTTTAAAGTGGTAATAGATAAGTTTTATGAATAATAAATACAGATATATGTATGTAGGAATTATGAAAAGCAACAGATCAACAAGACGTATACATCTATATGTATGGCGTACATTATAATTTTGAATTGTCTTTGGAAAAAATAGAAGATAATTGATATATATGCCCTATAAAGCTCCATATTCAAATAAATTTTAACAGTCTCCTCCTTGCTGTTTGAGAAGGATCTACATTATCGCAAAATTTGGCAAGCATTAGGTTTTTTAAACAAATAAGTTACATATTTCTAATTAAGATATATCTGATATTCAATCTATAAATTCCAAAAAGAATTTCTAATTTTATTAAAGTAAATCCAACTTATTAAAAACACACAATAATTCATTGATACTATTTCTATCCGGTTATTTCAAATTTTTCTTCCCACCTTCGTTTTATCTCCAACTGAGGAATGCACACATCATCTTTGTACATTACTGAGAAGTGGTTCACTATTTAAAAGGCTGGACATTGTTTATTTGTGACATCCGGTACGTGCACACGTGGAGCTTTTTTTGGTCATTAGAAGGAGCGCCCAGTGGGAAGTATTCTCGGTTCTTCGTAACATGTACTTTTATTTGCGAGAATGCACGCTAAAGTTCGAGTTGACGGGCTGCGCGCTCGCAAAGTAATTCTAAAGAAAAACACGTGTGCATAATGTTCGCTTCCTGCTTCTGGGAGCGCGAGATTTCCACGGTGTTAATGCACACTGAGAATACGAAGCACTCGTACTGGGTTGTCTGGATTTTTGTATGACATTTTTCTGTCTGAACAATAGACTTTTTAGTTTGACGCATTGGCGCAGACCATAGTGCTTGTCGAGTGTAGAGATAATGAAAAATGTCGAGTGTAAAATGTGAATTCTAACGATTCTCATGTGCGGCTGCTTTCTTGCTATTACTTTGAAGTGATAATTGTCCAATTATTTTTGTAACGGAATGATTCAATAAAAAATAAGTAACTGGCAGAGATTCTTGTTTCACGTAGAGAGTTGGGGTTTTCATGAGCGTGTGTTTCTAGAGTTAATTCAGTAAAATGTAGCGGTGCACCAACTAGTTCGAAATTTTCCCTTCCAATTTTCAGTTACTCTAACTTAATAGACACAGTTCTCTAATTTCCTTCTATTCTTATATTAATTATTCTTTAAATGTATGTTAAGTAACTAATTTCATGATATTTTGTTTACACCAAATTCTTTTATTATACATCAATATTTTAATGGAAAATAGGACATTATTAGTTTATTTCACAATATCATGTTGAAATCGTAATGCTTTCTGTAACACTTCAAAGTCGAATTCCAGTTGTACAACAGTTGATTCAAGCCTCGAGCGCTGATGTCCCCACACAATTCTTGATTTTGCATTAATCAGACAAGAATTGCGTTTGGACAATCATAGCCTGAGACATTCGTGTTCTTCTCTTTTTCTCGTAATGGACCACTTCTTCTTCCTCTTCTTTTCTCTTCTCTCGCCATCTGTAATTAATACATCGATTACTAAATGAATCACTTATTCATACGAATATTAACACATAACTAAGATTCCTTCGATTTCTTCAAACTACTCAAAAAAGTACGCAGTCATTAGAGTCTGACAAAAAACACCCTTGACAATTCGAAACTATCGCAGTTGCATTTGGAAAGCCATTCTCCAAGGACTTTTTAGCAGGTCGACTTGCTCTCGTCGCAAATATTCCTCATGAAAAACTCAATCTTACCGCAACCTACATTTCGAAAGGTGCGCGTTGTTTTCCAGCTAGAGTTAATGCTCTTTTTGCATGCGGTGCTTCTGGGCGGACGGTAAGCTTAACAAAGTCGGCACGCTGCTTTCTAAATACAAAGAGAGAGAGAGAGAGAGAGAGAAAGAGAGAGAGTAGGCTTGCGGGGTCGACCACTTCGCTGGCAATTGGTGGCTGCTGGAGGAAAGCAGATGCAGCAGCGGTGGTAGTAGCAGGCACATAGCGGTGGTTGGCGATAGAGTGAGGAGAATAGTCCGATAAATAGATAGATAGACAGATAGATGGCCGAGTGGATCGGCTGAAGGGAGATGGCAGGTGCGCGGGGTAGAAGGGACGGTCAAATGATTGGGTTAGCCGCTTCGGATGTAACTTCGTTACTCGCCGAATGAACAGACAAAACCCAACTGCCCTTGCTCTCTAGTGCTCTCTCTTCCTCTCTTTCTCTCTTCATCCTCTTCTCTCTCACTCTCTCTCTCTCTCGACGCTCAGCCTCCGTCTCCTCTTCTGTGCATTCACCCCCGGCGGAGGCACTTTATCCCGATCAAAGATGCTGCTGCTGCTGCTGCTGCTACCTCTGGAGCCATCCGCTCAATCAATTTCGCTTCATTGTTCCTACCCTTTCTCGATCGACGGCGACGAACTTCAGCTGGATGACAACGATCGCGAAATACACCCTCTCTCTCTCGCGTACACTTTCCAGTCAGTTCCGGGACTCGAGATCGAATCTTTTGGGAACGAGTACCGCACCCACCCCTTTTGCGACAGTGATACTCTCTCGCCGCATAATGAATTGGCTTTGCTTGAGGGTGAATCGAGTCCGTTGATCAAACGTAATTGTTCTTTTGCACCATGATTTTTTTGGGTCATTTAATCCTTTGGGATTCTTTTGTAAAAGGTCCTCTTGATGTTTCTTATGGGGTAGGGTTTTTTTTAATATTTAAGTAGCGCTTGTGTGGGTATATTTCTGGGTGATAGTGACAATATATTTAGAAATGGGAATTATTGAATTAGAAGAGGATTGGTGGAATAAATGTGGTGAATAGATTGGATTGAAAAAGGTTGTTAACAGGAATTATTATTATTTTCGTAGGAAGCGATGGATTTTTAATTTGGTAATGTACGTTTGACTTCGTATAGAAATACACATATCGCGTATAATTTGTATAAAAAGTCCTATAGTTTTTGTAGAAGTAATTTCTCTTTACGAACTGAATTTCTATCGCAAAGCCTGCTTTATTTCGTTCGCATTTTGAAGTATTGTCAATTTTAATTAACACTGTTAGTTCATTTATCGTCAAACCAATGCAATTTTTAAATTGTAACGAATTTTAACAAATTCCAGCTAGACGATTTCAAACGAAGAGCCACATGGAAATTCTCGAATAAACAGTGGACTGATATTTTCCCGTGGGAAAACAAAAATCCGCATAAAATTCTGCAAAATAAATGTCGGCGTCCAACAGTCACTTGTTTAAAGTATAGCTGAATAAATTTTTCGCATGGGAGATATTCGTTCCTTTTCCATACAGAGTTACAATCCTTGCAATTCAACATGATTAACTAAAAAAGTAACTAACTTTACCTTTTGCGGTCCACTTTATTTTATCTAGCGACTACCATGAGTTTCACCCGCCAGATCGAGGAGAATGGGTTTGTGCATCATCACTGAGAAGTTGTATGCGATACTTTTACTCGTATCATTGTTTGTGCAAGTGATATGTTTAGACTAACTCAGAAGATCTTACTATTCTATATCTTTTCCATTTCTACATTTGCTATCGTAATAATTAATAGCCTATAATCTTCTCCGAAACTCATGTCAGACTTTAAAATAAATCGCATCAAAATCGGTTTAGTAGTTCTCGGGTTATAAGCGGAAAATCACAAAAATCGTCTTTAATTTATATATACATCTAAAGAAGAGAAAAGCTCTTCAAGTCCATTTTACTTTCAGGGAAAAAACATGGGAATAATTAGCAAAATATTTGGGTTCTTTCGACAGTGGATTGAATCCAAATTATTAGAAGAGTCGAGACTGACCTAACAAAGAACCACAAAAAGTTAAAGTAGATTAAAGTAGACAGCTGAAGTGTTTATTCTGTATTTGCCGGGCAATATAACACGAGAGTGGCAGAGGCTTGGAAAAAGGAAAGAAGAGTGAAGAGGAGGAAAGTTTCGTGTTAGTGAGAGGCTGAGGGATGATGAGAGGAAGGAATCTGCAGAAGGGTCAAGTGTAGACTCGGAGCATTGATCGTCCATACCACTACTGGAAAGACTCTTGTTCCAGTCTCTTCTGCATCGCATAGCTTGTCTGAAGTTTTTGGGGCCAAAGTGGGCCATGAAGAGATCGCGGTCACTGAATTAAGATGAACTCCTTCGCTTTAATGAACATCACATCTCACCGACGCTCAGGGATTCCTAATTTCACGCTTCAGATTCAATGATGTGAACTGCAACTTCAGGAAAAATGCAAGCAATTTAAATTCCTTCCCAAGTTCAACCAGCGAAATTAATCCAGTGGGAATGATCGACCAATTAAAGGGGAAGTCAATTAAAAACTTAAGTGGTAGATTTATAATTAGCTAATTTGAAACTTAAATTTACCTATTAAAATATTAATTATACATTGTCAGATTAATATAATCTAATTCCGATGTAACTGATAGTATAGTATTCTGTATATATTCAACAACTTATTCAAGTTAAAAATACCGAATAAACAAAGATTACAGATAAAAATTATATTCTTTACCAAGATTGAATGATTCGAAACCTCAAATAACTTTCCCCAAATTGAAAAGAGTAGATTCACTTTCCAGTCTAATTCCAATCGAATGACAATAATCAGTCTACCACAAAGGGAATCGCTCGACCCGAAAAGCTTCGAGTTCCTTGATCGACAAATATTTTTTCGGTTGAACGATTACACTGACCCTTTGAGTCAGCTACTGGGATCCAACGATAATCAGATTCCTCTCTCAACAGCGGCGCGGGTGCCAACAGGAGAGGTGCAAACGGGAGCATTTCCAGGCCACAGACGCCTGCCTTCTCGATCCAGCAACGATCTTCCGTGCCACTGATATCGACGAGTACACTTCGGCCCACCTCCTCGAGAATTCCGGCCGAGCTCGTTGAGACATTCCCGGTAACGAGGGAGACATATAAGTGAACGTTAGAGAAAGATCAGATGGTGAGGAAAGAAGAAAATGGAGGTGGCAACGAAAGGAAACGAAGTACATAAGAAGAAGAGAAGCAAGTGTTGTGCGGGCTTCAGTGGACACAAAAAGGAAAACGATGGGAGTGGAAAGATGGTGGGTTAGATGGTACCAAGAAGAAAGAGAGCGTCAGGGATCGCTCTTGCCCGATTTTTCAGTAGCACCAGGGTGTCGGTTGCTTGTCTCTCTGTAAAAGCTCGGGTAACAGGAAGTGCACGAAGGTCCTGGTGGTCCTAGGAGGAAGGGTGGCATGTCGGCGAGATAGAACGTAGAAGGGGCTTTGGTGGGGGTTGGACGAAGGTGGAGGGAGGGAGGGAGGGAGGGAGGGAGGGAGGAAGGAAGGAAGGATGGTTGGGGGGTGGTTGAAGGCTCGCGGTGAAAAGAATGGCAGTGAAAGGTGGTGTGGGGGGTGGTCGGCAAGGTGGAAGGGCGAGAGAACGCGAGTCATCGGGAAACGAAGTGTAGTAGACGGGATAACTGAAGCGTGGCTCTGCGCCCACCGCGCTCGACACGTTCCTTCGAGAGGGAGAGATACTTTATAATTGAAAAGCTTCGCTTAAATGGAAACGTTTCTCTCTTTATGCAATCGGCACGACCGAGAGAACACTAGCGGTGGCTCTCGGTGTTCGTCGGCTCCTGCCGAGGTGAGCAAACGAATATATTATACCCGAGGGCAAATTCTCTTCGTTCTTCTATTTCCTTTTCCCTCCCTTAACTGTTATGACGTTATAGTGCCACCTAACCGCACCAGTTTGAGCATTGTAATTGTGCGCAAGTTTGTCCCGCTGCTTGGACGGCAATCTGCGTATTCAAATTCTAGATATTTCCATAGCGACAGGGTTTCAACGCTTTTTCTGCACTTTCTCGGGAAACTGATGTTGACCGTTCGCGCTTTTTGAATAGTGCGAACCTTTAGTTTTGGGCTGTTAGATTAGTTTAGGTTAGTTTAATTGTAAAGGAAAATCTTCGGGTTTCTGAAAAACGTAACTTTTATTTGGATTATTGAATTTCAAATTAAATGAAAAAATATGAAAAGTTCCTTGGGTTGTTTAATAACGGGTTTAAGGGTGTAGTTAGACTATTTAATATAATTAGACTGCAAGTAATAGAACTGGTTTAAGTAATCAGTGGAAACTGGCCAGTTATAAGAGCGAAACTTTCAAGTACCTCAACATCGAGAAACATTCGCTCACTCAGGAAATATTCTAACTTTTAAACTTCAACTTATAATTAACTCGGGACAAAACTAAAGAGCATTCAAATAAATTCAACTGAATCGAGGACCAAAACTTTCGAATTAATCCAGCAAATACAAGTTTCCCTGTCTCTTACGAGCTCTGTTAGTATAATACAATTTTCTCCCAAGTATTCCTGTCAGACAATATTGCAAGGCGGTGGCGCAACACTTCTGTGTAAGCTACGAGAAACGGGGTGCGGGTGGGGAAGCTGGGACAAGATATTCCACTCCAAGTGGCCCGCATCTTTCCAAGCCGGCGCAACGCGATGCAGTAGCAGCGCGACAAGAATCTCACAAAGAGCGCAGCATCCGACAAGTTTTCTTCCGGCGTATTAATGCGTGTCGGTGAAGGAAGGGAAAAAAAGGGGGGGGGGGTGGGTGGGTGGATTTCAAAAAGAAAAAGAAAGTTGGTCGCCTTTCATTTTCCGTAGACTGGGTGATCAGGTTGGTGGCGTAACTTCGTAGATGGATGTCCCGGCGGGTTAGAAGACGCCCAGTTTCTATCGTGGTTTCTTATCGTCATCAGGCCGCGATTCATCATCGTTCTTTGTGCACTGTGACCTCGACTCCGCGGTGAGCGCGCCCTACGACTTCTTCGCTTCGTGCCACCCCCGCTTTCTCCAACCCTCCTTCATTCCGAGCATGCTTTTTGACGAGGGAAAAAATTTGCAGCATCCCCTCAGCTGCTGACACCTAAATTTCTCTCGTTCTCCCTTCATCATTCTGTCTTTCTCTTGCTCGGCAGTGAAGCAGCTCGAATCTTGTTAGGAAATTGGTAGCAGTCCAAGGTACACTCTGCTCGACGCGCCAGTCTGTAGAGCATCCGAGCTGAGAGACATCGACCATTTATAAGAGCGGCGTTTTATGAGGCAGCCGAATAGGAAATGGTCGAGTGAAGGGGACGCACAGTTTCTCCTTTACGAGGGAATTTCGATGACTCGGTTCGACTGATCCTCTGTTTTTCCATTCTTAAAATTGAAAAGTAGAGAAGCCAGCCCGCTCGTGCCAGCTTGGACCGAACTTACCATATGCGACGCCAAACTGTTGACCCCGTAAATTGCCCGTTATTGCTTTTATGGCTTGTGCCGATCGAAATGGTCAGGAAAAAAAGAAGTCGCCTGTTTTAATATCGCCGACGGAGAAACTTTATGTGCAGTATTAAACGCGCGCGCCACTTGCCTTTGAAAGAAATGCTTCTTGCATTGGAAGTATGAAATAGTACTTGATTAATTTCAAGAATATTTGAGAGAATAAACACGAGTATTCGAAACAAATATTGCGTATAAAATTATGAAAATTTCATTTGAATAAAACTATCCATATTAATTCGAACTAGACTTTAAAATAAGTACAATTAGAATAATCATTAAAACACTATGATTTAACAATCTGACATATCCGAGTCGATGATTCATTATCTAGTATAATTCATTTAATCAGACAGGTGTATCTGCAGGTTGATGGAAGTAACTTACAATTACTAAGCAGACTTTGACCTGAACTAGCGCAGTCCAATGCTAATCATCGTTAAATCCATCAGCAGGAAATTTCACGGAGGCATAACGGCGTATTTCGATGGCGGCTGTCGCGTTGTGTGTCCAGGGCAAATGGTGATACACACAGGGTAGCCTGAAATTCCTTGACGCCCCGCGCGCCACTAGTGAATATCAATTGAAAGCGGTTATTTACGCGCGTAAACAGCAAAAGCCGAGTTCGGTGATGTTCGGCGGTGGTGCGACAGGAGTGTGGAGGCGCGTGTCATGACCTGTCAGGCGAGTTCAGTGATTTATGTGACAGATCGAGGCCAGTCGGGACTTGGTAGCCACTACAACGTCAATATATTTCGTTCCTATCCTGTCGAGTTCTCCAACTGTTTCCCAATAGCCCTCAGCCATCTACCATCACCATACACGCCTGCTATCTGTGTGTATGGACTGCTCTAAAAATATATTGCGGCCCTTTGCCAGAATAACGCTAGTTAATTAACTATTGGTGATATAGAATTTTAGAGCAGAACCAAAACTAATTATTTAAAGCGATTCACAATAATTTTAATTATAATATTATATATAGTTATATATATAATATATTATAGTTACTAGTAATTCTCTGTTCTGCAGAAAGTCTGTCGCTCTCTTTTCCGTTTCATTTCAATATTAGTGTTAAATTAGCAACAATATTAATCTGTCAATCGATAGCACTACCATTACACACTTCTGTCGCAAGCATCTATTTTTTATTAGCAACAGAATATTCACAGCAATCCTATGTTATGCAGATGTTCGTTTCGCTTTGTACGTGCCAATTCCATGTGTTTCATTCCTCTGTCCCCGTCGTCTCTCCTCTCTCATCTCTCTCACCCTTTTGCTTTCTCCCCCCTTTCATCCGCTTTCTCTCTCCCTCTCTCTCTCTCTCTCTCTCTCTCTCTCTCTCTCTCTCTCTCTCTCTCTCTCTCTCTCTCTCTCTCTCGACAGTCATGCGAATACGCATGAATAAAGCTGTGTACGGTGGCACCCCCGAGCGGTCGTTACTCTCCCCTCTGTAACGCGCTAACTCCAGTACACACCACTTCAAACCTGAGGAATTCAACCCTTCAGGATATGGGTAGCACTCCCCGATCAAATTTTCACGCGACAGCGTCGCCTACCTGCAACAGGTTGAAACACTCGCTGCCAACGCGATAAAGCTCCTCACCGATTTTGCGGCGAATCCAGCACCATCCTATAATCGAAACTGAGTAACATCCCTGCAGTTTGGATCGTTTAGTCTTAGAGGATTAAAGCGCTGGGTTCTCTATTATCCTGTTATCTGTTCGTTACTTAAAGCTGAAGTATTCATATCCAATTATTTTTAAGGTTTATCCAGTATAAATTCTTTCTTATGTTTATTCATTGTTTCTTTGCACTTTGTTAGTCATATGAGTAAAGCGATCTAATTGTCTTGTGTTTTTTGGTATATCTTAACGTAATCACAGCTGGAATAGACACAATGCGTTGATTCTACAATAAATATAAGACGTAGTGTTCAATTTATTTCAATCTAAAAATAAAGGCAGATATTGGCAAAGAATACATCACAAATTCGCCGTCGATTATACCTTCAAATCTTTCCAAATAAAACTATTCATCCAGTAAAAATTAATAAAGCTAGTACTCACATTTTTCCCTCACATATTTAATCAGATTCTCTCATCTTCCATCCTCCTTTCAAATACTGCCATTTACACCCGATTCACGTATGCCGGGCTCACACCGCTCGCTCTGAAAGCGGCAAGTTTCCCAAGGCGGAACTTCAGCTTTCAAAGGGTTCCGCAATCGTTCGTTACGATTGGATTTGTTCTCGTTTCTCGGGCACCAACGGTAACTTAATTTCAGACCAACCCCATTGGTGGGTGGTTCGCGATACACCGAAGCGGAGTTCCGAGTGGAACTATGCGAGCACTCTTCAAAAGCAGTCGCTATCAATTAAGGTAGGATTTGTTGGCGCGCGACGAAGCAATTTGCCAGGGGGTTGGAAAAGAGGGGTGGGTGGGTGGGTGTGATCGGTCAGAGGGCGAGAAAGGAAATCAAGGAACCGAGGGTGGTTGAGATCCTGGCGACAATGCTTCTCGCTTTACCTTCCAAGAGAAGGTGCGACGGACTCGGCGAAACGGGAAGTTCAAGCGACTCCATTTCGTATTTCTAGGGAAATCTTACGAACGAGCGACGGCCTGAAGGCGCTCCTGTTGCTGCTTCGTACTCGACAATAAGCAATTACGTAACTTGCCAACCGAGCCTTATTCACTGTTCCGCTCTTCGGAGTCTCTGGATTCTTGGCTCGCTCTTGCTTAATTTGGCTGACCAAGTATATTACGAAGGTGCGCGCACATTCCTACCCGTGAAACAAAGTCGTGAGAACGTGCTTTAGCCCGCGAGAAAATTATCTGCTCCATTTTCCTTTGGAACACGTTCGACCTCAATTGCGAACACACTTTGTTCCGCCTGAAAGTTTCTTCTTAATTCGAATTCATTTATCAACTTTTGTATAGTGCTGACACGTTTGTCATTCATAGTAAAAGTAATTGATTAAGAAACATCGAGGAAAACTTTCGAGAATATGGAAACAAATCAGAACAAAGCATACTTCTAAAAATAATTATTATGTGTATATGAGATATCTCATAACAGCTTTTGGAATGCTTTAGCAGTGGGTGAATTTATATATGAAATAATTACAGCATTCCATTATATTAATAAATAACAAGCTGTAAATTTCTGCAAATCAATATTTATTAAGCGTTTAAATGTATCATTCCAACTTACAACTTTAATTGCTGTAAAGAGACAGTACGAGTGTTCCTGTATTTCTATAAAACAACCTTCTTATAAACAAAGAAAACACTCTTTCACGATTAAATATATGTTTAATACTCAAACGCTTTCAATCACAATAGACCACTCAATAAATAAATAACAATTCTCAAAGTAAGAGAAAATTCTTGCAAATAACAGTGAAACATAACAACGTAGATTTGAATGAACTAGAATTCCTCAGGAACCACTTCTAAGAGCATAAAATTGAATAAATTCGAATCAAAACTAAAAAGCATTCTCTGAAAAAGACAATATTTTTGCAAATAACAGTGCAACATAACATGAATTGGAATGGATTGGAATTCCTTGGGCTTTTAGTCGTTCCGTGGGAATAGGCTTTTTCGTCAGCTGGCTGGCGGCCGCACCGGCTGCGGGGGAGAGCTGCATTATTGAGAGTAGGAAGGCAATCACCTGTAATTTCTCACCCTGCTCTTTGCTCTCTGTCTCCACGCGCCCCTCTTCCCCATTTCCACCCTCTCCCTCTCTCTCGCTTTCTCTCTCTCTCTCTCTCTCTCTCTCTCTCTCTCTCTCTCTCTCTCTCTCTCTCTCTCTCTCTCCCTTTCTCTCTCCAGGGGGTGATTCGATCGATAGGGGCAATGTGTTTACGCCAGCCGGGCGGGTGCGTCTGATGCACCCGATGCGATTCTCGTTAAAGCCGTGTGTCCCTACTGGCAGGCCGCCTGGCTCTGCATGCGAACCTGCCGGAATCAGCCACGGCGCAGCCATGTTTCATCCTCGTAATGCCACAAATTCGCATTAGCGCATGCGACACTGGAATTCTAAACCGGCTAATATATTTTCCGTGTTACGCCACCCTAGCTGCTCTTCTTATTTCAGGCTGATCGATGTGGAACTGATAAAAGCGATTTTCCAAGATTAAGTTGACTATTATAGTTCGGCCTTTTATTTATTTCTATTTATTTTTATTTAACAGAGTTGGGAAAGATATGAATGTTTTTTACTGGAATTATATGTGTGAATAGATGGATAAGTGTTGGGATGTTGTTATTTTGTGGAAATGAATCTGTAGTGAATTACGCGAGTTAAAGAGGGATGAACTATAATGCGTGTGCAGCGAAAATGTGTATCAAAAGGGTTTACAGAAATTTTTATCTTGATATGATTAACAGATTCCAAAATGTTTTCATGTTTAAAAAGAAATTTGATAGATTGATAGTTAAAAATTGTACATCACACTGCTTTTTTATACGAAGACGAAGCCTTAGTTTTGTAGTTAGTTACAGTACACGTGTGTATGTACACGTTAAGAGTCTATAAGCGTGGCTGTGACTTGAAATCGCAACATACTCTTAACTAACTCCACCTGGAAACTAATCCATTTCTAGCCGCGGGGCTTAATAGTGGTAATACCAAATAAACCGGGGGGAATTACAAAAAGGAACGGTTTGCCGAGAGGTTTGACGTAGATTGACTGGCGATAGGAGTTCCACTCGATTTCACGCGCTGGCGATCGTTAATTGCTGGAATAATCTAACTGACTCGGAGCGCGCCGGGGATTTCGAAGTTTCTCGCGGAACTATTGAAAGTCGATGGCGAGACAAACCATCCGCTGGAAATTCTATTGACCACTTGAGCAATCGAGAATCGATTATCAAGCTGTCCCGCCGGCTTTTCCGTTCTATTTCGAAAAATCAATCGTACCCAACACCTCCGACGCTCTCGGCCATCGGAAAAAGCTGAGCAACCTGACGAGCCAAGTGTTAGCGAGAAAGATGTGGTAATTGGATGGCTATCTTTACTAATTAATCTTCATCTCATTTTTCCTGACATTCAAAAGTATCGATGAAATTTAAAATGACTTGATGATCTAAAATAAATTACCATCAATGCGCCACCACGATTCTTCTAATAAAACCAATCAACGCTTTAATCACTAACAATGCGTAAAAACCTTCGCTTTAAACTCTGCCAGGGTAACCTGCTTTAATATCTAGTTCAGCAGCGATGTCTACGAGGTACACGACGTATGAAAAAAGGTAGAGGTTCGCCTGGTAGACGGTGAAATAAGAAGGGAAAAAAAGGGGGGTAGCGCAGAGAGCGCATGTATGGCTGCATTCCAAAGTCCCATAGACGGCATGTGGATGGTTGGTGGGGGGGACTCGTAGCTCAGAGAACTACCGAGGAATCCATTGTCAAGGAACATTTTGCCCCTGTCACGAGAATGAGACAATGGGGCCCGTTAACGCGGCCCGTAACTGTTTCATTGCTTGCCGACAGTGAATACCAGGAAACACAGGAAGACACGTGGCGCGGCTGGGTTTATCCCGGGGCGATCGATTTGTGGTTTCATTTTATCTGCATTTTCCAGCGCGCACACGTCCTCGCCAGGCGAGTCGCCGAGGAAAAAAGAATGCTTCCAGCAGGGCGACGCGGAACGAAGCGTTGCGATCGCACGACCAGGTCGTGTTGGACTGTTCGGCTGAACAATGCGCCAGTTTGGCGCGCCATATATCCTCTTTATTCTCACCGAGACACGCAATATTCTCCTCTTGCCAAGCGAGTATCGCCGGGCCGGAGGTGGCCGAGCGAGAGCCAACCCGGCTGCGATTCCGTTGAGTAATTTCCTTGTTGATAGTTGGCGTTAATCGCGGCGCGATCGCTCGTCCGATAACACTCGTCGCGTTTAACGCACCGGCATTCCTTGTCACGATCAATCATTCACACCGCTCGGATCTCCAACATGTACAGACATGGACGCCCGAGGAAGAGCGAGCCTCTTTCCTCGAGAAATTTTGGCTTATACAAGCTCGCTTAAAATAGTCTGGCAAATTATATTTATTTCGCAGAGATTGAGGCAGAGATTATAGAAATAGGATATTTTTATTACTATATTTATATAATTAAACATGTTTCCATATTTTAAGGTTAATTACGTCGTAAAATTAAATTGTCACCGATCGCGAGAAACACGACAAAGCGTAGGCGAGTTTGATAATCGGACGTTTCACATTCGGGACGCGCTTCCTCGTGAGAGTGGTGTGTTTTATTTTAATTAACCTTGACTGGCACATTAGCGTAATCAGTAGAGCGGCGGGCTTGCGTTTCGTGCGGCACGCAAAGTGTCGCTGGCGTGAGTGACCCTCGGGGCAAACGGAAGGTTCGAGCGGTGCGCGCCGGGACGCCTGCTTCCTCGAGCAGTTCTGCGTTAGAGCATCAGACCGTTAGACTATTGACCGAGCGTCGACCCGCAGGGTGAGGCTTCTGGCCACATATCGTCGCCAAGTTGGCCACCAACCGCCAGCAAGCTCTCCTTTGTCCTTAGCCACGCCACCACCGCTACCAATCGACAGCGAAGTTGGAATTAATTCCAAAGTCAACCCTGCTCTCTCTCCTCTCTCTCTCTCTCTCTCTCTCTCTCTCTCTCTCTCTCTCTGTAGCTTCTACGAATTCCAACTGATTGCCGCTCGCCTTTGTCACCCGCGAACTTACCCGGCTCTGATGACTCTCCGACGGATTTGCGACTTCCTACTGCTGACATTCACTAGGAATCCGATTTTCGATAGTTTAAACCTGTATTTAAGCTGGATATTTGTTTGAAACTTACTCTGGTTTCGATCTCTAATTCAAATAGTTTCACATTCCTATTTTTATGGGTCAGACACAGTATTTATAGGTTATGGGACTGATTTAATATTTTAAAGTATGAATTATAGAGGTAATCAAACTTTTCGCGTTAATTCTCATATTCTAACAACAACAGTTTTAATTCATTGTTTGAAGTAAAGAAAAAAAGGTGATATGTCAAGTAAATGCTGAGAATAATTCACTATATTTCCCGTGGACCGAGTACGGATGGAAGTTTCCTGGCAGTAATTTTAATCCCATGTACCAGGAGCCACCTATATATCCAGGGAGAAAATTGTAGCGCACCCGCTCGCATTAACATCTACTTTAAATTCAACAAGCTCTGCCCGTCGTCGTCTAATGGGGCCGCACGTATGCTCTCTTTCGCCGGTTTCCTCTCCCTGCCTCATCCTGACAATTCTTCCGCTCAGCGTCAGCTGCCACATCACCTAAGACGCGCGCGCCAAGTTGCGCGCTGGTGAGCGGAAACGCGGTGGGCGCGGAGAGAGAGAGAGAGAGAGAGAGAGAGAAAGAGAGTCGAGCGGGGAAGAACTTTTATATCCGAGGGAATTTCTGCGAAACAAGCGGATTCGCCATCAGAAGGAAACGAGGCGAGAAAATGTCCCGTAAGGAGATGGCACCACTTTATCCGGCCGTTGCATATCGAACTGGCGCAGCAGCCGGTAGAAATGTCCATTCCGAGGATCTTTTCCTTGTGTATGTGTCTGCGTATATTCCTGTAAGAGACTTTCGTCGACTATCGAACTCACCCAGGCTAAGACTTTTAAAAGCCCGAGAAATTAAGTTCTCCGAGCTAATTTACATCAAGTGGGCCGGCTTCCGCCCGAGGATGCCTCAAGAGTCCCGGAGTTTCTTTCCCGAGTTCCGCACGGTCACTGAAAATATGGCGACGTTTACTGCCTCAGCGATATTCAGCACAACGCAGCAGGCAAAAGTAGGCTAGGAGGTGTTGACCTTAATGGAATGGCTACTTCGCGGATAAGACTTTTTTGAAAAATGTAGTACCGCTGGAAAAACGGCTCTCAAGGTGCTGTAAATAATGACATTCTAGAAGTGTCTTCGTAAATGGAGAAATGCAAGATGATAGTATTTTCAGATAGTACAATTTAATCGGATGATTGTCTATTGACGTTTGCTTTAGCTTTCTTTTAATCCGAATGTGTCAGCAATACAAACAAGAATGCTATGTATTCATTGTTCATAGTATAAAACTCCATAAGAAACCGATTGGAAACTGTAAATAAATCTATTCAATAAATCGTAAGTCAATATTTGTGTCTGTTTTGGTAATTCGTTTTTTGATCTTGTTTTCTCTAGCCAAGGTATTAAATACAGTACGATAATTAGTTTAGGCTCAACACTAACTAACAAATACATAAACCTGTATCGACAAACTCATTAAACAAGTGCATTAGTCTTATACAAAGAAAAGTAGTTACCGCAACAAATGTCCAGTACACGCAAAGCCAATGATACCTGTCTTTACCGAGACTAGTACTATCTAAATTGGTATCACACAAATACTATGCACAGTTTACCGATACTACTACAGAATCGATACAAGTTTAACGAGCGTTTTGGGAGTTTCGAAAGGCAGGATTTAATGGTCGCAGCGGGCACGTGTGTATGTATCAGAAGAATTTTATCGACGAGCGAGCATTATCATTCAACGAGATCGGTCGGCAATTCAGCCGCTCACAAAGCTACCAACAATTTCACCGCGACGAACAATTATTTACGGGACGGGCAAGTCTAATACTTCACGCGAGTAACGGCGCTCATTTAATTAGCCCCGGTAGAGTGCCGGCAGCCTGATTGGTCAAATTGAAAAAACACGATAACACGAACCGACTAAAAAATCAGATTGGCCGCGCGTCGTTTGGTTGGCAACGCCGAAAATATCAACAGTTCCATATGCAACGAGGGAAACTGCGTGATCACGGCGAAGCAGTGTTGCCAACCATCCGAGACCACCCTCTGGTGTGCATGTACCTGTTTGCTTTCAATCTGCGGCCATCGAGAATGAATATCTCGCACGCTCGCTCGTTCCTCTGCTCCGATATTCCCCGACTCTTCCACCTTCCCCTTCAAACCCCTTCAAACCCCGTCAAACCCCTTGGCTCCTGCGTCCTAGGTTACGTCGGACAAACTGACGTGTCACTTTTCATCCAGCATCGTTCATTATTCTCACGCTCGTACTCCATGGACTTCTGCACCATTCGCATGCGTCCTCTATCGTGACTTTTAGAGTGACAGACCCACAGGGCTCCAACTAATCTTCGCGTTCCCTTGAAAGCTTCCTACCTTCCTGTTACCCTCGATTGGGCCGCGTGGGACCGTAAGAATAGTCGAGCGGATGATGTACAAGTGTTCTGCTTCGTTTGTTATTCATTTCAGCTTCTAAACCAGCTAGATACCATTGTATTGGAAACCATGTGGGATTTATTTCATCCTGAGTGTTACCCAGCTATAAATGTATGTCATATTAATAAAAATGCAACTTAAAGTAAACTAGATGTACCATTTTCATTCCCACACTATTCCTCAACTTAAAATCATAGATTACTATCATAAATTCAAGTTTTCACTTGTATACACAATAATACCAAACAAGATTCTCAACCACAGTATCATCTTTCTTCCAATTCTCTCCACTTAATACACTTAGTTATCTTAACCCGACGAATATCCAGTTCGTATAAACCCCAGCTGAACCTCGGCAGTCTGTATAAACTGCGAAAATCCCATAGATTCTCAGGCGATCAGTTTGTCCAACTGGAAGAAAGTGGGCGAAGTTCGTCTCTGCCTGGGAGAGTTCTCGGTGCACTCGAGAAAAGTATTTAAGGCGATGTGTCACCGAGAGCGTAGACACCCCTTGGCAGGGTCCTCGTAAGGTTGATGTATGTCCGCGATATAACTCCCACCCCCGGCAACGGTACACGTGAAATCGGTTTGCAAATAAGGCGCAGGGATAAAGGGTTCGTTGGGTGGGGGGTTGGACGGTCGTGTATGGCGTGTACGGCCGCTTCTGGAACTATTCGTCTTGGAGTTAAGCGGGCGAGTGCTCTCTCCTGGATGGGGTGGTGGAGGAGGTGAGGGTGCAGAGGAGGAAGGTGGACGAGAAGGTAGTTTCTAGTATGGTAGGAGCGTGGTAGGGTAAGAGAGGCGAGGAGAGGCGAGGAGAGGCGAGAAGAACGGGAACTGGGTGGAAGGTCTGCGCTGTCTCTCCCTCTCCGCCAGCCATTGTCTCCACGGGTTCCGTTGTTTCGCCTAAATCACCACCGCCCGGCATACACACGGGCCTGGCGGGGTCCTCTTCTTCCTCGAATTCAACCCTCCTCCATCGGGCACCGCGTACACCTCCGCCGCACAGACCTTTGTCCTTCTTCCTCTCTTCTATTACCGGCGCGGTTCGGCGTCGTCCGGGCCAAGTCTCGACGCTGCCACCGTCGCCCCTCGCTTTCCCCCGTCTCTCTTTCGACTTCATTTAGCCCGGCGGCAACGAGCAGGCCGTTCTAACATTTAAATACCAAAGTATCTGGCGGGCCTCGCGGCTTCCAGGACTCCCTTTAATGCCGCCGCCGACGCCGAGTCCTGGGGTGTCTTACCGGCGAGTTCCACTCGCGCCGAGAGGGTGGGATTTATGCACCGGGGCACCCTCCGCCGCCCCTCCCGTCCACCTCGACTACGTCGCCTCTCGTTTCAAGAGCCCCTTACCACTATCTTTCTACCCCCATGGCCGCGAGACCCATATTTCGTTGCCTGCCCTTCGCCCCTTCGCCACCGCCTTTCCTTCCCTTTGCCTTCCCTTTGCCTTCCCCTTGCAGATATACCGCAGTGCCGCGTCGCCTCACGCTACCCGGCCGAGCTTCCTGCCTTGCTTCCCTTCTCCCTTTCTTCCTCTCTTTCCATCTTTTACTAACCCTCACTCTCCCCCCCCCCTCTCTCTCTCTCTCTCTCTCTGTCTCTATTCCTCCCCCTTTTTATCTTCCTTATTTTCGGTCAGGTGATTCTAATTCTTCCATGACGTTGCTCTAAGACACTGCTCAACCGTTGCTGAGTTAGTGCCTCCGCCGAACGAAAGTTCCGTTTGTCTGTCGGTAGCAGATTGCTCTAACAGTTTCGGGACACTTTCCATTGCAGGCCGTAAAGTCTGTGTACATACCACTTTTGATGGACGCCGCTTCTGCACACGCCACGCCACGCCGGTGGAGCTTTCCGAGAGCTTCGTGCACGCTCGCTCGATTGCACAGTTCTTTCGTCGAGCCGCTCGAGCCCATGACTTTAGTCACGACACATAAACCCACTGCTTTTGCTCATTCTGCTTTTCTCGTAGTTCTATTTCTTTCGCGTGTAATGTTTTGATGGGTGAACCAGGTGATTTATAGGTTGAATCGTTTGAGATATGAATGTTTGGAGGTTATGGATGAAGTTTGGTTCTGATATTGGGTTAGAACTTGGGTCCTTTTTAATTTGACGGTTATTTTTCGAAATTAATTTTTGTTGATTAGGCAGGTGGTGGACGTAAGTTATAGCTATTTTTTCATTAGTTCATGATTGACTGTGTGTAAAAAATCTTAATAAATATAATAACCAGTAGTGTAATTTTGGATTGTATTTTGCTATATTTATCATAGACTTAAAATGACTAAAATGCAGCTGAACAAGGACGAAATATTTCACTTCCTAAAGAATCGGCAATCTATCCTGTTTGAAGAGATTCATTATAGTTTCCAAAGTTACAAGAATTTTCGTTTCCAAGTTGTTCGACCCATAAACCAGTCAACTATGCTTCCTTGGTACGAGTATGCCTCGTAATATTGTCTTCGCTACTTGAGATGATATAGTTGGCGCGCATAAGAGATTTTATCTCGGGCGCAACAACCTTCTTGCTTTTACCCCTTGCATCCTCGGTGCAACCTCGTAAATATATTATTCTTTTCCCGAACCACTTCGTTCCTCGCAGCTCGGTAATAACCCTGCATTACTGCCATTTCATTCAATGACGTTGACTAAGCCTTGCGGAGAGGCGAACTTTTTGTTTATGTCCATTAGCGAACGCAGCCGGGCGAAAGTTTTACCAGAATGTGTAGCGCTATCCAGCTAGTACGCGAACTCTTGATGAAAATGTATGCCATATTCGGTGCACCGTGTGCTGTAGATTCTTAAATTTTGAACGGACCCTGATGAACGAAAGCCTTTGATTTAATGAGTTTATTCAGGTCTTTTAGAATAAAGAGTAATACTGTTTAGTAACATCTGAATTTAGTATTTACACACACCTTGAAATGAAACACAAATCCTCGATTTTTACTTCAACAAAAATTATCAATCAAAATCCATTTGCAAAAAAATACTCATACTTATTACTTAGTTCTTTGCACTATCAATACATATTGTTCCAGTATTGCAGGCTATTATGAAAATATAGCTCCTCACGTAAACTCTCTCCGACACTTCAAGAACTTTCCGCTTCGTCTTTCATAAATCTCGAGAAAATCGAGCTCGTAAACAATTTCGTTGAAGGATCGCGTTCATCCTCGTTAGCTGCAAATAAGGGAAACAGCCCGGAGTGGAAGGGTTGAGGGGGATGGTAGCAGACAAAAACAGAAGGCTCAGTTATACATAAGACAATATTTGGGGATGGTAGAGCAGGTCGAGGCTATGATTATTCAGGAGCGGAAAATATTTTCATTACATGCTCTTGTGAGAGGGGGTAGAGAGTTTCACCGGCGCTTATTACAAGTCAGCCGAACCTGGTGTCATAATGTACGGCCGGCGGCAACGGAGCCATACGTGAATGGTGAACAAAAGGCCTTCCGCCAGAAATAGCTCGAGCCGCAGCCACATTAGACACATTATGAGCAGAAATAAATGACTGCAAGCGACTCCCCAGTTCGCCGCCTGGTAATTCGGTAATAAAGTCACCCCCCCTCCTTGCCCTGCCAGCCACAGAACACGTAATTTGTCCGCCACTAATATTCCCGATTTTTTCTATTTCGTCCCGAATAACGGCATCGCCCATAGACAAAAGCTCGTCTCGACATCGAGAGTTGCTTGGTGCTTCCGTTGGAATATGTCCGCAAGGAAGGAAGGAAGGAAGGAAGGAAGGAAGGAATAAGGTCTCGATGGCGCTTGAATACTGTTTACGCAGCTGATGCAACATCGTCGCGTGCGGTAAAATGTCTGCCAGCGAATGAGAATTGAAAGGACTCTATCCTTTTATCAGGCCCTCGAATAAAAATGACAGCCCTCACGCGCTACACCCTCTTCGAGGTTATACGATCAATGATACCTCCTGGTAGAAGAGCATGTGCGCGCCTTACAACCTGGAAATATCAGCATTCGAAGAATCGTAGGGTACATCGAAAGAGCGACGTAGCCCCACTTACTTTGTCTCATCGTAAAGGAAAGAAAAGCTCGGGCATCACGTATCGTTGCTCGGCTCGGCTCGACTCGGCTCGGTGCGCGCGCGCGCGCGAGAGAGCGTTGGAATAAGGGGCCATACATTTGTCGGAATAGGTTGTAGAAAGCACTAGGCAGCGATGGGTTTGTTTTATGAGGGAGATGTGACTACGTGATCGGACTGTTTCTGGTCCGGGAGAACCTCGGACGGGCTTACATTCGGCCCTAAAACTTTCTTTTTTTTAGGAGCTATTCGCTATCGTCAGTCGCCAGTGCTTTAAGCTTCTGATTCGAGATAGAGAGATCTCGAGGTTTCCGTTTGTTGGACGGTCCGGCTGAAGGGAATTCCTTCGAGTGAAATAGAAAGGAAAGGCAAAAGGCGTAGGTTAGGCAGCAAGTGAGGCATAGCAAGATCTCTCCGCATGCCCTCGGGTATCCTGAAAAGAGGCTGCTCCCTCTGGAAAATTTAACGCGACCTCTCCTATCGATGGCGTGCTTCTGAATTTCAATTACCCAGGGCCTATCTCATCTCGGCAGGACGAGCCTCGACTTCCCCTTGCTGCCAACCTCCAACCTCCAACCTCTAACCTCCAACTCCCGAAGCACCGGAGAGTTCCTCCTCGGCGGCGAACCTCGTGCCCCGTCAATTCTCGTGAATTCGATTCGTGCTGCTCGTACACAGTCCCATCGCGATTCCCCCTCGCCCCTTGTTTTTCCTCGGCAAACGTATAAAGCAGTCTCTCCTGCCAGGGCAATCTAGAGCTCGAACCCACCCACCCACCCTCTCTCTCTCTCTCTCTCTCTCTCTCTCTCTCTCTCTCTCTCTCTCTCTCTCTCTCTCTGCGAGTAGAGTCTGCGAGATCGAAAAGAAGAAACCGTCTCTCTGTCTATTGTCCTTCACCCAGGGGAGCGAGCGAGCGGTGAGATGAAAGAAAATGGAAAATAATGCGTGTCTTTCCCGGTTGCGCCGCCAGGAGGAGAAAGGGCGTTGGAGGGACGAGAGTGGAAAATGGAAAGAGCGAACAGTGATAGAGGAAGGAAGCGTGCTCGTGGAAGACGCGGAGTCACGACCTGCAGCGTGAGTTTTCACTGGGTAGTCGAGCCATTAAAGCCGCTCGCAAAACAACGCTTCGTTATAAACCTCGAGAAATACTGCCCATCTACCCATTTCCTTTTCACCCCACCGCACTGCCACTCCCGATCCCGTCGTCGCCGCACTAACCTCGCCTTCTTTCGCCTCTTTCGCCTTTCATCTTCCCCTGCTATTATAATAAATGGACGAGAGCCCTTTACTGCTTAGCCTAATAACTTTTGCCGGACCCACTTGCTAGAGCGCAACTGAAACTCTTCCGTCTTATATCGAAATACTACCTGTTTATATGTATTTCTGATTTGGATGTAGGTAATTGGTAGTTTAATACGATAATAGATGTAAAGTAATATTTAGATAATAATAAGAGAATTATAATATTATATTTTTATTTTGAACTAGAACGAAAGAAATAAGTGATGACTTTGAATCAAAGAGATATCTTTATTCCAATGTATTTTATTTATTTTATAAAAGGCATACACACGATTGTTTGAAGTTGCTTCCGAACAAAAAAGTAATCGAATTCTTTAGAACAAAATAATCGAAGTTATTTGAATAGATTTATCGGAGATCATAGAGTTGCCTGTTGAACGGAGCAGTATGAGAAATTTGTGTCCGGCTTTTCCGCTCCTCAAAAGATATTACCGGCTCAAGAGCCCGATGTGGAAGTTTTTTCGCGTCACTTTATTCCTCGGGGACAAAGGTCCCGAGTTTCTTGAAGAATAATGGATAATCGACGAGGTCCTTGATTCTCTATTACGGCGAAATAAAGGAGCGATTCGTCCCGAGGCAGACTTGAATATCGGCTTTTCTCTTATCCAGACGAGGCGGGTCCTCCTTGTCGCGCGCACGAAGAAATCTAGATGTTCCTGTAAAGGAGATTTTTCGAAATTGGATTCTTCCTCCGTTTCCTAGTGTAAAGATAAAAGAACAATTTCATATACTTCCGTACACTTGCTACATTCGACGTTTTCATATGCAGTCGCATTTTCTCTTGGTAAACGAACTTGAGAAAAATATTGGATTACATAAGACATTTCAACGAATATCCGCTTTATAACTTTATCACTTCGCATCCTACATCACCCTAAAAATAATGATTTAATCCTGAAAGCAATAACGATTTTCAATCCCTTTCAACCCCCATCGAATTCTCCCTGACTTCCCTGAATATCCATTCGCCAGGAACTCTTCAAGAACGAAGCTCGACCCAATTGCCGAGGAGTTCTTGCTCGCCCCGGGGGCGAAAGAAGAGCGGAGAACGAATGGCTGATTGCGGCCGACGATTTTTCCCCGGTGATAATTGATACGCTCGAGCGGTGGCGGCGGATCTGTCAGAATTAGAAATGGGCGCCGTTAAAGGAGCGTGGTAGAATGGAGAGGTTCGATTTGCCTGGGAATAATCGGCAGGCTGGAGGAGGCTGTCCGTGCTGGGATAAATGGCACTGCCGTGCCCCGCGGTGCAGAAGATTTCCCTCAGGTTTTCAGGGAAACAGGAGACGTTTGACGTACGTGCCACCGGCGACACCAGCGTAAATGCGAGTTCACCAACCCGGATTCCCACGTGGGATGCCTCGCTTCTGTGTCCGCCAGTTTATGCCAGCTAGTACTCCAAGGCGAAAGCGAACCTAACCTAGACAGTCATTCCGCCTCGGAGCCGTTGCGTCCAGGACGAACCACCAGCTGCAGTAACAACAGCCGTAAGCAAGATTACGATGCATCTAACCGGCACTGCTAATTACTTCGTCCGAATACATTAGCATACCGTGGGGAATTATGCCACGACTAGTAAGTTGCGGTAATAAAATTTCCCTCGGTCGCCATTTAGCTGCGAGTAATGCCAAGTGTGGCGGCAAAGATTTCGGGGTGAATGCGTTGAGAGATTGCTTATTTAATTTCTTAGTGTTTATCTTTACGCAGAGATATTGATTTGAATAAAAATCATAGTTGATATTGTTAAAATAAATTCTTATACATTGTATGAATTCTTTGTAGCTTTGCCTGTTATTGTAAGAACAATCAAATTTATTGTTATATTATTGCCATAGATCTAAACATTTATTACTAAAAAGGAGATCCAACGTTGAGGCAATCAAACACCAAACGATCAAGTCACTTTCAAATATCACACGATCAGCGAATCCCCGCGAGAGACTTCGAAATCTATACAACCGTTTCCATAAAAGCGTAGCTCCAATTTCTTTTCCACTCTGCTCGCCGAGATCACGGCGGTATACATATAAGTGATCACGGGCGCAGAGGGTCTCTTTCCGATTTACAGCACACGCGGGACAGATTTGCGCTTTTAAAACAATGTGCCGTGGAACTGTTGTGAAACCGAGTGTGAAACAGAGTCGGCGAGAAAATCAGAGCGAAAGAAAGAGATACGATATATACGAGAAAGTAGGAAAGGAGTACGAACGGGGCAAGTGTGTTATTTTTCCAATATGAAGGGGAGCAACGAGGGTGGCTTTCACGCTATGATTTCCTGGCTGCCCCGAAGGGCGTGTAAACTGTATTGCAGTGTGTAATTCTGAAATATACGTTTCCGAAAAGGTGTTCACTTAATTTTCAATTGGAAGCCCAGCACTTTGTATTTCAGTCATTTGTTACTTAATAATACTGAATTTAATTGACCTGAAATATGTTGGTAAACATACCATTCAACTTCACCTTACAAAGTCACCCAGTTTTCCATCGCATAATATTTAATTAGAACATCAGCACTAAATTTTATGTAAAACATTTGTTACCGAATAATACTTTGTTTAATTAATACAAATTTAGTGTCTAAATTGTCTAATTTTAATTTAATTTGTTACCTAACAATACTTTATGTAACCGATAGTAAAAAAGAACCATTTCCCAGTTATACACAGAAAACGAAACGAGAAGATAGGAAAGTAGAGTGAAGATGTACGGATGGGGCAAGTGTGTTATTTTTCCAATATTCAGGGAAGCTGCGATAGGGTGGGCAGGCGAGCCAGATGACAACGGGGGTGGCTTTCAGGCTATGATATCTTGGCTGCCCCCAGGGGCGTGTAAACAGTGTAGGCACTCGACGTCCTGTCAATCGTCCAAGATGAGACTTTGAACCCGCTTCCCAACCTGTACACACTCTCACTCTCTTCCTTCCTTCCTCCCTTTATCTTCGCCCCCTCTTTCGGAACCACCCCCTCCGGAAAACCCTCCTGTACCGTGTACTGTGATACCTACGTGGCAGAAGGCTCTTTCGCGCCCTTCTTAGATGTCAGTGTCGAATTACATGGACAATGGACTTTCACGAGAGCTCGCCTGCCAACGCTCTCGGTTTCCACGGAAATCGGAAGTTTCACGGGAAATCGGAGAGTGTCACTAGCAATCGCTGACTACGTGGTTTCGTCTGCTCGAGAGCGCTTTGGATTATCGAGAAATTAATGGCTTTGCTTAGAATTAATGGAGTTTTCGAGCATTTCGAATGGATTTCCGTTGCAGTGCTTTATTCTTGTTTATCAGACAGGAAATGTTTATAATTCTGTTATGAATGGAGTTGTTAGTGTAGAGAATAGTACTTTGGTTGATTGCTTTATTATTTATTTGTTGAGCATATCAGTTGCATTATTTTTACTAGGTTATTTCAGTGGTAATATTATATTGACTCGAACTTTTTATGTATTTTTGATTTCTCTCCACTGCTTAATTATGTTTAAGTTTATTTCGCTTCTGATAATCCTTTGAGTCTGGTTTTTATGTATAGTTTGCGGGAATTTTATTAGATTGCTTTTCGGAAGGATCTTCGCGAGCACAATTCCGGTGATAGCGGAAACCACATATTATCGTGGGACCAACACTCTCATGCACACTAGACAAACGAAACTCCGGTGGGCTTTCGTTTGGATTACGAAAGTTTAGCTATGGGAGCCGCGCGCATTGCGCTGTATATGCAATCTCCGGATGCGATTGGAGAACTCCGTGACTTTCGGCTCGGTGAAACGAATAATTACGAGTTAGAACAGTTCGAAATAACATACACGGTCCGGTTATATCATCGGGTTGGTGAGCAGAGCGGTGCTTCCTACAGCCGGGTCACCATGGCTGCCACTGTATCGTGTTTCTTTGATCAAGAAAAAAAAAAGCATCGCTCCCAACGAAATAACACATGCTGATACCGAAGGGATCCCTCTTTTTTTTTTCTCTGTGATCCTGTTTGTTGGGTTCGCTGATATGTACGCCTGTGTGGGTTGCGTCTATATCGGAGTTCCATAGCAGGTCGGGATCATTTGAATTTCAGATGGCATCCGGTGAAATTGGTACTCGCACTGAAATTTAACTATCCCCGCTGAGTACGCAAATATGCAAATAATAAAGCCGGCTACGTGATCGCTGAAATGTGCCACGGGCTTAAAAGTCTATCTCTGAAACAGTTTTAATGACCGACTGGCTTTCCGCGCGCTCCCCATCGCTTTCCCATCCTGCGTATACACGTTCGGCACAAATGATTTCGGTCCTCGGATAAAAATGTGGCCAGCAATGCGTCCTCGAATAAAACCCTGCGGGCACACACGCTTTGACAAATCAAGGGAATTCCGGCGAACAGTTATGAATGCACACCACTTTTTAATTTCAGTTTTTGGAAGTATGTAAGTATAATTGAAGGATATTGCGTTCTCGATTCCGAAGGATAACGCAATCAACGATATTACATTGGATGTTTTTAACTATGGATGTTCTGCCTTTCGTACTTTACTTGGAATAGCTTGTTCGGAAAAACAAAGCTAATAGAGAGCTTTCATAACTGAATGCACCGAGAATTTTTGGTGCATAAGACTTTTTATGGTTCTATCTATTTTCGATTGGAGTCTGTGTTTAATTAGTGTTCAGTATTGAGTTCTGAGGCAACATTTACTTACCACGCGGTCGTAATTTCCGAAACATTTATGTTTCGGAAGTTTTGACTATATTGCTAGGATAAGGTATATCATGAAATTTGCTAGAAAAATATAAAATTAGATAGTATGGCACACATTATTTTGCTACTCGTTGGCGAATTCAACAGACATGATTTATGAAAGAGGAATAAAATAACTTTAAATTAATTAGTAAACTCACGTACACACAAACCAATCACAAGAATAATATTCTATTCTTAAACTTTAACTTTCAATAGACCATTGATACTATTCATTATAATATGAACGTCAGTTACGCCGGAAGCATTGCAATCCAGTGTCATCGAGGAAACAATCGCGAGGCTTTCTTTCATCAAGATTTGTTATCTCTTGGAGAGGGGGAGAAATATCGTTCCTCGGGAGCCGGGATTTTTTGCCGCACGGTAATGACCGGCCTTTCTTTCTTAATTTAATCCGGACTAATGCAATTCCTCATTCTTCCGAGTTAAAGGAATCCTGCCGCCCACTTCGGCCGGGCACTCGAGGAAAGCCGGCTCCACCCTGCGAGGAGATTGCGCAAGTAGAAAAAAGAGGTCTCTCTGACAGTAGGGAAACGGGAAAAGGGAAAAGGGCTCTGGCTGGCCGCCGGCTAAAGGGAAGAGGGAACCGGGCCGGGCAATCAGCGTTTTCCAATTTGCCAGGCGTCGAGTAATAAATTAAGCGAATTTTATTCGCACCCGTATAACCGCGTTAAATATTTATATTTGCGGCCGATTGCGAACACTGTCCTGCGCGCAGAGACCAGCACACTCTCCTCTTTTCGCCTCTCCGCGCCGCTCCGGGAGAACGCGTTAAATGCCTCGTCGCACCCATCCATTCGTCCCACGTTTTCTCGGCTGTGTGTCATTCATACATACATATGCATGTGTGTGTCCGCTTGCGCCTGTCAACCCCAGCGAGAGTGTACCTAAACGCTTTTGCATCGCTGTAGTGTGTAGTGTGTTAAGATGATGTATGTACATACACCTGGCAGCCTCTGTTTTTTTCATCATCCTCCGGGCCGTTTGTTTTAGTCAATTGATAAGCGTTTCTGCTTCTCTTTGAAGGACTGCCGTCTGCTTTTACTCGAATATCGTACAGTGAAATCGGATGATTCTTAGTCGTGTGTGTTTTCATGCTTTTTTAAGTAGATTTAGCATTCTAAGTTGTCTTTTGATCTGGTATTTGCATCGTTGAACTTAAAGTTTATTTCCGTGCAAATTGGTTATTTGGTAATATGGCGATATTGGTGTAACTGAATTGTGGATATTTGTTTATTTATCATAGGCTAGTAGATTCAAGTATGAGAGCAAATGTGTATCTCTAATACACAGGTGACACATGCTATAAATTATAGGAAGTTTCGGCTATCTCGTGTACATAATCTATATTTGAAGAAATTATGCTTTATTTTGCATAAACAGGTTTCTCGTTATAGAAATATAGAATGCAATCATCAATAAATATACCGAATGATGTCGAATGGTGCGAACTGTGGATTCACAAGTCTGCCTACAGTAAATATTCCCTACGTGTTTACTCAACTAAAATCCTGCAAGCAGAAGCCAAACATTAATTACACACCGAAATAACAGATACATTAAACCAGGAGCTACACAAATCCTAAAAGAAGAACTACACTTCTCGACATTATCAAATAAACTCTCACAAAATGAAACACGAACATTCTACTTTCAACTTTAAAAAACTCCGACCCAAGAACTTCAAGTGCCAAGCTACTTATAAGATCGTTAGCAAAGAAAAATAAGCAAAACGAGTGAAAAAGAACTCTTCCAATCTTCCCTGGCGTAGAATTCATCTTCCCAGTTCCGGACAGAGTAGAATGAAACATCATTTTCACTCTGTCATACTTATCCACGATAAGTAATATTCAAATCCACACTTCCAACGTATTCTTATTATACATATCATTTCTAAATATAATATTCAAAACACCTGTTCCCTAACAATACTTCATTCAATCAACACAAAACATGTATCTTCCTTCAAACAGACCAAAAAAGAATTCTTCCTACATTTCCAGACATATCGAACTTCCCTTCGACAAAACTTCCTAGTCCCCTCTAACAAACGACGAAACATCATCTTGGGGATGAGGGCGAAATTAAGCGGCATTGAAAATCGTAGGAGTGCAAGTAAGTGCAGAGGGGTGGCGGCGCGTATGTAATGTTGGCCGGGGGGTATATGTATGATGGGGGGGGGTAGGTGGGGGGTGCATCGATTGATGTGGCAGTATGCGTGGGTGACGGGAATGGCAGGAATCGGTCGGTGGAGGGTTGATGGGAACGAAGGGCTGCGGGGTACGACGAGCGAGAGAGATGGAGGGTGGAAAATGGGGGGTGGAAGAGGGTGCCGGAATGTCCAAGGGTAGGTTGGTGCTCGAGCTGACAGGGGGTTCATTCTGTATTTTATGGCGAGGCCTCCCGCCGCGGGACGCTCCTGCCTGGCTGGTATACCTCCATTGCCGATAAGGTGATAAGCTCAAATGTATTGGCTCCCATCAAATCGTACGCTTTACTGCTATAGGCAACCCCATAAACGCCGATCACCCTTTCCATCGCTAGGGCGCCCAGGTATTTTGGCCAGCTAGCTACGGATAATTCCCCCTTCGATAAAGTATTACCCTTGGTAGTCTAATAGTGCCAATAGCCAGGCAAGTCTCTGCTTCTTCTGGCATTGTTAATGCACTTGGTTTTGAATTAACATTGTCGAGTATAACTATATAGCTGTATATCTATAGCATTGTTAGAAATTTTCTGTTCTTTTTGATTATGCACAAATGTTTTGTAACTCTTTTTTTTATAATTAAATGTAGATGATAGTCAATTTGTTACTGAAATACTAAAATATTAAAAAATACATTATATGCATATTTTGAAAAGAGCTGTAAAGTTTGATTGCGATGTGATAACGTTTAAATATGTGAAAGTTGTACTTGAGTGGTAAAATCTCTGTGTTTTTTGCTACTGTTGATGCACTTGCCTTTATTTATTTAGTAATTATTTAGTCATTTTAGCTGTATGCAAAATGCATATAATATAATATCATACAATAAAATATTCTCTCTAGGACGGTGTGCCTCATTCGAAGTAAGTCGTTGCAAAGTAAGATATCGTTGGTACTTAGTAAACCATCCACTTTAACACGCTACTTTATACATTTAATATAGTGCATTATTATACACATTATAATATTAGGTACATAATATAGAATTTGTAGGGATGACTTGTAATTAAAATGATATGATAATCAATAATTTCTTTATCTGACTTCAGGAGTTCTTAAGCTAATAGTATTATTTACGGGTGGGTCCAATATCTTTATTGGATGGATTTATTGAACTAATTAGCAATAGTATTTATGAGTGTTATACTTTGCGAGGGTCAATCAGTGTTTTTCAAACATTTTGATATAAGAATGGTTTCACTCCCAAAAGAAGTTTTGAAGATTTGTATCTTCTATTTTCTTCTAATTATAATCGTTTAGCTATATAAACTGATCAATAGTCACCTGCCGTAGTCGAAACATAGTAAAAAAAACCTGGACATTTCTATACTAATTTATGCAAATGTTCCGGAATATTTGCCGATGGATACAAATTAGCCGGCGCCGACAGGTCGTCGTAATTAATGCATTAAAGCGCAGCGTCCGGTTACAGAGAATTCAGGAAGAAACGGCAGCGTTAATTTCGCGCTTAGCTTTTCCCCTAATAACTGCGGCGAGCGGCTACATATCGCATTAACATCGGCTGAAAGCCGAGCTTCCGCGGATCCTTGCTGAAAAGCTGCGGTCGCTCTTTGCCGGGGCGCATCCTGTGATCGTAAAAGCCCCCGCTCGGCCATAACCCTGCCGAGTTCATCCTTCGGCCGGCAGTTTTTCCGGCTTTTCCCGAGATTCATCGCTCGGGCGCAGATAACACGCGGAAAATTAAATTCCAGCTGCGCAACGCGAACGCGCGCGTGCTCGCTCGCTCGTTCGTTCGTTCGTTCGTTCGTTCGTTCGTTCGTTCGTTCGTTCGTTCGTTGGCCGCACGGTGTGCAGGTGGGATGAGATTGCAAATAAATTACGTTCAATCTCCATCATCAAGAGAGCGAGAGGCTTCGATGGAAAGAGTGGTCAGAGAGAGAGAGAGAGAGAGGGAGAGGGGCGGAGGGCCGAGTTAAATGAGAGAGGCCAGCGACTGGCCTGGCGAAACGAAGGACGATGGATAGTTCCAGAGGCCTGTAGGGTAGTTCGGTTGCCTTTGAATTATTACTGTCGACTATAAACTATTTTACACTGGATAAAAGAAGTACTCGCACGGAAACTGTTTTTGGAAAATATGTTCTTAAAGAAGAATGTATCTTTTCCAAAAAATATATTACCTCAGAAAAAGTTTTCTTTTATAAGAAAACTTATTAAAAAAATACTACCTGTGTCAATGATTTTTGTTGCCACGTTTTTTGTTAATTATACTCAATATTACATACAACATTATACTGCCCATTCGGAACAATAGAGTCAATCGTTGCGAAGTAAGAGGGAATTAATACTTAACAAAACATTCTCTTTAGCAGACTATTTTGTACATAAAATATATTGTATTACCTTATACATGCATGTATGTAGGTTTATACACACAAGCATGTCTGATAAAAAGTGGGGAAGGGTTGTTCTGGTTCAAAGGGAAGCGAGTCACCCTGTAGAGGGTAGATCTCGAGAGTAGGGATAAAAGTTGGTGGAGATGGAGGGTTGTAGATAGCATTGGCACGAAGCAGCTAGGAGGCGAGGAAAGTAAGTACATAGAGGAAAGGGAAACAGGTCTATGCAGTGTGTCCGCTCCTCTCTGAGAAACTCGAGGCTCCTTGAGAGCCAATAATAAGTAAGCCAGGCGCTCGTTAGGGGTTGGTTAAAAATACGAAGGAGCGGCGCGGCGGCTCTTTTTTCCTTAGCCTCTGTCGGGGCCCTCCTTGGGAAAAAAGGAGCGAGCACCGCTGAGAGAGGAAAACAGATGCAGAGCAGGGGAAAAAGAAAAGCGGGAGAAGGGTTGGCAGGCAGCCGTGAGAAATAATGGCCGGCTGTAATCGGTGGCTCTTTTTTACCTCGCTCGGACTCTCAAGGACGCACTCGCACCTCTGCGACGGCAAAGTTCCTCGACCCTGAAAATCTCTTTCTCACCTTCTTTGAGAGAGCGAGTGCCGACCCTCCTCCTACGCCTCCTACTCCTCTTCCTCCACTTTCTTCTTCGGGCCTCACCAACGCCGTGCTGTGCCGCCCTTTGATTCTTTTGCCGCCGGGATGCGAGATAACACCCTTTGCCCACCCCGCATCCTCCTCTTTCTCCGCCTCTTCCACCTCCTCCCTCGCTCTCTTACCCGCTCAACAACTTCCGCCCTTGTAAATACCGCAGTTACTGTAAATGCGCGATTCCCTATCTCTGACCGCGGCCGGTTTGCTCGATTCCGATAAGCAAACATTTTATCAACCCTTTCTGCTCGAGCAGTACTTGCTTAGTGGTCGTAACCCAAAAGTGGATGAAAGTAGCTTAAAGTTCGTGGCTACGGAATTATTTGTGCATCCGTATTTAATTAATAGTGTTACTGTACGGCATATAATGTCTAATGTAAATAAATAAGTTTTTGACAAAGTTCGTGATATTAGTTTGTAGTATTTCTTTCCGAGAATGTATTAATACGGTATTAATTATGTTTAAAGAGAAAAAGTTTTGAATGTCAAAAGTATTTTAGTACTTTTGATTGAAATTACTGTAAAAATTATCTCAATATCCCACAATTCAGTATATTTCTATTTCCATATAATAATAGGATAATTAATTCATACTCTTCTATTAAGTACTTCAAATAATAAATTAATCTCATTATTCTACCAAACTAATCACAACTTCTACTTAATCTTCTACTTCATCCAAAGTAATATTTATAAGTCGATTAATTAAACCAGTCAACAAGCTATTTTATCATGTATCACCGCATAGTCAACGGAGTGTCAGTTTCGAGGCCAGAGCGTATTAATTTAAATCAAGTTGGTTAATGACAACAGTCAACAATTCGGTCGGTGGTACCGAGTGGGTGGCTTTCGCGCAACTTTTCAATCAGAGAGGGCGGCCTGGTTGGCTCGCACGAAAGTACGACTGATTAGACATTATCCTGTCGGTCCTTTAATCTTCTCGTTAGTGGTGGAAGCACGCGCTCCCTCTCCGCCTTTCTCTCTGTTTGCCAAGTTCACGCTGGGAGACGTGGGGGATGCCGGTGGTATCTTGGCGGTGACTTAAAGTGGTCGTAATTAAAGATGGCCGTTTAGAGGGGGATTGCGGCTCGGGATCGGGAAAGAGCGAGGCTCCGGATTAAAGGGATGACCCCAAACACGAACAAAGAACTCGACGGTTGCGTCCAGGCTATTTTCCTTTGTCTCACTTTGCCCTTCCTCTTCCACTTGCCTCCCTTCTTCCCATTTGCCCTTGTTAAGCTCCATTCACATTACACGCAACGTTAGTATTGTCGTAGTCGTTTTCTCGGGGAATAGTCACATATGGACGCTTTCGTGATAAGTCGTCGCAGTTCGTACATTGTTTCTTGAAAAGCGCCTTTCTTTGAGAAATTCTAGGTCGCCAACTATAAAAGATATCGACAAACGGAAAAGGCCATATTGATAAGAAAAAAATGTTTAAGTCATGTAGCTTTTGTTTAAATTATAATTTATAGTAGAACATTAGTAGAATATTATTAGAAGTAGAATATTTTCGTAATATTACAGTATTTATTTAAGCGTAATTCAAATTGATTACACAATTCACTTAACGTTGGTTGTTCGTCTCTTGAAATTGATGTTGCATGTAATGTGAATCGACCTTTATTCTCTCGTCCTACCACTTGTCTGTGAAGACTCCTCCTCGATTGATTACGCGTTTCTCCCGCCGTTAGTCGTTCCCGCGAACGACAGTAAAATCTGATCCCCTTTTATTTCGCCCTTTTAAATTACCCTTATTGAGGAGAAGCTGGCAGCTTCCCCGGACCGAGTTGCTGCTCGTAAGATCGGCTTGGAATATCGAACGCCGACGATACCGGACTTTTACCGTAGCTTCATTAAAACGAAATTGACTGTTAAGGAAAAAATTCTTACATCTCCGCCTGGGAATTTCCTCGCCGCTGTAATGGTGTCGTGAATTTTTTACAGCGCGCCGAACCAGCTCTAGTTATGGGGAGTTTAATGGTCCGAGTTAATTTAGAGCGATTCTGACGGCAAAAGATAACGGCATTCGTCCTTTGAAATAGAATCATTGATTCTGAATTATGGACAATGAGCGGATTAAATTTCAAATGCGATTGGTGTAGATAAAACTTGATAAAATAATAATTGAATAAGACCGAATGCAATGAGATTGAATCATTATAGCTTTTTATCTTGGATACTCAAAGATGAGTTCTAATTTCGACATTTTTTCCTTGGTACTCGTCGGACGATCCTTAAATTAAAAATCGCTTATTAAAATAAATTCCCTTACAGAAAAATTCCCGAGGATTTTTCTTCAGTAATCCCCATCTTTATATTTTCCTCAAAGAGCAGCGTCTTTCCTTTCCACTCTTGTGTTCCCGTGGAAACTGGCGTAATCGAG